>NTMA01000009.1:0-693584 GCA_002917075.1 Hawksworthiomyces lignivorus | reverse complement strand
TGATTCTGACTATTCAAACAAGATAACCGAATGGAAGATATATCACTCGGCGACCCTCCAAATCACACAGGCTATTCGTCAGAGTCTCGATCCCGTTGTTCAAGTCTATATTTGGAATTGCAGGAGTCCCCTTGAGATCCTGACTGAATTAAGACGAAATCTGATCCCTTCGACTTACGGATATCATGCAAAACTCCTTCAGGCCTGGCAACTCCTATCCGCCAAACCAGTCTCAAAGGGCGAAGACGTGCCCAAACACATGGCTAATGCCCAAAACCTACTTCAACAACTGATTCGGGAAGGTGTTATTGATCAACACAATTGTCAACTGTTTTTCAATCAATTAATGGAACCACTGGCCCACCTTAGTGAGGCTAAATATGATCATATATATCATACCTTCTTCGTCAAACCGTTGACACCAGACAGTTTGAACCCCTTGATCGCCACAATCACGGAGGAATTCGGTAGATTATCAGCCTCTAATCAGACGCCTACATATCGTACGACAATGGCCACTCACCAAGGCCACGGTGAAGACAAGAATCAAACCAATAGGACTTCATACTCGACCTGTAAAGGCCATCATATCAACAATACGAAACGGCCATGTTTCAACGCCCTGAAGATCCAATACCCGGATTCACCGAATCCGAAGATTCGAAACTGAAAGGTTCATGCCAAAGCTCGTGAGGCCTTGACTGAATGGCTGAAGGTTGAGGCCAATACGACGTTGGCAGAGACTTGACACACTAAGCTGATATCAAGAAACAGTCGTGATACCGATGGTGAGACGTCTCAGACTGAACCGGGTAAGGTTCGACTGCAATTCGCCAATGTCACGGCCTCTGCCACGACTGGGGGGGTGATCACTAGCCCTGACTATTATCAATCAAAGGTTATACTCGACTCAGGGACAACTATCCACATATTCAACAACCTAGTCTACTTTCAAGGACCAATCAGTCAAACTGAGCCTATTCAGACTGGGACTAGTAATGGGTTCAGAACGTTGTCAGAAGCTGGCACAACAGTCCTAAAGTTGGTTACAACTAAAGACGAAACAACTACCCTTGAATTGCCAAACTCTTACTATTGCCCTGATTTATTTACTAGTCTAGTATCTAAGTCCGTGCTTGAAGACGCCCATATTGAATGGGAAAGGAGTCCCAATTCGTTGGTGTATCGATATCCAGATGGGCGGGAGCGTGAGGCAGTCCAAATCATCAAAGACGGAGGACTATATTGCCTTCGAACCACCACCGAATTCGCCCTGGCGACTACGGCTCAGACTAATGCCAGAAAACGTGGTGATGGGATGTTGTGACATAGACGACTTTGTCACGCAAGACCTGAGGCTGTCAGAATAGCCTTACGAAACGCTGGCCTCCCGCCAGTCAAGGCCCCTATCACGACTGAATGTGAGGCATACAGCCTCGCCAAGGCTACACGAATCAATAGCACAGAGCCCTATATCCCACGAAATACGGCTCCGTTCGCCGAAGTGTCAATTGATCTATTTTCGTACGACACTGGAATAGACGGTGAGACCATCCTGGCTCTCATGGTGTGTCTGAACACCAAAATGTGTAGGGCAGGCCTATTCAAATCTAGGGATTCAGGCCCAATCGCCCAGTGGATAACCGACGAAGACGCGTACGTCTTTCGCCAATACGGCGTACACATTCAGTCCTTTCATGGTGATAATGAGCCTGACGTATTAGACGGACCGACTACTCAAAAGCCCTTGAAGAAAAAGGGTGCTGAAATTCGACTATCAGACCCCGACACTTCGTCTAAAAATGGCCCTTCTGAACGAATGGGGCGAATTATAGAGACGAAATCAAGGTCCTCAATGATTGGCGGTAAATTGCCAACAGATCTATGGCCAAAAGCAGTCTATGCAACCGTCTATATCCACAACCGTACGCTTGACGGCAGTGATATGAAATCACCACTTGAAAGACTATACACCTGGCTAAAGGCCAATCACGTTGGTTTTAAACACTTGATTGAAGATCAAATTCGTCCCAAAATTGGTCACTTGAAGGCATACGGCTGTCGGGCTTACCCATTTACGGCAGAAGCCCTCAAAGGCACGGCCCGAAATAAGCTTAAAGTCGAACCTCATGCCCATATTGACTATTTAGTGGGATATCGTTCGTCGACTCAATTTCGGATTTGGGTCCCTATTTTGAATCGAGTGATAGTCTCCAGTCATGTGATATTCAATGAAAACCTATTCTATACGAAGCCTTCAGAAGAGTCTGCCTTAAACATTATGAATATGGAGCTTTCGTGGTTTCAGTGGTTGGAAGACTACGAAATCCCACAGACGACGTCAAGTCTTGAAATTGATATTGATATGGCGTCGTCTGGGGGGGTGGAGAGCGAGTCCAATGTCGTCCAAAATACGGATCAAGACGGCGAATTTACTAGCGAATCCCACCAAAATCAGCCTATTGGCGCCGGAGAGACGACTGGCCTAGATAGTCAGACCAGTCAGTCAGACAATACGACCCATGAATCAGAGGGGATTTTGACCCCTCGAACTGACCAATCAGAAGATGGCGACAGAATTGAAGACTGTATTACTGTGGCTATTGATTCACCGAAAAGGGCAGACGAATTGACGTTACCTACGCCAGAGCCTAGTACAAGCCCTACCCCAGATTCTCAATTACTAGCCGATACGGCGACAATGAGTCTACAAGACGACGGAGATACGGAGACAATTTCGGCTGAATCAGAGTCAATTTCAGTCAATCCGGAGCCAATCCCGGCCGAATCGGTGGCGGACCCGGAGCCTGCCGCCGTCCCTATGCCGTACGGCTTCAGACATCCTAGAAGGCATGTCCTGGCGACGGCCCAATCGGTCAAGGACTGGGCTGAAATTCAGGCTATTAGTCTATCAACCCTCAGCCTTGGCAGACTCCATCGTGATACCCTGCCGCCCCTGCCTAGAGGTTATAGGGATTTGAAAAACCACCCACTACGTGATCGATTTCAAGAAGCCATGAATAAGGAAATAGCCCAATTGTAGGCTAGTGGCACCTATCGTGAAATTCGAATAAATCCTGGCATTCGGGATGCCCTGATTCCGTTGATGTGGGTATATACCTACAAATTCGACGAATACGGCCAATTGTTTCGATGTAAGGCTCGTATATGTGTGCGTGGTGATTTGGAGCAAGGCTCTGACAGGGACAACTATGCCGTCACACCTTCTATGGGCCACATTCGTCTTATATTCGTCTTGGTGGCCAAATTCGGTCTAACTCTCCTACAATACGATGTCGTAGGGGCATTTACGCAATCAGACATCGACAGTGCTGCGTATACGAATCTACCTCCTGGCTTCGAAAAATCTGGGCATTGCTGGGAGTTACTCAAGAGCCTATATGGTCTCAGACGGTCGTCATCTCTATGGTATCAGACTTTGACTACGAAGCTGAATAGTCTAGGCTTCAGAAGACCGTCTGAAAATCCCTGTATTCTGACTGACGACAAGATCTTGATATTTTTCTATGTGGATGATATTGGTGTCGTATTTCACCCTCGACACCAGGAACACTGGGAGGCGCTTGAGCGACGACTGACTACCGTCCTCCATCTCGAATATCGTGGTCCAATGCAGTGGTTTTTGAATATCCACCTAATTCGACGAGGCCATGAAATCCTCCTATCCTTGGAACCATATATCACCGCACTTGAATCCAAATTCAAGATCAACGCGTGGGCCAAGCCTTTGGCACTCACACTCTTCCCACCAGATATACCGTTGTCGTCAGTGGTGCCCTACGAAGGCAAGGCTACGGTCACCGAATTGGCTGAATATCGGGAACGTACGGGATCCCTAGTATACCCATCTACTGTTGCTAGACCAGATATAGCCTTCACAGCTTCAGTATTGTCAAGATATATGCACAATCCCTCCTCATTACACCGATTGATCGCTGATCACTGTCTACGATATTTCGTCCTATCCAAATATCTAGTCTTACGACTGCCTGGAGACGACACACAACCTGAATTGGGCATCTATTCAGACGCAGTCTTCGCCGACGATTCGTCTGATAAACGCTCATCTTACGACTACGTCATGAAGCTATTTGGAGGCCCAGTGCTTTGGCGGTCCACAAGACTGACCACTGTATCCACCTCTTCAACTGAAGCTGAATTCCTGGCAATGGCTGATACGTCCCACGAAAGCCTTGCCATATCACGTCTATTGATTGATCTAGCTGTCAAACTGGATGACGACAATTTGACCCTATTCTGTGACAACTTACAGGCCATCAGGCTGGTCCAACCACAGGCCAGTGTTACTAAATAGTCTACTAAAATCAAGCATGTTGATATCTATCACCACTGGCTAAGGGAGGTGATGACAGACGGTAAAATCAACGTTAAATGGATTCGAACGTCAGACATGATCGCTGACGGCCTTACGAAGCCCCTGACAAAGCAGAAGCACGATAACTTTGTGCGTATGCTAGGCATGACCTCTATTGAGGACGATATGGCCTAATTACTTACTTTCTGATCAACCTATTCAACCACACAAAAGCTCTCAACAGCTATTTACGCCTATTACGGCCATAAGGCTCCCAACAGCCTTGATTTCGTGTGTTATTCAGTGATATTCAGTGATATTAGTTGCAGGACCATACGTCCTGGGGGGGTGTGTTGAGCAGTGCTTATATAATACCATGCCTGTAGGTTGATACCGTATGTCTATCACTTGAATACCGTGGTGATACACTGTATGTAGCACTATATAGAGAGGGCTCCTCGCCCTGCCTCCCTCTAGGATATCTCTTTTGGCCTCTTCTAATCAATGGCTCTACTCAAACTGACTTGACAGGACCCAACCATAACTTTGTAAATGCCGTCTCCTATTCACATTTGCTTAGTAGTCCTTGTAATGATTAGCACAGTTAGCCACTAAATGTAACTGGAATTGTCGGAAGATACCCTGTTGATTGCAGCTTAACTATGCTGCAGATTTTGTATGTGTTGGGTTGATTACGCAATTGCTACAGTAGAAAGCTGGAGCGGGAGCTTATCTCGGCACACACATACGATTTCGGTGATTTTCCGATCGCCAATCTAGTGACAACTTCTGGGTATCTCGCTCGCTGGATCCCCGAAGCGGCTATAACGGCAGTAACTTGTAGTTTCCATGTCACAAGACTCACCATTAACCTCTGCTATAGAGTGGCATGCAATAGAACTCGTGAAGAGTGAGATTTTATTTATACACATCTGATCTCCCAAATACGCTTTGAATGTGTGAAGCTAAGACTGTTGTGCTGTCCAAACACCTGATTACAACAATCAATCTTCCTTAAAATACAAACCAAGTTGACGTAACCAACGCCATGGGCTCCGTTGCTGAATCTACGGAATTTCCATTCCCTATCATCTCTTTCGCTCCCTTTCTTAGCGGATCCGCGGAGGAGAGGAAGGCCGTGGCCAACCAGTTGTACGATGCCTTTCACAACTTTGGCTGGGTCTACCTGAAGGACTTTGGCATTTCAGAAGAAGAAATCGACGAGATGTTCAGCCACGTAGGTCCAATCCTCCGAGCTCAGGAATTTATCATCATTCACGATGTGGCATTGAACTGACCATCGCCTTTGCAGAGCAAACGCTTCTTCGACCGCTCCATGGAAGACAAGAAGTCATTTGCGGTTGTTTCTGCGGCATACAGTCAAGGATACACCGCTGATGGTACCGAATCGAGTGATGCGAACGGTGGCCGCAGCCATAAAGAATGCTACGAGCACCGTCGCTTCAACAATGACCTTTCCCCCAAGGCCGGCGAAGAGAGCGGATTTCGCGAGTTCGCAGATGACTTTTTCCAGGTAAGAGGATAGCAGTTTCATAATACCTCAAAAAAAATCCTTCTTGAGACATTGCACTAAACACTCATTTAGAGATGTTTGAACCTCGCCGCTGAGGTTCTCCGGGCTTTGTGCCTGGTTATGGGAATTCCCGAGACGTACTGGGACGACAAGCTGGCCAAGGCCGATCCCCAGCTGCGCCTGCTGCGATACATGCCCATTCCCAAGTCGATACTCGAGAAGCCCGGCAACTACCGCATTAACCCCCACACTGACTACGGCCTGTGCACGCTCCTATTCCAGGACCAGGTCGGCGGCCTCGAGGTCGACCCCTTCCACACCGGCGACTTCAAGTCTGCCACGCCCATTCGCGGCACATGCGTCATCAACGTGGCCGACCTCCTTCAGCGCCTGTCCAACGACAAGCTCAGGTCGACGCGCCACCGCGTCATGACCCCCCTACTATCCAAGGAGCAGCTCGACGCGCTCGGCCCCGACGGCATGCTGCCCTGTCGCTACTCCACCGCTTTCTTTGTGCACCCAGACCCGGCAACCATGATCAAGCCCATTGTCGCTGAGGGTGAGAAGGCCAAGTACGAGGCCGTCAATGCGGGCGAGTGGAGGACGATGATTACCAGCCGAAACTACGGCTATGCGCTGCCTGACAGCAAGCCCTTGACCGTTGCCACCGTTGCCACCGAGGCGTAGAATGCCAAAATATGTCACAGTTTCTAAGTACCTCATAGCTCAATCGAGATTTAGTGTACTTTATTTAATTTCTTCTTAAGAAATATACAGATTAAAGTCATAAACAATTTTATTTCAATTTTCCAAGAGATGTTTTATGATCTCATGGCACTTTTCGTCTCATAGCTATCAATCTTTTGCCAGTTCTTGGCTACATCAGAATCTATTTGGCACATACGTGGGAAAATATATGGAAAGCTTATGGAGGCTTCCAGTTAACCGATGATGCTGCTTCTACGCAGATTTGTTACTAGTTGTTGAGTTATAAGGTACTGTGACACGTGTCCGAGGGAATTAATCCTTTTTGTACTGGTACAGTGGCCTAGTGGCAGCCCTCAACAAGTTGCAACCAGATAAGCGTCATTCTACGAAATGCAGACCTAAGTGATGTCTGCATGTGGCCTATAATACAATCCATTCCTCATCTAGCCATGCCGTGCTTATCCAATACCAAGACCCCGGCGTCTTCCCTATCGCCCCCCCCGCATCGCGCAAGTGTGTAGCGTCCTTTGGTGTATGCAGAGGGTCCAAACAGAAAGCAGTCGTGAATGTGCATCGGAAAATGGCCGAAAGGTCACAATCATGACCCCTGCGGTCGCCCAGTCACCAATCACGGAATTGTAATTTATGCATTTGGGTCTATACAAATGAGGCTACATAGGTCGCGGAAGTCCGCTTTGTGACATCCGATTATTAAATTCGCCCAGGCTGCAGATCTACCAAATGGCCGTTATTCGTAGCACCTCCACCCGATACTATTTTTTCGTCTCACTGACAGGCAGATTGGCACCTAACAGCAAATGCTTCGCCCCGTATCTCGCTCTAGTGTGTCGGGATAGCCACGGTGCTGGAAACTGGAGCACGGAAATTTGTGGGGTTCATCTATCAGAACTGATTGCGTCGTAAAATATAGAATTTTGAATTCCCTACACTGCGTCCTATTGCGTACTTGATCGTATCTTCATTTGAGCTATAGCATTAAATTAATCAACCATATCGAATTATCAACTAAGTTTCTTGAGATATTTACCCATTAAGTAATCTCGAGATTACAAGTTAAACGAGCCTTGTCCTCCATGAGCAGTATCTAGTCATCTATTTCATAGTGAGGAATATGGAACCCCGGCCGGACAATTCCCTGGCTAGGCGAAACTTTCTCCGGACTAATCTATTAGCAAGCAACGGTGCATACAAATGTGAGTGTTCAGATGGCCCACACTTACCTCCTTCCATACCCTCATGCACGCGTTCGTGCTGAGCGACCGACGCGGCCCATAGCCGGCAGCACTAGAGCGCCACTAACGCGTCTAACTGTGTTCGCCGTAGCGTAGCTGTTACCACCAACCGGTGCTGGCCCTCGTCCTCGTCATCGATTGCTACAGGATGCAGCATGAGTTCTTTCCCATCTTTTCCTTCCTTTCCGGTTCCGTCGCCGCTGGTCCATTCGTAGCGACCTTGGCGCTGGCGCACTGCAAAGAACGGCTGAGCGTGCTTGCGGAACCGTGGTACGCCACTCTTGCTGGCGTCATCTGTGATGCCGTCTACTGGTAGAGCTAGCCACTGTTTCGCCCAAAAGGGCGTCTTTTTTAGGCCGATCGGATCGCGGAGTGTGTGCCGCCGCGATGCGGCCTGAATACAAAAGTACGGTGTATCTGACGACAACGACTGGAAGCCGTTGAACAAACGCGGCAAGTACCGCAGGTCGTATATATACCGAACGCGCTGACTAATGGTCGCGTTATCGGCGCTGTCAGCGCTCTGATGCCGAACGGTGCGCTCGATGCGCTCAAGCGTCACAACCAACGTGGTGTGGCTAAGACTGGTGATGCCGCGGTTCAATTGGTACAGCGGTGTCGCGGCGGCGGATTCGCCGTGGATCGTCTGGCCCGCGAGAACGAGGATAGTCGGCGACAGAAGAGCGTTGTCATCGCTGGCATCAGCGCTTGCCTCGGCAGCGTCGGTATATGGCGGTGGATCGGTACGAGTATTGTCGCCACCGGTCGTGATGACTGGTACACCAGGAATGGCCAAGTCAATAGCGAGACTCATATTTGTAAGACCAGAGCTGAGAGAGAGAGTGAGTGGTTGGTGATGTAGGAAACACAACTGCGATGTCCTATGATCTCCCAATAAACACAGCAGAGCTATATAGTATCAACGAGCAAAGACGTCGAAGAAATAAGATGAACAATTTATAGAGCTGCTTGTTTTCAGTGAGATCATGGGGCCATCGCTATCACAATTCTTAATACCAATCTGTGTCTTCGTTTTTTCCGCGTTGGCTGTGCCACAGTCATAATTATGTTTAAACCAACATAAGTTAGGCAAATGACGAATTATATAACTCAAGATACACAAATTTACTTTAACTTGAGGCACAGTAACACCCTTACGTCTTAAGACCGATTAGATGATACAGGATCGATACAGTGAATCATGAAGAGTCCCTAATACTTATCGAAACCAGCTTTTCTCCCCTTGCAGCTTGTCACATAGCGTTCTCCCGACTAAATGCTGTGATACACTACGATAAAGGGCTATATGTAATTTAGAGTCCTAAAACTTGCCTCCAGACTGCTAATATCTTTCTTCGTTATAACGACACCAAGTACGCTACAAAATGTTCGGGGCGAAGAAAGTAAAACGAAACTAACGAGCTTCATCCCAAAGGATCCTGAAGACGCTTGCTAAATCGGTACCTAAATATACGAAAGTTAGCTTAGTTATGGTATTGTGACGTTGTCTATGAGGTAACTACTTACATGTTTTGAACAAAATCGAGTGCAAAATTGACGTCGCTAGAAAATCAGTAAAAGATGATATTCTTGACCGTAGAGCAACCAACATGTAACGAGCTGCAAGAAGTTAATTGAGACGTAGATGCTGTATGACAATATTCAAAATATAGTTTTAACATTATTTAAGCAAGAGCAAATTGTTATATTGCAACTATCCCATCAGTTAAATCATTCTCATACATGTTATAACACGTACTTGATGAAGTCTCTACACTTATTTCCTGTCTGTTTACGAAATTCTCACAGAAACGCTTCATTAACAACACAATTGTCCCACTTTGCAATAACTTCGTCGTACTTCAAAAGATATTGTTAGTCAAATACAGAATATATAAAACACAACCACATATTCAAGTTGCCCAACACAGTTTAGCACTATTGCATTCACGTCGGCGCCAGAAGGATAACCAGCTATTTACTCACCATCGCATACTCTACAAGCGTATCGCCCAACACTTTGTCTGGTTTGGCAAAAACAAACGGAATTCCACATCGTCGTACTACGTCGGTGAAGTCCCTCAACTAGAGTGTGACAGCTTGTCGAGAGATCGAAGAACTAGAGCCGCATCGCATATGACGATGTCGAAGACGAAGTGCTTCGTTTTTCTCCGTTTGTGTCTTTGCTTCTTTCGTTATATTCTTTTCGTGGCTTGGTGCTAAGCTTTCCGTTTCTGTAGACACTGCGTTGTATAACCAGTACTAGAAACTGCCTCGACAATGATGTGTGGAAAATGATCACGTAAGTAGCAGCAACTAGAAAATATTTCGCTCGTCCAAATCAACCACATATATGTCAATCTGAGTACTTCACGTAATTGGGACTTTTATTTGATTGGATCTTTTCGAAAATGAACAGCTAAAGTACCTTTAAAACTGTCCCCTTATTACGTGGGGGCTTCCTCACATGAAGTTGCAGACGCTGTGACTGTGGCGCAGACAATTTGTTACGAAGAATGCGAAATATATTACGAAGTAACCCAGCTACCTTGTCAGCACCACTTAGAAAATTAGTTGAAAAGATATATTTATCTCAGCGTCTCTGGACATAAAACTTTAACTTTTTTTCAACCATAGACGATGTAACTTCAGCTCTCCATTCTTATTATGGCTACTCAACAAGGATATCTTAACACCAACCCGGTTGTATATGAGCCGTATAAAGCCAAATGGTTAGATCTTTTAAGAGATGTCTCCAGTTGGATTCACGGACGAAAGATGTAGTTACGGTTTTAGTAAACGACGTCAATATTCCTTTGACCCTAGAGACTTAAAAATGTGTCGATGAGATCCGATGGCTCTTCGAAAAAATCAAACATGACCATACCAATTCGCTTTCCTTTTAAGTTTTTGAGGAATGGCACTAGCTGGTTGTTAACACCGCCATTGGGAGTGTACGCGGTTCCATTTCCAAGCGCCTGGATCTCTGGAAATTCGGGTGGCGAGTTCACAACGTTCTCGCTTGATGCCCACGTCCAGAAAAGGCTATCCCGGTATTCTGCCTTGATAGCCTTCTCAATGTGAGCTGTTGTGGCATTATACTTCCACCGAATATTCTCTACTGCGCTTGATCCGAGTTCCGTCAGCGGCTGGTAGTAGTCCTCGATATATGCGGTCAATTTTTCTGCTGTATTGTATTCCAGGACAATGTCGGCGTCGTTGTCGGTCCATAGGCTCGGAGAGAAGTGAAGACCAGGGAGAGTGTTTTCATAGGACGACGGCAGCTGGTCCATATCGAAGCGCCGCAGCAGTGTGATCTTGCCGCGCGCCTCTCCCAGCGTACCAAGGCGATCCTTGGTCTGAACGAAAAATGCCTGTGCTGCAGGCGACGTGAGAGTGTTGTACAGTGCCAACTGGACAGCGGCATCGTTTTGAGCATGAAGAATTGTGGAGCCCTCGTATTGGAACGATAGAAAGACTGCTTCCGATGGGTGGTCAGCTAGCCACTGGTAGAAGCCAAAGAGCACATCTTCAACGGAAGCAGTTTCGGATTGCAATGCCTGAGAATGAAAGAACACCAATGTGCTGTTCGTCACATCGAAGGCGTAGCGCAGATCAAAAACGCGTATTCCACCATTGAGCGCGTCGATCAATGGCGCATTTTGGCAGCGAAAATACCGAGGATCAACTTCGGTCACCTGGCTCAGGTCGGTAATCCCGATGAGGGCATCCTGTGTTGCTTGAGTGTAGTTCCAGGTTGCGCTATCATGGATGCCAGGGATATTCATATGGACAAGCTCTGTCGTATCTGGGTATTTTTTCATCCACTCAGCCTTGCCACCGGTCTTCTTGGCATACGTGCCAAAAATGGGGGAAGCATCTTGTAGGATCTTGTTCAATCCCAATGTGGCCAGCGGGACTGCTAGCGTAGTTCTTGGCAGCAGAACTGCCGAGAATAGTGCGTAGGGCGAAATACGCATTTTCAAAACTCTAGTTGAGGGCAGCTCTTGTTATTAGCGAGATGAAAGTTTGGCAAAGTGATGTCTTCGCTGCAGATGAGATGGCAGAAGCTGTGAACTCCGTAAGCAACAAAGTTCGTTCTCTTGGCGACGATCTTATGCAATTTATACTTGTGCCGTGCCTTAGTGGTGCTTATTATTACGGAGTTGAAATTCTGCTGTTATTGTTACATTGCGTCGGACTTTAATGAGCAGAAGCAACCAACATCCACGTGTATTGCAAAGGTTCTCCTGCTGCTTTTCTATCATCCGCTGTCCATGTGAGGATTCCTAAACATTTGGTCCCGGTGGGCTGTCGTAGCGTATCTCCTTTTCAAATCCGTGATATTGGGAAGTTACGTCAAAGTACACTGCATCTCTTCGCTTTGTGCAGGTCGGATCGCTGCTTACGAGCCGAAATAATATAAAAGCCTTCTACGGATGCAACGGCTTTTCCATTGGCCAGGCTATTGGATTTGTAGCCATCTCTAAACACCGGCACACCTAAGCGTATAATCTATTCAGGTACTTGAGAGCTGTTCTAGCCCTATGCAGCCATCGGTCCGGATAAAATGCTGAAGAAGAATCTCCACGTGCCCCTGGTTTACAAGAACGGAGTTATGCTCGTAAGACTACCTACAAGTTCATAACTTGCCAATCCTTGCTTCTTCCATTTTTTATTTTCACAACACAGGACGGCGTGATGCGACCGTGTTCTGCTTGTGTAGCATGGCGACTGGGACTGGAGCTCTGGGCAATGAGAGTAATGGTCCAAGCGCACGTGGTGCAGCAGTCACCTTACATCCGGTCGTTCCCCACAGGTGTTAATTTCCAGATTGGAACCAAAGGTAAGCAGCAAGCAGGATGCGAGGAATCGCAGAACATTTCTTTCTGTAAAGGATTTAGTATACCATCATCGACCACGTGTCGGCTTGTCAAGCTCAAGAAGCTACTAGTTCTGCCCCATTCATTTACCTAGCTTCTTACATACACACGCACACACGCGCACACGCACACACGCACACACGCACACACACATACGTATATATAGTAGAGATCGACACCAGCGCAGAGATTGAGATTGCCAAGCGATCAGTACAACTTCGCAGCTCTTCACCTTAGCTTTTCCTAGCTTGCAACGTTGCCCTCCCAAGACCTAAACATTGAAAATCTTAAATATATGACCATGTCTCGTCTTGGCGTTGCTCTTGCTACCCTGGGTCTTACGGGCTCCGTTGCAGCCCTGTCAGGCAGTGGGACACTGTACCCACCTACCTTGAACGACACGGCGTACATCTCCGACAGCTCTATCGGCACCTATGGAGGTACCTATGTCGCAGGGACCAACGGTCCTACGGCCGCTTCGTCATATGGTTCGTATGACTACTGCGCCATGCCGCATCCGCGCGTGCAGGAATACAAATTTCCGTCTGCCCTCTCAAGCTCTCGGAAGACCGGTGCTACCGTAAAGCTGGTGTACCTCGACTATCTCCAGCGCCATCAGCGCCGCACGCCGTACAACATCCTTCCAGGTGGCGAGGTAGGCATTTCCGGCAAAGATTTTTTTATACCATAGTTTCACTAATTCTCCGCATGTGTCTTAGAACCAACCGTACAACTGTGATTCCGTGCGCCCGTATCTGTACGCCGGCGGTGCCAGCAACGGTGGTCAACAGCCTATCCCAGTGTATGCCCAGACATACCAGGATCCGGCAGACCCGTTCTCTGCCAATGTCAATGGCACCTGCCAGTACCCGCAGATTACGATTGGCGGAGTTGAGGACGGCTACCAGCATGGCCGCGACCTCTATGCCGTGTACGGCGAGACCCTGGGCCTGATCCCGCGGTCGCCGAACAACCGCGTGTACTTCCGCTCTACTGAGTCGCCCCTGACTCAGGGCTCGGCCGGTGCCGTTCTGCGCGGCGTGTGGCCCACGTACTCTGGCGCTCTGCCGCTGCACCAGATGGTTTCGAGCGTGGACACCGTCAACGAAGGCTACGGCTGCTCGCGCCGCAATTCGGTGCTGAGCAGCATCGAGTCCACGGCGGAGTGGAACGAGCACCTGTCTGTGACCTCCGACCTGCGCGCTACGCTGGGATCGATGCTGGGCGCCACCGCGGGCGACTGGCAGGCCACGTTTGACCATTTCGTCGACAACTTCCAGGGACGCCTCTGCAACGGCTACAAGCTGCCGTGCAACGTGAACAACGGGGCAGAGTGCGTCACGGAGGCCATGGCGGAGATGGCGTTCCGCGCGGGCGACTGGGAGTGGAACTACTACTACCGCAACAACGACTACACCACCGAGTATATTCAGCTGGTGGAGGGTCTCTTCATCGGCACGATCGTATCGCGGCTCGAGGCCGTGCTGGCCGGCACCGCCACCCTGGACTACTCGCACACATTCATCCACGACAACGACCTGGGCCCGATTTTGGGCGCGCTAGGTATCAGCTCGCTCCGCTGGCCCGCTATGGCGGCCAACGTCGCCTTTGAGGTCTGGGAGGTGACCGAAAAGAACCGCGCTCACAGCTTCTACGCTCGCGTGCTGTACAGCGGCCAGCCCATTGAGACAATCCACGGCACGCTGGATTGGGTCCCGCTGTCCCAGGTGATCAATATCCTCAAGCCTTTTGTTCCTACTGACATTATTTCTCTGTGTGGTTAAAGTGCTTCTGCACGTCTAAGCTATTTATTGCCCCTGGCCATAATAATTCATAATGTAATTCTACTAGGTATGCTGCGATACTATCGTTAGCTTTCTTACACAATAAAATAATATAGCAGACAAGTGTAGGTCTAGCTCATCAAACAACAGCACTGATTAGGGGTTCATCACAGTGAGCGTCTTGTAATAGCTTATCGAATACGTGAATTCTCTCGGTTGAGTTGATTCTCGAGTTAATTTTCTCGTCTATAAAGGCCAAGTCCGCTCAAACCAGTACGAAGAGGCTGCCCTCTGCACTATTTCCCACTAGTGCACCCGATCCTCTTAAGTGACGGACTCATTGTTTTTATAGCATATTATAAATGGAAACAGGGTGAAAGAACAAACGGAATAAACCAACTCTACCAAGAAATGGAAATAGAATAAAGTCTTCCTCTATTCCGTCTATTGCTGGCCATCCGAGGATGTCTCCAAATTCTCCACTACAGAACAAATCGGAAAGCTAGCTCCCGGTTGCCAATTACGTCATTTTCGCCCGGCGTCGAACAGATGGGCACCAAGGACTATGACGATCCGATGGCCTTCGTGAAGCATGATTTTGAAGGTAAGTTCCATTACTTGTCTTTTTTTCCTACCTGTCGTGTATAGCTCATTTCCATCTATTGCTGGCCATCCGAGGATGTCTCCAAATTCGTCGCTACAGAACAAGTCGGAAAGCTGGTTCCCGGTCGTCGTTGGTTCCGCTGTATTGATCATAACGGCCTTTCGCTTTATCACGGTTGATTTTGTAACAATAAAGTACATTGGCGAGGATCCTGCCACCGAGTGCGTGATTAGTTTGGCACAGAGATGTTAAGATAGACAGAAAGAAAAAAATCCACTTACATGAACCACCCAGCTACTAAAAGACTTAGGATGATCGTATGGCCCTTATGATATCGGGGTCCCTGTGCCGCAGGATATACAAACACCGTGACAAATCCACCACAGTTGGCAATGGCCAGCTGAAGAGCAGCCGCTGTAGCGCGTTTATAATGACCGGCCGAGTTGTTTGCTAGCCACCCCAGTACCGGAGGGACACTGCTATACATACCGGTTGCCATGAGAAAAGTCATGCCGTACTTGACATGGGGATCGTTGACGTTGGCAATGACAGCATACCCGACGATGGCAATAGGCATTGTGCAGAGCATGATAATCCCGCGGACTTGGAAGTGGTCGGACGCAAAAGCAACAATAACTGGGGAATCAGCATCTTGTACGGATGGAAAAGGACAGACGTGAGAGCCATGGTAGATAACTTAACATACCTGTAACAACGGATGCGACCGCGTATGGAATGACAGACCACAACTGGGCCTCATTGGCGGTGTGGCCGAGGGCAGCAATGATTGTTGGTAGCTAAGAATTAGCGGAGGAATACTCACACGAGTGGAAATGAAAGGCAGAACATACAAATAAACCAAACGAATACAGTCCTGAAAGAATGCCGAAATAGGCACAGGCTGTGAGCCACGTCTGCCAGCTAAAGACAGCACGGCCAACCTCACTCCACGAGAATTTTTCTTCTGCCTCTTGCTCAGGGTTCGTACCATACTGGCCAGGAGTAGCTCCGCGCTGAAGCCGACGCATACCGAGGTCCCTCTCTTCCGGGGTCAGAAAAGTGGCGCCTGCTAGGCCGTTGGGAAGGAATACTGCGGCAACGAAGGAAGCGGCAACGGTCAGGAGTCCTTCGATGATGAAAATCCATCGCCAGGATGAGAGTCCGCCTCGGCCACCCATCTCGGAGAGCCCCCTCGCCAGTAAGCCACCGAAAGCACCAGACAGCGACGCGGCCGTGTAGAAGAGACCAATGCGCAATGCTAGCTCACGGCGTGTGTAGAGTCCCGATAGGTACAGAACGATCCCCGGCAGCAGACCACCCTCGGTGAACCCTAAAACGGCGCGGACGCTCACAAAGCCAGCGTAATTCTGCATGAAACCCATGCACATAGAGACGGTGCCCCAGATAAAGGTCAAAAATGGCAGCCATATGCGCGGAGTGACGCGTTTGAGGACCAAGTTGCTGGGAATCTCGCTGACAATATAGGTGGCGTAGAACACGGCAAGGCCCTGGTCGTACTGGCGGTCGCTAATGCCTAGCTCTTTCTCTAAGTTGTACAGCTTAGCATTGCCGACGTTTGTGCGATCCAGAAAGGAGCAGAGGAAGAGCAAGGTCAGGATGGGCAGAATTCTAAATGGGCGTCGTGCAGCTTGTCAGTGCCCGCTATCATTATCGCGTTCTTATAAACGTCTTCTGTTCAATCCTCACCGCAGATCCAGCTTCCAGAGCAATTTGCGCGTCAAGGCCCTGGTAAGTTCGGGGTCAAGCTCATCATCCGCAAACTCGCGCTTCTCAACCGCCGCCGATTGAGCCTTGATATTGCCAGACATTCTCCGTTCAGCCACAGTCGGGGTGTTGTGCGGAATGAAACGTTCCAATATATCTTTGTGCGAATGCGGAGAAAATATGCATGGAACGAGAGAGGGGATAAGAAAAATACAATTGTGCAGAATACAGACCTCTCTATGACGGCAAAGGCACCTTTTATGTACAACCCATGACCGGCAGATCAACAGACAAGTAATTCAGATATTAGAGTCTTATCAGCTAGCTGAGACACCCTGCAAGTGCGGGGAAAGGACCGACAGAAGGTACTTCCACCGCCGCGCCGATCTTCACAACTGCGGTGGGCGAATAGACCCATGTAAGACATCCAAGAACATACCGCTAAACTGGGGTAGAACAGCAGTAGCAGGGGTGCTATTTTGCACAAAAATGAATCTTTAACGAGTCCGTAATAATCAATTGTATAGAGGCACAGGAGACTCAGTGTTGACAAGATTATAAGTTGGTCTCATGGAGGATTTGAAAATATCAGGAAGCATAATGAGAGTATTGAGAATGCTCGTTGTCTGCGATGGACAACAAAAGTTGCAATACTTTCTTGCCGATTAGCTCATAAACCACGGGAATAATAAATCCTCCGGACTCAAAGGCGGCTCGATCTATCCTCAATTCTCGATGTCACCCCCGTGCTTCAGTTACAGTTTAAGCTCGCCAAGAAGCGATGCGGAGTAAAGAATATCGCAGTAGTCCCTAATGAGTATCGAGTCAGCTGTGATGAGAAGCGGTGTTACAAATCGATCACGCACCAAAAGAGTCGAAACGATGTGATGCACAACCGATAAAGAGAATGTGGAAAGCTAAGATTAGAGTAATGAGAGCAACAAGGAATGAATAAGGAAAGTAGTGTGTAAGAATACCCACGAGCACAAAAAAAAATCCGCTTAAAAAAGAGGGTGGTGTAGGAAATAAGCGAGAAAGGATTAAACTACAACTATGGAAAGGCTGACAAGAAGCAAATGTCTACCATTTAAATGTATATTCATCCAGTCGAAAAGATACAGAGAGAATCGGGGCCGCGACGAGAGTACAACATAGATATTCAATAGAGAGTCGGATCTGCTGCTAAATAAGCATAGATCTACCAATACCCTTTAGTTCAAGCTTGAAATACATAATTGTCGCTATGATCAGTATTGGAAGTGACCCTGTCCAGATGATAGTATGGGTTACTAGATTTTTACTGGAAGGGATGGTGAAATACCAGATTATCCATGGGAAGGATTCCTGTTTTAACATCTGACAGCGTGTTTCCATGGCCCGCAAAAATATGGTACTAGAGTAACACGAAGCTGCTGTAACACTAATAGCGCTATTTTTCTACGTAGTCTTGTACGCTTTCATAATCAGCAACAATCGTGCATCCTAAATGCAAACCTCCCCCATGTTATTAACAGTCCTAAGTTGGAAATCATTTGCCACCTCCCCACAGAACAACCAGTCGTTAAAGAGACTCAAAGGCTACATTTAACCAACAAGGAGGAATCAGCCTCACGTTTCCTAGTTGCAGAGGCCACCAGTTCCTACCGTCACAATAGTATATCTAAACTTACGATTATGAAAAGAAATGAAAAAAACTGAGATTTTAACTAGTTACCAAATAGCACCTAGGCCGGAGGCCAAAACAACCGTGAAGCTGATTTGTGTGAAAATGAGAATGGAATGACTGACGACCAACCGAATATGTTTCCTACATTTCGTATAGATCGTAATATGCCGCGCGTCAGCTACAGAGCAACAGTTCGCGTTTCTGTAGCAATTGAGCCACGCAGTCAGCTACTAAGCTTCAATTTTATACATCATGCGAATATTTGTATTTCTCGATTTATAGAGGCTTGTGGCCCTGCCACGCAGTGTGTACAAAATTTTGATTGATTGCAAGTAGCTTAACATACATAAACAAGAAAGCATGGTCTTAGTATTACACTCAGTTAAAGCTACTTCTTGAACTTACTGTTGCTCGATATCTTGCAATATCCCCTATATGCCAAATTTCTCTCGAAAATTCGAAATTCTGAAATTAGAGATTGTTCGATAGCTGCATCACGACTCAAAAATGAGATTTTTAACTGTAGAGTGGATCCTGAAGAGCTTGTTGGCTGCAAGAACGGCTCAAGCTATTTGCAAGGCTGTTCCGGGGTCTCTTAGCTGGCCAACGCCTGCACAATGGGCCAACTTCAATCATTCTATACACGGAGCTCTCCTACAGCCTCCTCCTCCTGGCGGAGTTTGTCATTACGAGGAAAAAAATTACAACGCAATGAAGTGTCCAGTCATTGAAACTGAATGGGCCACGTCTTGGCCGCTCTTTGTCGACGATCCCATCGGCAACGGGTATAATAATTGGAACAACGACAGCTGTCTTCCGTACGCAGAATATCCTTGTAACTGCAAAGGGTATCCAGTGTATGTTGTAAATGCTACAACAGCGGAGCAAGTCCAAGCCTCCATCAACTTTGCCAGTGAAAATAAAATTAGACTCAACGTCAGATCAACTGGTCATGATTTTCTTGGCAGATCTGTGGCACCAAATTCACTCTCTATTTGGCTCTATTATATGAACGGAATTCAGCTACACGAGTCGTGCAAAGCACAAGGCAAAGTTTGCAATTCTCCAACAACCTACGGACCAGCGATCACATTCTCGGCAGGGGATAATCATGGTGAGATCTATGCAACAGCGAACATAGTCGGAATAACTGTACCAGTTGCAGGCACAGAATCGGTTTCCTATGGCGGCTATGTCTCTAGCGGTGGGTATAGTGTCCCAGGTTCAAGATATGGTCTCGCCGCGGACCTTGTGATCGATATGACCGTAGTAACTCCAAATGGCAAAGTAGTAATTGCCAACTCTTGCAACAATCAGGACCTCTTTTGGGCTCTTCGTGGCGGGGGTGGAGCAACTTTCGGCGTCATTCTTAACATGACCATGCTGCTGTATCCCGACATGCCAGCCGTCGAGGTAAATTGGAACATTATTGACCAACTGCCAAATGCAGCACACTTCTGGGATGCTGCTGTCTGGGCATTTACTCAGTATCCGGACCTGATAGACCAGGGTCCTGCAGGTGATGGGTACATCAATTCAAGCAACCCGAGCAGCTTCGGGTCCCTCTGGCGCGGCTTTAACCTAACGATTACACAGGTTGCAAATATGTTAGAGCCAGTTACAGCATATATCAACAAAACGTGGCCGGGTGAATTTTCCTTGAAAGCGGCGTTATAAGCTATCCATCGTTCCACAGGTGGTGGGTTGCCAATCAGCCCGACACGAGCACTCCTATAGGAGTAGATATTGTCCTAGGCTCGAGGCTGCTGGATAGGGATGCTATCGCTAATCCAAATCTCAAGGACTCTCTAATGACAGCTGCTCCTCTTGGTGGGCTGTATCTATTTATGCAAGCAGGGCCAGGCGTACACGACAAACCTTCAGATTTGAATTCCGTCAATCCAGCATGGAGAACGGCTTACAGCCATGTACTAGCGGCTGCTGAGTGGATCCCTCTGAATAAAACAATGGAGCGAGAAATGCTGTCACACTTGAATAATTACGTTGAAGCGCTGACGAAAGTGGCCCCCAACACAGGAGCGTACGTCAACGAGGGCTATCCATTCCAGGCGAATTATCACGAGGTTTTCTGGGGCACAAACTATCCGCGCCTGCCTGCGATTAAGCGTGCAGTTGATCCGGATGATGTTTTTTGGTGCCGGTTTTGTGTCGGGAATGATCAATGGCAAGAAGTTGAAAATAAACTATGCCAAGTGGGCGGAGGAAAACATTAGATATTAAAGCACAGACAATAAGCTAGATTCTAAGGAAATAAGTAGAGGAGGAGGGCAGAGTATGCAGAGATAAGACTTCACGGTTTCCGTTTCAAGACCTGTGTAGCACTGTTTGTATTTTTCTCATCTTACGTTTTGAAGTTGCCTTTGGAACAACTTCAGAGACTTACCTTAATCGCATTTTGATGTCCAAGACATGCATTTTGTTATTAACCAAAGACTTCAATGTGCTCACGAAATATTGTTTCAAATCACAATATCTCACATAAACGGTAAATACTAAAGAGCGAGAATTGTTTTCAGACACTGTACAATACATCAGACTTGTTGTATTGGTCCCATCGTCCACGTTCAAGGTACCCAAAGCAATTTCATATAAGATGTAGTGACTGGGCTTCCTACTTTATATGGTTCCCCGTCTAGCTCTGTTATATACAACTATCTCAGTTTCGTTTGCCAAACTGAAATTGATTGATATATTTTGGTCTTGCATTATCATTTTTGTTTCATTGTCTACTTTATGTAGTCAAGGAGACTGGCACCTATGTTGCCTATGGGGGCCAAATGACAATTCTTTAGAAGCAGCATTCTTGTCCTGGGACCACCTCGCAGCACTCGGTTTCGAATTGGCCAATTTGAATGCAGCTTTAAAATCGTTAATGTTAAAGCAATCAGCAGGCTACATAGGGATTATTGCAGGGAACGCACCAGACATTACCGCGGGCCAAAATAGTCTTAATTTGCTGACCCGAAACGTCCAAGGAACGGACTTTAATAGGTACGGAAGCAGCAAGCGCTAAGCTGCTAAGAGCGAGAGTAAATACAGTCGAAATATACATCTTGAATTTTAGAAATAAATGGTTGATTATGATTGTAGGTGATGAGAAAGCTAATTGAATCTCTTAATTATCCGAACTTTGTAGGAAATGTTATTGACTTATATACTTGACTGTGTTTTATCCTCAGTCTTGATTATAGTCGCCAAGGTGGTGAGAGCTGGAAGTATGGATTCATGGGTTCACAAACAATTCAAAATACACCAACAGGCACGCCAATCACCTTAGATTATTCTTTAGTATCATATGAAGCTTCAAGTACTTAACGGTCCGCTTATCCAGTATATAAACTATATCAAGAAGATATAATCCAATCAAAGCCGCACCATTGCCATAGTTACGATCTTACTTTGTTATCTAATCCTCAAGTGTTACTAGCCAGCGGTTCAGCCGGACGTTACAGTGTAAGTGGACATAAATCCTTCTGTGGCTACAGCGGATCTGACTTCCGCCATCACGTCAACAGGAAACTCCAGTTCTAAATTTACAGACGAGATTCCAAAGTTTGACGAAAATGGAGAGACCTACCGGCAATCCGGGCATACTAAACAGTAAGGAAAGTGGTAGCAATCCATACCGCCACACATGGAACTACAAAAGTAAGTTACGAGCTACATAACCCGGTTACAAACTACCGATACTGACTTCTCTCCTCCTTTTTCTTATAATCATAGAACTACATAAACTTGTTAACAAGTGGGAGACATCTCGCTTTGAACGAAAAAAGTAGATATTATATAGTTTGCATCGATTAAAGAAAAAAAGTTCCTAGTTGACTTGGCTTGACAACACATCATCATGAGATAGGCACATATATAATCTTAACACTGTGTTCAGCAACTTACAGATTCCTTTAGCTCCACTAGATCACGAGGTCTAGTAGCAAAGCGGCCCGTTATTACCGCCACGTCTCCATATTACAGTGAAAGATATATATATAAATAAGTAGTGGCCACACCGAAATAGGAAGTATAACGCAGCAGTCTCAAGGTTTTCCAACGTCTTTATCTGCTACCTTACGCGAGCTATGGTGTCTATAGTCAATAATCCCTCTCGGCCCGCGCTATGAGTGTGTGTTAGCATTCCTTGCCAAGCGGTCGGCCCGTGGTATCCCCATGGGGTAATATTGATCGGAGAAGCTCTAGCAGCCGATCTGTCTTAGCCAAGTATTTCAGAAGCAGTCAAAAATTTGTGCAGTTTGGTAAATCTTGCCACATGAATTCGTTCCCGTCACCGTTTTTTACTAGAAAGTCATACAACCCTACGAACGATTAAGAATAGACCCGGAAACTTTATTTGAGTCCCTTGACATGGTCGGAAATGCTGGGCCGACGGCATCTTTGGCAAGGTAATGCCGTAGCGTCTCATTGTTGGAATCGTGTCGCTCGGTCTATCGTATCAATCTCCTTGTGCCGAAGATTTTTAGGATGGAGCCAGCAATGTTTCCTACGACTTTTGTCAGCTCAGGCAAGGTCCCAGTAGTCGGATGATAATTTTAAGCCAGAAGCATAGGCATCCGACAACTTACTTGGGAATTCCAAACTACATACTTCGAAACAAAGTCAATTCTGAAATCATACGACCATTTTCAATATTGTACTCTCGAGCAGGCTTTATTCCCTCTATTCATGGTGTTTTATGGTGCTTATAGGTGGCCGAAGCCTCTAACGGAAGTAGGTATCTTTCTCTAGACTAATCTAGGAAGAACTCGACTTTAGCGGTAAGCTGGACGTTTATTGATAGAAACATACAGGGGAAGGGACTATGAAATGGTAGGACTACGATCATAGCTCTCAATATGACGTATGGCGTAATAATGTAAAAGGCAATAGTATGCTCTTGTTGCGGTTCCAGCTGCAGGTTACTGCAGAGCATCACCTATCAAGTGCTTCGAATAGATGTATGATCTTAAAGGCACATATTAGTAGAAGTGCAAATATACTAGAAATCTGAGAATGAATCCGTGTCATTTTTGTTGTAACTCACCATTATCCCTAACGCAGAGTTTAATGCGTTTAGCTACCAAATGCTGGTATCTCTCACTCTTAAGACGTTGCATGTGTAAAGAATCTCCGTGTTAAATATTTCCATGCTTTGACAATCTATTGTGTAATAAGGAGACTCAGACTCAGCTTCCCAAACGAAGGGGTTGTTTGTCTCTTCGATTGCTCTATCCACTAGACACTGCACCTCGAATTTGCCGTGATTAATCTTGTTGACAACAAGGTAACCGAGTGAAAACCTAGCTAGTCTCGATGCTAGTTAGCAGCGCTGACGCTAGGAGAGAACGAAACTGCCAAAAAGGTCAATGCACAAAAAAAAAAGTATGTGTGTATCGGCATCCGTAGAATACTTTTTTTGAAATGTGATTAGTGCAGGTGTATGGTTGTAAAAAACGACTCGTACTTTACAGGAGAAAATTGAATGGATTTAGATGATATAACAAAGCGTTCAGCACTTACTTTGTGCGAAGTTTGGGTGATAATTAGCAAATATGAAAAAGACATACGGAAATGCGTTTATGTAGCTTGTAGGTAGAATTGGACGTATGATTTATAGACTTGGTAAAGTGAGAACATTAACATGCGGCCTCTATAAGTCAAGGACATGCAATAGCGCATTACAGGTAACTGAAACTAATATTATATTGTATTGCTATCAACTAGAGCGTATATATCAGGTCTCAGAATGAAAACAATTCGGGCTAGTTCAATTTAGTTAGGGGGTACCAACCCGACTGAAGAAGATTACCACTGTGATAGAATATACATAGAGAACTTGAATTTTCTGCATGAATCATCATGTGAGATAACATTTAAGCAAGTTCAGTAGTCGGCAATGGCGGCCGAGAAGGCAGAGTCCACCGTGGACTGAAGCGCCGTGAGCTGCAAGGTATAGCTAGGGTCGACTACGTCATTAGCGGGTGAACGAATATAAAGATGCGAATGCAGGTGTGCGAACTGAAAAAAAAAGGGGGGGGGAGGCATACTAGTGCCTTCAAGAGCTTCAAAGAAGGCATCGGCATCCGTCTGAAGGGTCTGCAGGCCGCCCAGCACATAGCTAGTATAGCCAGCCGAGGCGACGGTGGAAGCCTTGGCCGCCACGTCGGACAGCACGGACACAATCTGGTCCGTCAGGGACGACACATCACCGTAGATTGTGGCCGAATCGCTACTACCCAGAAAACCGGTCGACGTCACTGCTGAAGTAGCAGTCGTGACGTCGCTCTGAGCGTCGTCAAAGTCCACAAGCAGGTTCAGGGCCTGCAGCCACGAGCCGGTGAAAGACTTAACGTTCTTGTCCAAAGTAGTCAGTTCGCTGGAAATGGCAGAAATGTCCGACTCGATAGCGGTAGGAGAGCGCTTAACGACAGATGCCGGTGCTGCCACAACAAGGCCAAGAAAGCCAAGAATAGCGAGCTTGTTGAACAGCATATTAGATTTTAGAGATAGAATCGAAAATGAAGAAAAATCTCAAGTTAGAGTCCACAATTGTTGGTATTTAGATGTGTACTTTGGATTGGGATGACTCTTCATGGCTAAGAAGTAAAAATGGCGCCAGCTACAGGAAAAACGCCTTCTTTTTATACCCATATACATGGTACTTGCGTCATTCCTCCTCAGACGTTGGAAGAGATCTCTGACACGCCGAGAGACCAAAACATACAAGAAAGAATGTGACATGGTAGGCGAAAAACTAAAGAAATGCGAAATTTAGATTGGTGAGTTATTTCTAGCAGGTTGGTGAAGTCATTTGCTACATAGGGTGGTGTGTTTTGAGCAAAGCTACGATATTCGAGAGACGACCAGTTGTCAAATAGAAAGTTGTGGCATTAATACCAGTATTACACGTCATATCCAGATATCTTGCAGCATATATCTCTTATTTCGTACTCTACGATTGTTGCGCATCGTACGCAAGATACGATTGTCTATCTTATAAAACTCCTGTGTAGGTTTGAGTCGCCGACCAAGCACCGCAGCCCCATGGTCCCCACACAGATCCTCCATAGATCTGAACTCCTCCCGTCTCGTGGTTCGGGCCCTTCCGCTGGTTTGTGCTTAATGGTGGGGTGATCACTGCAAATGGTACTATGGAAAGTCGTCATTCGTATTTGTCCGTCCAGTCGAGGTCACAATGGACAACATTGGATCTGAAGATCGGAGAGGCTGACGTCCTACAATTCTTTATTTGCCAAGTTTGAGACCCCCAATAATGTAGCTAGGACGTAGTACCTTTTAAAAACAACATCGAAGGAAGGATGATATAAAATATTTACTCATTTGTCCAGCTTCGTCATTAGTCTTTCGCCAATCAACTAGATGATGATGCTACGAACTTAAAAACTATAGATTCACGCCCACTCAGAGCTTGACTTTTTAAGCGAGCAGTTGAGAGCTTCTGTACTTTAGTCCTTTAATAGCCCATGTCTGTTTAAATGATGCCGACGAATCAGTAGTTGGTATGGACCACGTCATTCAGCTACAGTGACACACCTCTCTCTTCTTCCACACGACACGTATCGTCATAGATGCATCCCATGATAGCATGTCAATTAGCTAGCCAAAGTTGGCAGGAGTTCAAATTTCACCAATTTTTGTTCTTATATCTATTACGGCTTACAATTGTTTGCAATAACATTAGTCTCTAACTCTCTATCGACATATTCTATAAAATACAGAGAGGGATTTATAAACTTAA
This sequence comes from Hawksworthiomyces lignivorus, assembly GCA_002917075.1. Classification (NCBI taxonomy): domain Eukaryota; kingdom Fungi; phylum Ascomycota; class Sordariomycetes; order Ophiostomatales; family Ophiostomataceae; genus Hawksworthiomyces; species Hawksworthiomyces lignivorus. The sequence continues at coordinate 667,320 of NTMA01000009.1, read as the reverse complement.
TTCTAGAGCTGAAATGGGGGCCCGGGCACAGCTGAACTAACCCGTGAAGAGTTTGGAATCATAGCGACGGCATGGCCCATGCGCAGGCCGTACTCGGCATCCTACTCTGAAAGTTGGGGGTACGCTGGTGGAGACGAGGGAATATTTACCCATCTGCCAATTCTGTCCCGACTGAAGTTTGAGGCCTGCAGTCCATCGAAGTGACATTAATCCGTCTAGTGTAAGCGAGTGTGGTCTTAAATAGGATTCAAATGTGAGTAGGTGGATAGAAATGAGTGAGAAATACTGATCTTGAGAGCGTATCTTCATCTCAATGTTTCACTCGATACCCATGACGTTATTACTTTGGTGTAGAGATCTACAATATCTATCAAAATCAACTTCTGAAGTTTGAAACAGCTTAAAAATGCTACGTAAACCATACATCATGTTGTAGGCTACCGATGCCTTTTTGGTCGTCAGATGGACCAAAGTGGCCACTTTCAGGACAACCAGGCTGTTTTTGTTTTTATCGACACGAGAAGTGACCCTTTCAATCGCTTCTTCCACTTGTGAAGTCCCAGCCACGCTGTAATACCTAAATATATATATAATAAAATAAAATAAAAAAGCTAATGCAGAACATCGGAAGTGAGGAATTTTCAACGCTTCTTGCATAACCCAAAGGCGTGTCAAGTAGTTGTGTCTAAGAATTTCTTGAAGAAATGTCAACAAATATGTCCTCGACTAATTATGTAAAGCGCCAATGTAAGATCCGCAAGCTAGAGAGCATACTCCGTATGCGATGATGGCTTACCTATGCGGAGCCAGTCTGTGCACTGCCGAATCTAGTACCCGCTGATAGCGTCCATTCGCTTCCTCGACAACCAAGACTTCCTCTTCTACGTATAAGAGAACGACACGCTTATGTAGAGCAAGTCTGGATAATGCGGAATCGTCTCTCTTTTTATAATATGTATCTGATTTCTCAGAACATGTGACTTAAAGCAAAGTATTAAGGGGCTCGATACCTACTCCATTTAATTGTGATGGGCAACTCCCAAATAGGTTTAGATCCAGCGTCGTCTACTCTCAGAAAGCACGTTCCCCAGATGGTTCACAATAAGAGCCACTCAGGGACATCGAAGGAGGCGAAGATAAGCCACTTGGAGGGCAAAGCCATGCTGTCCTTTAGGAGATTAAGCAGTTCTCGAGAAGTAAAAGTATTCCCTGCAATGAATTAAGGAGCACATACATCACGTTTATAGTCTCATGATAACCTGTGAATGACGATTGGCGCATTGATTTGTCACGGAGAAGAATTGGAAGAGCAGAGATATGAGAATGAGGGATAGCTCGGATGCCAGGCCATGGCATTACGAAACACATCTTTATCATCCTCTACTAGCCCATATTCGCTTTCATTATGCTTTGTCTTGTTTCTGTCTGTCTCCGCTAGATATGACACATATATAGTTGCCCAACTAAACACTTCGTGCGTGGATAAGGCTTCACAAAGGGGCGTCAGGATGTTAATGCAAATAACCCTACATCACCGCCTGCCACCTCGACCTCCGGGGCCAGTAAAACCACTTCTACAGGCAGCCCCGGCACCACAATCCAAATTGCAGCGGAGTTAAGTTCCCAGACTCCAGCCAGCGAGAATGTCAAGATCCTAGATGTCGCCGACAGCAGTCTAACCCACGGCGTTCTGAAGTTCTGCCCGGACATAATGGCATCTGCAGTTCAATCAGAGCCCGACCCAGCATTAGCATATAAAATCAGTAAGGCAGAAGAGGAAGAAATGGGAGAGGCAGACAAACCAAAACCCATGGGTGACGCGGTTCCCGTCCAAGAAGATGTTCTGTTTCTACTCTGGGATAGCGCCTACGACGCTCTTTTAAACGATGATATCCTAGAGCTGTCTCACTTTGATCGATGTCTCGCGCGGTATTGGGGCCGACATTTTGGCGGATGCTAACAGCGGCGGCTTTCAGGCATTCAGAACACGAGCAACGGGGATGGCTTCGAGCTGACGGGGCCCATCGGCCGACGGGATAAAATGCGGCAAATACTTGATCTTTTGCTTGCCGGATCAGGCTGGAATGAGAAAAAAAGATGGAGGTAATATCAACAACGTGGCCGAGCTTACAAGTTTCTCAAAGTTTAAGTCTATAGTTCGACAGGCCGCTTTGCGAGAGTCCCAGTGCGGAGTTGCTATCGCGTGGGTTGCTGGCTGTTTTGCGGCGAGTGTAACTATCAGCAATATTCCTAGCTTTTAAATAGCGAGGAGCTAATCCAGGGACACCAAAAATTATAGGAATTAATCAAGACATCGGCCCTAACTACCCCGGTATCCCGGCAGTATCTCGTAAGCATCTTGTCAGCGATGGAGTGGTACTGTAGCTTGCCAGCCCTTTTACTCAAGCAGCCCGGGGCACAGAACCAGGGGACAAGAATGGCAATCTTAGGTCTGCACAAAGCTATTCTTTTACATCTTGTTCGTCTGGTATTTTCGAGCAATGAGGAGCGCGTCGGATTCTTGCTAGCCTCGGAAGATAAACACAAATTCCCAGACACGGTTGCTGAGAAGGAGAGAGCAGTCATAGCCTGCTTTTATCATTCTAGCTTCCAGTCGGAATTTAACCGGTTTGTTGAATCTCTAGCTTTTGTCGACCAGCGAACAAACATGGAAAGGAAGGACACAACAGAAGAGGAACCCTCACCGGATACCGTCCCAAACCAGCCCGGCACTGGGTTTTCCTCCTTCAGGGACGAACTGCACGAAGTCCCAGATGACCGCCAGGGCATTCAAGACCACGCTTACAGCTGGATCAAATCAACCCCTGCATACGCAAAGTTCCTGCATCCAGAGGCCCCCGATTCCGATCGCGAGCTCTGGGTCGCCGGCAAGCCTGGAACGGGAAAATCGACGCTGTTGGAAGCCATCGCTCAGGATCTGTCCCGGCGCCAAGAGTTTAATCTCGAACCAGAGACAAAGCCGTTAGTAGCTCACGTTGCGGCTTTCTTCTGCAACCGGGGTAAGGAGAGGGCAGAGAACGCGGCGGCCATCGTTCAATGCCTTGTCTTCCAAGTTCACAGGACAGTAGATTCCTAGCCTCATACTCTACAGACGGACTGATCCTCCTCTAAAATAGTGATACTAGTGACCATCTCCTCTCACTTAAAGACAATAGTGGCATGCTGTCGCTATTTTTCTCACGCGACGGCGCGGCCCTAGCAGGTACCTTCATAAACGGTGCGATGAAGATCTAGGACGCTAAATCAGGGTTAGTGACGCACGAAATCCTGGGGCACGACGACTGCATCAGAGGCGACACATTCTCGCCTTCCGTCATCAACCGGCTGCTGTCAACCGCCTCTGACGACATGACTGTCTGAGTCTAGGACCTTGACACTAAGGTCCTAGAAAAGGATGAGGACGGCGAGCTGAGGCCCTGTGCGCCTCTCCAGGTCTTCCGTAGCCACACCGACTATGCCATCTGCGTCGCCTTCTCACCTGACAGCCGTCTCCTCGCTTCCGCTGGGGATGACGGAGTGGTCCATATATGGAGTAGGACCGCCACTGGCGCCAAGCGGGAAGAAAATATCTGAGACCAAATACATGGAGAGATTTACTTTCAACGTCTCGCGCATTCAAAGCGTGGCCTTCTCGCCCGACGGAAAGCGTGTTGTAGCCCCAGCTTCGAACAACGAACTGCGTCTCTGGGACTCGGAGAGTGGCAAATGCATCACCAGGAAGCAGGCGTATTGCTTCACATCGCTGTAGTTCAGTAGTGCCCCCGATGCCGACGAGAACTGGATCCTGACGGAGATGGGTCCCGCACCTGTCGGTGAATCCAAATCTCCGATCATGATACCATGTACAGAACCATGGCCCGACTGGGCACCCTGAAGCATAGACTCCAACTGGGAATGGATCAGGTACAAAGGCGAGGAGGCAATTTTCCTGCCGAAGCGATATCGCCCATTCCTTGGGGCTGTCTTTGTTCAGGGCAGCCGGGTGACTATCGGCTGCTTGTCAGGATTAGTGGCGCTCTTGCGATTTAGCGAGGATAGAAAGTTATTGGACGGGAAATTTCTGCAGGCGTCATGACGGTATGTGGACTCTATACGGTTCGCGTTACTCTTTTTTATACCATTATAACTTTTCCTTAGGATTATACTAATACGTTAAGAAGACCGAGTGAATGAACGATAAGTAAAGTTCTTTAGACTAACTGTCGAGAATTATTGTACAGCCTCTCGGACGATCGCATATAAATACAGCTTTTCTTTTTCAATTTCGCCAAGGTGAAGAGAATTCGTATCATTACTTATTATTATAGAAGAAGCCCCAAGTAAATAAAGCCCTCAAGAAAAAACTTATACTTATGATGGGGGTTGGTTGATGGAGTAACGCTGCATTTCTACTATCCTGGTTACGGCTTAATAGGCTTATGCTCAGAGATTAGCCCATTCGCGCCGTACATATCCCCTCTGCCTCTATTTCAACCACAGCAGTTTGCCTGTCTCCCTGTTTTGTTTATCGCCCACGCGCTCGTCTAGGCATACAATTTGACTCACCAGGGCCTTCGTATATCCGTATAGGCACACTGCAAGTATACCACAGCTAATCCCAGTAGGCAATGCGTGGGGGGTGGTGTGGAATATCCCAGAAGTGAAGAGTTACTACTCGTACGACTGGCCCCCTCTATTACGCAGTTTGTCTGTCGTTCGTCTTCTTTTTTTTTCTCTTCTCTCTCCATATTTTTCCCGTCGTTGTCTGGCGCTGCGCAGCGAAGCGGATAGCGTTCCGGTTCCCGCTCTCGGCATGCATTAGTGGTCGACCTTGACTGTCGACGTTGGTTTCCATTGCGACTCTGGTGCAAGCTCTTTTCGTCGCCAAATACTACCTGCTTAAAATTGAGTAGATGACTGCTCATATTTTCCTTGCCAGCACCTTGGTCGTTATAACGCATGAGGGAGGGGTCTTTTCCCTTCCCCATTCCACAAAGAATATGTACCCAGCTTCCCTCTTCCACCACATTTCTTTCTCATCCGAACCGCGAGCCGCTTTTCCTCCAGTTGCGAGACATACAACGTCGCCGCTCTACTTACAATAAAACGACACCACGATGACAAGTCCGGTCCAGGCAACGTCTACGGGCTCGGCGGGCTCCCCTCGTTCGCCAGGAGCGCAGGCTTCGCCAGGAGCACAGTCTTCGCCAGGGGCGCATTCCGAGCCAACTGAACATGTTATTGGGGAAATCGAAGTCGTAGGTCCGCCCCTCTGTCCCACCTCACATCGTGGAGCAGCTGTGCTGAGCACCAACTTTCCCACCACAGGATGTGGATAACGCCGACTCCACCTACGCCGAATCGTAAGTCTCACCTCGCGCGATGCCGCACACACACACACGCACACAGAGAGAGAGAGAGAGAGGCGCCCCCGACTGATACGCAACGGACAGGCTGGCTGTGACCGATACGACATCACTGAAGTCGTCGATGCTTCATTTCAAATGGGAGAACGGGCGGCGATACCACTCGGAGGAGGCAGGGCACTACTGGTGAGTCGTTCTTGTCTCTGGCCTGGCCATGTGGATATGCTGGCTAATGCTAATTAAACTCTCTTGGAACAATTCCCAGGGCGCCAAATGACGAGAAACAGCAGGAAGCCGAAGACTTGGTGTAGGTATTTACCCCTTGCCATCTCCGGCGCTTGTGTCTGAACGGATTCTAGGCATACGATGCACCGGATTATTCTGGACGACAAGCTCTATCTCGCACCGATCGCCGAGGACGTGCATGTATGCTCTCTGCTTGCCCTTTCCCGATTGCCTGCTTGGATGTCTTGTGCTGAATCCTGCTCTAGCGTGTCATTGATCTCGGCTGCGGCACAGGCGTGTGGGCAATGTAAGCTCCCGTTCCCTCTCCCGGCCTCCTGATAAGAAATACGAATTGACCTGGTCCCTGCCTAGTGATTTCGCCGACGAACATCCGTCTGCCGACGTCATCGGTATAGACATATCGCCTATCCAGCCGGACTTTGTGCCCCCGAACTGCCGCTTTGAGGTTGACGATTTCAACAAGGACTGGACGTTCCCGGAGAACCATTTTGACTTTATCCACCTCCGTTACTTGACTGGCTCCGTGCCGGATTGGGCCGAGTTCCACAAGAAATCCCTCAAGTAGGAGACCGCCCCTGGGCCTGCGTTCTGAGCAGGATCGTCTCCGAGAGACGCCGAAGCTGACATGCCAACCATCTAGACACCTTCGGCCCGGCGGCTGGGTCGAACAGTACGAGTTCTCATCCATCACACGGTCAGACGACGGTTCGCTGAAACCAGAGTCGGCGCTTGCCAGGTGGCCGGACTTGTTCGCAAAGGTTGGGGAAATGTCCGGCACGACGTTTTCTGCTGCCGAGATCTGCCGCGACGTGATCGAATCCGTGGGCTTCATCAATGTTCATGAACGAGTCATCAAAGTGCCGATCGGCAAGTGGCCCAAGGACCCGACTCTGAAGCACTGGGGCACATGGAACCGGCAATTCCTGCTTGACGGGCTCGAGGGCTTTGCTATTCGGGCTCTGACCAGCATGCTGGGGGTGAGTGCTAGCTATTTCGCCGCGCATTGCGGGCCGGGGCAGACTGCCAGCTTGGGTTCCGACTGACTGTGGTTTCCCTAGTGGTCGATCGAAGAAACGCAGTTGTATCTTGTCGACGTCCGCAAGGATCTGCTAGATCCAAGCATCCATTCGTACCTCCAAATGTAAGGAACGCCTCTGCATTTATTTTCTTATTCCGGGAACATGCTAACCGCGTCCGTGCCCAGCCATATCGCGTATGGCCAAAAACCAGAGGAGAGCAGCTAGACGGAACGCCGGTGTTGTTCAAGTCCTTTGCAAGGTCTAGTACGAAGTGGGTACATTAGCATAGCTGATCTATAGCAGGTGTGCATATGTTGTAGTCATGAACACGCCGCTTTGATAGTGGTTGCTCCTGAAACCAGCTCGCTCGCCTATGATAGGCGAGTCTTCGGCGAGGAATGAGCCGTGGCTTGTTTCCTACTTTCAATTTTTGTCTTGTAGTCTGCCAAGCTCCTATTCTATAAGATCGATTAATTTATTTCTTTGTCTCTCCCACGGTGGATGGCCCCAGTCCGTATGGGGCTAGCTGAAGAAGAAGCAACTGCATGCTCGCCGCCGGAGATGCTGTCAGATCACCCGGTGGCAAGGGGGGAGTGCCTTGTAGAGCCGTCTGTGGTCCTGACTGCCCTAACTCTCCCTCACCCGACTCAGACTAGTACTACGGAGACTATTATTAGGTTGTATGATAGTATCCTTCCGAGTCCCACCAGTGTTTCTTCAGCGCACTCAGGGACAAACCCCTCATAGTCCCACACTTTCCTACAAAAATCAACGCTGCTGACTATTCGTGTAACCATCGTTCCACGGCCCTTCGACACCCTTCCTCAACGACTTATCTACCCCCCTCCCTCCTCCTTTTTAACTTTAACAGTTTATTGTATTTGCTTCATTTTGTTTCTTTTACTGGTTTATATATTTAAAAACATGTAAAAAGAAAAAGAAAAGAAAGAAAAGAAAAGAAACCACAAACACAAAGAAAAACATATCATGCATATCGCAACCTATCATATGCTCAGAAGATTACCATTATGGCTATCCCAACACTTTCTTCCCAGCTGCCCTCTAACACAGCCGCTGCATTGGTGGAATCAGCTTCCACAATCATAGCAAAACCTTTGCGAGCAGCCGCTTTTACTTCCCAGAGCATATTTTCTCGTTGCGTGTTTCCATTTTCCTAACTGTTCTGTCACTCTTATAATGAATTTCCCCATCTCTTCTCTATGCCCAGCGTACATGCGCTTCAGTCAAATAAGTGTTTCTCTATAGGCGTAATCTAACATCCAAGAGTATTCAAACACAAGCACAAAATACTTGCAAGAGATCAACTTCTCACTGCAGAAGACATCAAAAAGGTGGCATATGCCTATGAAAATGATGGCTAGAACAGCATCTCCTGCCTTCAACCTATAATTTTAACGTCTATGGTTTCTATTCTATTATACGAATTGGGAGGAAGAAATGGGTCTCTTAATAATACCCAAGTCACTCGTCGATAATTCCGATGGCATCGGTGTTAGTATTCTGCCCAACACTATTACCATGGATCAATATATCTGATAAACTCAAACCCAGCTTGAGGTGCCAATGTGATTTTATGTGGATGTAGAGTGGTAAGTGGTCGTTACTTCGCTTTAAAATACCGTCCAAAACTTCTTGGTATAGAGGACCCTGGCATACAGAACAATGGCCGACCCAGCGAGGCACATAACACCTCCGAAAATCTTGACATGAAGCCAGCCGTTCGCCGAGTTCTGTAAAATTTGCCCGCCGATAGGCGCCATGGTGAGAGCGGGAATCGAGATGAAGAGCATGACGACGCCCATCCGGTAACCCATCTCGGGCACGGGAGACACCGACGCCGGCAGGGCTGCGAAAAGTCCGATGAAGGCACCTGATACAAAGCCAAATAAGATGGCGAAGCCGATGACGGCGGACTCGTAGGTGGCCGGGATCCACAGAGCTAACTCGGCGATCCCCGAGAGCGCACAGGCGATGATGAACACATTCCATCGACCGGCGAAGTCGGCCCAGAATCCTGCAGCCAGACGGCCAAAAAGACTTATGCAAGTCGTCATCCATCAGCAATTCCAGCGTGCCAAGCAGGTAGAGGAGCAGCGGCTTCCGATGAGAACTTACCTCGCAGCATTGAAGATGGCCACCAAGTAGAGTGACATATCTATCGACACATGGGCCTCCAAATAAGCCTGCAAGGCTAAGTAGTTGACCGGGATGAATATGCCGTAGGTCAAGACGAAGATTCCCAGCACCATCATGAGAAACGGCAACTCTTTGAAAGGAGCAGCCAGGGCTCCGGTCGGCATTCTCTTGGGCACCGGCTTAGTTCTCGGCCGGACGGTGAGAATGGCAACAATTTGCAAAGCCAAGATGAGAAAGGCGGCTATCCGTATGGCCCAGGGATACCCAGTGCTGAGGTTCTGGACAAGTCGATTGAGCATGATGGGGAAGATGACGCCGCCTACGGACGAACCTGTCACCATAATGCCCATGGCGACACCTCGCCTCCGAGAAAACCAGGTTGAAATGCACGCAAGCACTTCGTGGCACCGGACTTGGTCAGTATAGAAGACAGGGTAATTGAGCAGCGCCCCGATCATGGAGTGGATAGAGACGTACCAACCGGGTATAAAAATGCAAGACCGATAGCACTGCAGACACCCTGGGACAAAATGAACTGGTAGTACGTCGTTGCCAGTGATGCCATCATGAGTCCGAAGACATGGAAAAAAGTCCCGATGATGATGAGCGGCCTCGGTCCATATTTGTCGAACAAGATGCCGACAGCAGGCCCGAGACAGAATAGAAAAAAGAGCTCAAGCGACGGGATCCAGGATATGGTGCTGCTATCGTAGTCCTTGAGAGGCCCATATTCGTAATACTGCTGAAAGACGCCAACGCCTAACAATGGAGCCTTGTGATTAGATCATCTTTTTCACGACACAAACCGTCGAATTTATGAGGGAGAGCACCAGCATGCGGGATGACTTACTGTTCATCCAGCCCATACTATTGAAGGAGCAGCACCATCCACCGAGAACGACGAGCCAGGCAGCGGTCCCACCATCAGGTGGAGCATCGTCTTCTATCTCTGTCTCTTCATCTGGTTTGATGCCAGGCTCATGAAATAACTGTGATTCATTGGGTGCTGGTTGGAACTCATCACCAACACCGACATCACCGCCTGTTGGCGTCGCCTTTTCGGAAGACATATTCCGTTTATGTAGGACACTTTGATTAAAAAAAAAGGCGTAGTATTCACTGTAGTAAACAGGGGCAAGGAATCGAAAAAGCCGGCGGATAGGCCGTAATAATTCAAATAGGAGCGATACTAACAGGTTCCTTGGAATACAGCAAAGTAAGGGCCAGATAGTTACACATTGAAATAGAATACGCATGGCTGAGAACAAGACGCATGGCGTTTTATATCTAGAACAGTCAACAGATATTTCTAAACAAACCGCCGAAAGCTTGAGGAGCTTCACAACAGGATTCGTCATAAAACTAATCCCAAAATCCATCGATGCGACTGCAAGTCGAGGTATTGATAATTGCCTGCACCCCTTACTGGCTGACCAGCTTAAAAAGCCTTGGCGGTGTTGGGGGTTCCGGTGGCTGATCCTCTCCCTTGAAAATATGGATGAGAGCATCGACATCGGCAGTAAAATAGCGGCGGCAAAGTCCGACTCAAAAGGCAGACCAAATCTCTCGGGCTTAAAATACGTCAACGTCGACCGAACAGATTCGACTCGTCTTATCACATTGTCCATTCGGGGACACTCATAAAATATTCGATCGAAGCGTAAAGGACAGCTTCTCAAATAATTTCCAAACGGTCGGCAGAATATGGAGCCCGAACCAAAAGGCACCGAGGCCGACGGGAACCCCAATCGGGAGCCTGAGTCGGACCAGGATAAGCAAGAGGCGGCATCCGTGACAGGACAATCCAGGGCTGGTCGCTGGATTCCTCGTTCCTGTCACGCTTGCAATAGCAAAAAGATAAAGTGCGATAAGAAGAATCCATGCTCTGCTTGTGCACGAGCCGGGAGGCCTTGCACCTTTCCCTCTCCTGGCCCGCGAAAGCGACGGACGAGGAAGGCCATCATGGCGGATATGGCTTCTCGGATCTCTAGCCTGGAGGAGTCCCTGACGAAAGCAAGAGATGAAGCGGCTGCTGTGAGGAGCCCATTGCGCGACGCAGACAATGAGACGCCGTCGACTCGAACGAGAACAGATTCGCCAGACGGCACCGCAGGCGGATCGGCAAGAGCAGATGTCCTTGTTCACAATGGAGCTTGGAGCCAGTACTTCAATGAAGTTATATTTGCCAAATTCATTGAGGGAGTACGTGCATCTCTTCCTACAGACTTCTAATGCTGACGATTGGCACAGGAGCACAACTTTGAGACTACTTTAAGGCCTCCCCCAACGAGCACCCCTCTCCGCGCCACCGCCGCATGCTCTCCTTTCAACGCCATGGGTATTCTCTCCTCGCCCTCCTTGACCACGGTTCCCAGCAGCCTACATCCAAAACACGCTATCGCTGCGAACTTATGGAACATCTATGTCGACAACGTAGAGAGCTGCGCCGGGCTGAAGGTCTTACACATTCCAACGGACCAAGTTCGAGTATATTCCCTCATCGATAACCCAAGCGCCGCGCCTTTGGACAACCTCGCGCTTGGATTTTCCATCTATTACGCATCAGCCACCTCCCTGGACGACTCTCAAGTCCGGGCGATTTTGGGACAAGACAAGCTCAGCAGTCTGCTGTGGTTCAAGACTGGGCTAGAGCAAGCCTTAGCCCACAGCGACTTTATCGACTGCCCAACATTTACGGGACTCCGTGCTTTGGCGATATACCTGGTATAGTTTTTCCAATCGTTCTAATATGTTTTTGTTGTTGCTCTGCTACTGTTTTTCTGACCGTTCGTAGTCGGCGCTCCGTATACACAACCGAGGGAAGGGGGTGTGGATCTTGAATGGCTTGGCTGTCCATATCGCGCAGGCATTGGGTCTTCATCGCGACGGTGAGCGGTTCCGGCTCTCTCCTTTTCAGTCCGAATTGCGCCGCCGTCTCTGGTGGCACCTGCTCACGCGAAAGCGTCGCGGGGGCGAGGACTATGGCCTGGTGAGCACGGAGAGAATGCTTCTAGACTCCGATGTGTGTCTGCCAGTCAATGTGAACGACGCGGATCTTCATCCAGACATGGACCGACTTCCCGAGCCGAGAAAGTCCTGGACCACCATGACTTTCTCTCTCATCACCATCGAATTTTCAAAAGCCATGCAGAAGCTCGACGATATGATCGCCTCCGCTTCCTCTTCTTCGAAAGCCCCTCAAGAAGAGGCTAGACTGCGAGTTATGGAAGAAACGAGGGCGCGAATCGAAGAGTGGCTGGATTACTGTAACCCTGTGATTCCTCAGCACCGTATCACCATCTGCTGCTCTCGCTTCCTCCTCCAGAAGCTCAACTTCATCACAAGACTCCGCTTCGCATTGCTGCAGCGTTCCGGCCCGCAGGGCGGCCTCTTTACAGAGGAAAATCTGGACGAGGCACTGCAGATCCTGAATCTAAATCTGCATAGCGAGAATGGACTGCTAGATCAGTACGCCTGGGTTCAGAAAGCATATCCTCAATACCACATTGCCATGTACGTTCTGTGGCACTTATGCGTACACCCCGAGGGCCCTAAAATCGACAGCGCCTGGGAAGCGATAGAGGAATTGTTTGCTCAGGAATTGGGCGACGAGAGTGTGGCAGATCATGGATCGAAGTGGGCTGTCATGGCGGCCCTCAAAGCCAAGGCTCTTTTGGCGAGAGAGAGGGCGCGAAATAGTAACCAAGTGAGCGAAGCAGCTGCCGTTGTGGTCTGCGACTCGCTCTCAGTGTCTGGCCTCAGCTTGACGGAGGGCAATGCGCCCCTGGCGCCCTTGTTAAGAGATATGCCTGGAAGCCAATTTGATTTTAGCGATGGGCAGTATGACTGGGCCGACTGGGATATGCTAATCGATGGGATACAGTTTGATAGCACGAGCGGACTTTGGCACTAACATTGCGAGTCAACGAGAGCTAGCTAATCGATAGAGGTGGGCGGCAGAGACTGCTTCAAACAAGTTGTTAAATTCCACTGTCTGTCTATGACAACGGTTCATCCTGGTAAAAACCAGAAGTTTGGAGACTCTGTCTCTATCCTTAGACTTTTATTGCCGCAGGAATAATGCGGTTCTAACGCACATAGGCATACTTTCTATTAGAGACTTAGGCTTAAGTGTTCCATTTATATAGAGTTAGTTAGGTTAGCCTACGATCGACCTCTTGGCGTTGACACGTCTCGAGATATTCTGCTTAGCGAACTTGTCCATTTCTATCCCAAACAATGACTTCTTTAAAGCCCGGCGCCGACAGTCCGTGCAAGGATGCGAAGCTGCCGATCGACCAGCGGGTCGAGGACTTGCTGGGCTGGATGACGCTCGAGGAGAAGGCGGGGATGCTGTTCCAGGACATTATCGTGATGGGGCTGGACGCCCAGCTCTTCTGGAGATGTTTAAGCAACCAGCAGAAATGGCGCGAAAAGTGGGGCAGTCCCAGGCTAAACTGACTGTTGATTACTATCATAATTACTTCCTATCAAAAACAGAATTTGGCCAAAATCGTAAAATAATACCTGATGGTATCAAAGCTGCCTTGACTTATGAAGAAATCATCCTGGACACCAAGAAACATGTCCACTTCAAGCAACAGCGCTCATCTGCACAGGCGCTAAGCTGGCTCTTCTGTTCCTGGGAGCTGGCCTCGATTGTTCCCCACATAGGCTACCTACGGGATCCCCACGAACAAAAGTCATTGCGCAGACAGCCGCCGCCGCTCGGTCTCTGAGGCGTGCATCTCTGCTCTTTGCCAGCATGCTACTTCGAGCATATCTCGACGCTGAAGGACCAGTTTTTGCGACTCTTAGAGACATTGTATATAGCTCCGACCGTTGGACATTGTATCGCATTTAACAAAGTCAAGTCTGCGGCTGCGGGGTCAGCTTCCACGTGTCAGGATCTACCAAAGTCACTATCATGAGTGATAATGTGCTGCCTCCAGCAATCCTCCGCCTGCCACTAGAACTTCTCCTCCACATCCTCGCTTTTAGCCCTGATATTCCTACTCTGCAAGCACTGGCACAGTCGAACTCCGCATTTTACCACGCGTTATTGTCGGCTAACCAAGCGATCACAACGCTAGTGCTCTCGCGCCATATCCACCCCGATATTCAACACGAGGCTGCCATAGCACTTGCTGCCTCTCGCCTGCGGGTGCGCGACTCACGGGCCCTTTCCGCTTTTGTCCAGGAGTACCTCGTGCGGCCAGGCGTCAACTATCCCCCGGTCAAATGGTCTTTCGTTGATGCGCTCTCCGTTTACCGCCTCCACTCGCACGTAAATTTCTTCGCGCAGACATTGGCAAACCAGTTGCTGAGCCAGCCTCCCTTCCAGGTAGCCGCTGGCTCGGGAGACGAAATAGGCGAGGATAGCGGTGACACTGTGGCAGCCGAGACGGAACTATCACCGCAGCCATCCTACGAGCTGCCAGAAGACGAGACGGCACTGCCGCTGCCGCCATCCTATGAGCTGTCAGTGGCAGAATTGCATCGTCTGCAGCGAGCCCTGTACCGCTTCGAGATGCTCTGCGGCCTTTACAGGGTCGATCCCCGAGATGATAATTATTGGAAGGAATGGCTTTCGAGGCTAGCCAAGTATGAGCTGGAGCAGCTCAGCTGTCTCAGCGACCTCCTCACATTTCTAGCTGCACCAGGTATAGAAGACATGGCCTCCCATGCCAGCGACGGTGCTTGCGAATCTCCAGTGGCAGAAGCGCCAGAGAATAGCTACTCCCCTTCCTTCTTCGCAGGCGGTGCGCTAACAGTTTATCCTATGTGTAGGATTCAACTACATCGTGCAGCACGACGTCGCCGCGGGCTTCTTCCGCGACGACCTCATCACGCACGAGAGCTCCTGGTACGCACAGGGTATCTTGAGCCGCGGGCTAGCGACGGTGCGCGCTGTCACTGAGGCCGTGACGTACAAGGAACTCCACCATGCCCTGCACACCCTCAGCGGCGCAGGCGACTCCTACGTTGGCTCGTCTCTGTTTGTCTACCAGCGGCTGCGACAGGCGTCTCGCCAGCTACCGCCGGCACTGGCGACCATGAACGTGCACGCGCAGCTCGCTGATCTGCCGCCGCGTGCGCGCGCACTCGTCCTCGGCGAGCCGTTTAGACCTGCCGCCTGCGATGCGGACCCGGGACCGGCGCGCATATTTGCGCACCTCCATGAGGACGCCCTTCCACACCTGCTACTCGTGCATAAAGACCTCAAGCTGCACCGGCGCTGGGGCTACGTGTTCTGGGACGAGGAGCGCCTGGACCGGCTTGGCGCGTTCGCCGCAGACGCCCGCGACCAGCTGGCAGTGCCCAACGACCCGCTGCAGGCGTACCGCGATCTACCCCGCGACGAGCTGGAAGCGTCCAGGGAGCGACGTCATGAGATCTGGCTGAATGGGGGTTCTGGGTGGTGGAGCAAGGACGACGAGAGCCGGATCGTCTGGCGAGGCTCTGACGAAGACGAGTGAAAGTGGCTGCTGCTGCCACCAGAGGTGGCTTTGGCCTGCCGAAGATCCTTGAGGTTACCTGGGCGACTGGAAGGTTCCTATCAGGTCGTCCCCATTCTATAAGGCGGCGAGGTCTATCGTTTTTAACGCAAAGTCCCAGAGGAGAGAGCGCCGTAGCATCTCATCCAAGAAATCAACGCGTACGCCTCGCCTTGTGTCTTCTCATTCACCGCTCTGTTAGCAAAAAAGATATCGCAACCGAGCAGACTGCCTACAGTTGTGCAACGAGCAATTTTCCATCGCTTTACAAGTCACTATGATGGCATATACATATCGGATATCACGCAGTGGCAGGATCCAGCGAATCAGGGCATTTTTGCCCATGGCTCTCCCCTTGGCAGTTATTCTAGCAAGGCATTTTGCTGTCAATAAATCTCAAAATTACAGCTCACCACGAATTGCCGTAGCGGCAACTAGACACTGCGGGTCACTATAAGTAACAGCGGTCGAAAGCCCAATCGCTGATACGATAGAGAACGAAAAGTCAGTTCCTAGGCAGGGCAGTCCTGGTGAAAAATTATATTAAAAGTGCAGCACATTGGCTGCAGCAACTTTTTTGGTCTTGATTTTAATCAAAAATGCATTTTCCGTCGTCAAAGTAAAGCACTTTCCCAGATAGCAATTAAATCATCATCACTAGAAGAGCTACAGCTTTCCTTTTTACTTGGCTGGCATGCTGTCCGAACATCAATGCTTCATCTCTGCGATTCGAAAGGCTAACAAAAGGTGATGCAACAATTCAAGTCATCTTGCAGCGGGGCCACAGGCAACCCCCCTGCTTCGTTTTTCCCGTGGTTGTCGCAAGCCATACATCGCACCAGTCGCCAGGAATTTGAAACTAACATGCACGTTGCACATTTAGACGAGAAAGCGGTGCCATCGTTGGATTTTGTGCACAAAGATACCCAGGACTAGCGTTAGCTCGACGCGGGACGCACCGCACAAGTATCTTCTTAGTGACGAGAAAAAAATGCCTTGTTTTCCTAGGCTACCGTGGACTAGGGTACAATGCAACTTCCTCTTATATAGAGGGGTGCCGTTCCATTGTTTTCATATTTGTACGCATTTTGGGGGGGGCATTTATGGGTATTTTACAGGGGTTTAATCCAATTATCTCAGTACATATTGCCTTTATATAACTAGATAAAAGGCCTTATTTCGTCTCTAAAGAGATAGATAGACCAAGTCAGGCACCAGTAATACAAGCCTTACAGGTCAAGAATAGCTAGCTTTGTGGGTTGCAGCCGCTACAGGGGTGGAACCGTCCGTTGTGGTTACGAGGTCCAAGTATGCCTAATATGTACAAGTACATTGGAAAGAGGAGGTTGTAAGTATCCACCTTGCCGATACTACAGCGTAGTCGTACTGTGCGACATAATAGCACCCTGAGCAAGATAGTAACCCGCAGGGCAAAGCTTCAGTAGTATGTATTCGTAGTACAGTAGTCCGTCCCTCGCGATCCAAACCACTAATCTAATACGTGTACTAGGGTAGTCATTTCTCTTGGGCGGACTTCCCCCACCAGCTTCCCCATTGGCCTTCCAGCGCCTCAAAAGCTATTGTCGCATGATACTCTTTTCCTTTGCGCTGGATGAGATGATGGTAGAGCTAGAAATAAGAAGAGCGATCGTTCACGTGTAAAAGAAGCTCATAGCAACCATAAAATGAAATACAACAAAAATTATGTGCTCGATCTAGTACAAGCGTCAGGCCAGATACAGAATACTGCAAAGAAGCATGTCTCTCAGCACATATCCGCTCCTGTATTTTCCTTGAGCTACGTGAAATTATCAGAAGCCACGTCGTATTGTTCTAACCATGAAACTCCCGAGGGGCGTGGGCAGATGCATGCATGCCACATGCAGCTGGATGAGTGCATTGATAGTTTTCATAATTCGTAGCTCACCTGCCATTGCGTGTCATTTTTCAATTTATTTTTTGTCCTATCTTTTTCCCCTTCTGCTTTCTTCATCCCCTCTCATTACGGTGTGGATATCCGTATGCCTAATAAGTTACGCGGCGTCAATGGCGGCAATTTCCACCGAATTTCAATACTGAGTGCCCAGTCCATTTGACAGCATAAATGATTTCCTGCATTTCCTTTACAGCCAAGTCTATTGCCGATGTTGTTCCATCTTTTGTAAACTAATATTTGATAATTATTTTTCTCACATAGGTATGCTTGGCATTCGTCTTATCTCACATCATACTCGTGCTCCTTTTTTGTCGGTCTCTCGTGCTTTTATATGTGTAGGCCCATATTTCACTGCATAGATCAACTACAATACAATTTTTTGAAGGATTGTCTCTTTGTTCTTCCTATATTAGATTTGCAAACTAACTGAGACGTAATGTCCTTCTGTAAGAAATCCTACCCTATATCAAGCGAGCACTAGACCATTTTTACTCGCACTGTAAAATGAAATGTGACAACTTGTGACAAAGTGCTGAGGTGCATGGCCTCCATTTTTGCACAAGCTTTTCTCCTTCTTCTATTACTTCTTTCTGCCTGGAAACCTGGAAATAGAGACTGAGCTTCTGTTGGTTGTATGTTCTATAGACCAAATACCTCCCCCCCCTCCAAAAAAATTCGTCGTTGAGGAAGTACAATTCCCGATTCAAAAGAGTATATGTAGCTGTGTGCGTGTATTCGCTGGTCGTAACTTAGAATATTTTGTATATTTCTTGTTTCTTCACTTTCTTTGCCTTCATTACAGGAAACAATCTCGCACCAGGTTCCACAAATCATGGTCTTCTTTGCTAAACAACCTAAACATCTCCTGATCTTGCCTTGACGAGTTGTATTTACTATTACAAGAGTGACAGAACCATATTTCTTGATACTTTGTTCTGCTAGTTCCAGTTCCAGTCTTACCTTTTCTATTCCTTGTAAAACTTCTTTCTTGTGTCCTCTAGTTTTCTGCCCCTGTCACAGCTCTCTCCCACAAACTTACATTTCAGGTTGCACAAACCAATCTTGCAGGTTTCTAAACAAACCTCTAAACTTCCTATTCCCTATTCCTGTTTAATTATATTTTTCTTATACCGCCAAGCAATTCTCTCTTCTCATATTTCGCTAGCGCCTCTGTCCTTTCTTCTCTTCTATTTTCTTGAACCGTTATCATAACTTTTAGTCTTTTTTTTCACGCCCAGCATGGCAACCATTACGCAGCAAGTTGTTGCAGAACGCATCGAACGTTTCGGCAAATGCTATACTATTGACGATGTTGTTCGTCTAGCCGCCCGTGATAAAGAGCAATCTCCAATTCTAGCAGTTCCTCGGCGTAAGGATGACCCTGCCGATTACGAGTACTTTACCGGCGCAGACCTAGACCGTATGGTTGATCAGGCTTGCTGGATCTTGGTGGAAAGAGGTTTTATCCCTGTACGTGTATAATTTGAACACCTTTTCTTTATGCTGATCTTACCTTCTTTACAGAAGGAGTAAGAATTAATGTGACTAGCCTAGTTGTGCACTTGCAGCTGTTTTTCTAACGTTTCTTGTTTTCTACTGCAGAACAGCAAAAAGATGGTTACAATTTATGCCTTGTCCGATCTCTCTTTCGTCATCACCTTCTTTGCTCTGATCCGCCTTGGCTGCAGGGTTTTGATTATGTCGGCCCGCTTAGGGCCGCCAGCATGCCTTTTCCTCTTAGGAAAGGCAGAATCTGACACAATTATCTATGGTGAATCTGTACGAATCAGCTCTACACTGGCTACAGTGTCAAAAGAGCGCCCTGAAATTAAGCTGCAGCCTATGCTTTTACGTGAGGAGTTTGACCGGCCGGACCTACCCACTCAGCCATTCACACGAGACATAGAAGACTATGACGCCGAGCACGTTCAAATGGTTTTTATAATACACTCATCTGGGTCAACCGGTCTCCCTAAACCACTGCTTCTTTCCCATCGCAGTGTAATGAACTCACTTTTAACTGGAATGCCAATGAGGTCGTTCAATGCTCTACCTTGGTACCACATCCACGGCCTCCTTACCTCTCTGCAGGCTATGTGGATGCGTTACCCAGCCCATCTGTTTAATCCGCATTTACCTCTGACTGCTGCCAACCTTGTTGCTGCTCTACGGGCTACTCTACCAGAGATCTGCCACTGTGTTCCCTATGCACTGAGCCTGATTGCCGAGGATCCAGCCGGTGTTGAGATTCTAAAGCAGTGCCGTTATGTTACATCTGCTGGTGCCAAAACGCCTGATGAGCTTGGCGACCGTATGGTTAAAGCTGGCGTCAACCTTGGTGTGGTTTTTGGAATGTAAGTTTTAATTCTTGGTAAAGTTTAAATTGGATTTTATAAGGTCTTCTTATGTTGAGTATTTTCTCTCTAGGACTGAGGTTGGCCCTGTTGGCGACTCTATACGGCGAAACCCCGGTGAGGACGACACGTGGGCCTATGTACGGTTCTACGCCACTCATCAAGACCACATTCAATTTAAGCACATAGAAGGAGCGATATATGAGGTCGTGTACTTAAAGTCGCACCCAGCCTTACTCATGTCTAATTCAGACGATCCGCCAGGCTCCTACCACTCAAAGGATCTCTTGACTCCACATCCGACTATCCCTAACATCTGGAAGTACGTTGCTCGCCTGGATGATCGCATCACCCTTATAACAGGTGAAAAGATTCTCCCGGTGGTCATGGAGGGTACTGTCCGGGAGCACCCTCTTGTGCGTGACGCGCTAATGTTCGGCAATGACCGTGCTGTACCCGGCATGCTCCTCTTCCGGGCGCAGGCTGCAGCAGCCATGACTGAGGACCAATTTATTCAAGCCGTCTGGCCTTATATAGAGCAAGCCAACAACATTGCCGACGAATTCGCACGCATTACGCGTCAGACAATTGCTTCAATTGCATTTGGCGTTGAGTATCCAGCCACAGATAAGAGCAATATTATTCGCAACAACGCCTACCACCTCTTCGAGTCTCAGATTAACGCCATCTATTCTCGATTAGAGGGCGGTGGTAGCAGCAGTGATACAAATAACGGCATCGCCAAGCCAAGGAAACCTTTAGATATTCCCGCTCTCGAGGATTTTATTATCGATACTTTCAGGACTCAAACCGACATCGAATTACCAAATACCGAGGCGGATTTCTTTGCTTCTGGCGTTGATAGCCTACGTGCTATCCAAGCTCGCCGCTTGTTCCAGGAACTGCTAGACTTTGGCGATTACAAGCTACCGACAAATGTTATATATGATGCTCGTAATACTACTAACCTAGCTGTTTTGTTTCACAGCCTTCTCCAAGGCGAAGGCAAAGCTTCTCTAGCGCACGACAGTACAAGCACTACTATCAATGGCAAGCATACCAGCAGCATAGTCGAAGATTCTCAAGCTGTGATGGAAAGCTTTATTTCAAAGTACTCTATCTTTGATACTGAGCCGCAGCATGTTGAAGGCAACGAGTCTGTCATCCTGACAGGTGCCACAGGCGCACTAGGGGCTCATATTCTATACCAACTGCTTTATAACAACAACGTTGAGCGGGTGACATGTCTCGTCCGTGGTCCGCATAGCCTGAAACGAGTACATGCGTCTCTCAAGAAGCGTGGCTTTCATATCAGCGCGTCTCGCGCGATATCCCGGAAGCTTGTAGTTTTGGAGACATTTAATTTAGGAGAGCCACACTTGGGTCTGGATTCGTTTGATTATAACGGACTCGTTGCCGACACCACCGTAATCATACATGCTGCCTGGCCGGTTCACTTTGGTCTCTCAACTTTGAGCTTTGAATCGCACATCGCAGGGCTGCACAATTTACTGCAACTCTCGCTCCAGGTGCCATCTCGTCAACCAGCCAGAGTTATTTTCGCCAGCAGTATTTCAACCGCTTTAAAAGTGCCAAGCCCAGATGGAAAACCAGCGGTTGTAGAAGAACGGCCGCTTTCGTCTAACAGCGATGCCTTGAATATGGGCTATGCACAATCTAAGCTTGTCGGAGAGCGAATTTGCGAAGCTGCTGCACAACAAGGGGCTAATATCGCTATCTTACGTATCGGTCAGGTCGCAGGAGACACCGAGCACGGTATCTGGAACGATAAAGAGGCTATTCCGCTGATTGTGAATAGCGCTCTTGAACTTAAAGCTCTACCTCTACTTGACAGCGAAAAGGGCCGCTGCGAGTGGATTCCAGTTGATGTTGTCGCCACTTCGTGCATAGAGATAGCCGGTGCTCTTAAGACCAGCAGTGGCATTGGCGGCGCCACAGAAGCGCATATCGATCACATCAATGGCTTCAGCGCGATCAACGGATCATCCGAAGCAAATAGCACAGAGCTTGCAAAAGGCGACAGCAGCAATTTCAAAGGACAGTATTACAACATTTGTGCGCCACATGTTGTGTCCTGGAATGAAGAAGTTTTACCCGCTTTTAAAGAGGCTGGTCTCGAGTTTGAGACGGTGTCACTATCGGAGTGGCTAAAGAGACTGCGAGCACGTGGCGACGTACTCGGTGCAGAAGCTTCCAAGCGCCTTCCAGCTTTAAAGCTGGCTGATTATTTCGAAGAGAATTACAATGGATCAACAACTGCAGGCGTCCGGTTTGATATTGCCAAGGCTTGTCATGCTAGCCCAGCTTTGGCGAGCTGTCCTAACATTGCCGAAACTCAGCTAATTAGCAAGTATCTGAGGTCCTGGATGAAAACTTGGACAAATCAGTAATGAGATGTGTAGCAGCGACATAAACATACATAAAAAGGGAAAGAACACATACTTGCGTCGCATCAGATGTTCATAAATGCGTCCAAATTCCTTCTAATTCAGTGGGATGGCGATATCTTTCTTACGATAGTGGCTGTCTGCAATTTTTTTTTTTTTTTTTTTTTTTGAAATTTCCTATTTCGTATTTCTTTGCAGAAGTGAGTCATGTCATCAATCTTAGATACGCCGCAGCTGCCTGGGTTCAATAAATAATTAGCCTACCACCCTACATAAGCCTACATATGTACATGGTAGTTAGGTAGCATGGGTAGTTACAAGATCGTCGCTGCCGAAAGACGAATAACCGGCAGCTCTTTCACAGGCCCCAAGTGACTCTTTCCGTGCTAGGCGAGCTAAAGTGCCTCGTCTAGGGAAGTTCCGGGCCAGTCATAATAAACCTTGCCACAATCAGCACCTCTACTATTACCGCTTTCAGTGGAGCTTCCAGCGAGCTTAGCTTCACAGGCGGGCAAACTATAGTGGCTTTTACTACCGTAAGTCACGTGTGTTTTGGTGCAGCTTGGTAGAACAGCCAATATTCTACAGTGGTTGAGCTCTCTGATCGCTGCCTGCTTATTAAAATTCGAGCAAGGCGCAGAAAATTTGAACTCTAGATCCGCAGGCGATACAGACGTCTTCACAGCATCTTCACTCTTCTCTTTTTCTCTTTTTCTCTCTTTCTTGCACCTTCATTCCTATCTCTACCCTCTAATAGTTGTGCGTTCTTCCAAGACTTTGTCTTCACGCACGAAAGCCAAGCACTGCATACCAGCATATTTCTAAGTATTTCTTTGCTGAAAGCTCCTCGTTGTGCGTCTTTAGTGGCAAACACATCACCGCTATGCCATGTTCCACGGACGAAGCACAAGTTTTCCTTTCTTTTCTGAGTTGTAATTCCCTTTATAAATATCTATAAAACACACGGTAACATGGCCAGCTCTGAAACAGGTCAGGGGCTGAACCCGGAGGCTCGCAGTTGGACACCACAGGTGAGAACCGGCCATGGGAACCGCGAACCAAGGAACAGCGGTGGTCTTCCCATCCGAACAACTACGCCGGCGGCGACACTATCACCAGTACCTGTTATCGAATCCTCAGTTGTATCACAACACAGTCCACGGGTTGATTCCCGGCAAGACACCATTCCAGAGGTGCTGCCTGCTGGTAGAGAACGAGCACATTTGGAGCGTGGCCGTGGCTATGCCACTTCCCGTGGCAGAGGCCGCACAGGTCGGCGTCGAGACGGCCACGACCGAGGTGGCCGACACGGTAGGGGTGACCATGCTGGCCAAGCTGGCCAAGCTGGCCAAGCTAGCCGGGCTGACCATGCTGGCCAAGCTAGCCGGGCTAACCATGCTGGCCAAGCTAGCTATGGTGGCCAGAGTAGCATTCGAGCGAATCAGGCGACTCGCGTTGTTTCTTCTCGCCCCTTTGCTAGGCATCTTTCAGGATCTGCTCCGGAAAGCGATCAGCAGCGCAGCAGCGACACGGCACCTATTCCGTCACAGCCATTCAAGGAAGCAGCCGAGACGTCCGGGGCACCGCTGTCAGCAGCGGAAGCTATGACAAAGCGGATCCACGCAGACATTCACAATGGAAGCTATTCTTGCGTCATCTGTTTCAACTCGGTAGTACGATCTTCTAGAGTCTGGGCATGCCATGTGTGTTGGCATGTCATTCACCAGCATTGCTATTTAAGGTGGGCCAAAGCAAATCAGGAGGCACATGATAACAATGGCGGAAACGACGGAGATCGCAAATTTACGGTGCGCTGCCCTGCTTGCAACACCCAGTCGCCAGATGAGGATTGGCGGCAGAACTGTTGGTGTGGCAAGGCAAAGCAGTTCAGTGTGGCGCCAGCCGCGCTGCCACCTCACTCGTGCGGACGCATTTGCGGCAGGAAAAGAGACGACTGTCCCCATATCTGCCCGGCTGTCTGCCACGCCGGTCCCTGCCCGCCCTGCACAGCGACGGGCCCGACACTCCCTTGCTTTTGCGGTAAACAGATGTTCACACACCGCTGCAGCGAGAGGAACTCGCCATATGGAGAATCGATAAGCTGTCAAAAGAAGTGTGAAAACCTCATGCCTTGTGGCATCCACAGGTGCCAAGCCACGTGCCATCCAGGCAAGTGCGGAGAGTGCGTCGTTCCCATGCCATCAACCTGTTATTGTGGGCAGTCCAAGAAGGTCTTGCCCTGCAGAGAACGAAAACCTGCTCGGCCGTCCTTTTATTACCGCGAAGCTGCGAATGCTTTACCTACACCGGATCATCGCAGCAAAATATTTAGGTTTGAAGGGACTTTCGAATGTGAGCAGCCTTGTGGACGGCTCTTTGATTGTGGCAGGCACATGTGCACGAGGCCTTGCCATGCGCAAGACCTCGAGCCAACCCACTGCCCTTTCTCCGTGGACATGATAACGCATTGTCCCTGCGGCAAGACGCGGTTATCCGACATGGGAGTCCAGCATAGGAGCTCTTGCGAAGACGATGTTCCACACTGCGAGAAGATCTGCGGGAAAATGCTGCCGTGTGGATATAAGTGCCTACAGGTTTGTCACGCCGGAGAATGTCCGCCATGTGAGAAAAGGTTGCTGGAGCCATGCGCCTGTGGCCAGACAAGGACAGAGGTTGCATGCGGTGACGCTGAGGCCAAGGCTCGTCTTCGTTGCGACAACGTCTGCGGCGTGTTGCTAGGCTGCAAGAACCATAGGTGTCGCAATATTTGCTGTCCCGGAAAGCGCAAAGCTGCCGCCAGGCAGGCTGCATCTAAGGGGCGGCAGAGGGCCTCAAATATCGAGATTGAAGAGGAGCACATCTGCGGCCGCATTTGTGGCCGCCTCCTCGCCTGTGGGAAGCACACTTGTCCACTGCTCTGCCATAAGGGTCCGTGTCAGTCGTGTACCGCCTACATTCACGAAGAGCTGAGCTGCCCTTGCGGCCACACCGTCATCCACCCACCGTTTCCTTGCGGCACACAGCTCCCGCCTTGCGAGGCTGACTGTATGCGAGAGCTGCCTTGCGGACACACGCCCGTCCCCCACCGGTGCCACGACGATAGGAAATCATGCCCTCGGTGCCAGCAGCTAGTCACAAAGCCGTGCCTCTGTGGTAAATTCGTCCTGCAGAAGGTTGCCTGTGGTACCGGAGACCTCAAATGCGAAAACAGATGTGGCCAGATCCTGAAGTGCCAGTATGTCTCCGCTTTGCCCTTGCCTCTGGCTGCTGTTCTTTTTTTTTTTTCTTTTTTTTTTTTTGGCTTTGTCTAACATCATTCTGGCAGAGTTCACAAATGCCATTTAGGTTGCCACGCACCTGGGGAGTGTGAGGATGCAATGCGCAGCGGCTCTGACTGCAGTGAGGTCTGCTCGAGGCCGAAACCCATTTGTGGGCATCCGTGCCAGAACCAATGCCATGGCCTTAGTGGTAAATTTCTTCTACCCTCCGCTTTCTGCCCTGTCTGTGCCGCATTTTTCTGAGTCTAACTTTGGTTGCCGTGTAGACTGCAATCAGGACGAGCCGTGCGGCTCTGCTGTAATTATCACTTGCGAATGCCAGCGTCGCCAGCAAAAGGTTCGCTGCAAAGCCTGCACAGATGATCCATCACCCTCGCGGCCGACTCTCAAGTGTGATGAAGAATGCCTCAGAGTCCAGCGGAATGCAGCTCTTAGGGATGCGCTGAGCATCTCTGACACCCGTGAAGACGAGCACATACCTTATTCCAATGAGACGATGGGCTATTACGTAGGTAACCGGACTTGGGCGGCGTCTCAGGAACAGCTAGTCCGCGACTTCGCCGAAAACAGCGAAGTGCGGCGCCTTAACTTTAGGCCAATGAACGCCGAGCGGCGCAAGTTTCTACATCTACTGGCTGAAGACTTTGGCCTCAATAGCGAAAGCCAAGACCCAGAGCCGCACCGGCACGTTTCCCTGTTCAAGACTGCACAATTTGTGTCTGCGCCTGCCAAAACATTGGCGCAGTGTCATGCGCAGCAAGCACGAAGGCGAGAGAGAAATAGGGCAGCGCGACCGTCAGCGAGCCTGGAAGGTAACGACCCAAGTAACACTTCTTCCTCTTCGACCGCGCCCTCGTCTTCTCGATGGGCATTTTCAACCCTGAGAAGGCCTCGCCTAAATGCTGTCTTTATACCTGCTTATCGGGCACAGGTTGATGCCCCTTCCGATCCAGGGGACAGCTTCAAAGATATCATTCAGTCGTGGGCGGAGCAGGAGTCTCTAACATTGGTTGACGGCTCATTTGCCATTAAGGTTCTACCATATGGCGGTTCTGCCTTGCGTGTCTCGTTTCCAGATGCGGCACCTGCAGCAGTCGAGAATCTCTTACGATATTTGTTATCAGCCGTCAGATCATGGCTCGGCGATCAGGGTGGCGGATCGGACTCAGTCTACCTATGTCATCTCGATGACGAGGGTAATGTTTTATGGCGTGAAGAGGACGAACATGGAGACGCAGCTACAGATGCTGATCGGCAGGCGGACGCGCAAGCCAGCGCGTGGAGCATCGTCGCCGGCCGCACCACTAAGCGTGACGGCAGAGGCGGCTCCGCAACAGTGGACCAGGCCGCATCGTCGGATCCTGGTGCGGCATCCACTGTCACTCTGTCCCGCGATCGAGCACCGGGCGCCCTTCTTAAGCTTAAGAGAGCTTCTTCTTCTACATCCTCTCGGGCCACGGCAGCATCAACAGCGGAAGAGCGACGGAGGCGTATGGAAATCTTAGCTCATCAGCCCACCGACGACGATGAGAAAGTAGAGTCCGAAGAAGAGCATGTGCAGAAATCAAAGAACGACGAGCCGGAGAGCAGCCGGGAGACGAACGAAGTCGTGGGCAGCCAGGATTTTAGTCACCAAGAAAGGGAAGTTAGTGAACGAAAAGACAGCGCACCGATAATTTCAGGATCAGCCAGCGAAGGCGTAGATGAGAACCCAGACGCGCAGAAAGAAGTCGATGCTGAAAGCGAAGAGGCAGTCGAGCCACACGCAGTCAGCCAGTTGTAGCTGCTGCCACAAGTCTTTGCATCGTAGAATCACAGTAAAATATCGCTAATTTCTTGTCATAAGTTCTTTTGCTGCTCTTCATCACCATAGCATTAGCATCAAAGCGAATCAGCGCCAGCGTTAGAGTAGACTTAGAGTTGTGCTTGTATTAATTTTCTACTCTGGTTTTTTTAAAAATCAATAGATTCGAAGCGAAAGTAACAACGGTATTCTCATAAATAGAGACATGGTTTGAAACGTTCTGAAAAAAAAAAAAAAAAAAAAAGCGGCCGTAAACAAAAAACGAATATTTAAACCAATTCCAAGAATACATCTGAGGTGTTCATCCGACTCTAGGAAAGAAGACTTATTTGGACAATTCACAACCATTCTTCAAGAAAGAGGTGTACCCGAAAAAAAGTAAAATAAAATAAACTGAGAGGCTGGAATGAACACCGTCCGGCTCGTGTCTTCTCTCGTCTCATTTCAAGTCGGTCAAAATGAACTATTATTCATGTCATTTGATATATGGTTATCAGAAACTGGTTATCACTTAATTCTCTTTCCTACCAAAACGACGCCAAGAGACAGGAGGTATTTTTCTAATTACATCTTCCCATCCATATCTTCTACAAAATAAATAAAGAAAAGCATGACTGACAAAACTGGAGACGACACGACTCAAGGGCTTTTGGCACAACAGGCAAAATTCTACGAAATGTGTTGGTTGCTGCTATTGCTTCTATTCCTATATTTGAGTATAGGAAGTAAACCTTCTCATCTTATTCATATAAGAGCCTTCTCTTCTTTTTATTAGGCTATACATACGACTATGCAAACAAGAAGAGGCTGGTAGGATCGTTATCTAATTCAGACACATGCATCTATGGATATATAAATTCATTTACAGAAACCATAAAGCATGGATTGTCATGCATACACCTTCTAGAAGAACGGAAGAGTGAAGCTAACTGATTATTACTTAATGATATTGATTTTTTTATTCCTTGTTATTCCTATCCCAAGTACGGTCAAGTCGACAATTATAATGGAGCAAAAGCAAGAGAGTGAAAGGAGCACTGTGTAGGGGAAAATAGAGGACGAAAAGAATATGTACACAATTAAAATGAAAGAAAAGATGCAGAGGCTAAGGAGAAGGCTGAAAAGGGGTATCAAAGTATGCGCATTCGAATGTCATGCCAATGAAAAACCGTCACTATGGAAAAGAACCTTCTGGTTCTTCACTCTTTCTCGAATATTAACGGTTTCTCCACGGGTCCCTCGTCTGTGGCCGACGCGATGAACTCTGCTATCGCCTCAAAATATCCTTCTTCAAGCACACTTGCATTGTGGTCTCCAAGCGGCAGAGGCTTCCAAATCTTGTTTGGCGCCGCCGACAGGTCATACAGCTGCCGCATATGGCTCGGCGGCACGATCTCATCCTTGAGCCCGCTCAAGAACAAGATGGGCACCTTGGTGATGGTCGGGATCACCGCATCGCTCGGCCAGACCTGGTGGCAGAGTAGCGTCAGATAGCGGGCAGGTGGCAGGATCTGCGGGATCAGCTTCCTCATACTCAAGAATGTATTCTCGAGAATTAGGCCCACAATGTCCCCGTTCTGCTGGTTGTCGGCCACGAGCCGAATAGCCACTGCTCCGCCCAAACTCTGACCGTAGACAATGTATTTGTGGGCGCTCGTCTCCGCGCGGTTGCGCAGATAGTCGAGGGCGGTTTGGGCATCCAGCACTAGCCCGGATTCGCCCGCCTCGCCTGTCGAGCTGCCATACCCACGGTATTCCAGCATGAAGATGTTGCAACCGACCAGATGGCGGAGCATGCGTGCAATTGGCAGTCGGTGGCCAATGTTGCCGGCATTGCCATGGAACATGATCACAGTCACGCGAGACTGGCGGTTGCTGCTCCGCCGAGGGCCTCGAATGTAGAAAGCGGAGAGCTTCTCGCCATCTTCTGTGGGAATCACCAGTTCTTCGAAATCGGTAAGGCCGTACTGGGCAGGGCTAGGAATGTCGCTGCGCGCATTGGCGGGAACATGAGAAGGGTAGATAAGGGCTCTGGTCAAAGGCGGTCAGAAATTGGCACAAGAGGAAGTCGCAAATATGATATCTGACGAGCTCCGGACAAGAGACTCACTTTTGTTTGAAGTAGAGGAGGGACGTGAGGACAGCGGCGACACCCTATCAGAAAGAGAAACAGGAAGAAAATCCGATTAGCTGAGATGTGCTTCGTAGAGTAAGTGCAAACTGGTGCGAGCCAAAGAGAGGCGCGTCATCTGGCATGCAAGCAAATGTGCCAAAAAGGCGATCTGCAGCATAATTGCCCGGCATAAAGCACGCATCCCAAAAAAAACCTGCTGGTGTCACATACTGTCGACGCAATAGCTGGCAGGCGCATGTAGGAGGCGGCCGTGCCAAGCAGAGATACGGTCTGCTCTAAAAATGTTGCCGTAGCACCTCCGCCAGGCCCGGCGGATGGCGAGGTCATCGTTGATGTGGAGAGGGTAGACGACGACGAAGAAGCGGATGGATCGACTTTGATTTTGGCAGCTGCCTTTGTCCTATCGATGGATGCGGCTCTTGGGTTCCTTTGCAGAAGAAGTCAGCTAGTCTGCGAGACAACGAGCGGGGGAAATGAGGCTCAGCCGTCTTCTAGAGCTGCTCACTTCTTTCGTCGCATCCAAGATTGGCCGAACCAGTCGGCCCGCTTGCAAAGATAGAGATGACGTCTTCGGATGAAGAGAAGGATGCTGCCAGGTTGGCAAGCAGGTGAGGCTGTGTAGGCTTTTCGTGGAAAGGCGGTGATAGGATGTCGTCGACGAATGCGGGCTGCCAAGCAGATGTGGTGAAAACGCAGAAGGCGAGGAGAGAGGCGAGAAGTCGAATTGAAAACAAGGCCGAGGATTGGTGCCAGATGGACGAGAGGGATTTGCGGGAATTGCGGTTCTGATTTTTTTTTTTTTTCGTCACTGCGATGCAGTCGAAGAGAAGAGAAGAGATCTAAATAGGGCTGCCAGTGATGTGTCTTCGTTGGGCAGGAGCTCCTTGATGCTGCTTCCTTAAAGGAGATCAGAGTCGGAAAGACGCGCTACTGCCCTTTTCGATGCGGTGAAGGGAGAGAGACGTGCATTCCCATTCTGCCGTGCCGTTGCCCTGGCTCTTTCCCCACTAATGATCGCTGTGATTGGTGCTAGTAGCACTTCTTGGGAAGGTTAAGGGAAGGCGGTCAGAGCGCGCCAGTGGAATAAAACGTCCTAGCGAGATGAAGCTTCCTCTCAGGGGCAGCAGCCAGCCAGAGAGGAAGGCCACAAGAGAAGAAAGCCTACAATGTATGTATGCTTCAGCTTCTTTTAGGAAACTACGAGTATAAAATGCAAATTTGGCAGACAAAGTCTGCCTTAGGAAACGAAAGAATCCTCCTTGAAATGGAGCGAACGGGCATCTTGGGCATGGCTGCTTCGCAATGAAGAAGGGAATGTGCTTCGATCCCTCTTCCATGTGGGCGACCTTTTCCCGAGGCGTCCATGCATCTGTCTTTCACTCTCATTCTTAGTTCATGTGTTCCATCACGCACTGCCACTTGAGGTCTTTCCAATGTTCTTGTGCGACATCTGAAGAGAGAATGATATCCTCAGACGGGCGGTTCTTTTTATTCTGCATCTTTTGTCTCACAGGCCAATTTTTGACAGCTGCACCCGTCACATGTAAGGGAGCGGAGCGCGAAAGCGGACCACGGCCGAGCGAACTTGCGCAGTGTTTGCTTTCTCGGACTAGGCTCGTCGACTAGTACACTTAGTTATGAAGTGCATAAGGTGATGACATTACCAAAGAAGGCCCACGGAGCAGTCCACACATAGGAACGCGGACTAATAATATGTAAGGTACACACTGCTTGCACTTTGTCCTGCATACAGGCATACAGAGCGCAATTGTGAAAGCTTGAACTTAGCAAAGCGAACGTTTTTCGTCTAATGAATTCCCCCTGCTCTACGTAGATCTTTTCCATCCCTTGGAGAGACTCTCTACGTTGTATTTCTATTCCCGCTTCGTGCCCATAGTAAGGTCATCTGGGCATTCCATTCTTTCAAGCAATTGCGTCTCTGTTTTCTGTGTGGTCAAAACGTTAGATACGGCGTTCCATAGCCCCTTCACAAGTTAAATTAGTATGTGGGCGGGTTTGCGCGTTTTCTGTCTGGGAGCACGGAGGAGCTTTGGATAAAAAAAGAGTCAAGGAATACGAAAAGGGAACAAGGGTGGTCCCGATCCGGGGCTAAAAAGGGGGGGGGGGGGGGAAGAAGAGGGCGAAGAGAGAGGGGGAGGGGAGATGGCTGTTCTTTTGTTTAATTACGACGTGATCATGTCTGGGCTGACGGCAGGATGTTCACGTTTTTGGCTTGATTTTGAATCTTATCACTCACCTGGCGTATCTCACGTCCATGTCGCCATGACGGCTTTGGGACTCGCGAGGAGGAGAGGGAGACGCGCGATGTCACGGTGGGTGGGTGAGGGATTGTCTAAGCTGATGGCTCTTAGAAAGGGCGATGTAGTGTAGCGCAATCTCGTAGAGAGCCACGGGGGGGAAGACAAGCAGACGATAAGAGCTTAGACACCGAGAGAGGGTCAGACGTCTCCTTTTTGATGCGACCATTTCGCACCACACCACTTCTATTAGAGGCTGCGTAGCGCATTTTCGTCGTCCGACGAAAGAGAAAAAAGCTCCCCTTTTCTAATTTAATACTGTATTTCTTGAAGTTCTTTTGCTATGCGATTGCGCGGATTTAGACGCGCGCCACCGCTGGGATGGTCCTCGTCTCCTCTCTCGATGCAGGAGAAGGAACGTCTCCAGGGGAGGTCCTTGTCAAAGATTGGCCTCTGTTCACCTTCGGTGCATAGCCGTATTTTCCAGACTAATGCAGAATCCATTCCTCTGCATTGCTCCGTATTTCTTTTTTGAGAGAAAGTAGTCTCACTCTAAGCCTGTGCTGCCCTTCCTAGGTGTTGCAGTCAGTTGGACGACTTTAGCGTGCGCAAAAGAGGGTGTCAGGATGGTTTGTGAGGGAAGACGTGAAACACATTGCGTTCGCGGTGCACGGCGGGCGTTGGCTGAAAGAGCAGGAGGGGTGTATGGCTACGAGGGTGCAAGCGAAAACGTTCCTTGTACGAACCTAGCGCGGACAAGGGAGGGGTCCGCCTGAACGAAGATCTATTCTTTCTTCCGGGCATGGATGTGAACATGGCAGTGGCTGCTTTGAGAATTTACTAAGTTTGAGAGTCGATAGGTATGCCTCGAAATGAGGGGGTAAGGAAGTTTTTTTTTTACTTCTTAATGCGCTCGTGTTAGTGATCTGAAGCCAAAGTTCGATTGCGTAACCATAGCATGACAGGCAAGATCGCCGCCAGTTCGTGGATGAGACGGGAGAAGTACAGAGAAAATGGTGACCATCATTTGAAAAAGGAAACGAATAGTAGAGTAACTTTATGTGGCAAGGCATGACAGCGATGGGAGGAGGGATTCCACAAAGTACTAGATATGCTTAGAACAACGAGATTTCCTTGCCACTGGATCGCAGGAAGGAAGGCTGAGTCTGGGTCGCCAAAGAAAAAGAAACAAGAAAAACAAGCCAACCCCACGATCATATGAACCGCGCATCTCGTGATACGGCAATGGCAGTTCGCCCAGTGAGAACGGAAGACGTCAGTTGCCTCTGAGACAGGAACACACCCAAGACGTTGGAAGACATTTAGAACACAACTGCAGTGGCGGGAGGCAACTCACGCGGCATTTGGAAATGCAATATAAGAGAGACAATCTCATGGGACCAGCCATTGGAAAAGCTGATTAGAGGGGAATGCAATTCTGTTTAGTGGGCAGTTCGGAGGACGAAGTTGCTGCGTTTCGCCGAACATGCCACCCTCCTAGTCGCATTTATCATCCTGCTTTAAGACGATATATGCACTTGACCATAGCAAAACGGCAGGAGAGTAGAGAAGAAGGAGGGCAGTTCATTTATAAATGTTTCTTTTATCCCATACGGGAAGAGTCGCTGTTCCTTCTTATTCCAATCGCGTGGGTCGGCTTTTTTTTTTTGTTGCGCTGCTCTCTTCTTCCTAAGCCTACGCTCCAGATGCGTACGAGGAGTATAAGGACACACCCCTCCATGTTTGCTGCTTTCTTTTTGCTTGAAATAGCTGGCCAGTCACCGTTCGCTTTTCCTGTAGCTATTATACCCCCCCAATCCTACGCGAATGCTTTCTGCCACCACCAATCGGACCCAGCTTCAAAAACGCGTCTTGGTCCTTTCTAGCTCTAAGTGTTTTCTTTTTCTTTCAGTTGTGGCTGCTTGTTGGAACGAAAGCGTATTAATAGATGAGCGCGCAAAGCATGTTGGAAGGCACAAAAGTGGAACCCGCCTCCACAGCACACTGCAGACACTGCCTTTCAGCAGAGTTTCATAGCGTACGACTACGGAGTATTGGAGGCTTATGAAAAGCAGCGAAGCCCGCTTACCTGCATCGTCATGTCTTGCTGCTTGCTACTGCAAATAAGAGAAAACCAGCAGCTCGGCTTCTTCTCCACATTCTCCACGACGAGAAAGCTGTCTGCAAAATCTCCCCATTTTCTTTGTCTGTCTGCAGCGCCGGTTCCAGACTTTGCTCGAAAAGACAGCTCACACTCAAGCAACCTAAGGAAGCCGGCGTC
The DNA here is from genome assembly GCA_002917075.1 of Hawksworthiomyces lignivorus. Lineage (NCBI taxonomy): Eukaryota > Fungi > Ascomycota > Sordariomycetes > Ophiostomatales > Ophiostomataceae > Hawksworthiomyces > Hawksworthiomyces lignivorus. Next base: position 633,582 of record NTMA01000009.1, on the reverse strand, counting down.
CAACATTGCAGGGACGGGCAGGATGTTCGTGCAGCACAACAGCAAAGAAAATCTGTCGACTTTGCGTGCTCCGCTCTGGACGGCAGATGCCTTTTGATATTCTGAGCAAAAAAAAAAGGTGTTCCGGGAGTCGGACTCTGGTCTAGAAGGTTGTATGTAGCATTTTTAATTGATGTTGGTGTGCTCCATATATCACGTGACATGAATTCACTTCGCTTTGCGACCGCTTCTGGCCTTATTCTCTGATGCTTTTCACCTGGCATTGACATGCTTTATATAGACGAATACTTCTACTTCTTCCTTAAAGATTCCCCTCGTAGACGTGGAATTCTTAGTTGAGTGTGAGCAAATTTTCTTTTCGGCGTCCTCTGTGTTGTCTTCACAGATGCATTTTGCTGAACAACTCTGTTGCCCAGTGAGACCCGCTGTGTATTCTGTATTGCATAAAAAGTGGACCCCAATATATGGGCTTTCATAAACTTTTCTCTACCCACATGGAGGAAAAATTGAAATAAAAACTTCTCGACGACTACAACTCGATAATCAACAGAGAGCAGCTTCAGAAAAGGCTCTGATACTCACGCGCACACACCCTCTACGGGCTGACATCTCTTCGCCAGGCTGACGGACCTCTCAAAAGCTGTTGGACCGACGCGTCTGGGCCTTCTACACTCGCTTTCTGGCACACTCTTTCTCTCTGGCGCTGGGCTTCTTCTCCGCCTTTTTGCTCACGCTCTCACATCGCCTTGTCGCTGCCCAAACGTCCACAGTAATCCAGCGTCAGAGGCTGCGATAGTAGACAGTGAAAAGAGAAAGCACAGCCACAACGGCATTTCCAGTGGCAGTCTCGCTTCTATTTTTTGACAGACGGCAGCAGCTGGTTGTTTTCGCAGGAATATCTGGGCTGTTTCATCGGCCTGGTCTGGCTCTCCCTCTGGCGGCTATTCCTGGCGGCATTCTTTGCCGGGCTCATTAGCGGAGACGTTTGGCTGGCTTTCGCTGCATTCTTTCGCGCCGACTCAGTAGCTTCCGTTTTATTGCGTTCTTGTTTATTCGCCTATGCGAACCTTGGCCGGGACGACCGCCGCGAATTAAAAGAAGCAGAAAACGCTGCACGACGCCTAGACTCCACTCATTCGCAGGGCCAGAAAATTCGAACGACGCACTGCATCTTGCTTCCGAAGAGGCAAAAAAGGACGCAAGAAAAAGTCATCTTGCAGGCTCATTGGGCATCAACAGCCAATTGTTTTTGGAAGGCGGTTTTTGTTTGCAGAAGGCGACAGAAGCAGCCGACAACGCACCAGCAAACCGGAAAACCCGTTTGTAAGGGAAAGGAAAGGAAAAGGGAAGAAGCGAAGTCAACAAAAAACGTCAACATCAGTCAGCAGAAAAGTCGACACAAGAATCACTCACTCACAACCACCACCACCACCACCACCAACACCACCACTACAATATCGTCCCGGTCGCTAGCAGACGAAAACCGCACCAGCTAAACAGCCACCATGGTCTCCTTTCAGTGTGAGGTAAGAAAACAAAAAGACGCTATTACTATTTTGACTGCCGCGTCTGGTTCTCACTAAAACACTTTTTCCCTCTTGTTCATCTGCTTCTGCGCGTCTACACCCCTCCTTGCCTTATGTCTCTTCTGACGATGCCCAATCCGAGACTCCAAAACACATCCCTTCCCTTCCCCTTCCCTCCCCCCCTCCACCCATAACAGAGCCTATAATTTCCATAATCCCATAATCCCCCAAAATCCCATACAATTCCTCTGCTATAAGGCCAAGTGAAAAGTCCGCCGGTATAGCCTTAGCCACCCGCTACATCCACACCCCCTTGTCCATTTCTCCGCAGCTTTCGCTTCATTTTAAACCTGACGTACCACACCCCTCTCCCCCCCCCTCTACACGCCCTTTTCTGTTCCTCTCCCCTTCTCTTTCGGCCACTGCCTCTCTTTACTGCCCTCCCCTCCAACTGGCACCACGATCGACGCCTCTCCAAACACACACTCCCCCTTTCTCCTTCTAAGTCGTCTGTCTCGTCTTGTGTTCCACTCTAATATCTTCCCTTCGTTCCTCGTTCCCTTTTCCATAATACCTTCTTCTTTTTGTTCCCTTCCCTTCCTTTTCCCCTTCTCATGCTCTACGATCAAACCAGAAACCAGAAAACCTAGAATTCCAATCAACAAACAACAATCAATACTACCCCCCCAATCCACTGCGCTTCTCTTATCTTGCGTACCTCGCTTCCCTTTTCCTTCTTACCTCTCTTTCTTGTCCTTCCTTTTAAACACACACACGATATCTTCCAATTGTGTCTCTTCGTCTTTTGTTTATTTTTTCCTCGCTCGTTATATTTGCCCAGACGTACGACACTCGTTGCGTGCATCTCTGCTAGTCTCTCCATATTGAAGCCCAACTAAACACTAATACTTTTGTGCTATCGGCTCGCTCCAGTCCTGTGGCGACGTCTTGACCAAGAAGAAGCTCGACCCACACAGAAACCGTTGTCGAGGTGCCACTTTCTCCTGCATCGATTGCATGGTTCATTTCTACGGCACTGAATATCGAGCCCATACTGTACGTTGTTCCGATGGCATTGGCTGCGCACGTAGCCGAGCGAGCGACCTTATCTCGCTTTTCTCCCATCTCTGTCGCTTTCTGCCCTTTTCATAGTTCCATTATTTGCGAAGATCGCAATGACACAATTGCTGACTTGCGCGTAGAGTTGTATGACCGAGGATCAAAAGTACCAAGGCGCACTCTACAAGAACAACAAGAACAAAAAAGTCAAGCTAAATCCGCCTTCCAACCAGTGGGAAGAGGAGAGCCACAACACCACCCAGAACGCTACAGCGACTACAACCACCACCACCGCAGCCACCCCAAGGAACAAGAAGCCCAACATGGCTGCTGCTGTCCAGCAACAACACCACGTGTCTCACGCCGCCTATGTCGAAGAGGTGCCGGAAGAGCTGGAGGAGTACCTCATCGCCGACGATGACGACAGTACCAGATCGGACGACGACGATACTCCCCCTCATGCGCCCACACCACCACCAGCTGCCGAGGGTCCTGTCAATGTCTTTGATTTCCTGGTCCCCGGCGTGACCCCAAACGCATCCAATATGGACCTGCCACACGGCGCCGGCGGTCCTGTCAAGCTCAGCGACAGCACCCAAGTTGTTCGCTACGGCCAAGACGTCAACGCTTATCTCGACGCGCCTGACTTCTCCATGGACAGCGATGCCAAACATTATCTGAGCCAGTACGGAGACGGCCCTGTGCCCGTGGGGGCCCCTTTCCAGACGCCTGCCCCAGGCGACCGGACTGAGCGCAGAAAGAAGGAGAGCACCAGCGACGTTAAAAAGGACAAGAAGCGCAAGCGGCTGTACCTGGACATCCACGACCAGGTCATGACCGACGCCCCTCCTGTTCTGCACTCTGGCCTCACTGGCGGTCTCAACCGTCTCACAACAAAGACTGCCTTCCCACCATCGCCCGAGTCTGCCGAGACGCCCGCCAGCCCACTGAAAAAGTCCAAGCACTCCAAGCACTCCAAGTCCCGGCCAGACATCATCGGCAACAACCTCTTCTCGATGCTGACCGCCGGATCAAAACCCAAGACCAAGAAGCGGAAGCACCGCACCACCTCGCCCTCAGGCAAGAAGCACCACCACCGCCACCACCGCCACCGCACCGATGCCGAGAAGGAGGCGGACCCCAAGGCCTCCCAGAAGCTCATCGAGTACCCCACGGAGAAGAAGGACGGCGACAACAACGAGGGCCAGATGATCGTCTACAAGCCGCGAGCAGACCTGTTCCTGAGCTTTGTCAACAAGGGCCCCGATAGCGAGCGCGGATGTAGCATGAACAAGGCATTAAAACGCTTCCACCGCGAGCGCACCACATCGGGCACCGCTCTGGGCAAGTCCATCGAGGAGAAGGAGCTCTTCCGCTCGCTGCGGCTGCGGAAGAACGACCGTGGCGAGATTGTGCTCTTCTGCATCGAATAAAACGGCTCTAATTTCTTTTTCATTTTTAATTTTTTTCGGGGGATCCTGGCTTTTTATTCTGGGCATATCTGCTTTCATACAACGGCGTTCAAATCCGAGGCTTCGGCGGCAGGGATATACACTCGATAACGATACCTTTTTTTTTTCTCATCTACGGCATTGGAAACTCAAAACATCAAAATAAAGAAAACCCAAATCATCAAAATACTAAATACCAATCATCGATATACAAACCATATATCTTGCATCATCTCACGATCATCGCCAGCACAGAGCATTCGAAGCAGATCGCGCAGTAGACGATGAAGACAGACGGGCGGATTTTTTTTTTCTTCTCTTGGATTTTCATCCTCTTTTTTTCGTGTTTTCTTCTTTTCTTCAAAGACAGAAACTTGGGACATTGTTCTCAAACTGCTCTAGCCATTTAATTACTCCGTGTCGACAAAACAAACAGGCGCTGGCGCATGCAGAATTTCTTTCCGTGTCTTTGTTGTGGTTTTGAGGAGCATGTTAACTGTGGATGAGCATGCGGTTATTGGGCGTTGCCTCTTCATAGAGTGGAACGAGCCTTAGGTATAGGCTCCTGTAACTCTATTGTCCTAGGGACTTTGTAAAGCTTAGTGTTTACACGCGTCCTGGGATACCTTTTCTTGCCTGTGTGGCTTCTCACGAAGCCCGGCTGGGATATGTTATTTTCTTGTTGACTTTTTTTATTTTACTTTTGATTCTTTTTCCTCTTCACAGTCCTCTTCTTTTCCTTCATTCTGGCTTGCTTTCCTTTTTCTTCACTGAGGACTGCGTTTGCCATGTCTTTTCTGTATTTTCATGTCTCGTCGTCTAAAGGGTTATTTGGTTTCATTTAAATGAAAAACAATTATCTTAACAATACTTTTTGATGAATGCCTCGTATGGTCCACTAGCCGTAGTCTATGCCATTGACCGAAACATGGACCCCCTATGCACATAAGCAACCTTTGCTGTTGGGACATCTTCAGCCCTTTGGCGCATACGTTGCATTGGGGAATATCCGTAGCTAAAAATACATGGTACAAAAAAAAAAGAAAAAAGGGTTGCCTATGATTATTATGTACAGGATCAATGCTCCTCAAAATGTCCAATGGTATGCGCTCTCCCTTGTCTCTTTTTTAGTCTTGCCCTTCCATCAGATCGCCCGCAGCGGCAGAATGTGCTGGGGCAGCGCGGTGCGGCGACACAGCGGGCACTCGGGCTTCTCACGCACCCAGTCGCCAATGCAGCGCCAGCAAAAGACGTGGCCGCAGGGGGTCGCGGCAGGGTCCTTGAGGACCTCGAGGCACAGGGTGCACTGCCGCTGGGCGCGGGCGGTGAGCCAGCCGAGCGTCGTCTTGCGCTGCAGGTCGAAGCGCGGCGCGGGCGCGCCCGTCTCCGGGTCGATGGGGGGCGCGGGCGTGAGGGTGATGCGGGCGATAGCGGCGGCCGAGGCCGACGGGCCGTCTGCGGCGTCGTCGTAGCCGCTGCCGACGCTGCTGCCGATCAGCAGCTCGTTGTTGGCGGTGTAGGTGTGGTCGTGGTCGAGGCTGACCTCGACGGGCCCGGCGGCGTACTGGTAGCGGCCGGTAGAGGAGGAGGAGGAGGAAGAGGACGACGACGACGACGACGACAGCGTGTCGCGCACGTGCATGTATCCCTGGACGGCCAGCTGCAGGACGAGCAGGGCGCCCAGCACCTCGTAGCCGACGACGTCCTCGGCGGCGGAGCCGCCGCCGGGCGGGGTGCGGCGCCGAGTGAAGACGTAGCGCAGGCCGAGCAGCCGCGTCGTCAGCGTGTAGTAGGCGCCGTAGAAGTAGAAGAGGGCCAGCGTGGCGGCCCGCACGTGCGTGCCCCCCGTGAGGGCGTCGAGGTGCGCTAGCAGGTAGCGCCAGGCGGGCAGCAGCATCCGGAGCCGCCGCAGCCGCACCTGCCGTAGCAGGCTGGCGAGGCGCGCGCGGAGCGCCGCTATGGCGCCGCCGCTGCGCCGCGCGCCGCGCTTCCTTGTCGCTGCTGCTGCTGCCGCCGCTGCCGCCGCTTCTTGGCTCTGCAGGCGGGCCAGCGCCGCCTCGCTCGCCGCCACCTGCGCCTCCAGGCGCCGCCGGAGCGCCCGCCGCACGCCCGGCAGCAGGCGGCCCGCCAGGTACGGCGCCAGCACGGACGACAGCACGTAGGTGGCACGCTTGAGCGGCGGCGGCACCACCAGCGCCGCGCTCGCCGCACCCGCCTCGCCTTCCGCCGCCTCTGTCGGCGTCACCATCACCAGGTCGCAGTACTCCTCGCCCAGCGTCCGGTGGCCGCCGCCCGCGGTCAGCCCCCAGTACGCCAGCTCGGCCGCCGTCTGCGTCTCAGCCGCCCAGGCGTGCGCGGTGCGCCCACCGCCGAAGCGCCGCACTAGGTCCGCTAGGTCGTTGGCCAGCGTGCCCGCGAAGTAGGCATCCTTCTGGTGCGCGCGGATGATGTCGGGCGAGTCCGCAAAGGGGAACGGCGAGGTGAGGGGTGGCGTGGGCGGCAGAGCGGTGGACGCGGCGGGGGAGGGATGCACAGGAGACGATGAGGGAGGTGTCGTTGGCAGCGCGGCTGCTGCTGATGTGGAAGAGGAGGAGGAAAGAGAAGAGGATGAAGGTGTTGCCTCAGGGGGGGCGGGTGTCGACGACGGCAACGTGCTTACGGTCGACAGCGCGCGAACAGCCGGGAGCCGGCCGGAGCCGGCGGCGTCGCTGGGCATGGCGATTTCGCGTGTTCAGCTGAATGGACGAGCGATGATATGATATGCTGACGCGTACATTCGTTGCTGTAGAACGAGTCGTCTCGTGTGTGAACAATTATGATTGTGTTGTGCTTTCGTGTTTGTCGCAAAGTCTCTGTTTGACGATTAGCAGCTGCTGGCCCTGAATTGCCTCGGCACATTCAGCTCTCCAATAAGCACGGGCAAAGGTACAACAGTTACGAAGATACAAACAGCCGATGCCACTAAACTTTAATGTCTAACAGAGCACTTTAGAACGCTTACCTAATTCGCACTCCGTTCCGAACACCACCCAGGACGATGTGCTTGTTTACTTCGAGTCGCCCAGTACAATACAGCCAGCACCTCACTGTGATTGTCGTACTCATCAGGCTCAAGGATTTCAAGTTCGGAATTTTTTTTTCCCATTTCCTGTAGGCTCGTGTCAAATTTTATCAGCTTTTATTGCACACATAGCTCATGAGTTTGGTGTCTCCCGGTTCTTTGTCAGAGTTTTTGATGTGCTTTGCCATATTTTTGACCTTGGGCATCGAAATCGAAAACGCCCTCTCTTTTCGTCTAGTCCTTGCCAGTGCATAAAATATTATCTTCAAAATTCCTCTAGCATCTATATACTAAGCTATGAGTGATACAAGTTTATGAGGCGGGCTTGCGAGGTGAGTTAAACTGCCAACCTTTCGAAGCCATGCATCTAAATGAGAAATTGTAAATTAGGAGTAAATGTGTCCGGATCTTGAGCAGTCGAAAGATTCGGCCTAGAGTAGAGCCATTAGCTGAATTTGTTTAATATTAGATGGACTGTCAGAAGATTGAGAGCATTCTTAAAAACGCTTACTATTAAAGCTATCCTTTCTCTAAAAACACCTTGCTCGTTAACATCCCAGCATCAAGATGGCAGCACCCCAAAAAGCACAGTGACACAAGCAGACGGGTAAGAGAGTTGCATTGCGGGGCCATGCAGAGAGCAGGAGAAAATAGAGTGAAGCTAGCGAGCGAAGAGTAGCAAACAAGGCGAGGGCGAAAGAAAAGCTAGGGAAGAGATAGTCTTTACCTCGCCATCCACAATTGCCGTCACCGCGAACAGCACGATAGAGAGGGTATGAATAAGGCAGTCTCTAGAATCTTATAGAACAAAGGTTAGTTTCATATTACTATATTGCGTATTAGACTCGTGAAACCGCACTCGAGGGTTCGAGCTGACGAGTCTGCCGCTCCAAAAAGAACGAACTGCAAAAAGAAAAAGAAAAAAAAACACAAAGAAGAAAGAGAGAAAGAAAGGATATCATAGAAAACAGAACAGACATACCGCGGTCTTCTGCGCAAAAATGTAATCGCCAGCCGAATACTGCTTTTTGATACTAGGGAGCTATCTCGCATTCAGGAATGAGTCTCGATGACACGCAATAGGTCTGGACAGGTATTGTCTGATTTGGAGATTCAGCTCGCCAGCCAGCATTTCCAGGTCGGGTACTTGACGAGAGAGGGATCGCACAGCATATGCACCTTGGAGACATCTCACCAATCGCTCCTATGGAACTCTGGCCGCCCGATGGTAGGCGGTGCTGAACACACTGCTGTATACTGAGACCCAGTGATGCCGGTTGCTAATGGCTTTGGGAATTGATGTATTGAAAGTGACCTTAGATTCAGCTATTCATATGTCCCCACGCAGCACCTCCTCAACCTCTGTGCTCAGCCCCAGATAGACGCCCAGCAGTGGAAGGCTGTGGTAAGGCCATCTCGTGTCCGATCTAAAAAAATTTTCTTCGCTTTTCTTTGTTTTCCTGGATTACGACGACTGACGCAGAATTTGCTCACAACTCTAGACTTCCGAAACAATGGACCCTATCACTGCCGTCGGACTAGCGTCTAGCATTTTAACATTTCTAGATTTTGCAGGAAAGATCGTGGCCGGAACATACGAAGTATATGAGTCTTTAGACGGAACAACAGAGGCAAATTCTCACATTTATACCATTGCCACAGACCTCCAAAACCTCACAATTGAGCTAGGCGTAAACATCCCCTCCCGCACAAAGAATGACATCGCTCTTCGGGATCTCGCTGCGAAATGCGAGACTGCCTCTGGCAAACTCAGTGATCTCTTGGAGACACTGCGTGTATCTGGTAGCCACACGGCATGGAAGAGCTTGAGAGTCAAGATCAAAAGCATGCGCAAAGAACCACAGATTCTCGGCCTGGAGAAGCAGCTGTGCGATTACAGGAGCGAGATCTTGGTTCGCTTAACAATGATGCTTAGGTAGCCTCATGACCATCTATCACCTCTGAGCCCTAAAACAGGCACACTGACGACCAAATTCAGCCAGGACCAGTCATCCGTGAAATCCAAGCTTGACCAACTGGAGGATAGAATATCGAACTATTCCAGCGAGACATCTTCGCAGCTAGCCTCGCTCCGGCAGAATATCCTCGATACAGCTGCGCAGCTTGTCAAACATAGTTCGAGCACCTCTGAAACAGCCTCCACTTCGTTGGGGGGGGAGCTATGGGAAGTGCGACAGTCTCTTGAAAGATTGTGTTCGAAGATGAAGACCTTGCCGAGAGAAAACATAATTCTACAAAACCTTTTCTTTCCTTCTATGAACATGAGAAAAGAGAGTGCTCCTTCTGCAGAAGCTGGAACTTTTGACTGGATATTTGCAGATGAGAAGGAAGTAGAAGAAGGTAGCCGGCTACAGGAGAAACATAGAACTGGTGAAGCTGGACAAAAATCCAGTGAAGAAAATTCCAGCTCTGAGCAGGCTGATTCTGAACCCCTACGCTGTAACTCAGATCAGCCGTCACCGATTACATCCACGCGAGGCCCGAAGCCTAGCCAAATTTCACCAGTATCGCCAGTACTTTCAGGAAAGAAACGAAAGTTAAAAGAGAGTTTGGAGCGGAAAGCACAATCACGCAAGGATTTTCTATCTTGGCTGCGATCCAAACAGGGCATCTTTCACATGTCTGGCAAGGCTGGGTCAGGGAAGACAACTTTGATGAAATATCTCCGCCACCATCCGAGAACAAAAATTCTGCTCGAAGAGTGGGCTGCAGAAAAGAAGAAGAAGCTCGTATTTGCAAGTTTCTTTTTCTGGAGCCTAGGCGACTCCATGCAGACGTCGTTAGATGGCCTTCTTAGGTCGATACTATTTGAGACACTCAAGAGCTGCCCCGACATCATTCCTGCTATCTTTCCCAAACATTGGTGCGGTCTAGAGCACGAGATGTTCTTCATTCCCGGGCACCTCTTCAATTGCCGCGACATTTCAGATGCCTTTGAAAGACTGATTTCACATGGATCGTCTCTCGACTGCCGTCTCTGTCTCTTCATCGATGGCCTTGATGAGTACAAAGGTGACAGTCAAGATCATCGTAGGCTGGCAAAAAATTTGCAACGATGGGCTGGGGGAGAAGATGTTAAGATCTGCGCGAGCTCGCGACCACACATAGAGTTTGATAATCTAGGTCGAGAAGATAGGACTCTTCATTTGCATCAGCTCACGTCACACGATATCTACTTGTTCAGCCGGCAGATGATTGAGAAGGACGAGAATTTTGACCAGGTCAGAGATTCGTACCTTCGTCTCGTTGATCAGATCGTGGAAATGTCCGAAGGCGTCTTCCTCTGGGCAAGATTGACTGTTTATTCATTGCTAAATGGCATGTTGCGTCACGATACGTTCAAAGTGTTAGAGAAAAAGCTCGCGGCTACCCCCCAGGATATCGATAAGCTATATGACGGAATTCTGAACTCGTTAGATTCCGACGATCGAGAGAGGGCAGTCAAGATGCTACTCTTGACAGCGCACTATCCTTTTTACGATCTGCCTATGAACTGCCTCACTTATGGTTGGCTTGACGAACTGGAAGACCCAAAGTTTCCGCCGTGCGATGGGGTAAAGCCTCTGTCCTGGAAGCCTGCAAGCACTATGGTCGAAGACGTCCGGCGTCAGATAAAGAGTCTCACAAAGGGTCTGCTCGAAATCGTGCCTGCATCGCCTCCGTCTGGTTCACGAGTGTGGGAATCGGCAAGATTAGGTATTCTCGAAGTGGCTCAGTTTTCACACAAGACCGTCAAAGATTTCGTTGTGAAAAAGCTGTGCGCTAAAGACATCAACAGCTAATGTCTAGGCATTCTTAAAAAGGAGTTATATTGGCGTCTCATCCTCGCTGACATTATTCTGGGAAATCTAAACTATCGATGCTCTTATTGGAATTACTATATGATTCATCAAGGTATCATGAGATTGTTTCCGAAAAATCTCCCACTGGCTCTCCTAGATTGCTTCAGCTGTATAATTGATAAGACACGGGATGAAATCTACGCTGCGGACATGCACTCTGCTAAAGAGAGTGAGCAATTTTGGGGTGCTAAGGTGATGTGTTTTGCTTCAATCTCTGGGCTACAGCTATCGCTTGTTCATATGGCAGCATACGCTGGTCATGAGGAATTTGTTCTTCGAGAAGTCTCGAAACAGCCTGGACTTCTGAAGGGCAATGGGATGCTTCACCTTCTTCTGTCCGCAGCCATAGGGCATCAAAGGGCCTTGGTCTCAACTTTGATGAAGCTAGGATCATCCCCAAATGATCTCATTTCGTGGAACGGCAACGGAGAAGCAGAACTTCCACTTGTCCCTGTTTGGGTTGCCATCCTTTGTCACGCCGTTTGTAATTTAAACAATCGGAATGGCATATTTGACATAGTGGAGGATATACTCCGTGATGCTAGAGTGGATATGAGCATTTGCACGTTTCCCTTAGAAGAGTGGTGTATTGATATGGAGTCTGAGAACGGACCGATCGTACGATCTAGAAAGATTGTCCGAAGCGTTACCCTTGAGGAGGTCGTCCCAAGCCTCGATCCATTGAATGCGGACCAGATATTGAATCTGATTTGCAAGAATAAGCGAGGCACATTTATCCAATGGCTTGAACGTGCTATGTCATGGTTTATGTTCAAGCGAGCAGAGGATACACTGCAATTGCCAAAGACTATGTCATATTATGTAAACCGCTTTGCCAACCCCGAACAAAGACTGGTAATACGAACAGTAGTCTTTAACGGTGTTAAGTACGAGGCATTGCAATGTCGTCTGTTCTAGCTGCTATTCAGCTAAGCACTTGTGGTGCTGTCACAGCAGAACGGCTCTCAGTGCAAATGGCCTTAATGGCATAAGACGGGCATTTTGCTCTAGCTAGAAACGTAATGGAAGTAGAATTGCAAGCGCGGAGACTACCACGGGAGTGGCTTTCTTTCTCTAATACGCTTTAAATTCATAGTGAGCCGTGACACCACCAGATACATACGTTGTTAGATAAATACGCTATCAAATTTATATGATACATGTTTTGGGCGCGGGGGGGCTCTTGTATGGGTACTCTGTATATTATTGTCTCTGGCTGCGCAACTAAAATATGCTTTGACAAGAGGGAGAACGCAAACTTTGGTTGCTTATAAGCATCTGCAATCACCGTCATGGTTCGCCATGTCACAGTTGAGAATGTGTTTTGCTCTTTAGTAAGTGAGGCTAAGACATTCACTCGTGCTTGTAATTTTTTTTTATTTTTTTAGAGCTTGGTGATAGTATAAAGTTCGTGATATCAGTAGAAGAACTTGGGCACCATTGTACAGTGGATAGTCCTAAGTTTGCATTCAATTCAATGTTTTCAGTAACTATATCAACTAACGCCCATTAATGCATTAATACTTTGTACCAACTATACCTGAGTCACTGTGTTGCGAAATAGACCGCAAGAACAGAAAAAAAGAAGGCGGTGTCAGGAGGTAACCACGTGGTCTTCTGGCCTGCTAAATAGCAAACAGAGTACTACTAGCCTGTAATTAGTGGAGTGCCTTACCCTCAACCATGATAGAAATCTCTGAGCAGCAGAGATTTAGACCAATAGTCGACCAATAATCAATACCTCCACACTGCTTCCTTACTATACGACACAGGTCCCCTCTATTACCCGCCTTTACTGTAGTTCAGCCTTAGCTGCGAATGAATTACTTAAACAGGTATCCCGGTTCTGCGGCAAGCTCGTGGAGAACCAAAGTTCTAGAGCTGTGTTAGCGACCAGATTCATTTGTGAAAGCTCGGAATTTCCAAACCCATTAGGACCGATGCGTTTGTGTATTATCCTAGCTTTTCGTTGTAGTGCACGGAGAGTTATTTCTCCGTTAGACATTACCAACTACGGAAGACCGAGCTGGCTCACACGAAAGTCGACGTGTACGAAGCAGGGAGAAGGCGCGAAGCTAACGAGACTGTCGAACATGCGACTGGAATGGCTCGGCCAAAAGCTATCACGATGTCGGCAAATACAAGTCCCGAGGTGGTTGGAGCAAACATGATGTCTATATCAGCAATCCATATGAGTACGCAGAGGCTGTACAGAGAGCTGCTTGCTTCTCGAGAATCGTGAAACATAAATTCTTTGATCTTCAAACCACAGGCCTCTGCTGGTCTCGACCGTCAAACCAGACTTTTCCTCGTCCTCTTTATTTTTGATTTGGGAGCATCGAAAGAAGCAGTCATGGGTCGTTACGTTGCACAGCCCTTCTTTGAGGGTGTCTCAGACGAGCGCCGAGAGCCCGGCTCCATCAACATCCGCCCTGTTGAGTTCCCAGCCTCGATTCGCACAGAGGGACTCTCGCCTGATGCTGTAGCAGCGAGCGTAGTTGAGATGATCAACAAATCGCTAGAGGCCAAGGACTACGATTCGATAGCAAATCTCTTCACTGACGCCTCTTACTGGCGTGACCACCTCTGCCTAACGTGGGATCTGCGAACATTCAACGGCCCTAAAACTATTTGCGCGGTTCTGAAGAACGAATGCCGCCTCACGAAGCTTTCTATCGACAGCCAGCAGGCCCACCGGGCACCGCAACTGGCCTCCCTTGATATTGCGGGAAAAGTGAAAGTTGTGCAGTTCTTTGTTCTTGTTTCGACCACGATTGGCGAGGGCCTCGGTTTGATGAGACTCACGCAAATCGACGGCTACTGGAAGATTCTCACCGCATTCACTTCCTTGAAACAAATGACTGGATTTGAAGAGCCACGAGGTTCGCGTCGCCCGCTCGGCAAGAAGCGTGGAGCACAAAACGTTGAAGCCAAGAACTGGGCGGAAAGGCGGAAAGAAGAACAGAACTTTGAGAAAAACGGACCTGCTGTTTTAATTATTGGTAAGTTTGTTTAGCACCGTCACACCCTGGCTGCTGTCCTCATACTAACTTGTACTTAGGTGCCGGCCAATCTGGACTTACGGCGGCGGCTCGGTTGAAAATGTTGGGTGTGGAATCTTTGTTGATCGACCGTGAGGATCGTGTGGGCGACAATTGGAGAAATCGATATTCAACCCTTGTGCTGCACGACCCTGTTTGGTATGATCATTTACCATACATCCATTTTCCCGATACATGGCCGGTATTCACGTCCAAGGATAAAATAGCGCGCTTTTTTGAGACATACGTCGATAACCTGGAGCTGAACGTTTGGACCAAGACAAACATAGTGTCGTGCTCGTGGGATGCGTACGACAAGCACTGGACGGTTGTGGTAGAGCGGCAAGTAGGGGCCCAGAAAGAGACGCGCACGTTTCATCCTCGCCATATCATCCAAGCTACCGGACATTCTGGCCAGAAAAAAATGCCAAAAATAAAAGGCGTGGACACGTTTAAGGGGCGGCTCTGTCATAGCTCCGAGTACTTGGGAGCGAACCCAAACTCAGAAAACAAGCGCGCTGTTGTTGTTGGATCGTGCAACTCGGCTCACGATATCGCTCAAGACCTGTACAACCATGGATACGACGTCACTATGGTTCAACGCTCGACCACCTGCGTTGTGTCTTCTGAGACGATAGTGCAAACAGGGCTGTATCCTCTCTTCTCGGAAGACGGGCCACCTGTCGAAGATGCGGATATTCTCATGTGGGGTCAAACAACGCCGTACCACAAGAAGAACCAACAAGAATTAACTGCGCTACAAGCGAAGATAGATAAAGAAAAGCTTCAAGGCCTTGAAAGAGCCGGATTTGCGGTAGATAAAGGGCCCAACTATGCCGGCCTCATATATAAGTACTTTCAAAGGGGTGGAGGGTACTACATTGACGTCGGAGCTAGTCAGCTTGTTATTGATGGCAAAATCAAGATAAAGCATGGCCAAGAAGTTGAAGAGATTCTCAGCGATGGCGTCAAGTTCACAGACAACACAGTTCTGCCTGCAGATGAAATCATCTTTGCGACAGGCTATCAGAACATGCGAACCCAGTCCAGACTCATTTTTGGGGACGAAGTGGCAGATCGCCTAAACGATGTATGGGGCTTTGATGAAGAGGGCGAGATCAGGACTATGTGGCGTCCCAGCGGCCATCCTGGCTTTTGGTTCATGGGTGGTAACCTGCCTTTTTGCAGATACTTTTCTCAGTGTCTGGCGCTGCAAATCAAAGCGCATGAGGTCGGCTACATCAAGTACTGATTACGCCCAAGTTTAGTTGAGCAGAGAAATACAACTGATCTTGATATTCTAATACAAAAAAAAAGTAGTGTGCATGAGGTTAGCTGAGACGTACATAATTTTTCCACAATCTTGATTTCGCTCATCGTAGCTTCGCCTAGGTGGTACTTAAAGAGCTCAGTCATGATGTGCAGGCAGAGCGAAAGATGGGAACGTAGTGAGATAGTCCCAATGAAGACGTCTTGCCCATTAGATTAATACTACATGTTTAAATTGTCTAGTAGCTACGAGTCTGATCCAGCAATTACATCCCCTTTCTTGTTATATATATCTGTATAGAAATTCAACCAATGCCTATACCGCCATGGCCTGGCCGTACGGCATGCTGGTTAATGGGATATCTTTGTAGAACTGCAGTGTATCTCCCATTAGTGTTCCGTAAGATGTGTTCAACAGTTCACCATTTGAGTCCACATTTTCTAGAATCGCTTTAACGGCCCGGACTCCAGCCTCCTCGTACTCCTTGCCGATTAGCCTCTTCCTCACAGCCTTGAGAATACCATACGCAAATCCTGCTGTGGCGCTGGCTTCGGGGTATGACCCTTCTTCCACCTTCTGGTCCACAAGCGTCGGCCACAGGCCCGAGTCTAACTGTGTGCGCTTCAGAGCCTCTACTTGGGCACAGAGAGTGTCCAGTAAGTGCGTCCGGATTGCGTCGTTGACTGGTAGAGCAATCAGATCCAAGAACTCTGGAATCGCCATCGTTACCCACGAGTTTCCTCTTGCCCAGAACGCTGCGGCGAAGTTGTGACCGCCTTCTTCGAACGTCCATCCATGGTAGAAGAGTCCAGTCTTGGTATCGAAGAGATATTTGATGTGTATCAGGAACTGCTTTTTTGCCTCTTCGATGTAGTGTGGTCTATCCAGCAACTTTCCAATCTTGGCCAAGGGCAAAACAGTCATCATCAAGGTGTCATCCCACAGCTGCTGTTCGTTGATTCCGACGTAGGTGATGTGTTGCATGCCTCCATATTTGGTTCGCGCGAGGTCATGGTACGCCCACTCGCCCCACGCATCCAGCCAAGGAAGGTAGGTCTGCGTGCCCGTCTTTTCGTATACACAAGCCAGGGAGAGGAGTGGAGCCATTGTGTTGATGTTCTTAGGAACGCTGCCGGCATTGAACTGGTATGCGAACCAATCTTCAATCATCTTGAGGTACTTACTATCGCCAGTAATCGAGCAGTACGCCCAAATTCCGTTCAGGCCAATGCCCTGCGTCCACTCCCACCCGGTCCATCCTTTTGTATCAATCACTTGCCCATCGAGTGTTGTGACTGTATACTCGCCGGTCTCGTCTTTGCTATTTCCCAGTGCATCTATCAGAAGCTGAATTTTAGCGTGGACATCACTTGACTTGATGCCATGAATCTCTGCCGGCATCTTTAATCTGGCGCTGCTTTATCTGGCGCTGCTTTAAGAGATTTCCGAAAATTTGAAAGCCTGCGTTGAAATTTGGGTGTCTTCCAAACAGCAAAGGGCCTTAACGGTGGCAGAAAAGCACTGAAAATATACAAGATCCACACTGCCTTGATTCACTTCACACAATGTGCTTTTGGAGACGTCGGTGCACTACACCGAAATCCGAATCCGCACTTTTTGGGGAAAGGGGGGTAGAGACTTGGTAATCGTTCTAGTAAACTAGTCCAGGAGCAAAAGTAGAGAATAGATGTTGCCGAGTGGGGTACACAAAGCAAGGGTCTCATTAAAGGAAAAATATCTCCCCAGAGCGATGACCGCACACCGAAGCAAGTCTGCTCATTTTGTTGCCAGTGATCCATTTATGTGACCCGTTTAAACTAGCCTTGCAGCGATCCAGTGCAACAGTCGAGCGCCAGAATCGGCATCCGCTTCCCGAGTTCGTCAGCCTCTTGCTCTCACGGCTTCCCTTATTTGGTAAAGTCTACATCACACAAAGGCTTGCCTCTGGCTGCTTTCCCCATGGGGTTCCTTGGTTCTCCACAGATTCTCACGCAGGTGGAACTAAGAAGGCAAGTGTTGAACAAAGTAGTGAAGTGTAACCTTGGAAATATTTAAGTGTGCAGCTGTCAAAACATCTCTGACGCCAACTGCGTTCTATTTCTTCATCTGCAATACCACCCCGGGTCAAAACCCAGACAGCTATTGATCTTCTCCTTTCGACATAATTGCCAGCGTTGCTCAGAGAGAAATATGGCGTCCCTTGGTCTCCCGACAGCCGACGCTGTCCAGCCCATCACATCTCGCCCGGATAATACTCTGGCGCGGGAATCCATCGAAATGAAACATGAAATTGCTCCCATTCCGGTCATTGAGGTAGAAGAGGAAGATGTAGTTAAAAAGGGGACGGATTTTGGCAAGGTGGACAAAGAGCTCGCCAAATATGTGGCCGACTCTCAGATCGAGATATCTCCCGCAGAGAACACCCGGCTTCGAAACATGATCGATCGCCAGGTGTTGGTCGTGCTGCTTATCACTTACTTCTTCGACTTGGGTCGATTTTGCAAGTAGCAAGGTAAAGCAGAGGCCTGTTGGCCGCTCTTTGCAAGCCGTTTTTTGGCTTGTTTTAAGTTTCGGCCACAACCAAGGCCATTCAGGAGTCGCAGTTTGTGTAAGAGAAAGTCTAGGGCTTTCTGTTCATTTTCGTACCTCCTATATGTGCGCGCTCTAGTCCATGTGTAGCCCTATAAATACTTATTTTCAGTTTCTTCGGGTGACTTTTTTTACGTTTCTTCAATATTTCGATTTATATTTCTTCAGAACTTCTTTTGCTTTTTCTTTCAATAGCAGTTTTAATAGTACTTTCATTGATATACACAGATTAGCTTCATAAGAAAAGAACTTAAAGCCATTGGTCCTAGATCAAATTTCATGTGTGTAACGTAAAGTTTACGGTGGGGTTGGTGAAAAGGTACAGTAAGTGTATCAAAAACCCTTCTGTGTCCCCTGAACGCAAAACAATGTAGGCGGTTATGGTCGTCGAAAAGGCGAAATAAAAGGGCTTCGTAGCCAACCAAGGCAGTAGGGTGTATCACGTTTGACACTACGATGCTTCGCCTAGTCCCGTAACACCTATTCATCACAACCAGTCCAGCGCTAAAACCAATGTCGGTCTTAGCATGTAGCAGCTACAACGGCAGCAAACCGCCTGCGCCACCAGGAAATGATAATTTCCCCTCGTTTCTAACCTGTGCCAGATCATATGGCATTGAACGCTGAGGGCCTTTTGTGCAACCCACTGGCCACCTCCAGTTGTTGCACCACACGCTGGACGGCCAGCAGTTTTTGGTTTAGCTACGCACCCGGTCGCTGTGATAGGTCGCTTCGAAGGATTGAGTTCAGCCCCGCTTGTAGTGAATTACATCAGGGGCAGTTCCATTAGACAGCTCTGTCTGTTTTCTCTGCCTTACATCTAACGGCCCTCAGACAGGACGATCAGCTATGTGTGCAAGAGGTCTCTTTCTTCTCTAATTTTTCTGTCCTTCACCTTTGCTCGTTTTCTCACTTTCTTTTATTTTCTTCTCTTTATTCTTCTGTCCTCGCTTTCATCTCATCTACAGCAGCCTTTCCTCTAGATTGCCTCTTTATTTTATAATTCCACACATTACCTACAGCTATGGCTCCTCAACTCAAGAAGTTCCAGGACCTCACCTTCGTCCAAGAGGTCTATGACAACGACACTATGAAGTTTGAAACCACAGAATTCGGCGTTATTGAGCCCGATGACCGCTTTTACTTTGGCAGCCTGCCCATTGAAAAGTTGAAGATCCCGCTACCTCAGTATGAAGCAGCACTCAAGCCCATTCCTGATCAGGATGTCTACTCCAAAGTCCCCGACGGTAACCGACGCTTCACCCATTACTCGGGCGACATAACCAGCTGCCTCTATCTCAAGCGACCGCGTTTGGATGCCTACTCTGGCTACAAAGAGCAAGATTCCCTGGAAGTCATGCGTGGTATATTGCTCGAAGAAGCAGAGGCTTTGGAGAGAGTTGCGAAGCTTCCACCTCATCCCGGACTCATCACCTATCTCGGTTGCCGCTTCCAGCGCGGTTTCATGACTGGGATAGTCATGGATCGCCATGTTAGCGATCTCCACGACTACTACGACCACAGAATGGGGCCACCCGTCGACAAAACAGCCTTCATGCATGTGTTGGTGTCTGCCGTCCGTCATCTTCACTCGTACGGGTATGCGCACAACGACATCAACTATCGAAATGTCTTGGTGAGCGCAGAGGGTTTGCCTGTCCTGGCCGATTTCGACTCCTGTAAACCCATCGGCGAAAAGTTGACATTTAGCCGCGGCACGGAAGGGTGGAATGATGTACCATTTGAAGAATACAAAACCTCCGAAGTCACACACGACCTGTATGGAGTCAAAAAGATTGAAGAGTGGCTGGAGGCGCAAAATGCTAAGGCCATGCAAGGCGCCAAACATTAGGTTTGATCTTGAGCCTGCCAGTCTGAATGTTGTCTGATAGCTATGTGGATGGCTTATTGATGGTAGGGGCTTTGTTAATTTTTATTTTATTTTATTTTCTTTTCTTTTGTTTATTTTTTTTGTTGGTTGGTTGGTTTTGTTTTGTTTTGAGAAGAGAGGATTAATATTGCCGCAGAGGAGCCTGACTCCCCTTCTTACAGATATTGTATCACGCACAAGAGTTTAATCGTATTTATTAGCCAATCCTGACTATTTACGTCTATACTGGGTGGAACCCTCTGGGGCAAAAACCACCGCCTGATTAAGTGAGGAGATTATTATATGTGTGATGCCAGTCTAGATACAGTGGTAGTCATAGATAAGACAAAGAGAAGACAAATAAATAAACGATAGCGATTACGAGCTATCACGCCTATGCTTTCAGCGTGCCACCGGCGCGTCTACGGCGCGGCCTCTTCGAGTCGGCCTGCTAAGCGGTAGTCTGGTATGCGTCCGCTCCGTTTGAGCCACCGCAGTATCGGACGGGCCATCGGCCCCCCTGCATTCAGACGGTGGTTCAGGTCTTCCGGAGTCTGGGGTTATCCCGGTGGCTTGTCTGTAGTGTTAGTGTAGTATAGAAGTACGTGCTTCGGAGTCTCCTCCGCCGCCTCGTAGGCGTATATGGGGGAGGCGAGGTTCTTGTGTGTGTGGAAAAGGTGGGTCGCCAGGCCAATGTATCCGGTGCGTAACTGTGTCATAAGACTGCTTTCGGCTTTGGTAAGGTACCGGTAAGCTCTGGTTACCTCAGTCGTCCACCGGGGATGTTGGTTAGCGGGCCGTTGCTGGGGTTCGGTCAGACGGCGCCGGCGCTCCTGCTACTGTGCCTGTGTGCGGTCTCCGTCCCAGGAGATCAGTATGCCGTCGTATATAGCCCAGGGGTCAGCCGTAGTGTTCCGGCCGAGGGTAGCCGTGATAGCTCGGCATATTATTCGAGATTTAATCCGGTAGTCTTCTCGGTTAAGAAGGGCAGCCTGCCGTTGGTTGAAGTATAGGTCTAGTTGTGCTAGGCCTGCCTCAGAGTAGAGTAGTGGGACTGGTGTTGATTTGTATGCCCCGAGGACGGTGCGGAGGTGTGCGTTATAATGTGTGGTTAGTCGTGCGGCTAGTCCTCTGGTTGTGCCTCTCTCCGGGGTGGGGGTGTGGTACACCAGCACGCCGAAGGCGATCGTGCTCTGTATCACGCACTAGGACCTGTTCAATTTACTTGTTTTCAGTTTGCTTTGCTTTGCTTGTAAATTCAAGTTAGACACGACAAGCAACAACGCTTTCACTAATCCTTTCATAAATAAAAAGCTGCATGTCCATAGAAGAGGAAATGCAGGTCGAGTCGCCATGTAAACCGACTACCGGAATCGAAGACATGCTTAAGTTAACTACCTACCTACACTAGTCTCCTGCCCCCGTGGCGCATAGGCGCTGGGTGAACCTTCCGGGGAGGTTACAGGTTCGATTCCCGCCGGGGTCATACTCTGAGCTGAAAAGGCTCCGTCAAGCTTTATTCATGGGACAACGGACGGCAAGGTCGCAGTCACCGGGCTCGGCGGGGTCGGCAAGACCCAGCTTGCTCTTCAGCTAGTCTACCGAATGCGCGAAGAAGACGAGACTTGTTCGGCGATCTAGATACCCGCAACGAGCAGAGAGAGTCTCGAGCAAGCATATCTCAGTGCCACCAAACAGCTTGGCATACCCGGCTGGGATGCCGACAAGGTAGGTGCGAAGAGCTTTATACAAGATCATCTAAGTAGCGAAAGCGCAGGCCGGTGGCTACTGGTGTTTGATAACGCTGACGACGTTAGTATGTGAGTTAATAAGTTTACGCTGGAATTTAGCTGTTCGATTGACTGTCTTTCAAGAAGCTTCCACTCTTCACCTAATCCGTTATACCTACTTAACGTGTTCGGGAACTAAAGAGCAATTAAGCATTAACATGATGTACCGCCATAAAGACGGGTTGCAAGGTTTGTAACCGCAAGTACAAAGTCCTTCGAAGAGACAACCTCTCACTGCAAAAAGACCACCAAAAGCGGCGGCTAGAACAACGCTTTCTCGCTTTAACCTGTAAATTGATTAATTACGAATCGATTCGTACGAGGTTTACTAACGATTTTATTATCGAAATTGATTTAACGAGATTTACTTTTTTCGATTATTGTTTCGACGACTCGTCTTCGACTATTTGTCGAGTCTCCGTCGTTTCTATATCCCTCACGGTTCCACGAGACGTTTTGTGTATACCTGTCATACTCGTTGACTTTCTCAGATAATTCGGGAGAAAAGATTCAGAATTGTTAGGGAGTACGGTGAATTAGGTGAAAAAATCACCTGATTTAAACCCAATCGAAAACATATGGGCTTTAATGAAAGCAGAAATCTATCGACGTCATCCAGAGCTTCAGGATATGGCTGATACAAATGAGGCTTTAAACCTTTTGATAGAGGCAGCGAAGGAGGCTTGGCACGAGATAGATCAAGACATTTTGAACAAATTGGCCAGTACGATGCCTCGTCGCGTACAGGCAGTAATTGCGGCACAGGGTTGGTATACAAAGTATTAATGTACTAGTGGGGCGTTAGTTGGCATGGTTACTGAAAATATACTTAAAACCTCCCACAATCTGCTCACCTGAACTCAACACACGACCAGAGAGCCCCGTGATATATCAGGTGATATATGAGATGTGTCAGCGAGTGCATAACTCTGACTAATCAGAGGCCAGTATTCTGAGGGCCTTAGGCACCTATATCTCATAGATAAATAGTGAGGCAATTAGGCGTAGACCACTTAGTTGGGCTTAATCAACAACACAATGCATTCTCCACAACTGCGCTGACAAGATGCGTAACATCTCAACTAGGATGTACAGTGTATACGGGTAGTGTATGAGATATTGGGGACACTGTATTAACCCTTAGAAATTCTTAGTCGGTAGTCCTCCCAGGAGAGGCGGCTAATGTTTTACTAGGGGCCTTGGGTATGGTCAGCACTGTAGCACACTTAATATACACAGGCATGCGGGGGTTCAGGCACAAAGTGCTTGAATAGCGATCTTTTTGTCGTATTGTACAGTGGTAAATCCTCACGCCGTCGTAACAACCGTGTATTCCGTAGAGCTAGGCTCTCAAAATGAAAAGGGAGGATCGCGTAGCCTGGTGTCTCAGAGCGCTGTAACATGTAGTTATTTAAATGCTTCATAGGGCATTAAGTAGTGATTGATGGTGGTATTTTAGCGGTTTTATAGTTACCCCTTTTTCACGCTTCAGGGAGACAACTCTTGGGCGAGTGACGTGTTGGGAAAAATTGGAGAATGCAATTCTGACGTCGTGTCTTTTTTGGTACCGCGTCTTCGTATCGAGAAATTCTGGAGCCATCTTTTTTGCTCTCCTATTCCTGTCGAGCAGATTGGACCTAATCATCGTCGCATCACAGCGCAAATGGCTGGCACGGTATAGACGCCATCTGTGACCAGAGACCCTTGCGTTCCTGTTCAGCGCATATTTTACATTTAAGCCAAAACCACACGCCCGTCCCCAATGGGGCCAACGGTGCGACACCCTAGCGATCAACCACAGCCGAATTCATAACGAAAGACGATCGCACTTCAGCGTAGACGGCGAGCACGAAAACCACTAGTCTATACACACTCTCACACGCTCCTCCAATATGGATGGCGATCCGGCTGTCGAGCCCGAACTCGATGGCTTTAGCTTGACCTTGCCGCTCCCATACCGGGTTGCCTTGATAATAGTATTTGGTAGGTGAAGAACTAGGGAGGAGGAGAGCATAGAGGAGTTGGAGAGCTAGAATATGAATCTGGGTGCTAACTCATTTGCTAGGCATCTGGGGCTGGGGCGCCAACCTCCACTACCTCTACCTCCAGAAGATCGACGTCCCCTCCCTCATCCGCTACCCAAGCCGCACCTCTCCGACGCACGCACCACACCACCACTCCGCCTACCGGCTTGCGGCGGCAGCGGCGACCTGCCTGGGCACTTCTCTGCTCCTCTTCTGGGCGCTGACGCGGCGTGACCCGGACCTCGTCCTCGCCTATGACTGGCTGCCGATGACCACTCTGGCGGTGCTGGGGCTGATCCTGGTGCTGCCGTTCCCCAACTCGCTTCTCGCCCTCGTCTTCGCGAAGCCCCAGCAGCAGCACCACCACCACGGGTCCCCGGTCGTGCCGTTCTGGATGCTCCCGCAGGATGGGCGGCGGCGGTTCGCAGCGACGCTGCGCCGGGTGGCGGTGGGCGGGCTGGCGGAGGCGGCCAACGGCAAGTTTGGCGACATTCTGCTAGCCGACGCGCTGACCAGCTACGCCAAGGTGCTGGGCGACCTGTACGTGTGCGTGTGCATGTTCTTCTTTACGAGCCGGGCGGGGCGCGAGGCGTCGGCCACGGCGCGGCCTGACCGCAACTGCGGCGGCGCCGTCATCGTGCCGCTGATCATGGCCGCGCCATCGCTGGCCCGGCTGCGCCAGTGCCTCATCGAGTACCTGCGCGTGCGGCGGGCGCGCCGCGACGGCGCGCCTCAGGCTCAGGGCCAGGGCTGGGGCGGCCAGCACCTGGCCAACGCGCTCAAGTACTTTACGGCGTTCCCCGTGATCCTGTTCTCGGCGCTGATGCGGCGGGCCAGCGGCGACAGCGCCCCCGCGTCGCCTGCCCTCTACCGGGCCTGGCTCGTCGCCGTCCTCATCAACTCGCTCTACAGCTTCTACTGGGACGTGACCAAGGACTGGGACCTGACCCTGTTCGAGGGCCGCCGTGCGCGCAACGCGCCCGACCTGGCCGCCTGGGCGCTGCGCCGCCGCCTCTACATCCAGCCCGCGCCCCTCGTCTACTATGCCGTCATCGGCCTCGACCTTGTCCTGCGCTGCACCTGGTCGCTCAAGCTCAGCCCCCACCTCGACCACCTCGCCGACTTTGAGAGCTCCCTCTTCCTCATCCAGTTCTTCGAGGTCTTCCGCCGCTGGGTCTGGATCTTCTTCCGCGTCGAGACCGAGTGGATCCGCAGCACCACCGGCGCCCCCGGCGCCGGCGGCAGCGGCATGGGCGGCAGCGGCCTGCTCAGCAACCCGGGCATGAACCCGACGGACATCCTGCTGGGCGACTACCAGGGCAAGTTCGACGAAGAGGACGACTAGGATCGAGTGGCGGGACTGGATGGGAGACGCGGTGGTTCTTGCACGGCGATACGCACACACACACACACACAGACACACACACATATACACACGCGCATTTACACATGTAGCAAAACATAATCGGCTCTTCTGGCCGTGGGTTCTCGTCCATTTAGGCCCCCTTTTCCTTGGGGATGGCGCTTTCCGGGTTGTTTGGCTTTTATCGGATGGCTGGGGATTAGAAGGTCAAAATAGACCATGTAACTTATTTTTATGTATCTAGATATTTATTTGGTTATCTTGTTTTGCACCGCGGAGCGCCCACGAGGCGAGCGACGCTGGTTTTGTTATCATAGCTATGCAATTTCCTTTGCTTCGTTTTCTGCATATCTAATTTCTGCAATGCATTTAAAAAGAATAGTTATAAGATACTATGAATTAGGTGCAATATGGAGTATGGAGAGCTCTGTTGCGCGCTTCTCCTCTGTTGACCGTTTCAAGCCTGGAGAAGAAAAAGCCATTTTTCACGCAATCTAACGTGCATGGAATCATCCCACTAATTGATCCTCTCGGCGCTTTTTTCCAATCTTTCCTCTCACCTTCGAGAACGACGCTGGCCGTCGTGGATCGAGGGCTTGGCACACCCTTGCCTGCGAAAAAGGAGATTTGTGGCTCGGACTCCTCTGTCTGTGCCACGACGGTTTTCCCTCGCTAAGCCGACCGGCGTCGTCCGTCGACTGTTGTATCCGTCATGTAAGCAGCAGAAACTCCTTCCCCTTATTCTGGGAGCTCATGCGTCGTCCTTGCGTATGAACACGTCTGAACACGTCCATGGAGAGACGGAGTACGGTATGAACACGTCGTTTTATCCCCTTCTGGTGAGCTTCAACGTTTCGGTTCGCAATTTCCAAAACCCGTTTTCCAGCATATTGCATAATTTTCTAGAAGCCAAGGACCCACAGCCAATAGAAGCGTGCAGCCGCTCACGAGACGATTCTGGCGGCGCAAAAAGAGCATGCGACTTCGTATTACATGCGACGTCTCTAGACAATACGGAGTACACTTCCTCATGTGAACATACAATATGCTTACGGCGTACACTCACAAGCCTTGAGGCTTTCCTCATTTCACGTGCGCAGTGCGCGAAGCGAAGAATACACACATAAAGCAGGTACGAGGGATGCGGAAATGAACAAAATTAAGAGCTGTGGAGCAGGAGCCATAAGTACCAGATTTTAGTCGTCATTTGTTCCTGCTTCTCCGTCTGCAAGGCTGTCTTCTGGCAGTTGGCCTTGCTTTCGTTGGCCTGGTCAAGAATAGGAAGTACATTCGTGGAAGGAAAAGAGCGAGAAGAAAATAGAAACAAAATAAAAATTAAATCGAAAAACTATTAAAAATAACCTCTGCAAGCATCGTCTGCCCTTGTAAAGACTTTTTTCGCCCTTTTCCATCTTTGTCGACATCTTCATCTCTCTTCGTTTTCTCCGTCCTCGTTTCTCTTCCGTCTCTGTCGATTGTTTCGCCCCCATGTCTACCAATCCCTGCTCGGCTCTTTTCCTCATTTTCTTTCTGGTCTGCTCTCGTCCACTATTCGTGGTTCATGCATCCACTCTCCTAAGCCAATGTCACCCTAAGACGGAAAATGACAGGGGTGCTGGTTTTATTTACTTACGGCGAATTTGTTTTAGTCTCTCTTTTTTTTTTAACAATTTACGTATTACGGAGCCGTTTGTCCCCCGTTGTTAGGAGAAAAAAAGAGGGAAAAGAAAGAAAGAAAGATAGGCGCGTGAGTACTCCGTACTCTTCCCTTGTTAGTCTTTATTTTTTTTCTTCCTAATGGTGTAATGGACAATTGCCGGACGCGTTAGCAGAGATTGGGGGAGGATCTTTGTTTTGGCGTCTCCTGTCTGCTCTCGATTCTTCAACGGCTTCTGCCTCCTGGCGGGTGACCCAACGATGATGCCAATATTTGGTTCCACCATCCCGTCAAGTGCCATGCGGAAAGATGCATAGTTGTACCTGACATAGACACAGCGAGAGTTTCAAGCCTGGTTCCCGCACGTCGTAGTGAATCTCGCGGATGCTTCCTGTTTTGTTTCTGTGTTATAGCTCGGGACGGGACATGGTTCATCTCATCATACATACCACTACGTGCAAAAGCAACCTCCTTTTACATAGGTTTCTCTTCTTACCTCTCTTTCTCCTGTCCCCTCCCCCCCACGACTCCATGTTGCTACTCTATATCTCGTTCTCATATAGGTAGGGCTTGACAAGGGAGCTCTCTCTTTTTGGTATCGTCCTCCCCCCCTTCTTTCTGCTTCCCTCTCGTCATCCTGTCCCTTACTAGCCCTTTTTCTCTTTGTGATTTCTCTTTGCTTTCTTTTTGTTGCTAGAACGCAAACTACACCTTCCCATACGACGCACTACTGTCATTCTTTCATTTGTTTTTCAGTCGTCAGCTCAATTTTCTTTTGTCTTTTCCTCTTGAGCTTCCGAAGCACTTCGCCCAGGTGGGTAGGCTTGCACACCCTTCTCCTTTCCTTTTCGCTTGCCAAGGAGTGGGCGTCAGCATCAGAAGACGTCAGGAGAGGCAGAAACTGGTTGGAAGAAAGAAGCACAACGTGCAGCACGCGCAGCATGCGCATGTGAAAGGAAAGGGTATCGAGCCGGCCTCTCTCTTGCGGCGAACTGGTCCCCGCTAAACATGTCGTCTTCCCGAGCCACGTCTCCTCGCTCGAGCTTTCCTCCCGTCCGTTCTGCGTGCATTCTGCTCCACGCTTTGTGCTACGGTCATTTCCACATACAACCACTTCGGTTGCCACGTTCATTACAGACACCTCTTTCATTATAGGGTTTCATTGCCCGAGCCGACACAGACATCCCCCTTTTCTTTTTCTTTTTCTTTTTTCTTTTCTTTGTCATGGCCAGCTCCCACTCACCTTGGGCGCATCTCAACCAGACTTTCAGCCGCCAAGGCATGAGAGCAGCTGTCCCATCTGAAGACAGCAATGATGCGCCCGAACGTCATCAGCTGAGGCACACTTCAGCACCTCACCACCAGCACCGTCAGAGGCCATCACAACAAATACCTCCCAGTGAGCAGCAGTCCGAGGCAAGGGGCCCACAGCATCTCGCGCCAAGGGAGTCGTCGTCGTTCTCATCGCGCATAGCTAGAAGCTTCTCACCCTCATCTCAACGAACCACGCGTCAGCATCCACTACAGAGATCCTCTTCTTCCGCAAGATTCAGCCAGGCATCGGCACCATCTTTGTTTAGGCCCTTGTCGAGATCAAGCTTGCGGAGCTTCCAGACGACGTCTGATGTCCAGGACAAGGTCGCACAAGCGCACGATGCGATACCAGAAATCACTGTTACTGCCACCAATACCACAAAAGCCACCAGCTTGTCAAGAGGTCGACCTATCACGCCTATTTCCCAGAGACCGCTGATGGCGCCGATGCCCCTGCCACCGTTGCAGCCGAGCGACGCTACTTCCGGCAGGGACGTGTCACCAGTCGACCAACCAGGAGCAAGCCGGTCTGCCTCTGCTTCACTGCTCACACCCGCGCCCCGGCACGCCGCTCGCAAGATCCTGCGTCTTGCGGGGAAGGCGGCCAACTCAGCTAAGGGGGTGGTGGCGCGTCACAACAACGCATCGGACAGCCACTCCATCTCTCAAAGCTTGCATTCGTCATCACCCTCTACCAACGACGTCCTGTCACCCACCTACCCCACATCGCCAATGACAGCAACAATACCGCCGTCAATGGCTGATGTGCGAGGTGCATCACATCTTCCGAGCAAAGTCCGCCAACTAACGGGAATGGACGGGCTAGCTGTCCGCTCGGTTGGAGGTCTCCGAAGAATGCAGTCGTCCGACGGTGGCATGCGAAGAGCAGCATCAGTATCGTCTTCGCCTCGGCCGCCGTCGCTCC
This sequence comes from Hawksworthiomyces lignivorus, assembly GCA_002917075.1. Lineage (NCBI taxonomy): Eukaryota > Fungi > Ascomycota > Sordariomycetes > Ophiostomatales > Ophiostomataceae > Hawksworthiomyces > Hawksworthiomyces lignivorus. The sequence continues at coordinate 604,779 of NTMA01000009.1, read as the reverse complement.
TGGTGCCGCCACTGGCACCCACACCAGAGACCAACGTGCCATCATCCCCAGCAGTATCTTCAATGTCATCTGCCACGCGCTCTACGGCCTCCAAGACTCCGAAGATCTGGAACACCAGCATGTTCAACAGCGATGACGAAGACGACGACGACGACGAATTGGACGAAGAGGAGGAAGAGAACTTGCAGCAGCTGATGCTGGACAGTTCAAAAGCCTCCAGTTCTTCAGCAGCTGCCACGGCGACTGTGCCCACATCTGGTGGTCCCCCACACAGAGTCGAAGTGCAAAACAACAGAAACTCGACATCCTCGGACACGCTGGACCCTGAAGTTGCTTCTCTGCTGCAGTCTCTGCAACAGACGCCGCCTCAGCCGCCTCCCTCCCAATATCAGGCCCAGCCAGAACCGAGGACCCTACTCCCGCCCAACAGGCTGCTGAAACTAAAGCGGTACAGCGACCCTATCATGGCTCCTATCATTGAGGATCCGGACGACGCAACCAATGCGCCATCTTCCACCAGCGATGATAGTGTAGAGCAGCGTGTTTCTCCTAAGAGCAGCAGCTCCTACCGCGGCAACGGTGCGATCCGTAATAGGATGATGGCTCGGGAGGAGGATGTCGACATCACAGACTTGTACCATGCTACTGCAAAAGAGCTGGCCCGCAACGACCTCCACGTTCGCCGGGATCATCAAGATCACAATACTCATCAGAGTCATCCGGTCCAGGACGACAAGCTGGAGAAGCCATCTGCTTTCGTTCCGACACGGCCACCACCTCTTCCTATTCTCCCATTGCCCTCGTCCGAGCCGGTCGTGGCTACTAGTCTCCTTCCCATTTCCCCGATTACCGCCTTACCTTCTCCGTCTATTTTAGCCAAGCGCGTGCCAACCATCCGACTGTTTCCCAGCATATCAGAAGGCGACGGTGCCAGCTCAGCAAGGAAAAACAGCAACAGCAACACCGTCCTAGACATCAGCAACCCGTGGCCGACCAACCCACCACCCCGGCCAGCGCCACCGCCACCGCTCCATGACGGTCCAAGAAGCGACAGCCACGTGGCGGAGAAGCAGAGCAGCGCACCTGCTGGAAGCGACGACGGCGACGCGGCACTCTTCCGGGCTGTACAGTGGGGAGATGCAGAGGGAGGCGGCAGCAGCAGCAGCAACAGCAGTAGTGATACAGTCAGCGGTCCAGTTGCCACAAACAGCACGAACAGTCCTGCCGCCCCAGCCAACACGCTTCGTCACAGCCTGGTTTCGCCCACCGCTGCCACCTATCCTCGAATAGCAAAACTGCCGCTGCACAGCCGCAGCAAGAGCAGCAGCAGTGCTGCCGACAGCGTCACCAACAGCGTCACCAACAGCAGCACCAGCGGGTCGAGTCGCCAGAGCGTGATTGGAAGCGGCTACGGAAGTGGACTGGGGAGCGGATTTGGCAGCTTCAGCTCGGCGAGCACCGCTTCAAACCGCCACTCGTACCAGCTGCACTTGCAGCAGCAACAGCAGCAGCAGCAGCTACAACCCCAGCAATCCCAGCAAACGCTGACGCCAACGCCGCGGTCACCTCTGCGGAGTGCCTTTGAGCACGACGACGAAGACGAAGACGAAGACGAAGCAGCAAACAAGTCTCAGGCCCGCGACCGCGACAGCACGCGCTGGCGGCCTGCTCTGCAGGGGCTGGTTGGCAAGTCGCTGTTTGGGAGGCGCGAGAGCGGAGACGCCGGCGACGCTCAGGGCCCAGCGACTGGTAGACAAGGCCCGTCTCGGCCCTCCCTGTCCGCCGTGTCGTCGACAACGTCGACACTGCTGACGGCAGCCGGGCAGAGGGTGGCCGAGGTGACCCGGAAGACAGTGGAGGCTGTCAGCGACGGCGGAAGCATCAGCATCAATCTCAGCAGCAGCAGCAGCACCCGGCTCCGGGAGCAAGAACAAGAAAAGAGACGCGAGTATCTCCGGAACCGCATCCGGATGATTCCCGAGGGCGGCGAAGTGGACAAGCCCGAGGTGCAAGAAGAAGGAGGGATGATTTGATTGATCTGTTTGAAGATGTAAGAGATATGTGCGAACACGAGTTTTTTGTTTGGTTGTTCCGGCTTTCGACTCATGATGCATGCTGCCTCACGGCATGGCTTTTTCTTTTCCTTTGTTGTTCCCTTCTACCTTTCATGCCCCCGCCATTTGCATAGCGAGACAGCGGATGCGAGTTCTCTCATGTTTGCGTTTACCTTCACTCAATTTTCTTTTTCCGTATTTTATTTTACCCCAACTTCTCGCATCGAAACTTTTTTTAATACTACACTTATCTTCATGTATTTCACTATTTATGTTGGGTCTGAATGGAGGTCGAGCACATCTTTTTTTTTTGACGAGAGAGGGAAGAGGAAAGAGGAAAAGAAATACCCTGTACGCGATAAAAGAAAGAAAACGAGGCTAGAAATTTAGAGACGTATTAAAAAAAAACTGGACGAGGCTCAAGCCCCCATGGGTAAAAGTCGTTCGTACTCGTATTTGTAAATTGGGGGAGAGAAAGTCGTTCGATGCGATTGTTTCACGGCTCAACGAAAATATGCTCCATAGTGTTTAAAAATAATAGTGGAGAGTTTAAGGTGTCGGCTCTCCCCAAATACCGTTTTGCCCCACTGCCAGACCCGCCAGCAAACCACATCGTCCCGCCTGCGTAGAGCTGTTCTCCATCTTTTTTTTCCGCATTATCACCTCATCCTCGAAAGCTTCCTTCATATCACCTAAACCCAGACGACTTCACTCTGCTCAATTGGAGACAAGCTACAACTTTATGTCAATTACTGTACGATGGTTTGTGGATCGAGGTCCTTAGCGAAACAAGCCTAAGCTACCAGCTGCAATGCCTCCGACGCGTGCCGCCACGCGAGGCGCTGCCGCGGCTTCGGCTCTCATTCGGCAACAGCCCGGGCAGCTGCGGAGGACGGCATGGCATTCTCACCCCTGCTGTCTGGCTGCTGCTTTCTCCGTGCGCCGCTTCTCATCTGCCAGCACCAGCAGTGATACCTCATTTTCCTCCTCTTCCCCGCCGCCCAAAGACGTAGCTGTCATAGGCGGGGGTCTTACCGGACTCGCCACAGCACACTACCTGGCTCAGCTATTGCCGTCGACGTCACGCATCACGTTGTACGAGGGAAGCTCACGTGTAGGTGGATGGATCGACAGCAAAGATGTACCCATCTCGGGTGACGGTGCCAAGGGCGACAGTAGCAGCGGGTCCGGCGCTGCCGGCAGCGACGGCGTCGTCCTTGAGGCGGGTGCCCGCATGGTGGCGCCCCAGCGCAACACGGCTCGCTACGACGACCTCCTGCTGCTGCAGCTGGTTGATGAGCTAGGCCTATCTGAGAAGCTCCGTGTTAGCCGTTTCAAGTCCGCCCAGTACGTCTACTACCCGGACCACCTCGTCAACGTGTCACTGGTAGACGAAGGCACCGAGGCCAGCCGAGCGCGCCGCCGCCACCTGCGGGGTCTGCCGCGCCTGGTTGCGGGCATCTTCTCGTCTCTCGCACATCTGTACCGCTTTGGCGTGCGCCTCATGACCGAGCCTGTGTTCAGCGGGCTCTTTCCGTCGGCCTACCACTTTTTGTTGCCGTCACGAGCTAGCAACGAGGACCGCCAACGGCGCGTCGAAGCAGCCCGCGCATCGCCGGGGTGGCTGCCACCGGACGACTCGGTGGGCGCGTTTTATGCGCGGCGCATGGGTGGGCGCCGCGAGCTCGTGGACAACCTGCTGTCGGCCGTGATGCACGGCATCTACGGTGGCGACGTGTGGAAGCTGAGCGTGGCCAGCTCGCCGTTCCGGCGCAACTGGCTGCGCGAGGCTGTGGCGCCCGTGCTGGCCGACTACGAGCGGCGCGCGCGCCAAGCGCAGCTGGCGAGCGAGCTGGCGCGGGCACAGGCGCGGGCGCGCGGCGAGTCCACAGCCCCGCCGGCTGGCGCGGGCGCGGCGGCGCAGCAGCAGCAGGGCAGCGCCCCGGGCCAGAATGAGGACAGCTCGGCCGAGCAGATGTACCTGCTGAGCCAACAGTTCCAGGTGAGCAAGTGCGAGCTGGCGCAGCGCAGCGACATTGACCTGCTGGTCGACCTGACGGAGCGGGCGCGCGCGCGGGGCGCCGACGCCGTGCGCGGTTTCTTGCGGCTGGCGCTGGCCAGCCCGCGCTGGACGGCGTTTGGCTTCGCCGACGGCTTCGGCACGCTGACGGACGCGCTGGCCGCAGACCTGCGGCGCCGGCCCAACGTGACCATCCGCGCGGACGCGCCCGTGACGGCGCTGCGGTACGACCGCGCGGCCGACAAGGTCGAGGTCACCACCACCACCACCACCACTGCCGCCTCAGGGAAGGCAGGTGCAGCGGTGAAGACGACGCGCGACGTCTTTGACCGCGTCGTCTCCACGCTAGCCAGCCCAGCACTGTACCGGGTAACCAGCAGCGGCGGCGGCGGTGGCGACAGCGGTGACAGCGGCAAGGCCGCAGAGCTTCTGCCGTCGCTGCGCGACGCGCACGCCGTCACCATCCAGGTGGTCAACCTGCACTACGCGGAGACGGGGCTGAACCGGCCCTACGACGGCTTCGGCTACCTGATTCCGCAGACGGTGCCCTTCGCCGCGAACCCGGAGGGCGCCCTGGGCGTCATCTTCGACTCGGACCGCGAGCGCGCCATGGAGCCGCTGCGGCCCTACGAGTTGCGGGGGCCCTTGCGCGGGCCGCTGCACGAGGGCAGCTCTACGGAAGCTGCGGCGGCTGATGGGGCTGACGCCGCCTCGGACGCTGCCGCCGCAGATGTCGTCGAAGATGTCGACGACGATGCCGTTCCCGCCGCCGCCGCCCCCGCCCCTGCCGGCACCACGTTTACGGTCATGCTCGGCGGCCACTACTGGGACAGCTACGCCTACCCGGACGACTTCCCCACCGCCGACCAGGCCGTCGCCATGGCCGAGGCCGTCGTGCGCCGCCACCTCGGCACCATCCCCGACGACGCGCGCCCCGTCGCCACGCGCGTCAAGCTCTGCCGCGAGTGCATCCCCCAGCACTACGTCGGCCACGCCGCCCGCATGGCCCAGACCCACCTCGAGCTGCTTACCGCCTTTGGCGGCCGCCTCGCCGTCGCCGGCGGCAGCTTCACCGCCGTCGGCCCGGGCGTCCTGCCCTCCGTGCGCTCCGCCTACGACGTCGCCCTGCGCGTCGCCGGCCGCGGCTACCAGCGCCCGCCCGGCGGACCCCACAGCGAGTCCGCCATGGACCACGTCAGCGACACGGGACTGGGCCGCTTCGCCAACCCGGCCGCCGACAAGGTCCTGCCCGTGCCCTACCGCGACCTGCCGCTGCGCTTCGGCAACCTCACCGCCTACGACGAAGAGCACCACAAGTGGAGTCTCCGGACAGGGGTCAGGAGACTGGAAAAGGACAAGCAGAGTCGATGAAGGGGGAACGGCAGGATTGATGGAAGAGTAATGCAAAAAAAGTAAAGATTTATGTACATGTCTGTAAGAATAGGCTTTTTTCGGCATAGACCAAAGGAGAATACAACGGGAAATAAAAAAAAAACACATCAAATCATAATCAAATGCTTTGAACAGACGACAAGTACTTGCTGGAAGACGGATGCAAGCCTTGACATAAGATTTTACTTTGATGCTTCATAAATCTGCCACAGAAAGAGGGAGTTATTGCATGCTATCGTGACCTGAAATTATGTCCTTGCAAGGCGACTTTCATTTTATTCTTTTTTTTTCTGGTTATCTTAATTTATCCTATCTTTGACCATCCCTCCGTCTCTGTTTCCTTCAAGTCTAGCATCTTGTTGCCAGCTCCGAAGCGGTTCAGTCTGTCATCGCCCCAGAATTCACGAGCGGTCTCTGGCCGCCATCTCCATGACTTGGCAAATCTCGGCGCTAGATTGCCCTCAAGACAGTCGGATATGAATCCGCCGATGGACGGGATGTGCATAAATCCATGGCCTGAGTCGCCCGTCGCGACGACGAGAGACGGGTAAGTTGGGTGGTAAGTAATCAAGAACGCGCGGTTAGGCGTGTCGACGCACCAGCAGAGACGGGCGAAGCAAAGTGGCCGATCGGCAAGCTGGGGCATGACGTCCTTCAAGAAGCCGCGGAGGCGCTTTTCAGACGCCGCCGGGATCGCGTTCTTGTTTATTGGGACAGACATGGGCAGCTCGGCGCCTGGCTGCCGGACCCAGTTGCAGTAGCCTGGGTGCTCGTCGCACATCTTGAGCTCGTGCTTGTCCTCGTCTGGCTCCATGAAGAAGCCCTTTTCGATGTTAAACAGCACGGGCAGGTTCTTGAAGAGCTTGGTCTCTTCTTCGTTCATGGCGATGTGGCCCAGGGTCCAAGCGGTCGCGCGGAGCTGGTTTTCGAAGTCGAGGAACTGCGGTGACGAGGCGCCGGCCGCGAGGATGGTGCGGTCGGCAAGATGCTCCTTGCCGTCCGCCGTCTTGGCACCCTTGACGTCTTTGCTGCCACCTACCGCCTCCTGGTGCAGCAAGCTGTCGACTTGTCCCTCTGGGGCGCCCGTAATAAAAGTGACGCCCAGCCGCTTGGCTTCAGTATAAGCAGAAACGAGGGCCTTCCGGGCATGCACCCACCCAGCGCCGGAGGTCATGTAGAAGCCCTCCCAGCCAGGAAAGTCTCCCTGCAGAACACCTGCTGGCATGGTCTTGCGAAAGTCTTCGGCAGTTTTCAGCCTCTGGAAGGTCGATGGATCATAGTGGCGAATCTCACGCTCCTCGAGGTGTGCGATGGACTCTGGTGATGACCCAGCCACAATGTATCCTGTGTCGTGGTAATAAGGCTTGAAGACCGGGTCGTTGTTCCAGCCATCGGCTGCCGCATGGAGCAGGGCCTGTGCAACGGCGGCTTCATCGTCTCCCTCGCTGAACGATCCCTGCTCGACAATCTTGTTCACGTCATTTCCGGCGGAGATGGGAGACGGAATGGGGTGCGCATCGAGTACGGTCACGTTGGTATATCCCCGGCGGGCGAGGTGGAGAGCGGTGCTACAGCCCCATGTTCCACCTCCAACGATGAGTATCTTTGATTTTTTACCCAGCTCCGTGGTCATTTTGGACAAAGGTTCAACAGAGATAGTGAGCGAGTGCCACGTATGAGCGATATGGCCAAGATGGAAGATTGGGCTGGGAGTCGATAGACCTCCAAATCACTCGATTCCACTACACCCAAAATTGGCTGGTAGCTCTCGCTGATAAATATAAGCACGATCTCCAATCTTGAGTCCCCAAGTCTCTCAATGCACCATCTACAGAGCTGTTCCAGACTGAGGGGTCATTGGAAGGTCCTGCCGAACACGACTTTACCCCTTTGAGATCTCGCTGCCGCTAAAGGTTGTCTCCATCCTATTTCCCCTCTTGTCGATGGACCCACGCTCTCACCACAACCTGCGTATGAGTACGCACTTATCCGGCAATCATGATTCAATCAGTTGATTAGCGTCACTGTCTTATCCTATGGGGACTCTTGTCAGTGTTGATAGCGGCCACAAGTTGGCTGTTGGAGGAAGCACTCCACACATCCTTGCAACACAATCTAGCTTCGGTCGCTTTCGTTCCCAGTTTCAATTTCAAATCTTTCTGGAGCGCCAACGGCCAGAATCCAATGCACATTGACCCCGTTTGAGGTCAGCTTATTTGGCATTGTTCTCATGTTCTTTTCTTTTGGCCGTTGTCTATCATCCCCAATTACCTCCCTCTTGCACAATCTCCCGTCTGACCCACTATCAAACCCAAGCCGATATGCCGCGCCGCCGACGGTCGGAGCAGGCCAGCAGCCAACGACGCGTTCGCACAGGCTGTTTGACGTGCAGAGAGCGACACGTCAAATGTAGCGAAGAGCAGCCACGCTGTCGGAATTGTGTTCAGCGCGGCCTAGTCTGCAAGAATGGTGTGCAGCTGAAGTGGGAACAGGAGTTTGTGAGCCGGGGTCTGGCATTTGGCAGGCAGGGCCGGTGGGCTAAGCAGAGTCGAAAGACAAGCTCGCCTTCGCCATCGCCTTTTCTCTCTCTAGAAGAAGCAGAATGGTGCGTTCTCCCGCTGGTGCGAGCCCATCATTTCATCAACACGCTCTACTGGGAATTCGACCACGCCAAGACACCGCGGCAGGACAAAAAGGAACATGAGCGCCGCCATTCCGACGCGCTATCCGTTGTTCCTCTTGTGGCTAGCAGCCCAAGCATGGCACCTGGGTCTCCATGCACAACACTAGTTTCCCAATCAAGCTCGGTGCTGCTCAGTCCATTGAGCCCGTCTAGCCAAATGCACCTAACCTTATCACCATCTCCCTCTCCGTCTTTACTATACTCTGTGTCACCCTATCCAACCTTACACAGTATCGACCCTAGCCTCTTTGAATACTATCTGATGCGTCTATGCCCTCTTACAACGCCGTCACGCCTCTCTCCATCACCTTTAGCGCAGCTGGTCGTCCCTGTCCTCAACATTCCTGGCCATGAAGACCTACAACGCGCAGTCATGGCGCTCTCTGCGCGGCATCGCGGCGTGACGGATGCAGATCCAGCGTGGTGCAAGACCGCCATGACGCTCAGGGATGGAGTCATCCGCTCTCTTCGCCGGAGGTTGGCAAATCTGGCAGACGGTCCAGACGGCTCGTGGGATGCGCAGATCTTGGTCATGATGATGTTTCTGTGTCTCTACGAAATTGTCGACAACTGTGACCACCGCTGGGTGATTCATCTGCGCGCTAGTCAGGACATTATAAGAAGAAGCAGGCAGGTCCAGCCGAACGGAGCAGGCCGAGACTACGGCGAGAACCATCTCGGCGACCTTACGACTTTTACGGAGCGATTTTTCGCATTTCAAGACGTCATCAGCCGGGCAGCCTGCGAGAATGTGCCCTTGTTTGGGCAGGAATACTGGGATGAAGCAAGCGCGAACAGCCAGCAGTCTTCTACGCCTTCGGACATTGACTCATGGATGGGGTGCAGCACGGCGCTGGTGCGGGTCTTGTGCCGCATAACGGACCTAAGCCGCTTAAAGGCGCGACGGGCCATATCAGTCCCAGATTTTGAGGGGGATGCGGCTGCGCTAGAGCAGGAGCTTGATTTGCTCAAGCAGGAAGAGGCTGGCGAAGGCGGCCAAGAAGGTCCAGCCGACGCGTCTCTGGTCCAGTCAGCGGAGCTCAAGCGAAAGGCTGTTGTCCTGTACCACTATTGTGTGCTCTATGACGCCTCGCCCTCTACGCCCCTCGTGTCGGCACTAGCCAGAGAGATTCTGGAAGGTGCAGCCGGGCTGGTGGACAGCGGGCTGACAGCTGGTCTTATATTTCCCATCTTTGTAGCAGCCGTGGAGCTAGATCCGCTAGACAACCAGCTGTTCCAGCGCCAAGAGATGGCAGACCCACTGGTGTCTGGGCGGCGGCTTGTCTTGGAGATGCTAGAAGCTATGACGAGATCTTCGCTATCGAATATATCGAGGACCAAGGCGGTCATAGAAAAGGTCTGGAGGATGCGGGACATGGCGCTGGAAAGTGACGAGCCTCGCCATTTGCCAGATGGCGCGAACGACTGGAGCGTTTTCGTTGGTCCGTTTAGCTCCAATATCAGTCTCGCGTAGTAGTGCAGGAGTCCTGGAAAACGATAACAATACAAAAGATTCCCGGCTATTTCCGCCACATTTTGGTCCCTGGTAGCGACCTTGGGCGTCAGACTCCACACCGATCCCCGGGGACAGAAAGCAAGACTGATTACGATGTACTACTAGCATATTTTTTAGTATAAGTGCATGAAAGATACATTGTTCACCATTCCATATCTTTCTATGGGCACCGAAGAATTGCACCAGACTTAGGAAGGGGTTCGGGTAAAGTAAATTTTGACCCACTCTAAACTCTTATTTAGTGACAAACTGTAACAAGCGCATGTGAGGTAAAGATAAAGCTTTCGGCTGGACCTTCCAACGACCCCCGGTCCACCCTCCACGTTGTCGATCTCCCCGCACATAGTCGGCATACGGCAGGCAAAACCTCCAACGAGCGCTGTCTTGTGCCTTATCTTGCTAGCCATTCTTGCATCTGCTCGTAGTCGTCCTATAGGATAACTGAACTAGTAGAACCTGTACATCGTCAAGAGTTCAAGACGTATATAACCTCCTCGCGTGAGGCTATCGTTTCGCTCATGCCATCAATGGCCTTTCCATTCCACCGAAAACACCACGAAGAAACCCATAGATTGCTGCCATGGATATCGACTACGCCGATGACCGCGGAATTCCGGGGACGGAACTGCTTGTAGACGGTATGTGCTTTGAGATGTGGCGACCAGACACAGTCGGCGTTTACTGACCGGCTTCCTACAATGCAGTGAAACACAACGTCAGCGCCTCCCATGCAGGGTCTGGAAGCTCTGACATTGTTCTCATCCCTCAGCCTACGGAGTGTGGCGGAGATCCTCTCGTGAGTTCATTTATATCTTTTCTCCTTCTGTTTTGCGCGCAGGCATAGCGACATATGTACTTCGGTGTTCTAACAGTGATTATCAGACATGGCCAAGATGGAAAAAATACTACCAGCTCTTCCTCGTCGCTCTTTATGCTTGCGCTTTCTCATTTGGAGAAAACACACTCGGAGGTGACTATGTCAACATCCTGGAAGCGTCTAGGCATCATGGCTAACACAGACAAGCCGCATGGACGACTGTGAGCGACGAAACGGGTGTCACCCTAACGAACATGAACGGCGGTAGTGCCCTGAATTATCTGCTTCTTGTGAGAGAGCCGATTCTATTCTCGTTTCTCACACGCAGCAAGAATTTGTTATATTGACAAGTCCATTTTTTATGTTAGGGATTCGTTAATATTTGGTGGATTCCGCTGGCCAACATAATAGGCCGGAGGTTCGTGTTCCTGACGACAACACTTATCTGTATGGCCGCTGGCGTATGGCTGGGGTCCTTCAACGGAACGGGCCAGTGGATGGGTGCCATGATCCTGAACGGTATTGGTACGTCCGCGTATCAGGCTGTGATTCAGCTCTCTGTATGTGTTCCATGCCTTCTTTTAAAGAGACACACCTTGGGGCTGACCATTACAAATAGGTCTTCGACATGTTCTTTGTTCACGACCGCGGCCGCATGCTCTCTGTTTACCTATTTGGTCAACAGCTCGGCTCAATGTAAGTCATCTAAAGAGAGACACTTCTATCCATATATAACGTTGAGACACTAACGTGAGATACAAAACTAGCTTGGGATTAATCACTGGTGGCAGCATCGCAGATACTGTTGGCTGGCGATGGAGTCAGTACATATGTGGTATTATCGATGCTGGCGTCTTTGTTCTTCTATTTTTCTCGTTTGAAGAAACGCTCTTCCCTCGTTTCCTGTTTAACTCTCGCGTTATTCCAGCCATTCCTCAGCCACCAGCAGGGAAGGAAGATGTAGAGCAACCAGACAAACCACTCGGAAAGTCTTCCAGCGATGGCGACAATATCAACAAAGACTTGGCGGCAATTACCTCTAATCAGCCAGCACCTGGAAACCATGATCTTATTGCTGCTTTTACGAAAAGAACCTATGTTCAGACACTAAAGCCCTGGGTTCGCTATCCCCAAAACAGAACAACTTTCTGGCAATATTTCCGTCGTCCCTTTTTCCTATGGGGATTTCCCAACATTGTCATTGTATGTACTGCGCGAGAGCGTGTCAATTTCATAGACCCCCCCATCCACACCTTGCTGATTTAGTGCACAGGCCGGCTTTATCTTTGCCTTCGGCTGCACAGCGGGCATCGTCACTTTCAACACCATTTCGGAGATCCTCACAGACCCGCCTTACAATTTCAGCACCACGGCGACGGGTCTAGTCTTCTTCGCTGCGCTCATCGGCAACTTTATCGGCTGGGGTACGGGCGTTATGAGTGACCACGTTGTTGTCTATTTGGCACGCCGCAACGGCGGTGTCAAGGAACCCGAGATGCGCCTGTGGATGCTCGTCCCGTGCTTCGTCTACGCTGCCCTCGGCTACATGCTGTACGGCTGGGGCGCCCAGACAGGCATCCACTGGATCGGTCTCGCCATTGCGATCTGTGCAATGATTTCACATCAGGTCGGCGCCTGCGCCATCGCGACAGCTTATGCCATGGAAAGCTTCCCAGGGGTAAGATATACCCATAATCGGACATGCATCGCGTTTCCCACATGCACCTGAATGTTACTGACATGTATGTAAAGATCTCTGGCGAACTAGTCGTTGTTCTAGCCATGTGCTCGTCCATGGTGAATTTTGCCATCTCCTACTCGGTCCAGCCATTTATCAACACGGCTGGCTATGGGTGGGCATTTTTCTTTTTTGGATTATGTGTTCTCGCTTCCATGATTGCAGCCATTCCTCTTCTGATGTATGGAAAGCGCTGGCGCAAGGCAAAGGCGGCGCGGTACTACCAGTTCCTGGAGGAGGTTGGAGGACCGACAGACTAAGATTGACAATACGAAGAAGCTTTGTGCTGTTTTGAAATTGCCATCAAAGCCTGTTAATTTCTGGTTGTGGCGTCGCACTACCAAAACAGACGAAAGGCTAAAAATTAAATTTACTGAAGTATTCTGCCGCACAACGAGAGTCCTTGCAAATTGTAAAATGCGTCACCCATATGAACAATCCTCTAAAGAAAGTCGTGTAGTCTAGAAAGCCAAATCCTGGTACAGTGCTGTGATATAGGATCTGATCTCATCTGATCTGATTCTGATAGGCGAATACCTGCAAAATTTGCAATACAGAATTCCTGTACGCCTTTGCGTACTTAATACTCACAAGGCAGACGCGGCGGAGTACAAAAGTTCGCAATTGCTAGGTAGAAGTTCGCAAAATAATTCGCACATGGTAAACCGCCTCAAGTACCTGATTGCCACAACATCCCACCACACCATCATGCCGCCCGGAAACTTGCGCTCGTACTGTATGTAGTAGCAGCGTGGGGCCAGTGACTCTTCCTTCGTACACCGCTCGTGCAGCTCATAGGGTCTGACAGGTAAGCTGAAGTTCTCGAAAAGTTCCCAAAAGTTCCCAATACTATCTATTAACCGAGCCTCCAACGACCAAAAATCTTTTGATGCTGCTGCTTTTCCGCGTACGCTAATACGCCGAGATGGCATCGAGGATTGTAATATGGCTCACACGGCAAAGTTAAGCTAGACCAGGGGTTCTAAAACAGGTACTTTGTGTTGATTTGCCCAACTGCCCATCCCACGCTATCGCCGCGACGCATGCCCCCCATGTATCGCGATGCAATCGGTAACAAATCATACAAAAGTTCACAAAACGTCCCTGATAGAAACGGTGGACAGAAGAAAGTACGACAGCTTACAAACTTTCCAGCCAATAGACAAATGAACCACCGTCCAACCAACACCCATTCACTCTAATTTCAGAAATGGGCTAATGCTTTATATTCTACAAATAAATAAAGTTGAACGGTGATGTGGTTTTCTTGAAGGAAAGAATGAAACCAATAAGCTGTGGCCAAGTTTCTAATAGTATTGTTAAGAGTTTGTTAATTTTGACTGAGGAAAGATCCAAGTCTTTTTGCTCTAGAAGCTTGCAAAAGTTCCTATTGAGGTCGCCACGCCAAGAGCATATACCAACTTTGCTCGTGCTTAGTCTACCTAAGACTCCTGATGGCCAGCATCATGATTACCAACCGAACTTTTAATCCGAACCCACTTAGCTGAGTGTTTTGTCTACCTCGGATATGTCGACAGAATCCTAGTTGCGTAACACAGCCGCGCTATGTACATATGAAGCATATTTATATAGAATGAGACTGTGCGTGGTCACCAAATCACGAGATGGGTTTGCCACCCAACCGCAACTTGATACTCTTCTTGCTTTGACTTACATCTCATCGCCATCACCCCTGCCCTGCCGTTATGTTTGCCTCAACGCCTGATCCGTTTTCTTCTCAGCTCTCTGGCGCTCATTCATTCTCTATCAAGTGCGGAATTTATACCACACGCCACGAAGTGTCCCAGGGCCGTACAAAAGTTCTCAAAAGATAAGCGCAGCTTGTTTTCCAAAGTTCCTAGGAGTGCCTAAGTGACAAAATGTATATATATAGAGGCTTCGTGTCCCGGAATGTTCTTCCTCCGTTCTAACCTGGCTCAGCCTCTTCGTCATTTCTATCTTTCTCTATCACCATTCTGCACTTGAAGTTTCCATATATTCCTCGACAATAGATTCACAGCCAAGTCCTTACAAGTTGAGCGCTGTTACTTCACAACCCGATAATCATGCCGTCCTCTAAAGAGCAACGTGCAGAATGCTCCAAACGCAAGGTCTGTCATCATCCCCTCGGCTCAGCACCATAGAATTGTTTCTGGGGGAGGCACTGGTGAACGTCTGTCAATTAGCCCGTTGTTCGCATCTGACTTTTTTTTCATTCAAGAACTCTGATTCTGCATCTGGAGCAAAAACATATATAGTTGTCCCACGTGACTTTCTCCATGCCGGCACTGGTGCGTTGTCCGCGCCGAGTCAAGGCACCGGAGTTGAGCAAGCGCCCATGTTACAGCGTTGGTTAGAGCAGCCACAATGCGCAGAGCCGTACAACAATATTGGGGCCGTTGTTGTCTCCCACAAATATAATGACGCTAGGCATTGCAACCTCTAGCAGTGATATGTGGGGTGTAGCGTCTAGATGGAACGTGGTTCACAAGCATGACGAAGGCGACTTCGACATATCTTATGGACATTTCTGTTTAATATAGAATTTTAGGAAACTGAGGGCTGTGCTCTTAATATGTATGAATAAGTAGGGGAGAAGGGTTCGTCTTGATGTCTAAGGGGGGCAGGATGTGAACCACTAGATAGAAGTTCAAATCAAAATTCAGCTGGCAAACTTGATATACAACCCGAATCTTGTCATTCTGTCCCCTGCTCATCTCGAGTCGTCTGTGGGGGCCAAGTACAGGCGCTGCACACACTTAGCATTGGCCCCATAATCTAACAAAATATAGTAGGATTTTAATCAATTCAATAACTAATGGACTAGCAAAGCTACGGCACCCAAATGAGGTTTGGTGAAGAGAATCTTCTCCCCTTCGAAGTTTTGGAAAGGTCATATTGAAAACCCAACAAATGTATTTCTATTCCACCAAAAATAGGCAGGCCGCCAAGAGTCTGAAATCGTACCGAAAACAAATAACCTTAAACCATTTAATCCACCACTCAGGTATATTACCAAATATAGCCAAGTAAGCAACATCATCATGACCAGAAAATCCCATCGATTGAGATGATATGCATCATGTAAGAATATGATTCACAATCGGCTGGAAAACTTAAACTCAAGTTTAACAAGGCCAAATCTTATCATAGAGCTTACACTTTCATAATCCGTTGGTATTTTGATCTGGCAAATTGCATTGTACGTGTCTTGCTAGGACTGTCGTGAGAAAGAATGAGAAGAACGAGGTTTAACAGCTGGAACACTGCCGCGGCGATACTAGCTGAAAAGGTGTAGACCTGAGACAACATTAGTTAGTTCTTCCATACTGGGCTTGTACATTTACGAGATTTGGAAACGAGACGCACATTCTCTACACACATGACCTTCCATGGCATGGTACCCTCGCTGTTCTGGCGATGGCAAGACCATGACCAGATGTCCCACTTATTATTGTTAGTGCCTTGGGCGTCCACGACTTTGAACAAAATAATGGCTGCGGTCCAGACGGCAACCAGCAGAACCGAGCTCAGATAGACGACCCAAGAATATGCCTTGGACTGCCGCATATTATAACACTATATGACAGCAACATTTAGTCATGGAGAGTAATGGAACCAATAGATAGGATGGGACGGTCGAGGACCTCTTGTCTAGTACATACACACAATGACCCCAATGCTATAGTATTAAAGAGTGTCGCTAGCAAAGATGCAGCTAACATAACCCATGTGGGAGTCGTATCAAGTGTGGGCCAAATTCGCGTTCGGAAGCCGGTCTGCCAGTTAACATAAGTGTGAAGGCGTGTCTTGAGATAGGTATCGACCTGGTAGATTTGGATAGAAACAATAGATGCAGCTGAGATAAAAGCTAGAACTCGTAGAACAAGCCGAGCAACACGAAGCCACTTATAGATTGAAGAGTGTTTATTCTGTTGGGTAGCGATATATGACTGGTCTCCTTGGACGGTTTTCTTGGACAGCAAAGTTTGCTCGTCTGTATCAAGTGCCCCCATATCACCGGTGGCACGAATAGCCCTGAAAGGCTCATATGCCGAAGATTGCTGCATGTCAACACTTGGATGATCAGACATTATAGAAATTTGCAAAAGAAGACATTAAAGTATCGAAAATGATAAGGAACACTGATGGCGTATGGTGGAATGTATGATGAGTTGTGACTGTAGAGTTGTCGAAATATTTGTAGTGGTGTTTGCAGGCCCTTTTAAATAGGTGAAGCAGATTGAGACTTAGGCAGGCTTAATCTTAGTACTATAGTGACCGTTTCATTATTTTACTATTTTTACATCTTGTTTACGAGTGGAATACTTTTAGGATGAGACGACGATACGAGTTGCTTCCCTTAGCTATCCTGTCTAGCTCTAACGTAAGAAAATAACCCTGTACACTTCTCCTAAGCTAATTCAAATCCCTATGCCCACCGTAGGGTGAGATGTACGACTAGGACATGTCAGATACTACTGACTGTTACTAAATACGACCCGATACTATGTCCTTTAGCACCTTAATCGGTACGCTTCTATTTCGGTTCGCGAGCTTCCCTTTTAAGCTGAGACTTGGTCGAGCAACAACGTATAAATATCAAGACGACTCTGGTTTTCCACATTCACGAACTTGAAATTTCATAAAGCAGTCGCATCTTCTTCTATTAGTCTATCCTCTTTTTCTGTCAACATTTTCCTTTTTATTTCTCTTGAAATACATCACCCAATAACGAAACCATGCAGATACATATCCCCCTTTTCCTATTCCTCAGCGTTGGGGCTGCAGATATCTCTCTCCAACTATTTTCTGATAGCTCATGCGGAGGCACCGTCCTCGGAAACGTCCACGCGAACGGTAACAACAATGCGCAGAGCAGCGGCTGCCAGGCACTCGGCACATTTAACTCCGTCAATGTGGTGAGCGTTGACTCTGGATTCAAATGCAACATCTACTCAGACTCTGCCTGTAGCAACTTCATTTCCGATATAAACGAAGTCTTGTGCAGCGGCATCATTGGGCAGGGCGTCATCTGCTTCGACCAGGAGTCCTTTACAAACCCTTTTGCTTCGTCCACTGCTGAGGTCGCTATCGGCAGCAAGAATCAACCATATCAAGATGGTGATGTCGACAGCATTGTGACGAGAGCTGTCCAGAATTCCTGTGGATCTTTCGGCTGTGATCCGAATAATCAATTTACCTCCACATACACAACAAGCAAATGTCCTGCTGCAGCCAAAATCGCTATTGGCTGCCAGGACAGCGGGGCATGCACAGAGACAGTGACGGTGACCGGCAACTACGACAGCAACGACCAGCGAGATTACATGGCGTCCTTGCTGCAAGCAGCCGTATCAAAGTCTGCAGGAGACAGTCGTATTTTCTCGAATGGTGGCGGGGTTGGGCTTGGTGAGACAGTTCGGGATATTGTGTCCTTTGTGCAAGTTGTCATCAACGATAAGAACGGGAACAACCAGGCTGAACTGGCTGTCACTCTTGATCTAACATGCGACGCTAGCAGTGTCTTTGATTGTGACAGCATAACGTCAAAAGTCACAGACACAGTGCTAGGCGAGATTCCTGAGGTGGGCGGTATACTTGCTGGGTTATTCGATGTAACATGCCAAGCCGCGACCAGCTAGATGGTGCGAGTCATTTTGAGTGAGTTATAGAGACATACGAAAGAGTACTTTAATTTTTAGGTAAAACTACACAATTGCTTAGTTGAAATCAGCAGTTTATATTTTCTATATATATCGTCGTGTCCTTGTCATCACTAGAACAGAGAAAATTAAGAGTCAACCTTATCGTTGTATCCTGTGTTGCAATAATTGTCATAATTGCATGTTCAATGGAATGTCTACTGTTTTTGCTTAACCATAGGTATATTTCAGGGCACTCAAAATAGAGATGCTACAAGAAAGAATGTCAGCCCGCCTCGCTCTCAATAACACAGCCTGTGCCCAATTAGATGTTTATATTTTGCGCGAGCGTCGCACTTTCGAGTCATTAAAGGGGAGGTCTAATGCGACTCGTACGAGTACAAAGGTTAAGCCGCATTATAGATCTCGTTATGCAAGTTTGTTCCTACATTCCCCTGTCCACTAGATTGCATTTGCCTAGTTCTATGTCATCTCATGTCATATTAGCGAATCGGACCTATTAAGGTTACGAAATAAATTGTGTTAATTATAAGCTTAAGCTATGTCGTCTGTATTGTGAGAAAGGTAAGTGTGCCTTTGAAACGGCATTTGAAAGGTGCTCTCACATGGCCGAAGCACAGATATGCTCAAAAAATACTCGTCCTATTGTACCCCCTGCCATCTTGATGAATCGTGGTATATGCATACGAGCACATTCATTCGGTTTAGTTCTGCTTATTACATCCATGTTCTCACATATTTTTACGTAGCATTCAAGTCGGCAAAATTTCCTGCTTAGATAGTCAGAAGCTTAAAACTAGCGTAACCGCAAATTTCCTAATAAGAATAAGTCTTTTTTTCCTTATCAGTTGCCGATAACTGAACCTCACTTCCACTTGTTTCCGGGTTTTATACTGTATCTACATATATCCTTATCACTGAAAGTGTATACTTTCTAACCCCGCTACTCGTAATTTTTCAAAAACAAAACCTGTATAACAATACGTTTCGATATACATAGATCTTATAATTCATATGGCTACAAAAGCATTCAGCAGAGGATAAAATTGACGAGTCTCAGCACCGGGGCTACTAGCCGCTGAATATTTGCAAATCCCGAGGTGTTTGAATTTTAAGTTATGTCAGTGCTTGATTGAGTGCCGTGGGGCTGCATTAATGGGTTGTTTTTAAGAGTAAGATATATTAGTTAAAAAGTTGAACTTTAGCATCACCGTACTGAAAAACAATAGGCTACAACAGAGTAAGCACTAACATTTAGTGGAGCTTAAGGGCATGTCGGGACTTACAGGCCCTGTAATATATAGTCAAATATAGCACCAAACTGTTTTATCTAATATTATCTGACTAACTAATATACCTAAGGATCTACCATAGTGGGACTGTTGAGAGGAGAATTTTCTACTTCTCACGATCTTACCAACCGCTTAATAGTCAGTGCTTCAAAACGGTCAGGGTGGTCATGAAAAGTTTGATTTGCCAAAAAGAAAAAACGACTTACGATTATGGCAGGCCTCCGTGAGTAGCCTAGCGGTTGTTGAAGGTAGGGAAGCCTTGAGGGTAAGTAAGTGTCGAGGTGAGCGAACTTCTCCTAGTAGCCTTATGACAGCCCTACAATATTTTAGGCCACAGTAGAGCTAGATGTCGCTATAAAGAGGCAGACTACACTATAAATTAGTTACTAGATTTAACATAAATAAAACCGAGGTACTATTCTAAAGGAAGAGATAGTTGTTTTTCATCAATTCGGAATTCGCGTTTATATCGCCTTGTCTATATTGTACCATTCCTAATTTGGTAATTTGCGGCAAACTATTTCGTGGCTGTTCTGCTGTTTATGGCTTCCAAAACTGGTTCCTCTCTTTATATAAATAGACTCTAAAAATGGTTTCTTTTCCAATTTGTTTCTGTTGTGTTTGTAAATTATCCAATTTTTAGACTCTCTACATGCTACGATATCCATATGGAGATTTATGACACGTTGGGCAGCAAGGTACATCCTGCTTACGGCAAGCCTGCTGGCCTCATCACTGTTGACGATGTTGCAAATCGCTTTCACAAAGAGATAAAAGATAAGACGGTGCTTATTACCGGTTGTGGATTGTCCTCACTTGGTCAGCTTCTGGCGTGGACAATTGCTAGCCATGCACCGCGGCTGCTCATTATCTGTGGGCGGTCAAGTGTCAGACTGCGCCTGATGGCCGCGAATATCCAACATAGAAACCCAGGCATAGCCATTCGTCATGAAGTATTTGACCTCGCAGATCTTAGCGAAGTGCGTAAAACCGCTGAGAGGATCAATGCAACCACGACTGTCGACGTTGTTATTTGCAATGCTGGTATAATGATGCGTCCGTTCCAGAAGACAATAGATGGCATCGAATCCCACTTTGGGATCAATTCGACCAGCCACTTCGTGCTCATCAACCGCTTACTACCAAAGATGATTGCTAATGGTGGCGGGAGAGTTGTGACAACCAGCTCGGGGGCATACCGCTATCAAGGCATCCGATGGGATGACCCGAATTACGAAGTATGTCTGCGCGTTTATCTTGTCTTTGTGGAGGATATGTTTTCGTGCTGATGAGTTTTGTAGAAAATTGGAGAATACAATGCGATCCAAGCCTACGCGTCCAGCAAAACAGCAGACATCCTCTTTGCTTCAGCCCTAGCTCGGAGATATGGCTCAAAGGGTATTATTGCCACCGGTGTTGATATTGGTGGTGGCGTTGCAGAGACAAACTTGGCTGCTCACCTCACGGATGAGGAAATCGAGCCCTGTAAGTTGGAGATAAACCGTATCTCAAAACGGCAAATGATATCTATGCAAGAATGCTAACTTCTGGTTAAGATATTGGTGTTACTCCAAGAACGAAGGCAGAAGCGTGTGCATCTCAGCTAATGGGTGCTTTCGATCCAGCTATGAAAGGTAAGCATTATTTATCTAGTCAGAAACTCCATAGTATCCGGCAATGACTTCTCTGATAGATCATAACGGTGCCCTTTTGTTATTTTGCCAACCTTCCGAGCCCGTAGCCGATCATGCCAAAGGAGAGGAGAACGAAAAACGATTCTGGGACCTAAGTGAGAAGCTTGCAAAGAAAGAGTTTAAATGAAACTCATTTTACACTCGTCGATCTTCTACGATAGAGGATACAAGCTAAAAATGAAGATTTCATAAGCCAATACAGATATGTCAAGAGTTTCCATTACTTCAATCGTCTTTGGAGGATTGAAACCAATACTTCGGTACTGTCTTGTCAAAAGGCAGATATGTAGATCATACAAATCATGTATTTAAACTATTTAGGAAACTTTCACAATAACGCAAGAGATAACATGTTTGCGAATGACCTCGCGTCTTAGTAAACAGTTGCCATATTGTAAGACTAGCAGGCAACGCTGAAAGACCATTCTATTGCCATAATTTAAGCTGGCAACACATATAAACCTAACAATTGTGCACCTTCTCTCCAAGTGACACCCGCGGATGGCGATGATTTCTCAACATTCTTCCTAACTCTCAAGCATTCTTCGACTATCTTCAACGTCTTTCGCTGACCTGGGTTGACTTCTTTCATGGCTCTTGCTGATTCAGCGATTTTTCGGAACTGTTGTGCCTCTTGCTCGGTTGCCATACTAGCTAGGACCCCAAAAGGCATAGCAATGTGGATATCGAGATCTCGTGGAATGTCAATATAAGCACGTAGACCCCGCGAAACATATTTCTGCAGCCTGGGATGTTCTGAACGAGGCCCGGCTACCACAACGTGGAGATACACCAGCGCCGCGTGGATCCACATCTCTGTAGTGAAGTTTGAGTCTCGGGCGGAGCCTGGGGGATATTTATGTCGCCTCTGAAGAATATTTTTCAGCCCTAGATTTAATTTTCGCTCTAGTTCAGCCGCCTCAGAGCTAGTCTCCATATTGTCGAAGCAATACGACATGGTGGAATCCTCTTCCATCCTGGAGATATTTGAGATCGCCAAGAGAACCCAGTCTTCACATCCCATAAACATTTCCATCTGCAAGTAACCTCTTTCAAGAAACATCGGATAATCGGCGTTCCAACGAGTATCGACATACCGTGGACCAATCCAGACAGCTGCAGTTATGTCAGACCAGGTATATGATTGGACGAGCCACTTCAAAGCTAAATAATTAAGATCCGCATCCAAAGTTGGAGAAACCTTAATCAATGTAGATGCGTCCTCTTCGTCTTCCACCTTCATCCTAATTGCGTGTTCCAAAACGTCTGGTACCATGGACATGATCCAGTGCAGTATGCTACTTAGACCACAAATATGGGCTATCCAGTCACCCTCCAGGGTCCGCCACACCTAGCTTCTCCGTCAGTGTGTTGCGGTTAAGCCTTTCTGGAGATATCAGACACGCATTGATGGAAAGTCTCACCTCGAATGTAAGCAAAATGGTTGCACACATAGCCATTCTTACACCCATAGTCACCGCCTCTGATTTATTGGCTACTTTCTGCGATTGGACTATGTCTTCCTTGACGTTTTGGACAACCATGGAGTGCAAGGTTATCAGTGACAGGGTGAAACTGATGTTGCTAAGGCGGGATATATCTTGCTGCAATATGTGCCAGGTCAGACCCATCAATGCTGCCGCCTGATGCGTCTCTTTGGATTGAAGGAGGAAGGAATGCAGCCATAGATTCCCAGCATACCGTCTCGGAGACTGATAGAAACGAGAGTTATACCAGAAGACATCGTCCGTGTAGTTCCTTAATAGCTGTGGGTGGCAAAAGTCGATCATGCCCGAGTTGGCCCTATCTAAGCTAACCAGAGACATAGCGTGGTCACTTGAGTAAGGATGTTGTAGGCTGTTCTGGCCAGCCTCGGAGAGTTGCAAGCCAGTCTGGTTATCAGATTTGGGTTCAGACGTCACATTCTGTGTTTGCTTCAGGCGCCACACTCTGAAAGTCGAGTCTTCGCTTCGGGATGCTGCTCCAACCGAAGCTATCAAAGCTCTCCGATCATCCCGAAACCTTGTCTGATTTGGCCGTGGTCCGTACCCAAAGCATTGGATTCCAAGATCTGAGCAGCGTTTACATACTGGCTTCGTTTCGTCGCATTTCTTTTTCGTCCGTAGGCGGCACGTCCAGCAGCCGGTCTTGGTGCGGGACATGCTGTTAAGTGACAAGTTATAAATATGAGATTTTGTAACCAGCTATATAGATTCAGTAATGCCAGACTATTCTTTTTAATAAACGATCACCTACTATTGCCAAATTGAAGGTGGTGAGAGCCATGAAATAGACGGCAAAAATCAGCCCTAAGGACAGTTAAGAGCGTCGGAGGAAGTAGCCCACTCTAATAATAATATATGCAGTGTAAAGCCACAGTGCTCCACGCATATACATACTGTCCAAACATGAAATGTGCCAAGTGACTACTCCGTAAAGTGACTAAACACGGGTCAAAGGGTGGATGCTTTTAGACCTCGCACCACCGTAAGCATATGCTTATGCACCTCTTTTACAATCAATATTCTACTTCGCTTAAACTCAATGGATTGGCGCCACACGCTGCATCCCTGTGACTGGAATCCCCTTGGATTGTCCAACAAAACACTAGCTGTGCCACGGGAGTACATGAAAACACACCTCCTCTAAGCAGACGAGAGCAGGGACTACGCAGGTGTCCGTCTTAAAGAAATTTTCTAATGGGATATTTGGTGTGGGATATTGGTCCCTCCCGACAGATGAGCCCCCTCTTTACTAAAAGTCGACTTCCTCCCGCCTAGACCCAACTTCTGATTGGCTAAAATTTAATTCACTTGATCTAGGCTTTACAATACCAATTGCTATTATCGCAAGATTTTAAGTAGGTAGGAGCAACAAATGCAGCGACAAAACAATAAAATTCAATAAAATAAAACATAAGAAAATCTACGCTGTGGCTTCTGGTCTTAAGCCGTAAAGAAATGGTTTATATACTAAATTGGCAACCTTAAACGAACTAAAAGATGAAGTATATTTACAACAGTGGATGAGTTCTTCTCTTCTACGTTATTAGTTTTGTCATTTCAAAGTTTATAGCGACCTATAGTGCATTTTAAGAATTATTGTACTATAAAATAGTGTATTGCAGCGCTGTAGCGCTTAAGCTACCTGCTGCGTTATAGCGCTTATAGCGTATTTTAGAAGATGTATCGAGCAATGGAGCAATTTTAACCAATCAGAAGTTGAGAATGCGCAGAGGACGGCGGCGACTCATCCAGTAAAAAGGACGTCCATCTATCCGGAGCCGATATTGGTCTGTTATGCCTTGTAATCATCTATCTCTACCAGTTGGTCGCTTTCTAAATAGAACACTCAAGTTTAAGTTTCGCAGCGAGATCTCAACTATGACTACGCGACTGTGCCGGCTCTCCTACATATTTCGATTTCTCTTTTATGGCCAAACTTGCGTTTCCGTTAT
Source organism: Hawksworthiomyces lignivorus (assembly GCA_002917075.1). Taxonomy (NCBI): domain Eukaryota; kingdom Fungi; phylum Ascomycota; class Sordariomycetes; order Ophiostomatales; family Ophiostomataceae; genus Hawksworthiomyces; species Hawksworthiomyces lignivorus. The sequence continues at coordinate 580,450 of NTMA01000009.1, read as the reverse complement.
GTAAAACCTTCAGAATGCTCTTGTTTAGGTCTTTGATTGTCCACTGCAGTGCTACTCGTTTGTTGGGCTAGACTTCGCTGTCAAGGTATTCGACGAGTGCGGCAAAGTTGTATAAGTCAACATATAGGGGAAGAACTACGTGTGAGACTTTGTTTTGGACTGTCTCATGGTAGTAGTCGGTACCTTCGTGGCACATAAACAATATTATGTGTTTAGAAGTTAGAATGGTCGATGGATTGACGGTTAACCACTTCTTGATTTTGATTTAATCTTGATTTAAGTATATTCGGGGTTTATGCTATCTTAGGCAACTTCAAGAAACAAAATTGGTTGGAAAGGTTTTGCATTGCATAGGATCTTACTCTAAATTAAAATAGATAGAACTGATTGCCTACAGTGACCAGACTAGGATGAACCTTTTTGTACTTCTGTGCCATTAGATGCTGTATTTGAAATGCTTATTCTGCTTGTCAGTCAAGTCTTCGAAGCTCTCCATTGCGTCTTCTGTGGCACTAATATCGCTGAGAAGACCACTCTTCTGCTTGGAGCGGTTCTCGAGCCAGCATAACGTGGTGTAAATAACCTGGAGGCCCATGGCAGCAGCATAGCAGCCAAGTAGACCCTTAATGGCAGTGGTGTATCTGGGAGCCTCGTTGGCCAGGAACAAATGGGGCCCAGCGATGTTACCAGCGCAGTATATGCTTTTGGTCTAAAGTTAGCAGAGGAAGAAAACAGGCAGGCGGCCTTCGACAAAGAAGGGGGTACCGAGTCCAAGACATACACAAAATAGACACCTAGAACAGTGCTGCGTTTCGTATGGCCGGCAGTGTTAAGGCCAGGGAGCGTCCAGTTCAGAATGACTGGGGAGCCAAGAATGCCCTGCAACCAGCACATACCCACCAGGGCAAAGCGGTGGTCGAGGCTGATTTTCAGAATACCAATCAGGCCAGCCAACCCCGGGATGCAGGAAACTAAATACGTGAAGAAACGGTTAGCCAAACACTCTTTTCTCTCGTACCTAAAATGTCGAGTCTCTCAAATCCGGGTTCCTTACTAATGATAGTAGCTCCAATCATGTTTGGCAGCTTGGACAAGTATCCGAATGCAATGACCATGACCAATTCAAAAGCTCCCACAGGAGTCTGCAGGAGACTTGTTTTCAGGGCATTGTATCCGAAACCTTTGATGATTGCGGACAAAAAGTTTGTCACGCCGCCATTGAGGATTCCGTAGCAGATAGCCATGAGATAGAGCAGCCATGCCTTGGGATCGAGGAGGGCCTCCTTTATCTGTCCAGGAACAATTACATGGTGCTTTAGACCAGTTTGATTACGCGAGATACGCCAGACTGCAACGATTCTCTCGTATTCGCTCAGCATCTTGGCGTTGTGAGGTCCATCTGGCAAATAGAACAGAATGACAAAGCCCCAAGCCATAGTCATGGCGCCAACAATCTTAATTGTAGTCAGTACAGCGTGGTTAAAGGCAGCCAAAGTTACTGTACGAGGTGGAATAATTGAGAGAAAATCTTCTTACCAGGAAAATGAGCTTCCACTGAGGGATGCTTAGGTTAGCATGGCCAGCGCCATAGGCCAGAAGAGCACCAATGATGGAAGAGACACCGTTCACAGACAACCAAAACGAGGTCCGGAGACTTTGTTCCTCGCGCGTCCACAGCATAGATGTGAGAATAATGAATGCAGGCGAAATAACAGCCTCGAGCAGACCAAGGAAAAACCGAATAGCAAAGAATCCGGCAAAGTTGTAAACCGTAGCCTGAAGCATGCATACAGCGCCCCAGATGAAAAGCATGATGCCGATCAGCCGGCCGACAGGATAACGCTGGAGAAGAATCTGCCATGGGTAGGCCCCTGTAAGCCAACCAAAATACAGTGCCGACGATACCCAAGAGTAGTCGTTGCCCGTCATCTTCGTGTCTGTCTGCAGGCCGTAGGCATTGGAGTAGTTGAGACTGTGAAGAGGAATCTTGTCAGTGCATGGTTTTGCGCATATGCAGCAATTGCCGATCTAGTGAGAAAGAGCCTTACGTCTGCTTGTCTAAGAAGCTCAGCATGTACGTAGTCATCATCTAGTTTAGTTAGTTTTTGATTGATCAACCAGTAGATGCGTCAATCGCGATCTTATAAATTAGACTCACCATTGGCAAGACTATGAAGTCTAGCTTTCTCCGGACTTTGATTGAGTCTCTCTGTAACTGCTCCTCGCTAAACTGCAAAGACTGCTGGTAGTATTCCTTGCCAATCGCATTGAGGTCTACCCGCTGGTCCTTGAGTTTAGAGATAGAGCCAGTCTTTTCGACATCATTGGCGGTGCCAAAATCCTGATTGGATGCCGGCCTCGCGACAGTCTCATTGATTTTGTTATCGTCGGCCATATTGGATAAGTGAGGTCTGCAAATATCTTCCGTTCTTGGTTTTAATTCAAAGAACAGGATTAAGAGGGATGTTGCAGCTAGTCTGTAGAATAGAACGTAAGAAAAATCAGACGAAAGCAAGGAGAGGATGAAGACGGATCTTTAAACTTCCTCTGTCGATCATATCGGTGGTGTCCCTTTGGGTGTGCAACTTTGTCTTGCTGCATATAGAGAGGCTGTGGCCCTTGCAAAACGATAGTTATCGTGCATGTAGTTTACAGCTTTTCCCAAATTATGTTGCATTACCTCTTGTTTGGAGATTGCCATCTTCCCCTAAGACTACTATGTCGCTAGTACCTTTTAGCGGATGAGTATAGGACTTCTTTGATTGGATTACTGTATTTGGGAGCAGTTCTGTGATGATAGGGTGTCTGGCAAATGTGAGAACACCGCATTTTCCGGATATACGGTCTGGCGATGTCATAGTTGTTCTGGACTTCCGTGCGCAGCACTAAGGAATGTAGCGAGCTGTGAGGTGCCGCTAACCAGGGTTCTGCACAGAAAAATAGGGTCGATCATATAGTTCAGCCTATAGATAGCATCTCTGATAGCGTTCGTGATAGCAAAGTAGCAGTTTAGCGTGACAACTTGCTGCAGTCTGATAGCTTAGATAGCTCGCCATGCGAGCAAATGGCCGGAACCCCGCACGATTCATATTCAATGTCCCACAAACACTCTGGCTTCTTCAACACAACAGTATCCTCTCTAGCTCTGATAGCTTCGATAGCTTCGATAGCTTGTAGCAATAATGTCCTTCGTGACCTGTGTAGTTGTTAAGTCTAATTGTTTGTTGTATTTTGAAGGATCTAGCTGTTGACCTAGCTGCGGCTTAAGCTCGATAGCTAAACCTATAGTTTGTCATTTCCTTTTGGTTTACATCTTTTTTCCATTTCAGAAGCGAGCCAATTACCAGAAATTTCTGTCCAGTTTCAAAAGCAAGTAGACAATTTCTTAGGTAGCGACAAGCATTCAACAAAGTCTGCCTAAACACCATCGGCGTCTAAAGTCCGTTTCAAACCTTCAATTTAATCGCCCTCACAGACCTGCGTTCTGCGGCACCTTTGCACTGGTTCTCTCTTTTCTTTTATCATTTTTATTTTTATTTTGTCTTCCACTTAAGCTCTACCAGTCGTTTATCAAAAGACAGAAGTTCCGTAAAGTTTGGCACCATTCCACCTCTTTCAAGTCTGTCCAACTCAAAGATAAAGCATCACAGATCAAAATGCCTTCCGCGACGCTCACAGAAACTACGGCCCCCAAGAATGACCTTCACAAGCCTGCGAAGTCTTGGGAGTCAGTGGTGGCGGAGAAGAGAGCAGAACAACTATCAAGGATTCCCGAAGAATGGAGACTGAAGCCGTCCATGTACCCTCCAGAAGGCACTGTGGACGTGCGGCCAGTTGCTGCCACTTGTGGCATCCTCACTGAAAGAGAACTGCTAATCACGGGCGACAGCTACGACGCCACGTCGCTGGCGGCTGAGATTGCCAAGGGCACGTATACTGCGACGGAGACCATCACAGCCTTCTGTAAACGTGCTGCTGTCGGCCAGCAGATTTGCCACTTCTTGACGGAAATTTGCTTTGCGGAAGCCATCGAGAAGGCTAAGAAGCTGGATGAGCACTTCAAGGCTACTGGAAAGACCGTGGGTCCGCTGCACGGCTTGGCCATGACCTTCAAGGTACGAAAACACAAGATTGATACAGAGAAAAGCTAATGGCGCTGACGCATATCTATAGGAATGCTTCCATATCAAAGGCTTTGACGCTTGCAATGGTTATGTTTCTAGATGCTTCGATAAGTCCACCACAACTACCCCGATGATCCAGGTTGTCGAAGAAGCCGGCGCAATCGTGATTGCCAAGACCAACGTTCCCCAGACAATGCTGGTCGCCGAGTGCGACAACAATGTATTTGGACAGACAATCAACCCGATCGTCAGCAACCTGTCCAGTGGCGGAAGCAGCGGCGGCGAAGGATCGATCTCTGCCTTCCGAGGCAACACCCTGGGCGTTGGCACCGACGTCGGTGGTTCCATCCGGTACGCTAAGCTTTGAGATGCGAAATTGAGACTCAAAAGCAGGACCACTAACACAGCTTTTAGTCTTCCAGCTGCTTTCAATGCTGTCTATGGCTATAAACCTTCTGTTGGCATCCTTCCCTTTATCGGTTATGCCCCTTCTGGCTGGTCTGGCGTTAACACTGGCATTCCTGCCGTGCTCGGCCCCATCGGCCATTCGATCCGCGACATGAAGCTGCTCACCGAAGTCGTCCGCTCGCACAAGCCTTGGACGTTCGACCCCGCCGTTATCGCTGGTGTGATGGAACAGCCGCTCCCGGAGAAGAAGCCCATCGTTGGTATACTGTATGAATCTGGCGTCAGACCCCATCCTCCCGTGCGTCGAGCTCTCCGCGAGGCTGTTGCCAAGTTGGAGAAGGCGGGCTATGAAATCCGGGATTTCACGCCCACTTGCCCCGACTTCAAAGTGATCCGCGACGTCGCCGCGTCGCTGCTGACGTCGGATGGCCTGTCCTACCAGAGCCGCGAGCTGGCCAAGTCCGGCGAGCCAGTGGTGCCCTCGGTGGCCAACTTTGGCTTCTGGGGCAGCCCGCGTCTGGAGCACGAGGAAGTCTGGGCACTCAACACGAGAAAGGGGCTCCTTCAGAAGCAGATGCTGGACGCCTGGCAGGCGCTGGGCATTGATGTTCTTATTGCGCCGTCTGCCCCACACACGCCAATCCAGCAGGACCGGTGCACGTCCGAGCTCTACACCGCCTCCTGGAATATTATGGATGTGAGCAAAAACACACCTAGCGAAATGCAGAACTGCATTCACTAATAACTTTTACAGTATCCTGCGATTATTGTTCCGTTTGGCAAGGCAGATGCCGCCCTTGACCCCAAAGACACTGAACTTAGCGCGATGAATGATCTAGACGCGAAGATTCAAACATGGTGTACGTCAAGACTTATGTTCAATTACATTGTTATTGTAATGTTTACAAGACTGATCTCTCCTCTCTTTCCACAGATGATGCCGAGCTGATGTCCGGCTCCCCGACATCCATACAGCTTGTCGCTCTCAGGCTGCACGACGCAGCTCTGCTCAAGTATGCAGAAGAGATCGACGACGTCTTGAATGGCCAGTAGCAAAGATACGCATTTCATAAAAAAATAAGGCTATCTCCCATGTGGTCGTATATAGCTTCAATAGCCCTAGTGGAATTTCACAGGAAGATACAGTAGAAATATTCAGCATATTCAAAAAGCTCGCCATGTACTGCATGAAATTTATGACGTAAAAGCGCGAATCTTAGGATCCGCCGTCCAAGGACCATTTAAATGTACGCCGTGGCGTGGAATTGCGCGCCACTTGGTGGAGACATTCACTATCTATGCTATCTAAATGCAATCACCCCCTCTCGGACTCCCATTTTACAAGTGCCGGGCTAGTCAAGATTCGCCTAGCTACCTAGAGCTTTGAAATGCATACATACCGCGAAGAAACCGCACATTTTTGCGTGTTTAAGAAAGAAATCTATGACTAGGCTTCGGATGATTTTTCGATAGAAGTATTGGGTCACCCTTGCGGACCTCGTGATAGCATCACTAGGGGGGAAGTGAGGAGAAAACGAGGAGAAAAGCAATAATAAACGTAATTTCAATTCTGTTAACCGATCGGCGATTTCCATACGGTCTGTTCCCAGACGCTCACATACATCAACGACAACCGTGTCTCCACGGCTCGTCGACGCAACTCCTTGTCGAAGGCTACCTATTCCCACAATCTCCTCTCTTCCCTTCCGCCGTTGCTCCTCGCCTTCCTCTTTAGAATACGATGCCCTCCAAGGTCCACCCTTACCGAGTCTGCCTCATTGGTTCCGGAGGCGTCGGCACAATAGCATCTGTCGTCTTGACCAAATCCAATTTGGCCCACGTGACAGCTGTCCTGCGATCCAAGTACACTTATGTGTCCGAGCACGGATGGGACGTCCAATCCGTTGACCACGGCAAGCTGGCCGGCTGGAAGCCGCAGCGGGTAGTGGGCTCGGTGGCGGACGCGACAAAAGACGAAGATGGCGAGCCCATCGAGTACGACTACGTGGTTGTGTGCACAAAGCAGCTGCCAAGCCGCAATCCTGTCACGGGTCTGATTGCGCCCGTCGTGTCCCCTGGAAAGACGACGGTGGTCCTGATCCAGAACGGCATCGGCATCGAAGAAGAGATCATCCGCGCGTGGCCGGCCAACGCGGTGATGAGCAGCGTCAGCCACATCGGCAGCGAGGTGCAGGAGCCCAACGTGGTGGTCCAGACGGGCAAAGACGTCTCCAAGATGGGCCCACACTACCACGGCAACGTCGCGGGCGGCATGGACGACGCCGAGAGCATGAAGCGCGCCAAGGCGTTTGTGGACATGTACGTGGCCGGCGGCGCCAGCGTGTGCGAGCTGGTCGAGGACATCCAGGTGGCCCGGTGGGAGAAGCTCCTCTGGAATGGGACATTCAATGCCGTCTGCGCCCTGACGCGGTCAGACGTCGGAGAGATCCAGCGAAGCAAAGGCCGCGAGTCGCTGATCGTGCCGATGATGTGGGAGATCTGGCGGATTGCCAAAGCAGCCGGCCACGCGATGCCCGAGTCGATCGTCCAGTGGATGGCATACAGGCTGCCAAATGACTGCGGCTACCGCCCAAGCATGCTGCTGGATCTCGAAAACAGGCGGCCAATGGAGCTGGAGGTCATTCTAGGTAACCCACTCAAGGTTGCAAAGAAGCTGGGAGTGGATGTACCAAATATGACTACAGTGTATAATCTGCTTAAGATTGAGGATTGGAAGACCGGGCAAGTAGCTGCTTCGACCACCAGGTAGTTTTTACCTCACAATGATCAGATCAATTTCTGGTTTCGTTTTGTCCTAAAAAGCGACCTTTTTTCCCTTAGACCTTATTTGCTCATTTAGTTATTAACATTTGTGGAAAAAAAAGAGGATAAACGTAATAGATCATGACTACAAGGCTACATATCAGCTCGAAAAGTAGCTATCTCTACTTTGAGTGATTTTCTTATCATTATTAAAGAAACAAACCCTAGCAAGAGGACCTATTTCTTATTCTTAGCTGCCCGGTGACTCATTCTGTTGGATAAAAGTTCTGTTTATTCGATGAGAAAAGTATTGGCTCAAACACTTGGGACTGTGTGATGCTTATCGAAGGGGAACTATTGGAGCTACCCACACGATTGGAAACTAAAAATGGCCCCGCTGACTTATTTACATAATTAAAAGGGAGGTTTAGGTAGCTAACAGCATGCATTAATGTGCTTTGTCGGAGAGGTTTTCGGATGGTTATGGTGCTCGCCCAGTTATTCGCCTGGAAGCTACTCTGTATTAATAAAAAATAAAAAATAAAAAAAAAGAAGCCCCGCTGTAACTTTGCGGCTTCAACAAGCGCGGGCCTTCATTGAAAGATACTTGTCGGTGTGCCACTCCGCAGTACAATGGCGCACCAAGAGGCGAACAGCCAAGCTGCCCCGCAGACAATCATTGTTGCGTCGCAGAACCCCGTCAAAGTAGCTGCCAGCATGCAGGGCTTCTTGCGCATGTTTCCCGGCTCCAAGTACGATACCCGCAGCATCAGCGTGCCTTCTGGCGTTTCGGACCAGCCGTTCTCGGACGGCGAGACGCTCCGCGGTGCGCAGGGCCGCGTGGAGAGGGCTCGGGCAGCTGAGCCGGACGCAGACTATTGGGTGGGCATCGAGGGCGGGGTCGATAACGAGGGGGGAGCGCTGCAGTCGTTCGCCTGGGTAGTCGTGGTAGACAAGGAGGGCCGTACGGGAAAGGCGCGAACGGCAATGTACTATCTGGCCGAGGAGACCGCGAAGCTCGTCCGCGGTGGCATGGAGCTCGGCCACGCGGACGACGTCGTCTTTGGCCGGACAAATTCGAAACAGCACAGCGGCTCGGTAGGCATCTTGACCGACGACGTGGTCGATCGCACGGCGTACTACGTGCAGGCAGTCATATTGGCTCTCATACCATTCAAGAACAGCAAACTCACATTCTTAACGGCTTGATAATTGCGTGCACAGATGGCTTGGATAGCCTCCGCATCATGTTCTTGCATTTGCCTGGCACCAGCGCAGACTGCGATGTGGCAGTTACAAGATAGCCAAATGCAGTGCCTGTTTGACTACATAACAAGCCTGGGGCCATAAGTGCTCTATGCATGGCAAGGTGTTACGATATGATGACAGCAATTTCATGAATCCATAGCATGGAGGCCAACGGATACATAGCAGTCATGTTAGTTAGACTTAGATATATAACTATATAGGCATAACGGCATACAATGGTTCATTTCGTGTTATTTGCATCCAGTCCCACACGTCCCCTCTGTCTCTCGCCGGCCAGATGTGGTCCATGACAAAAGATTTTGTCCTCTTCACGGTCATGATAGGCCGTGCTTCGTACATGCGGCTGAACATGCGCCTCGCCAGCTCCCGGTCCTCTGGCTGCTCAAACTCGCATGCGGCAATGAACAGCGGCCATAGAGACAGCTTGACGTCATCAGCCGGACCGTCGATGTACATCATGACCTCGTAGGCCATGCCCAGAGCAGTCTGGTCCGCCTCTGGGAGACTTCCCGGCCGGTTGAAGAGCCGGTACAGATACAGCAGAGCGGCAGCCCGCCATGCAGATGCGTGCAGGAGAAGCTTGCGAGACGTCTGCAGGGAGAGGGAGCTGTCGTGGATGGGCCGCCAGACGAGGAGCTGGGCCCGTATCGAAGCCTCCCTCTCAGCTAGCTGGGAGCGGTGCATCAGTGAGCCGTCATGCAGCTCGACTGAGCCACTGCTGGATTCTGTGTCCTTGCTGCCTTCTGCACCGACGGTTGAGTAGTCACCATCCAAGATGTCCTGCACATCTTTGGCGAGCCCGGCTAATTTCCACAAGATGGGAATCAGCGAAGCCGTAAGCCCCAGAAGGCGGTCTGCGTGGCTCATGGCGTACTCGTCTAGCCACGTGCACGGATCAATCTGGGGCTTCTGCAAGCGAGACAGTGAATATAATAGATCCTGGCGAGCCACGCCTTTGACAAAGTATTTGGCCATGCTGGTGAGCTCGCGGCCTGAGCGCGTGTGATATTGGAGGATCATTGCTACATTCTTGATGAGGGGAGAAAGCGCACTGCCCATTCCATCGCCAAGAGGATTTGTGAGCTACAGAAAACATTAGCAAGCAAATATCAATTGAAATATTCTCAAATCAGTCAAAAAGGGATGAGTTGTTTACCTCAGCACCACATAAACCAAGCATCGAAAGCAGAACCAGTTCTGGGCTGCCCCCATCTTCATTGAGCAACCGGAGACGAGTTAGAAGTCGCGTCTTCCGACTAGATACCAAAGCGCCGGTCACCGCTTCTTCGGTATAGTTTTCCCCAATGGCGCACAGCGAATCGCCAACAACAACGGGGCTTTGTTGAAGCATGGACAGCACAGCACCATTCATCTCATTGATGAAGAAACTGTTATTCATCACCATCTCTGCAGGGTGTCGCATGAAATATATTTCAATAAATGGCCTGTCTTCCTCTAGAACCTCGTTCAATGGCATAAAACTCGGACCTCGCATAGGAGTTGGCGATAACCAGGGCATAGATGCTTCCCAAGAAGGCACTGATCCGTGGCTTTCGCCTGCGCCTGCTATTCTTGCTAGCTTGGATGATCCTCTGAGGATAATGCTGTTGCTATGGTCTGCGCCAATTCCGTTCACCGTGGTCCTTGGCAAGACAATGCCATCGTCATCTGTTTTGTTGCTGTCGTCGCTTGTGACGCAAACAGTGAGCGCTAATCTAGTATCGGATGGAAAGGATTCTGCGGACTTGGGTGTTCTGTGATCGGAGGAATACAAGCTGCCGGGAAATGGACCGTCCACTTCATCCTGCCATCTTATCGGTGAAAAGGAAATTCCAGATAACCCTTCTGCTACGGGGAGCTCTTCGATGCTGCCACCCGGCGAGACAGCAATGGCCGAAGGGTTTGTGAAGACAGAGGGCTCGATCAGAGGCGAGCGATAGTACGGTGGCAGCGGCGTAGACTCGTGAGGCTTCTCCACATAACTGACACGGCGTGGGGAAGATGGAATCTGACCTGGCGAAGGCAAAGACGCGTTGCAAGGTGTGCTGCTGGTGCTGGCGGTTCTCACCGACTTGGTGCTGCTGGAGTCTAGGTAACCTCTGCACTTGCGGTGGCGCCGAGCACACGTTCCACAAGAAGGACGCACCTCGTCGCATTTAATCTTGGCATGCTTACAGTCAATGCATCCCTTCCGCGATCGAGTTACCATGATGGGTTCTATTTTCTTTCTCTTTATGGCGAACGATATCCGATCCAAGCAGGTAGTTAATAGGAGGGGTGCATGTGGTCCCGATAGCATCCAGCGCACCGGAACGGCCCGGCTTATCTTTGAGCTATCTACAAGCAGAAACGAGTTCAATAAAAAGAGTGCATTTGCATTGCTATTGTGAATTATGAATTCGAAAACAAATCTGATAGCTTATTAGGGATGAAAGAGGAGAAAGCGTCCTCGGAGATATGCTGTCCAAGCCATAATTGCGGGGAAGAGAAAACCGAGCCCCTGCAGATAAAGGCGCTGGAAATCCTCACGGCCAGGCTCAGCTACCTGGCCGATAAGCAATGCAGACGGTGCGCCATGCAGATGCACACCAAATCATAGGTGTGTCCGTCCGACATACGTAGGTGGATCCCATATTGGCGCTATCGGAAAGCTGCGAGCACTCTAAGGAGAATACAGAAACCTGGGGAAAATCTGCTGTGAAGAGAAGCGCAGGAAAAAAGCTGTGCTTTTTCAGAGCATTAAACTTGATCGTATATTATTATTAGTCGCAATAGTTGAGGAGCTTTTTTCAATGCGATAAGGAGTTTATTACTTCGCAGCGAGTTTGGAAAACTCTTCTTGCTTTTTGTTTCTACTACTGATAAATTCCTTCAAGTTGTCCGTCACTGCCGCTCCTGTAGTTAAGCCGCTTTCTATCGGCTCACCCAAGTGCTCCCACAATGGAACAACACCTGTCCATGGAGTAGGATCGATGTCTGGGCCGTCAACCTCTTTGTTTCGAGGCTGAATGCCTGCCGTTCCTGACCTTGTCTTGACGGAAAGGCTGTCGATTTTCACCTTGACCACGTACACCAAACTAACCTGCATGGAGGACACTGGATTTACCTCTTGCCATCTGTTGGAAACGATCTTGTTGGTCACCGCTTGCATAATAGCAGCCTTGGTCACTTTGGATCGAACAGGCTCGCATGTACCATGTATCGTGGCTGATCGGTAGTTGAACGTATGGCCGTTCGGCGCAGAGGAGAGAACAAGACCATCAACTAAGGCGTAGATTATGTTAGAGACTCTCTCAACTATGGCACTATCCATTCGCATATGATGGGCTGCATACTTTTTGTTGCCGTAATGCATACTTTCACAGGATCAAGCTGCTTTGCTAAGACCCCTGTGTGGCCATTGCTGGTCTTGTCTGCGCCACCGTCTTCTTCCACATTCCTGCTTGCCTTCCTGACCAATTCCATCAACTTCGTGCTTGGATGCCCGTGCAAGTATACAGCCGCAGACTTATTGTTCGCATCACCGTCTGTCTGGTTCGCCGTTGAACACTCCTGTTCTGGATTAATTTCGTCCTCTTCGCTGTCTTCTCGTATTAAGGCAATCATCGGCATGCATGCCGGCAATCCATCAACAACGTAAGATACATGGGCAATAAAGCAGTCATCAAAAACAGCCTTTGCAGATTCGAGATCATACGTTCCCCTTTGCGTGTGTCGACGAAGATAAGCCGGCTCCATCTTGACTATTCTTAGCCCCTTGCTCTCTGTGCTCTTTCTGTGCTCTACCTGTGGTACTTATATTTTAAACGATAACAAGAATCATATTTAGCATATGTGGCCAGCTGCGCTGCAACAAGCTTATAAACGGAGAGGCAGAGAGTGCCGCTAAAGATTCCTTGAATCCCCACACGTCCCTTTTGTTTCTAGGCTGCAGCACATTTGCCACAGTAAAGGCCGATGCCGCGTGATAATTTCTCGTGCAGTTGCCTAGCGTCTACATACCGAGCTATCAGATAGCATAAGACAGCTTTGCTATCATTTTTTCTCTCTTTAGTAGATTCACACGTGCTGTCAAGACAATAGCGGCAAAGACTGCATTAGTCTCCAATTTTAGCTTGTCTCTAAAACCTGTCGTAGCAGGAGTTTTGGTTTCTCGCTTTTGCTTTTCTCTTCAGGTTTTACTAGCCTATGATAGAGTATGAAAGAGAGTTTGAAGAGTATTGGCTGCGCAATAAATATAAAGATTGGCCAAGCTAGAAATTGTATCATAATTTTCATTGACAGTCACTTATACACACCGAAATCGATTCATAACCGGTACAATGTAAAGTAAGATGGATATTCTAGAAAAACAGCTCTTGTGGAGTCTCCATGCCCATGAGCTTCATGAAGGCCTCATAGCAGAGTTTTTTTTGTTTTTTTGTTTTGTTATGTTTTGTTGGACAATCCCAAACTATTGTACTGAAGTCAGCATGACAGATTCTCTGCACATCATCCCTATCCAATAGTAGAATTTTTGTTTCAGAAAGTATCGTCTTTCATTACTAATCTCCAATATTTTCTTCTGTAGGTAACGTTGGTCACTCTAACTACCGTAATTTCACTTTTATTCTTGTCACTACAACTCTTCTTCTTGCGTATGCTTCTAGCTTCAGTCATTTCAATTCACCATTTTTTCTCTTCTCCAGGGCGCCCTGCGATTTCCTTTACACTTTTATGACCCAACACTCATGTTACGGTTAATATGTTTTGGAAGATCTCAAAGAAAGCCCCATGATTGTAGATGGCTCAGTTCCTGTACAAGTTGCTCGTAACCTAAGAGACCATCCAATATATATATATTTTCAGCACGAGTCTAATTTTCTATACAAGTCCTGTTATTCTACTATAGATACCGCGTAGTATCAAGCAGAACACGTTGCTAATTCACCATGTCATTTGTTGCACGACATGCATGACACCACTCATGAACAAGAAAACTAAATTGCACTATACAAGTTATTTAACTATACTTGTCTAAGACTTAACATGGAATATTAGCTTTTAGATTCCTGTATGCTTGCTTTCATATTTTTTCCCCTTCTTTTTCATTAAGATTTTCTCTATCATTTGTGGCACTTACCACAAGACAATCTAGATTTACCGATTAACGTCAAGAGTATTCCTAACTTTCGCCAACTATGTCAGCCTATCTACGCCGAGGCCATCAGATGCTGGTGGCATCAAACGAGACACGTTTTGGCAATATAGGCTTTTATGGTTATCTTGGCGCCTTAAATACTAATGCGAACTGTGCATCATCGTTCGTTAAATTTCCATCGGTCTGCGAAGGCCTAGCCCCCATGTTCTGGCAGGTTCAGAATTTCAGCCAGTGACAAAAGAGAATCTAATCACGACTGTTATGAGCATACATTAACTCTCGATGCTACTCGACAAGATCGCCATCGACAACACGGGATCGCTCCCGAATAGGTACCGAGCAGGTAATCGTGCTTAACCCCTGTATTATGTTGATCCTAACATTTAAGATATAAGCTAACCTATAATAGGTAGCTGGTGGCTTGCCAAGCTTTTATTGCGACGTCACAACCGGCCAAAAGACGTGCACCAAGCTCTTCTAGCTCACCGTTGTCAGCCCCATCTTCCCCATCTCGAGCTGTTGGCGGCTCACATGACAAGCAGGATGGAAGCTTCGGACCTTCGGTTGGTAAACTTCTTGGAAGACTTCAATGTTGTAGCAGCTTCCCAATTTGGATCTTGGCTCCTGTGACATGCAGTTCTTTCGAATGCAACCAAGGCTGAAGACACTGGATGCACCTAAGAGATGAGGATGAGATACATGCACAACGTTCTGATTTTCTACAAATAAGGGTCGTAATTCCCATTAAATTCTTTCTGCTTTTCCCTATCTAGAGTTAACAGCTCCACAGCAAACCTACGTAATAGTAAGTCATACAGCAATTTTTAGTAAACTATCCAAATCCACAAAGATGCAACCATTTATTGCTTCTGTTCTAGCAGTTAGCCTTCTCGTTAGCAGTGTTACGGCTACTCCAATGCCAATGCCCACTCCGGTGAGTCTCCATGATCGTCTTAATTCTCCGCTGGTTGCTTTTGCTCATTACCCGACAAGCCCGGCATCCCTTCAGTCGCTACAGCTAAATCTCTCTTGGCTGGACTTACTGTCAGCTCCAACACGGACGATGGGAAATACGCCCGCGACCTATTTCCAACGTGGGACACCATCGAAGGGACCTGCAACACGCGTGAGTACGTGCTAAAGCGCGATGGTACCAACGTCGTGGTCAATTCAGCTTGCACCGCCACGTCGGGCACCTGGGTTAGTCCGTATGATGGCGCTACCTGGACGGCCGCCTCAGATCTCGACATTGACCACATGGTACCGTTGAAGAACGCATGGATTGTGAGTGCTTTCTGTCGTCTTTGCCCTTGATCTGCTTAGAGTTGTCTTCTATCTATGCTGACGCTGGAAAACATAGTCGGGTGCCAACGCTTGGACGACGGCGAAGCGCGAGCAATTCGCAAACGATGTTGCGCGACCACAGCTGTGGTCCGTGACGGACAACGTCAATGAGTCGAAGGGTGACAAAAGCCCCGACCAGTGGAAACCACCATTGTCTTCTTTTTACTGCACATATGCGAAGTCATGGGTGGAGGTCAAGAGCTATTGGGACCTCAGTGTCACCTCTGCTGAGAAGTCAGCACTCACAACGATGTTGAATACGTGCTAAATAACCAGCACATCCACAACAAAACCTCTCAAGCA
Source organism: Hawksworthiomyces lignivorus (assembly GCA_002917075.1). Classification (NCBI taxonomy): domain Eukaryota; kingdom Fungi; phylum Ascomycota; class Sordariomycetes; order Ophiostomatales; family Ophiostomataceae; genus Hawksworthiomyces; species Hawksworthiomyces lignivorus. Next base: position 565,099 of record NTMA01000009.1, on the reverse strand, counting down.
GCTAGGATCAACTGGGTTGGAACGAAGTTTGTAAGGTTTTTAGGGAGACATCCTGAAGCAAAATATCTTGATATAATCCAGAAATACGTGAAGCTACAGTATTGGCCAAAACGGCGAGCTGTGCTGAGCAACCCGACAGGTTTATTGCAGAGGCAGAAATTGCTACTCTTTATATAGTAAAAATATGTCGCAAATGGGATAATTTTTGTAAACCAATTTCTAATTTTATCTTCAATTCTACACGGAGCCCAAAACAAGGCTCCGTGGGAGTGCTGTATGGGCACGCAGACTAAGCAGGTTAAAACAGGAACAGCACAGGCACACTTATAAAAGAGGAAATTCTCGGTGAGGAGATTTATATTCTATACTGGGCTGTTCTTTCATGGCTTCAAGGCTTATGTCGTTTTTCTGGGTGGCCTACTAGGCTTATTGGCCTTTTTTATGTTTAGCAGATATCTCCCAAGGCCAACACAGACTTCGTCTTTACCAACTTCGATAACGAGACCGGGTGGCCCGATGGGATGGCTTGGATCCTTGGCCCAATACAGTCTACCCTCTTGTTCATCGACTACGACGTCGTACTATATATGACAGAGGAGATGTCTAACTCCACCGTGGATGCTCCCCGGACAATGGTGTACGTAGTCGGCGTTGGTGGCGTTACGTAAGGGGAGATCTGTTACCTATCTTCATTTTTGAACTGCTCTAACATGAGACTGTAGAAGGTTCGTGTTTATTCTTGTCATACTCTTCTGTCTCGCGGACCCTGCCACTGTCCTCACATCTTCCACGGGTATGCCCATCGTGGAGCTCATACACCAAGGTACCAAGAGCCGGGCGACTACGACTATTTTAACACTAATGCTTAGAGTCTACTTCATCAACGGTACAAACGCCAACATTACCAGTACGAACAGACTCGTCTATTCCATGGCTCGCGACAAGGGCATCTTTTTCCACAGATACCTCGCTTACATCCACCCGACGCTCGACATTCCCGTCCGGACTATCATACTCACGTTTGTCTTTAATGTTCTCTTTGACCTACTATTTCTAGGACCCGCCGTCGTTTTTAATGTCTATATGGCGTCTTACACGATCTTCCTAAATATCTCTTACACATTTCCGATCATTGTCCTACTGATCCGAGGCCGGAAGATCCTGGTTGAGCACCAGACAGAAGACACCCCATACCAGCTAGGTCGCTAAGAAACAACAATCAACTACATCGCTACAGTGTTTATTATGATCACATCCACCGTAAGCCGCTTCTAGTTATACTTACGTGAGTCGAGCAAAAAGTTAGCATACACTGTAGTTCTTCTGCTTTCCTTCCGCAATTCCAGTCTCCGCCAACACAATGAGTGCATGTATCAAAATATACCTTCCTCTGCTTCCTGCTTGTTAATGTATTTATATAGACTATGTCTCGGGCGTCATCGGGATCTTTGTTGTTGTTGTTGTTGGACTGTACTGGGTGCTATATGGAAATGTGTTTGATGGTCCGGTAATAAAAAAATGAAGTCGCGTAGACGACCATATTTTTCTCGTGCGATGATTCGAAGTAGCTAACAACGCTCTGCTATCAGCAATTCGATGTCATAATGGGTCGGATAGAGGGAGATGTTTCAGCTGTACGAATAAACGACGGCTTGGACTCTACAACGAAAAGTGAGAAAGTTTAAGATATTTGTTACCAATAATTTTACGGATCAATCAAAAAGATCCAGAAACTACACTCAATGTAGAGTGCTCTAGTGTAAAAGGTTTGTCTCTTAGAAGTTTCTTTTGTGCTTGCATACGCGACATACTTGTAGAGGTCCGCTTTTTGATCAATTAAAGGATTGTATGGGGTATTTTAAATGAAGATTTACAAGAAGTAATCTTACCAACAAAAAAGTAGGATATTTCCTGACAAAAGCCATGAGAAACCTTGCTGGTAAAAAAAGGTGACGGGCCAAGCGGCCGGGTGGGACTTGGGACGGCAACAAACCAGACTGGCCGAGACCGCGCCGTAGACGGAATACGGTACTCGTGTGGGCCATCGTGCGAAGCTTACTTCTACGGGGCCAGGGCAAATGAAAAGATGGAATCATAGGAAGGCGGTGCATGGGGACCGGGCAACACCAGCTGGGCCATTCAAAGGCGAGGCGTTTTCATGCAATTTTGGGGATCGAACTTCCAACGAATAGTAGCGACCCAATCTTCTCGCCTTGGGCATGCACATTGAATGCAACGCTGTGTCGCCCTACATATCGGATATCCGGCATTAGACACCAGCGAGTGCGAAGCCTTGCACAAAACAGCCTTGGATCTCAAAGGCGATGCTATTTGAGTGCCAATTCCTACGAAGTATGGACATTCAATCCCTGACAGCCCCTAGATCTTCTCACGTTGCTTTTCATTTACAGGATGGGTGACTCAGGTCCAGACTATCTGTCCGAATACTTCGGCGTCTCTGCCTACGAGGGATTGTGGGAGTGCCTTTTTGAGTCTCCGTGGCACAGGCCCAAATGGACCCTCAGCAACATAAACGCCATCGTCATCCTTGCCTTTTTAACTACGGCCCTTATCGTCACGCAAGCCCACTCTTGGACCCTTCTCAGATATCTGGTACATTGCTTGTTTCCACCAACCGAGCTCCAGCGCCCGCCAGGCGAGGTGCACCCAGACCTCACACTTTCGCAAGGAGAGGCGCTCTACGACTTGGTCCTCCTGGTCAAAGAACGCTGGGCTAGTTTCCGGGACAGGCAGAGGGTTCCTGTCGACCTTCCCAGATCCCCCTGGTTCGCCGTTGCAGCCGGTTTCAACGCCTTTCTCTTGGTCACTTTAGGTCTAGCAATTCCTTATTTAATTAGCGAAGGGGCTTTGTCTGCACCCATTGTTCGATCCGCCCCCAACGACAAATGCACAACTTCGATTCCGACCGACCAACGCCTCGCCACCAGGCTCCTGCATCAAGTATTCGCCAGGGCTGATGCCGTGTTCGACCAGTGTCTCGCAAGCGCGTCCGACGGATGTGAGGGGAGCTACTACCTCCAAGAGCCTGTCATCGAAACCAGACGGCAAGAATCGTGCCTTTTCCCTCCTGAAATTTGTTTTGAAGGAGTCCGTCCGCTAGAAATAACTCACTACAACGTCACATCCTTTGAGACCTGCATCAACTCAAACATTGCTCTGTTGATTAGTCACCGCCTGACTTGTTCTCCGGTTCGAACCGATCTATTGATGTATCCGCTGGTGGGCCGTGACTGGGTGACGATCTCCAACCCGAACATCGGGTTGGCGGAGATGCTGGTTCCCTTGGGAGGCATGCCGCTACGAACCCACAACGGGCCACGCGCTGCATATCCCAACGAGAAATCTGGTTTGGAGGCCGTGAGGGGAAGGTACCACGGCGACTTGTCGGTTCTCCCATCCCTTCAGTCCAGGGGGGCCGGGCTACAAGAACGGGGGTACCTCAATCCACTCCTGCTTCCGTTCAATAGCACCACCGCTGGCCGCCTCTTTGTGGTGGTTTACCGTGCGGGAGAGCTAAGCTACGGAAGCAAGATGACGGACCCCTTCTTTGCCGCACATGATGACCCAGATGCCAAAGGCTTCTACCCCGACTTCGAGGCCACCACCATGGCTTGCATCGAGGCGTATCGATTCTGTCTTGGCCCTTCCGGTCCCTGCACCGAATGGGGTTTCGAATACCGGCAAGTACTCCAGTTGCTGCCACACGTGGACGACGTGACGTTGCTCTATGCGGACACACTCCAGCAAGTGTTTCTGTCCGTGTATACCTACCTGGCAATGGCAACCGCCGCCTTTGAAATGATCCCACTGAGAAATATTAGAGCGAAAGACTCGCTGTGGGATGCCCCTGGGCGGATGAACACGGTTTGGCCGGATAGCACTGACGAGATGTGGGTTCGGGAGGTCGAGACGTGGTTTAAGAAGACAATTCTTCAGACCGTACTGGCTCTGAGGACCGCTGGAGGTTCCACATTCAGTCTTCTCAATTTTCTTGTGCTCACGTTGAACGAGGACGAGGACAACGTTGGGAACTACACTGAGTTTTGCGACAAGATTTTGTTCTGGGACTCGGACTATACTAACGTCGACTGGAAGGGATTTTGGGTTACCATATCGACCATGGGATTGATTTCGATTGCCAGTCTGCTCGTACAATGGAGAGCCAGAATAAGGTGGTGGGCTGGATACGTATGGGGTCAAGTCTTGCTGGTTCTGGAAATGTCCTGGAGGGAGTTAATATTTTATGTGCAGGTTGTGTCTCGCGCACCTGAATATATTCGGCTTTATGCTTTGCTGGTAACGAGATTCGTATGGAGGGAGCTAATGCGTTATGTGTAAGCCATGTCGCTCTTGTGGCTGGATTGTGTTGGTTTTGGGCAATCCAACACGTCGAGGAAGGAGAAGGGTTGGAGCGGAAACGAGTCCATGGCTGGTGCCTTATGGAGTTGCACAGAGTATATTTTCTGCATTGCGGAGGCCTTATATGACTCTCTATTTCCAGATGAGCCTATCCCGAAACATGATCTTCTAGATTTTAACATTGGGCCAAACTGCCCTCCAGACATTGGTCCGTTTAGTCTTGAAAGTTGGCAATTCTAGAAAAGGCGCTTCTCCGAGATTGTAGCAAATCCCAGCAGCTACAATGTCACTGATACGACTCTAATTAACAGATTATTGGAAGCCGTCGACAAGGTGAACAAGGTGAAAGAGGCCGGCAAAGAAATAAGAAGACTGCACAGTGAATGTGTAGACTTATTGGTCTTGAGGACAAGGCCAAACCAAAATATAGATCTATTGAACGGTGCTCTATGTTGAGTTACTTTCTCCGGGCCCGACACCCCTTTTGGTGGAGTGAAGAACTCTGGTTTCGGCAGAGGGCTGTCATACATCGGCTTCAACGAGTTTGTGAACAAGAAACTTATCCAGTAACACTCCAGTAAGAGGCACCGCCGCAGCAAACACGCTTGTATTTGCCCATGTTATTTTATAAATTTGTTGAGCTTCGCATGTCTTGCGAGAGATTGTATCACAACTTGGCTTGAAGAGCTTTCCAAGTCTCGGGATACTTGAGATAAATCAGGATGAATCTTGGCCTATATGCAAAGTCGGGAACTGTTGTTTCTGGAAGATTGGTTGGCCTGAATTTATATAGCAAGCACGGCAAAATCATATTTCTGTCTAACAGCTAGCCCTCCTTATTTAGTTTTCAGCGCCTCAAGTCGAACAAAGTTCACATCTAAATAGCATCTAAGGGTCCAGTTGACCAGTCAATCCCCCCACACGACGGACGGGTCAATGGCTGGCTACAACGGTGCGTAAGGCTGTTAATTCTCTCGGTAGAAATACAACATAGTAGATTAAGATAATGCGGTGGTGGGTGATTCGACCACAGAATATTCCGTCCTTTGCTGCTTACTGGCGCTAAACCCAAACAGCCAACCCCGTTGTCGCAGTCTGCGATGTTACGCAGTGTGCTCTACCAATAGCATAGATTTCTATCAATAAATAGTGGTTTAAGGTAACTAGAGCCCAATAGTAGCTAATGAGGAAGACGAGTAGGAATCAAGTAATTGAATGCCAAGAGCAAGGCAGACCCCTGCCGCCGAGAACACACCGCACCATGGTTAGATTCAGTCAGCACATGCACTCGCCATCATGAGGATCCCGGTCAATTTGGCTGGGCGGCAAGGGTGCCTTAACTACTAGCCTTGCCCCCCCAACCTGTCTATCGTAATTTTTTTTATGTTTAACTTCACACCAGTAAATATCCACACTTCATCACGGCGCGTCTTAAATCACGAGACCCGACGGCTACATCTAAATACCATGGCAGTGGTCGTGTGCCCGCCTAGACCGAGAACAGCGGATGGACTCGTGCAGCGCTTGAGAGAGCTGAGCTCTATTCCGGACAGCCACAAGACCACACCCCTGAAGCAGGAAGCTCTCGCACTGCGCGCCATAGCGCAGTCCATGGTGCAGGAGTTTTCAAACAACCTCTCAAACAAATCGTACGCAGTCGAAGCTGCCACACTATCACCGATCATTGTCGACGAGAGCAGCTATCGAGTGCTATTCGAAGCCTCTGCAAATGCAGTTTCGCAAGGCTCGGGCGACGGCTCGATTCCGGATGTCAGACTCCTAGCATCCTTCAACGAGGTGCTCCATTGCCCCCAAGCGGAAGCCATCCGAGGCCTCCCTTTCGGACATGCCTTGATGAGTATCAATGTACGCATCCAGAATGCTACGGTCGCGGCCGACGTAGATATCATGTACCCGCTGTTGCGCACACTGTCAGTCGTGCTGGACACCATGAATGCAGTCAAGTTCAAAGGTATCAGCGAAGAGGCGACAGTGCGATCGCTGCTCGAGACGCTCAAGGCTGCGAGCGAGAGCTCCGAGCTGCGCCTCGCCCAGGCAGCGCAGTATGCCCGGGAAGCTCTGCGCGGAATCCCCAGCGACGTGAATCCCTGGAAGAAACTCGGCAAGAGCTTGTGGAAAACTGCCTCGGCCGTGGCGACGCTAGCCGGTGCTGCCTCTTCCTTGGATCCCGCCAAGATTTTCCACGGCATCGAGGAGGCAGCGATCAATATACCGGACTTGATCAAGGCCATCACAGATGTCATCGAAGAGCTGCAACCGTTCTTTGAACAAGCTTTGACCCTGGCGTCTGGTGCGTCGGAAGTGTACAAGGACAGCAAGAAGCTGCTAAAACCAAAGTTTTGGTATCTCGCACTTCGCTTCACGGACCCCTTGATCCGGGGCAGGGCAACCCTTACCCTTAAAGGCTTGCTCGAGAGCACAAATTTCCCATTCCAGGAGGATGAGCATTTCTTGTGCGGGCTCTGCGCGCAGCTGGAGCAGACAGGAGATGTGCATATTGATGGCCCTAACGACGGTGTTACCAAGGTGCTGGTTGACTTCCTACAAGAACATGGCAGCAAATCCAAGTCTGATCGTGTACGGCAGTGGGTAGAATTAACCACGAAGGTGAAGATGCCGGAGAAAGTATCCAAGACCAACCAACTGCTAGCTAGGTCACGGCTAGGCAAATTGGTACCCAAGTCACTTTCCGATACAAAAACCTACGGCACTGGCGTGGGACAGCGGGAAATACGACTCGAGGAACCAGATGGTGAGTTGCTGAGCAAGGCATGGCAGACTTGTGACCAGGCGAAAGTCTTTTACGCTGATCAGGCGATACGAAACTACTACACCGACAAGGCACTCGGGCAGCTCAGAGTCGAACGACTTCAGGGCGGCGTGAGCTTGCCAATGGAGCAGTGCTACATCAACCTGGCCATCCTGCAGAGTGATGGTACTGATGAACAAGCTGTTGGAACGCAGGGAAATGGGATGCCAGCAACAAACTCGTTTCGCCGCCGCTTGGCCATCTGGGAGCCGGACAAATCAATCAGCGTCTCCTTGCCGAATCTATTTGACCCAACGCCGGACAGGCCAGGTACATGACACTCACGCCCCATCTTTCTCTCGATAGCCATTCTCGCTGACCTTTTTCGTTTCACAGAACAGCCGGGCCCTAGTCGGGTACTCATTCGCGGCCGGGCCGGTGTGGGAAAGAGCACGCTCTGCAAGAAGATCATTTATGACTATATCCATAACAGCATGTGGGATGACGTCGTTGACCGTATTATCTGGCTGCCGCTTCGCCAGCTCAAAGGCGAAGACAAAAGGGAGTATAGCATTGAGGCCATGTTGCACAGGCGGTATTTTCAGAGCGGAGAGGAAGGCAAGCTGCTTGGCGACGCACTGAATGAAGCATTATCAAGCAACCCTAGCAAGACGCTATTTATTCTCGACGGCCTTGATGAAGTGGTCCATGAGGTTGGAGAATCCAACTTGCTTCGGCTGCTTTTGGCTGCACCTCGGGCTATCATTACCACCCGGCCCTATGCAGTGAGCCGAAATTACATCAAAAATATTGACCGCGAGCTGGAGACGCTTGGATTCTATCCCAAGCAGGTGAAGCAATATATCCAAGCTGTGGCGCGAGACAAAGCCGACGATATCGACGCCTTTATTAGTAGCCACCCGGCCATCGAAGGCCTAGCACGAATCCCTATTCAACTCGATGCCATCTGCTACAGCTTTGAGGTCGATGCCCTCGACGCTAGGAGAGTTCCCAAGACCATGACTGAGCTGTACAGCACCCTGGAACTCGCAATATGGAAGAAGGACGTCGTCCGTTTACAGAAGCATCGTCCCGGTACGACAGGACCTATCACTGAGAGTGACGCCTCGAGATTATTGCCAAGTGAACTCCGTCGCTGGGTTCGAGGGGAAGCCAATTTGCTTCAGACGTTTGCCTTTTTGGGGCTCCGCAGTGGCACCGAAGAGTTCAGCTGGGAATACCTTGATGAGATCTGGGACAGCCTAGACGTGCTCACTAAAGACCTTGCTAGGCCGAGACTAGAATTTGAAGCCTCTTCCGCCGATCTGAACAAGCTCTCGTTCATTCGGACCTCTGATGGTGATAGTAGTTCGAGAAACGACTATCACTTCTTGCATCTCACTTTCCAAGAGTATTTTGCAGCGCAATACTTTGTGCAGCACTGGCCGGACAAGGAGCTTCCGCATGCCCGAGCCACTGCCCGAGACTTCTTGAGCAAGGAGAAGTACAACTTGCGCTACGATATCATGTGGCGCTTTGTAGCCGGCCTGCTCCATGCTAAGGGCGGCGAAGAAGACTTCTTCCAGGCCATTGAAGCTAAACCTTTCGACCTGCTAGGCCCCTCGCATCAACGCCTGGTCATGCGCTGCCTGGTCGAAACGATCGACCCACGCATGGCCCAGCCGTCCAAACCCTGGGACGTGAGCCCACTCCGTCACGGCCTAGAGAAGCAGCTGAAGAGATGGGTTGTGCTTGAAGCTACGCTGACAAGTGATGCCGACCGAGCCCTTCAGTCAGAGTCTCCAGAGCACATTTTGCAGCAAATCTTGGAGGACGAGCCTCCGTCCACGTGCACTATCATCGCACGGTCGCTTAGCAGGCGGCCTAGGATTTCGCCCGATATGGCCGCATATCTAGCAAGCTGCATTAATGAAAGCGCTTCCGCAGATTCAAGAGCTACGGCATTCGAGATATTCAAAAGTCATGGATACGCTTTTCCAAGAACGCATCTTCCCAAGGTGGTAGCTTTATTGAACGATCCGGACGAATCACCATGGAAATTCCTGCAGAGCCAGTTATTGTCTTTGCCCGATTCGATCCTTATGGACCTAGTCGCTTTTTTGAGAGATCCATCGGAAACAGCCCGCAGGCGGGCTGCCAGCCTCCTTAGCAGTCATAAAGCCTTACCAACAGAAGTCATTCTAAAGGTATTATCTCTAGTCAGTGATCTAGCCAAAAAGGGCCTGTACGAAACGGCAGATGTTTTGTACGGGCAGTCGGTCCTCCCTGAGATTGTAGTGGATAAAATAATGGCCCTGTGGGAAGATCCGGACCTATCCGTCAGGACTGCCGTAACCGGTTTATCCGTGACCAGCTTATTGAATACCGTGAGGTATAAAAAGGTCCTTCAGAAAAAGCATACGGAAAAGTTGTTGACCTCTTTAAAAGATCCGGATAAAAACGTCCGGGTGTGGGCTGTGATAATCCTGAGAGAGCATGCCGCGCAACTAGAGATAGTTCCGAAACTTGTATCTCTGTTGAAGGACCCTGTCAGCACCGATCCGCTGGATGTAGCAGATGCTTTGTGCGGTATTGGTCTGCTACCGGATAATGAACTGAGAGAGGTGGTGGCCCTGTTGAAAGATCCTCGGTCGAACGTCTGCTTAGCAGCAGCAAAGCTTCTGAGCTACCATGTCTCGGCATTTCGAGACGACACCCTGCAAGAACTTTCGGCTTTGTTGGATGATCCGTCAAAGCGAGATTTTGCTAGATACGCCATGAACTCTCAAAAGTGCCTCCCAGAACCGATACTACGCAAAATGCTGGATCTATGGAGAAATCCATCTCCGCACTATCCTGGAGAGGCCGTCTGGCCTTACAAGACCGTCACGCCGGCTGATGGCCTCCTTGAAGAATTGGATATCTTTATGGAATCACCGCCTGCATGGGATCCTAGAGAGGTCATCTGGCCTGACCAGACGGCCCCATCGATTGATCTTCTCCAGGATTTGGTGTCCCTAATGAAAGATACAGACGAAAAGGTGCGGTCTGCCGCGATAGAGACCTTGAGGCGCACCATTTCATTATCATCACCATCGTCATTGCCAGAGCAAATCATCAGAGCTATATCAAACTATTTGGACGATGCAAGTGTGGATATCCGGTTAGCTGCAGCAGGTATCATAAGTTTGGTAGATCTGCCATGGGATGTCCTTCGGAAGATGATAACTGTATCCAATGAAAAATATCCAGACTTGTGGCCCACTACGGCAGCTGCTGTGAGGCGGCAGTCGACGTTGCCGACCGAGGCCGTGCCAGAGGTAGTAGCTATGCTAAAGTCCTCCGAATACCGCATGCAGGAGTCCGCGTTGATGGCCTTGCACTATCGGTTCGACTTATCTCCGGATATTATTATATCGGTGGCTTCATTCCTGGACCATGCAACCAGCCGCATCCGGATCTTGGCGGTCCAAGTTCTACGTGTGCAGGAGTCAGCCTTACCGCCGGAAACCCTTCCAGAGCTACTGGTTGGGTTGAAAATCCGAGGTAGAGTAAATGAAGGTATTAAAGAGATCTTCTCTCGACAATCGGACCTATCCAATACCGTACTACAACAGATCGAAGACATATTAGGGGATCTGGGAGATGAGGCTTGGCTTGCTGCAGTGGACATTCTCTGCCAGCCATCACCTCTGCCAGAAAAGAAGCTCACGTCAATTTTAAGCAAGATTGACGGCTCGCGGTTCCGCAAATTATATTACTATTGGCTTAAGACAAGCTTTTCAAAGCAGATAACGTGGTGTGTCGACGGAAAAGATTCGATCCTCCGCATAGAAGAGAGAGATATAAATATTTCCTTAGGTCAGTTAAAGGGCGCGGTCCGAGGCACCCGAGAAGCCTTGGGCGTCCCTACGTCGGCCTTCGAAAGCGCCTTCTGGGAGACTAATTAGTGGCACTGATACACAGATGTCTTCGAAATGCCTCATATACTATTAGGATGGAATAAATTTACGTATTTACACCCATACCGGGCTTTGAGCCCAATATTGGCTGAAGGATATATAGCCTGGAGCTGGCCAGGTTTTTACTTTGATGGTTATTTCGCTTCCTCTGTACCGACTTAGACCAACTCTTTGTATGCTCGAGAATTTAATCTGACATGTTGGCAGTTAGTGTAAATTGTATATTATCACTTGAGAATAACGTGTAAGAGTATATTTTTAAGCATTTAAAAGATCATTATTTGTAACCTTCATTTATTGAGTCACCTTCTCTGCATTCCTCCCGCAATCTAAATAATTATTTTGTTGGATTAAATTTAGAATTATCTTAGTCATTTATATAATTATATTTGTTGAGCTACAGCACCTCACCGCACTGTAGAGCAACAGGTCACAGCAGAGTAAGCACTAATTGACTAGGGCCTTGCGGGTCATGTAGGGCCTATAAGGCCCTATAATATAGTCAAATTTGACACCAAACTTATAAATTCAATAACTAACCAACCAGTATAGCTATAGGGACCAATGTGGGACTGTTGAGAAGAGAATTTTCTGCTTCTCACAGTCCCACCGTCGTCTTGGCATTCAGAGCTTTGGAAAAGGCCAGGGTGCTCACGAAATTATTTTTCCGCAAAATCGATTTTGTATGGGAAAAATCAAAAATCGACTCACCACTATGGCAATACCCCCTGCCAGCTCAACGGTCTACACCAAAGCACCCTCGAGGGTAGACAAGCGTCGAGTGTAGGCAAGCCTTCCAATCACTCTATATTATTTTAGGTCATAATTAGGCCAGATTCTAACCTACTGATTAGTAAGTTATACCCTCTTGTTTAGAAAAATTCAACCTATATAATAGTGATGCTTATGTAAGCAGTAGTTCCAAGAATCCACCGTAGTAATACCGTGTCAGGTTTAACAATTAGATATAAGGAATCAACTGACAATAAACTCAGAGAAATCCTAAGACAAAACTATAGGCCTAAATTAACAAAAGACTAAAAATACCAAAAAAGAAGATTCTCTCTCGACTACCAAAAACTTCGCTCCTGACTGAAGTAGAGACCTGTCAGGGACAAGTGGGCCGGTGGACCGGTAAGTTAGCTGGTTGATTATTTACCACCCCGGCCGTCCTACTGGCCTACTTCCTGGCCATAGGCTCGCCCTGGGCCGTCCGCAAGGCCTTAACCCATTACATTTTATTAATTATTTATTACAAAGTACTCTTTTAATACGGAAAGATTCTATTAATGTAATCGATTTTAAGAGCTTACTTGAACTAAATTCGGGACCTCTTCCTCCTGTCCTTTATAGTATACAAAATTTACCGTCTTTGAAGCGGTACATATGCCGGTGTGGCGCAGGCAGAGTCTACCTTGTGCAGAGGTGCTCAGCGCCAGTGCAGAGGTGCTTAGCGCCAGTACTGAGGATGTGCAGCGCCTGTGCTTGACCCTCTAGATGAGTAGGGGTCAGAATGACAAGATTCGTGTTTTATAACAAAGAAAATGGCTGGTATGTTTTGTGTGTTAGCCATTCTTTCGTGCTGGCCACTGTTGTGTCCTAGGACGCAGGAGTTAAGTATACAAGAATGAAACAACGAGAAGCGTGATATTGAGGTACGTCCACCATAATATTCTACCCCACAAAGATCTCACATTCATTAACTGACCAAGCTCCTCACTCCTTCAAACGGTAGCGCATTTTGTGTACAGCCTTCTGGGTCCCTCAAGCACTTAGATTCTGCATCCCGACATATTCCCAGTACCTCCCATGCTTAGCCATAAGCTCGGCATGGTTGCCTTGTTCCACGATGGAGCCGTTGTCGAAGACGTAGATGCGGTCCGCGTGTGCGATGGAACTCAGCCGGTGTGCCACTGCAATGGTGGTGCGGCCCTCGGTCGCAGCAGCTAGTGCCTGCTGGACCACGTGCTCGGAGCGCGAGTCGAGGGCAGAGGTGGCTTCGTCGAGGAGCCTGCGAGTTGTTAGCTAATTAGACGACTGCCGCAAGTGGGAATAGGAAAGAGAAAGGGAAAGGAGAACAAGGACATCAAAAAAGGGCCACGTACAGAATCTTGGGATCGCGCAGGAGAGCGCGGGCCAGGGCGAGACGCTGCTTCTGGCCGCCCGACACCTGGCTGCCGCGAGGGCCGACGAGGGTGTTGATGCCGTCAGGAAGAGACTCCTGGATTCCAATGTCAGCTTCGAATTGGCCCGGGCTCCGGATGGGAGATCTGCTTACCACAAACTCCCAGATATTAGCATCGCGACAGGCCCGCTCAATGTCGCGCTCATCCACCTCCTTGTCACCAATGACGTTTTCCCTGATGGACCCGCTGTACAGCACAGCGTCCTGCTCGACGATAGCCAGCTGCCGGCGGTAGTCCTGGAGGTTGAACTGGCGGATGTCGCGGCTGTCGGCCAGCACGGCGCCGCCGCGCGGGTCGTACAGGCGCTCGAGAAGGTTGAGCACGGAGCTCTTGCCGCTGCCGCTGGCGCCCACGAGGGCGATCAAGCGGCCGGAGCCGGCCCGGAGCGATACCTGGCGGAGCACCAGATGCGCCTTGCCTTCCTCTTCCGAGGGATAGGCGAAGTCGACGTCGCGCAGCTCGGCGTCGCCGGCGATGCCGTCCGCCGGATCGCCTGCGTCCGCGCCGACGTCGATGCGCGGGACCGCGGCCAGCAGGCGGCGCAGCTTGTTGACGGCCTCCTGAGCGCCGGCCAGGTCCGGCGCGTACGAGAAGATGCCGCCGGCCGACTGGGCCGCGTACGTGGTGGCGACGAAGCAGGTCAGGAACTTCTGCACGGTGTAGACCCCCGAGGGCAGCAGCTTGGACCCGCCGTACCAGAATATGAGGGCCGACCCGAAGATGACGACCGACTGGCTCGTGCCGTAGAGGACGGCCATCAGGAAGTCCTTGGCGACGCTGCTGCGCGCCTCATCGCCCATTTGCGTGCGGTACTTTGCGGCCACGACGCCCTCGAGGCCCATCGCGGCGACCGTGCGCACCCCCCGCATGGCCTCGGACACGATCGAGGCGGCCTCGGTGTCCCGCATGTTCTTGGCCTCGAGCTCCATCAGGACGCGGTAGCGAGTGTATCCCGTGGAAAAGATGAGCGGCATCAGGCTCGCGGACACCAGTCCCAGCTTCCAGCCGAAGGACACGGAGACGACGAAGCCAGCGAGGACGGCGAAGATGCTGCTGAGGATGGCCCCAAGAACCGCGCCGCTCAGGCCGTTCAACCGATTGGCCTGGATGGACAAGAAAGCGGTGAGCGCCCCGGAGCTGTTGTCCGGCTTTGTGAAGAACTCCATGTCCTGGCGCAGAATGGCGGCAAAGGCGGCACTGCGAGCGCGAGAGACAAGACGCGATGAGGCGTAGGCGAATGACACATTCTGCGCCAGGTAGGAGAACAGCATGATCCACGCAAGCAGAAACTGCATGCCTGCCCAGAAGCCGACGCCATAGCCGCCGAGCGTCTTCTCAGGGTGCGTGAAACCGAGAACCATGTTGCCGAAGAAGATGGCCGTGATTGGGTAGGCGAGACCGGTGAAGGCGCTGCCGATGAGCCCGACGGCCATGATGCCTCTCTCTGGCTTGTTGAGATTCCAGAGAAAGCCGATCGATCCCATGCGCGAGCCCTTGTCTTGCTGCTGGGCCTGCTCGCGGGCCGATTCCTTGGTGCTCTGTCGTCGGAGCAAGGCAGCCGCGTCGGCCTCCTTCTCGTCGCCCAGGTCGTTGCCTCCGCCGTCAGACTCGGCGATCTCGCTTTGGAGGTTCTGGTCGCCGGCAAGGGAGGCATAGGTGCCACCCTTGGCAAGGAGCTGTTCATGCGTGCCTTGCTCGGTGATGACCCCGTGCTCCATGACGACAATCTTGTCCGCGCGCCTGACGGTCGACAGGCGGTGGGCAATCACAATGGTTGTGCGTCTCTTCGGTCCACCGCTCAGTTCCAGAGCCTTTTGGAGTTTGGACTCGGATTTCGTGTCGAGAGCCGCGGTTGCCTCGTCGAGAAGGAGGATCTGGGGGTTGGACACCACGGCGCGAGCAATGGCAATTCTCTGGCGCTGGCCGCCGCTGAGAAGCCCGCCGACCTCCCCAACCGGCGCTTGGTATCCGGAAGGGAGTTGCGTGATGAAGTCGTGGGCGTCGGCTGCCTTCGCAGCGTCCTCAACAAGCTTTGTCTTCGTCTCTTGGTCCGCCTGTGGGGACTGTTAGCCCAGTGAAGAAGGGGACGAGGGAGAAAATTGGCACCTACATTCTCATACTCGGTCCCGGTAAGTCCAAATGCGATGTTCTCAAAGACAGTCGTGTTGAAGAGGAAGGACTCCTGGCTGACCATCCTCATGTTGGAGCGAAGCCACCGGAGATTCAAGTCCTTTACGTCGTGGCCGTCAATCAGGATCTGGCCACGAAGGGGCGAGTAGAAGAGCTGGACAAGGTAGAAGAGACTGGACTTGCCGGATCCCGACGGCCCGACGACAGCAGTGGTCGTCCCGGCCGGCACGTCGAGAGAGAAGCCATTGAGGACCAGCTGGTTCTTGCGAGCGGGATAAACGAGCTTGATGTCCCTGAACCCAATGTGGCCCTGGATCCGGTCTGGCTTGATGCTGCCGGGCGCATCTAGCAAGACGGTTGGCTCCCGATCGATGACGGCGAATATACGGTTGGCAGCAGCCGCTGCCGATCCAACGGCCTGGAGATGCGGTGCGATATTCGCAAAAAGAACGGCGCCAATCATCATGGAGAACTGGACCGTGACGATCTGCGGGGTCGTGATGTCACCGGCGTCGAGGAACAAGTGTCCCACCCAGCAGGCCAGGGCAAAGGAGAGTAGCATCATGCACATCAACCCGCCGATGAAGATACCCAAGAGAGCCTTGGCATCGAAGTCAGCCCGCGTGGCGGGAATGAGGGACGTGTCGTATCTCTTGGCGAACCGGCGCTGAGAGCCATACGCGGCAACGTTGCGCATGGACGAAATGGCTTCCTCGGCAAACGACGCTGCGGACGAGAACAGAGTCAGGGCCGCCCCTTGCGCGTTCTTCATTCGTAGGCCGACCATCATCACGAAGGTAGTAAGGGCGATGGGTAGACTTAGCAAGACGAGAGCCAGTCTCCAGCTTCGGATAAAAGAGATGATGAGGGCAGCGACGAAGGTAGCGAGGCTTTGGAATATCAGGCCGACCTTTTGGGAAATCCCCTCCTGGACCACGTTCATGTCCGCAGTGATTTGAGTTGTGATTTCGCCGGTACCGAGCGAGTCCAGAAAGGCGACATTTTGCCGGAGCAGAGCCTCGAGGTATGCAGCTCGCATCCGTTGAGAGATCCTCTGTCCAGTCCAAGTAAAGCCGGCGACGAATAGACTGTGAGAAATGAGGGATCCAACACCTGAAGCGGAATGTCAGTAAATTGTTTCAGCCAGGCGACTGCTGCAGGAACCCATACCGATGTAAACAAAGTACAGGCACAGATGGTTGACTTGGCTAGAAAACAAGGCCAGGTTTGAGGCATCCACCAAGTTCGCGAATTGTCCAGTCAGTGATCCGAGAATAATCTAGTTGAAGGCAGGCGAAGTTAGCTCTGGCAACAACATGAAGGAGGTTAGTACATCTTTCTCAAGGGTCGCACCGTCATCAAAGGCATAGCAGCACCCGCGGCGCATGCCACTACGCCGCTAAGAAACATCACCAGGAGATCAAGACGGTCGGCATATCGATAGATGGCTCCGTATCTGGCAGCGCTCGTGGGAAAGTCGACCTGGCTTGAGAGGCAGGCGAGCTCGCCCTCATCAAGACGTAAGGGGTTGGGGTCATCATTGGCAACTTTCTCTTCGGAGAGGGGCGGCATGTTGGATTCCGACTGTACCATGGGCCGGTAAAAAGATGATAAGAGAGAACGTAGAGTAAGAGATGGAACTCCGCTGAGGAATTCGGTGCGCAGCGTATTAGGAACTTATCTGACGAAAAGAGATAATAGACGTGGGGAAGAGGACAAGTCAAGGAGCGCAAGTATTGAGACTGTGGAAATGTACTTTGCACCAAGTGATGGGCCGTAGAGGGGATTTAAGGACTCGGAATGAACTGTGACAGATTGACAGCTATGCCATAGACCAAACTGGTGAGGACCAATACGAGGTTCTAACTGCCCTTGAGCCTCGTTTGCAGAAACGAAGCTAGCGTGCCGTATTGCGTTCCCGTCAACCGGGCTGACCGGAGCCAAGGCATCGGGTTTTTGTTGTGTCCTCGTTTAGAAACGAGAGCGCACTGGCCAAAGAGGAGGTATGTAACCTGCTGCTCCTCCTGCTGCGAGAACGACGGACGACTCTTAGCCGTTGGAGGCCGGAGGACGCGACCTCTTCGAAATCGAAAGGGGCGCCATGCCTGGACTCCACGACTCCCAACAGCTACGACTCCATAAACTAAATAGATGCCACCCTGCTTTACGAGAAGCATCTTCACGTCCAGACTGCCTCTGCATAGCCGGCCGTCTGTTGTGCGGGCGACTAATTTCATCGATATCCTAGCGCTTGCCAGGCTGCCAATTGCGGGACACACGATCAATCGTCCAAACCAGTCATTCATTTTTTGGGCCCGGACTAATACAGACTGTGAAGTGGATCGATATGAGGTTGCATTCGCTGCGTAGCATGGATGCCCAAATTCCGACCCTCTGATTCGCTCGCCTGCCGGTGGCGTCTTACTTGGTCTCTCCTCGTTCTCCCAAAAGGGAAGCGAGGTTACGAACGAAGTCGTCTCATCTAGGGAAGGCTGCATCATCAATCTAAGCCACCCTCGCGACTTTATATGCGGGAGATTGTCTACAAAAAGAATATCTCTATGACGCGCGCCAGCCTACCTCGCTGGTCAATCTCGTTCTCGTTCCTTTCTAAACGAACAAAGGCCACCTGAAAGCTGCAACTAGGCCCCCGCTCTTCGTCTCTCGCAATCGTCTCCGATTGGTCCAGTCTCCGTCCTGAAGTAGTCAATTGTGTCCAGTTCAAGCCGTAGCAGAGACTTGTTTGCTGAGACCAGTTTGCTGAGACGTCGCAAAAATGACAGACCGTGGTGATACCGCTGGGAGCCCGATGGGCAGGTTTGTGGTCCTGCAGGGCTTGCAGGCGGTTGCTGACCCAGAACAGCCTCGGAAGAAGCGAGAACATCGAAAGAGCAAGAAAGGCTGCGTCGAGTGCCGGCGGCGACGTGTCAAGGTTCGGCTGTTCTTCCCTGCTTGTTGTTCTGCCCTGTCAACAGCCGCTAACTGCACTTTGCTGTTTTCAAGTGCGACGAGAAACATCCTTGCACCAACTGCATCAGGCGCAAAGAACAATGTCTACGGCCAGCTGCAAAAGAGTTCAATGTTGGCCGAAGCCTGTCTAGTCCGCACTTCGAAACAGACCCGGATCCGCAGATTAATCTGTTGCATCTTGAGCTGTTCCACCACTTTGCAAACGAGACGGTTTCGACTCTGTCCTTTCCGGGGTTGTGGCCAAAGCTGTTGCAGCAGAGTTTCCATGTGAGTGAATGCCGTCCGGTTCTCGTGAATTCCTAACCCATGCCCCTAATGACCATGGCAAAATAGAAGGAATACATCATGTCGGCAATATTGTGTACGGCCGCCTGTCACGTCTCAACCCTGGCTCCCCAAAATCCCGGGTCCTCGACCACGTCTCTACAACTCTTGTCCAAGTCTCTCCGCTTGCTCCGCCAGAACCTCTCACGGCCCCTCACAAAGGAGAACCTGGACTCGCTGGTGGGCTGCTCTGTGCTCATGAATTATGTCTCCTGGGCCAACCTCGACTTCGTCAACGGCCGCGACGGTGACGCCGCCAACGGCTTAGATCTTTCACAGGACCAGCTTTTCCTCCTCAGTCCCGGCGTCCGCCACCTCTTCTTGCAGGCCATGCCTATTCTCGTGGCCGAGCAGAGCGTCTTCGTGTCAATCGCCACCCAACATCCGCGCCTTAACATCGAAGACGCCCTCGTGCGGCGCGGCGATGACCCCAATCGCTTCTTCGAGCCCCTCATGCATTGCTGGGACGACCCGCAGTTCCAGGGGTGTCGGGCGCAGCCGCCCGGGGAGGTCTCTCCAACGCGCAGCTCGTGGCTATTTTTCGAAGAGCTTCAATCTGAGATGGCCTGGGAGCGGGTTGCCAAGCTTCTGCCGACACCCATGCAGGTTGCAGCAGCGGCGGGTGCCGGACACGCGCTCGCGACGCCCAATACAAGCACCACCTTCTCTTTTTACGATTCGAGATTCAGCACACCGGTCTCAGCTTTCGCTGAGCCATCTTCGAACACAGCAGCATCCAATGATCGCACAAGCAGCCGCTGGCGATGCCCCTTCAAGAAAGCCCGCGGCCTGGGCCCTGAGCCCGTAGATCTGCAGAAGCTGGCCGCCGAGCGCACGAGCTACGAGCTCCTGGCCCGCTGCCTCTCGCCCATCTTGTGCTGTATCTCACCCCCCACTGGACGCCTCGCTAGCGCATACGGGTCAGCAATTCGAGCACAACAGGGGTCAGGCGGTGGCGTGAACGCCATACCCAACCAGGCTGACTTCCGGCGCCTTTTCTTCTCGATTCCCGTCCTCTGCAGTTGGCAGTTCCTGGAGATGGTATTCCGCGGCGACGCGAGAGCCTTACTTCTGCTCTTCCACTTTTATCGGGCGGCTAGAATATTACTGCCAACAAGGGAATCATGGTGGGCTCATGAGAGGAGTAGGGTCATGGAGGAGTTGATTCTGAGGGAGCTGCAGGCAAGGGGGCTCACGAATTGCTTAAGGCCTCGACAGGATGAGTAGGGCGCATTCGTACGTGCCACTAGGAAGGGTTGAATCTTATAGGATGTTGGAACACTGTGACACTTGATACTTTATCCTCTCTTTCTTTCACATACCAGCTTATGATGGCCAGTGTGCCGAAGACGTTGTAGAATCCAAACGAGCCCGTCATTGTCGATGTTCTGTCACAGTCGCATTAATGTTATTTGCCAGTATGGCCGCAGACACGGCATCTTTGCCTCTGAGCTAAAGCCACCTTTAACATGGCGAGAAAGAATTCTAGTTGTATTACAGAGATGGGGAATGCAAAAGGGAAATAAAGTAAAAGGAAGAAGGGGTCATAAGGTACCACGCGCGATCGAAGCGCTGACCTTGGAATGCTTGTGATGGAGCACTGTTCTGTCCGCCGCTTTTGGATCTTGTCGTTATTGTGTTGTAGTCGGACTTCACCAGAGTCCGTTGCCGATTAAGTGCATAATAGCTAATATTTATAGGTCATATCCCGCCCGCCGTGTCCCGTTCATCGTATTCCGTACATCATATCCCTTTCATGATATAGCATTGGCGACGAAGCTGTGCAAACTCCTCTGCGCTATCTAACTAACAAGGCCACAAATATCCTACTGAAAATAGATGAATTGAAACTAGGTAGGTATGTCACGTTCACTCGATCTTAACAGCAGTGCACAGAGCACTATAGCCCCTAGAAGAAATTGCATAGTATCTGTATATATGTACATTTCGAGAAACAAAAAATAAAAAATAAAAAATAAAAATAAAAATAAAAAGAATAGTAAAGCTAGGGTTATTGGGACCGGATATTAGTGGGTATAAGCCTAGATCTGGCGCCAGAGGGCGTAGTCAAAGTTGACCCACTGCAGGATACGGTCTCTGAGCCGTCTTGATTGGGATAGGCGGTGCGTCGCGGTGCGTCCCGGGTCTTTACCTGCCCGACATCGGAACACAAGGTATGTCTGTGAAGCCACTTCAAATTCATTTCACGACTGGGCAAGCCAGAACATAGGATAGAAGTTCCTTCAAGTAGACAACAGCTTCAAGGGCTTGTCTGGATCATTACTTGACTAGAGCAGGCAACTCCATGTTTCGCCATGTCCTCTCTACAACCACCCATGAGCACCTTCTTGGAAGGCGGGGATCCGGCGCAGGAGAGAAGCCCGTTATCCGACCCCAGAAACCCTCCACTGAAGAAATGGCAAAGATATCTCATATTGTTCATTGTTAGCTGGAATTGTATGGCCGTAACCTCATCGAGCACCTCTTTGCTTGTGGCCACGCCCGAGATTGCGGCAACCCTTATGACGACTGCCGAGATGCTCAACATCACCAACTCGGCTGTTCTGATTGCCATGGGCAGCTCATCACTAATCTGGTCACCACTGGCCACAATTCTTAGTAGACGAATTAGCTACAACATGGCCATTGTCGTACTGTTTCTTGCCTCTATTGGGACCGCGGCCGCTCCGAACATAAGTCTCTTCACAGCCATGAGGATTGTCAGCGGACTCACCGGAACATACTTCATGGTTGCAGGTCAAACCATCATTGCTGATATCTTTGTGCCTGTCGCGAGGGGTCGTGCAGTAGGATGCTTGATGGTTGGAGCCGTTGCCGGCACTGCTATAGGTATATTTGCTCATTGTCCACCACAACGTTCTCGGCTTTCTGACAATTGGGACCAGGGCCCTGTCTGGCGGGCATCATAGTAACATTTGACAATTGGCGTACCATCTACTGGCTTCAATTAGCCCAAGCAGGGCTCGGGCTTGTCTTGTCTTTGCTGTTCATCCCAAATATCCAGAGTGAAGTCCAGCAGCTAGCTGAGAAAGTACCAGGAGTCAGACGATCGCCAGCCACAGTCTTACGGAATTTCAATCCACTCAGAGTCTTCAAGCTCTTCTTGGTGCCACAGGTTCTTCTGCCAGACATCGCATGTGGATTTCTCGCGTTGACGCAATATGCTCTGCTTTCATCTATAAGACATACTATCAATCCGCGGTATGGCCTCACGACGCCTCTGATTAGTGGTATCTTTTACATTTCTCCCGGAGTTGGATTTATACTTGGCAGTCTTGTCGGTGGCCGCTTCTCAGACCGGACAGTCAAACACTGGATCGTGAAGAGGGATGGTCTACGCCTGTCCAGAGATCGACTAAACAGCGGCATCGTGTATCTGTTCTTCATCCTACCCGTTGCCACGCTGCTGTACGGCTGGGGTCTCGATAGATACTTCGGTGGACTTGCTCTGTCTACTATTATGGCGTTCTGGATCGGTGTTGGCCTGATGGGGGCTTGGAACGGGTTGAATACCTACACAGCCGGTAATGTCGCCTCCAACCCTCTTTGATTTGAGTGACCTGGTGCCGGTGTTCTGATTCTTTCGGTGAAATAGAGGTCTTTCCAGATCAGAGATCTGAAGTTGTCTGTAGCAAGTACGTCATGCAGTATGCCTGGGGCGCCACTGCTACGGGGGTGGTTGTCCCCTTAATTGATGCCATTGGTGTTGGCTGGTCATTCACGATATGTGCGTATCTCTGCCCCAATCCCCGCCATGGTGTCAATTGTTTTGTCCTTCGCCTGATGCTGACCTTTTTTGAATTTAGTTGCCTGTGCCAATCTTCTTGGAGGTGTTATCGTTGTGTATGTTGCAAGGCATGGTCCTGTTCAAGGCTCATGAGTGGATTTGACCTATATATATATACTGGTTTGCGGTCGATACTAGCTAAATCCCTGGATACTACTGAAGGGTTCAAGCGCATCAAGTAGGATTTAAGATCACAGCAAATTCTCATCGGCCGTGTCCTAAGATTTGACACTGTCGGTATAGACCGGCCTGACGCAAATGGTCAACTCATCGAGTGCTCAGTTAATCAGCACATTTTCCTGCCTCCGCCCGAGATGGCTAATTGCGCGTCGACAAAGAGGGCTTGCACGGTGTGGGAGCCGCTGTTTGAGGCTAAGCACCATGAGATATCCGGCCTACCAGATGCTCTTCTGTAATGTATAAAAATAATGAAGAGCAGCATTGGGAATATTTTACAGAAGGTCGATTAAGTAGAGATGGGAATAAAGGACTAATTCACAGCAAGGAACAGAGTGTTTCATAACGTTAATTACATGCATACAACCCGAGACCCTCGCCTTCCTCTTCGCAGACATTTAGCCCGTTGCTCAGAATCCATATGTCTAGGGTGTTGAACTCAAAATTGAAGCCCTCAGTCCTGAAGCTCTCAAGAATTTCGTTGTAGTGAATGATGCTTTCTGCTACCACAGTACCTGGTACTATGCCCCACATCCTCACTTCCTAGAATGGGAGATGTTGGTAGGTAAACTGCGCGTTCTCTGTCTGAGAAGATGGGAATCGACCTGATTCCTTTATCCTAGACCAGCATATCAGTTGGTAGTGTGGCTTTACCATGCTTTTACTAGCTCTATGCATACTAATATTTGTCGGATACTTGCCGGTAGAGGTTTGCATCTTACAACACTCACATGTCGTAGAGCCAACGGCCCATAGGCAGCTCTCCATATAGTATGGCACCGATCGCATGGCACCGATTGCAAGATCGGGAAGGCTGCTCTTTTAAAAGCATATCCTGCTGTGATGAACATCAGGAAGCTGGATACAATAATAGCAACAGTCATGATGGCCGTGACGATCGTAATGGTTGCGACGCAGTGTTGTGTTACACAGGGGTCGAAAAGTGTGCATGTTTTATTGGATCAATCCTGGAGAGCAAGAATTCACATAGAATAGGCTGACTTGCACTGGATTCCGCCCGATATTTCCTTCACTACTTCCCAGATTCGAAATTTTGATGCCAGCGACAATTTACTGTGCAAGTATCATACATATGAGTCTCCCAAACCCTCCCATAATTTAATCTCAATCCAAGCCTTTTTTTGTATTTATTTATTATTTATTTATTTTCCAATATAATATCAGAGTCATCATGTCAGAAAGCAGAAATACTTCTGAAAAGTTCGCGGCTCTTCTACAAAAGCAGAAGGCGACGCTCGAAAAGGCCAAAGTGTACAAAGGACAGAAGCCTCCGCTATCGATGAAACGGTCTAGATGGCAACTAGAACTCGAGTTTAAGGCAATGGTATGTTCACAAAATATTTTGGCGCTTTGCAGGCGCGCAGTCTAGAAAGACAAGAGGCAGACAACAGAAGCCTTATGCGCACTAGCTTCATTGGCGAAGCATATCCTCCCTGCACACTACCTCTGGCAGACCTCGAGCCTATTCACATCCGTGATCTTACACTCGAAACGCAGCACCGCGGGCGTGTTCTCATCGCCAGGGCCTTCAGCGTACCCAACCTCATGGCCTCCGTCCAGAACACGGTCGAGGACGAATTCGGCGACGTGGATCGCCTCGCAATCTATAACCTCCTCCCAACCGTCGATCCAAACGATATCCTCCCACCTGGCGCAGTTGTTGCGATCAAGGAACCCTACTACAAGTCTACTGTCGATGGCGGCGTGTTCGTGCGCGTGGACCATCCCTCTGACCTGGTCGCTCTCAAGCCAGATGACCCGCTCATTCCCGTGGGTCTGGCTACTCGCCATGAAACGAGCCAAAAACCGGCAGCACTCAGCCTGAAAGAAAGCGGCAATAAGGCGTTACAGAACGGCAAATGGCAGCGAGCGGAAGACCACTACTCCGATGCTATAAAAATTGACACGCTCGGCGCCGACGAAGACCTCCGAAGAACCTGCACCGGAATCGTGCCGTAGCCCGGTTGCGCCTGGGTCGTTATGAGCTGGCAATCGAGGATGCTTTAGCTGGCGTGCTTACAGCTGAAACGGCGTCTGAGGGGGCTAAGGCTGTAAACACAAAATCCCTCTTCCGGGCAGGCAGAGCGGCATATGAGATGAGGGCATTCTCTGAAGCAAAGCAGCATTTTGAGGCGGCACTTGAGCTGGATGCGCAGCAAAAAGACGCTAGAACAGAACTCAGTCGTACCACAAAGCGTCTAGCAGAGCAGGAGAGCGGAGACTACAATTTTGCAGCCTTGGCCAACTCTGCCTCCAAGCGCCATACTCGACTGGACCATGCCTCCTACCTGAAAAACACGCGTGTTGGTCCTGCTGGCAGCAGAGGCCGCGGCCTCTTTGCAACCAAAGCACTGAAGGCTGGTGACCTCGTCCTCGTTGAGAAGGCCTTTCACGTGGCGTATTTTGAAGACAGTAAGGATCAGTCTGTCCTTCTCAACACGAACACGAATCGTGGCTCAATGGGAACGCACGCCCTGCTCTTGTCTGGTCTTGTTGACAAGCTGCTCTGGAACCCCACACTTGCTGAAAAGTATCTCGATCTGCATGACGGTGGCAATTTTGCCGGCGGCAAGGATGCCCGCGTTGTTGACGGGAAGGTTGTTTTGGACACGTTCCGGGTCCAGTCCATCGCTGAGCTCAATAGGTTCGGCTGTCCGCGAGTCAAGTCGGGCGACAATGAAGAGAATGCAAAAGGAGAAACAGACTACAAAACCAACGTAGGCATCTAGGTGCAAGCGTCCTACGTGAACCACTCATGTCTTCCGAATGCAAGGCGTGCCTTCATCGGCGACATGATGATCGTCCGTGCTCTAAGAGACATTCAAGCCGGGGAGAAGATCTTCATGATATATGCTCTTCAGACTGATCCGATCGACAAGAGACAAACGAAAATGAGAGAGAGCTATGGTTTTAATTGTGACTGCGCTCTATGCCAGGGGGAGGCAAAAGTTGTTGAGTGATGCCACTAGGCTACTGTACCAGTACAAAAAGGATCAATCCCCTTGGACACATGTAACAGTACCTTATAACTTAACAAAAGTCCCCAAGGCTCTCATCGAGACGCGCACCCGTCCCCTGGCCAAAGTTAACAAATTTCTTGCCGCGAATTATTTGACAGAGAGCAATTTCCGGACTGTTCCTTTGGCGAAGAGAGCAGAAGGAAAGAGACTCGTCGAAGATATCAGGGAAACATATCCACCAGCCATCTTTGAGCGCCTACCGCGTGTCAATTGCATCGACATCGGTCTATGGTGCAGTCGAGCTGGAGGAGGGCAAGCGAGAGATGCCTTTGTCAAGTTCCTAGGCGTCCTCCGAGACTCAGGACACTTTATTAACGTACAGGGAAACCATGTGAAGGTGGACCGAGAACATGCCGTATTGACGGGGACGGAGGTCCATGCTGTCATGTACGTTAGTCAGGCCTCTGCCGCTATGGGCAATGGGGGCGCTGCATCCACGCTTGAGGCTTTGGCAAGAGAAATGTATAACAGCGAGTTTGGCAGCGACAACGGCTTTGAGTCAAAGTTTTTGTCATAGCGCGCTTGCATCACTCCTGTAAGTCGGGAACTGCTATTGTGGCCAATTCTTTCTTGCCTATTAGCCAAAGTCTTTTGGCGTCCTCGACGACCGGGTACGCAATGATGAAGCAACTATAATTGCAATGTAGTTTCTATACAACCATAAACCAGATCCATGAATGCCATTTCTCTCTCTTTACGGGTATAAGACACTGACGTCTACTTTCGCTTTTCATGAAGCTTGAACCAGACATGTGGCACTGATTGAAGCTGCCATTCAAGCATATGAAATCTTTGGATCGTTTACAATCAGTGACTGGAATTGGATACTATAAGTAAATTTCTTGGCTAGAAACTCAGAGTGGAATATATTGCTACAAAGATGGAGCTACGACAACCTTAGCGCCAGGTGTTGGATACGGTGACGGCCGTTGCACATCCGCTCGGCACTGTGTAGGAACGATTCGGGTCGCTCTCCCAGGTCACGGTCCCATCTGCAGCCACATTGATGAATTTATACTCAAAGGTTGTCCCCGCTGCCAGCGTTACCGTGTAAGTCCATAAATGGTTCGAGCTGGTATACTGAGACGCCGACAACGCCGGCGCGGAACCGGTATCCCAGTTCCCGAGCTGCGAGTTCGAACCAGCCACTTTGATCGTCTGACCGTAAACCGTGGTCACAATCTCATTGAATGTGACAGCAACGCTCGCAGCCGGCGTGCAAGATCCTGTAGTTGTGGATACACTGGTCGCTTGAGTGGTTGACGTGGTCAGCGTTGCCGCCGTAGTGGACGATCCTGATCCACCACCACTCGACGGTCCGGTGATAGCGATATCCGCACAAGTGAGATACACCTGCCCCGTCTGAAACGAATTCCATCTCAGCGACAGCAGGGTGTGATTTGATACGTAGTTCGGTATCTTGATCTTCTTTGTCACCGTGTACCCGCCCGCAATAGACGTGTAGCACGAGCCGAGTGCTGTTCCATCCACCCCCTCGCAGGCGCGTCTCTCACTCGCCGAAAACGCGTTACACGTAAACCAGTCATTCCGGTAGCAAGCTTGACCGGCCGTGCAGTCCGGGCTGTAGCCGCACGCTTGGCCGTCCACGTCTGTGCACTTCAGCAGCCCGGCCTCGAAGCAGTCTTCCGCAGCCTGCTTCTCGTCGTTCGTCGGCGTATACCCGGGGGTGAGGAACTTGTCGACCAGCGTCTGGTTCTGACAGATCCGGTAGCTGAACATGCCGCCATGGTCGCCGTTGTTGTCCACGCACCACTGCACGGACACAACGTCGCCAACCGCGTAGGACGCTACCACCGACGTGCCATAGTCAGATGTCGGGGTGTTGTAGTCGACGCTGACGCGTGCGTTGTACCCACATGGGCCGCTACGGCCCACCTGGGCGGCATCAAGGTCAGGCCATGCAGTTACAGGCTCCAGAATGGTGCATTCCGGACACGAGTCTTTCCCAGCCTGTTACAATTGTGAGTTTTTGGTTTCGGAATCCACTTGTATCATTCCGCTTCTGCTCTTATATATTGCCTGCGCCTTCGGAGGAGATCCTAAACGGCCTTAGGGGGACGGTCAACACGAACCTGGTATCCGAGCCGAGTACGGCTATATGGAATCGTCAAATAGCCATGCCCATAGGCGCACGCCGCGAGGACTAGTATAATAAGAGACTTCATGGTACGCAGCTTTGATTCTGGAATATCTGAGAGAAAATAATTGCGAGCCAGGTAGAAACTTAGAGTGTCGTCAACTAGAGGTCTCAAGAGAATGGACTTTCTGCGTCTTTATGCTTGCCTAGGCTCCTGTTTTTTAACATGCCGAACAGTCAAGCGTTCTACCAGGGCCACATCGACTTGGTTTCGGCGTCGGCGTCGGTGTCGGTGTCGGTGTCGGTCGCATCATATGCAGCAGATATTTTGGATATGGCCGAACAGCTGACATGATGGGCCAGCTGCCAGCCGCCTCTTACGTGTTGGCATTCTCTTAGATGCCTGAATGGTATGGCCACGATTCACTCGAGGGCGGACCAGACAACCACAGTCGAAAAACAAAACTTTGAAAAGTGCCCACTGGTCGTTCATCGGTAGATCTAGAACTCTAGAATATCGAAAGGGGCATAGTTGGGCGCGGTACCGAACAGTCTATGCCGATTCCTCCCCATATGTTGGCACCATGCGGGGATGCGGACCTGGGGTAAATGGAAAAGTTTGTAGTACGACGATGTACGGAGTACTTCACCAACACATGCTTGCTGCATATTCGCAGCTCACGACGTCTCTACGAAAGGCAACTATGGCGGCTGGGTTGTCAGTTGAAAACTTGCCCATTTGGGGTGTTGACCCGGCTTGCGGGTCACTAACCAAACAAACGGCCCGAATCGTGTCTGGACCTGTAAGAGAGGTCTGAGATTCACATAAAATCCAACCCTATACTCTTGGCACCGACTCTTGAGCTGTTCATAAAAGTATGAGGGTTTTATGTGTTCCGTAGTAGAATTACTAGTGTTGAGCCGTAGAGTGAATTTAAAGTGTCAGTTGTCGGTTGATGCAACGGTTGTAAGGATGTTGTGATAATAAAAGTGCGCGCAGTTGGTGCTCTCGATCACATGCATATTTGACTTTTTCCTATATGATCTCTATTATGTACCTTGTATTTAAAATTATAAATTTCTTCCCTACCTGCTAAGGATAGAAGACGCTTACATACCTACTCTCAGACAGTAATACCATACAGAAAGAACAAGACAGCAGAAAGGAACAGATACAAAAAGACAATCTCTTTATTTGGTCAAAATAAATAGGTCCCTACAAGGTCTAAGCTTGAAGTGTATTATCTACACAAGTGCGAAGTACTTCTAAGAGACAAACCTCTCGCTGCAGAGGACATCAAAAATAGTGCACATGCCTACCGAAAATGATGGCCAGAACAGCGCCTCCTGCCTTTAACCTGTAAAGCTCATAATAATTGCAGAATTATTAAAGTTCAAACACGTAGTTGTTATAGAACAACTCTAGGCTGATTTACAATCTGTACTCTGCAGCGCATCAGAAAGCAGTATCTCTACCGACCTTCTCGAATATTTAGCTTCCGGAGGCTTCTTTAGCAGCGGTGCTACATGTCCCGGGATTTTTACACCATCTGTAATGCGCCCGTCGTTAATGTGTGCTCTTGCGAGTTCGTACTCTGATGCTAATCAGAATGCATCGTCTTCTCGTAATGTCTTCTCTTTGATTAACACTATATCCACCAAGACTGTTATACCGTCTTCGTTGCGTCCGTAAGTGTGATATGCTCTCTTAAGTTCATACCCCGACTTTAACCGAGAATTGTCATATTCTGCTAGGGTCTTTTTTTATGGCTGCTATGTGTTCAGTGATGCCGATAGCTTTCTGATGTTGCCCATCCATGCGGTACGCTCTTGCAAGCTGTTGCTCTGATGCTAGTCGAGATACACTGTCTTCCACTAGAATCTCTTTTTTGATTGCTACTACGTGTTCCAATATTTCGACAGCATCTTTAACACGTTCTTCCTCAAGGTACGCACTTGCGAGTTCATGTTCAGATGCCAGTCGAGATCGGTCATCTTCTCTCAATGTTCGTTTTTCGATTTCTCCTATATGTTCAAAGATGCCGATAGCTTTCTGAACATGCCCGTTCATAAGGTATGCTCTTGCAAGCTCGTGCTCTGATGACAGTCGAGATTCACTGTCTTCTGACAGAATCTGTTTTTCGATCTCTACTACATGCTCTAAGATTTCGATAGCGTCTTCAACACGTTCTTCCTCAAGGTACGCACTTGCGAGTTCATGTTCGGATGTCAGTCGAGATCGATCATCTTCTCTCAATGTTCTTTTTTTGATTTTTACTACATGTTCAAAGATGCCGATAGCTTTCTGAACATGCCCGTTCATAAGGTACGCTTCTGCAAGCTCGTGCTCTGATGCCAGTCGAGAGTCACTGTCTTCCGACAGAATCTTCTTTTCGATCTCTACTATATGCTCTAAGATGTTAATAGCGTCTTTGCTACGTCCTTCCCCAAGGTACGCCCTCGCGAGTTCATGTTCGGGTGCCAGTCGAGATTTGTCGTCTTCTCTCATTATCCTTTTCACAATTCCGACTACAGGCTCTAAGATTTCGATAGCTTCCTTGACGCGACTCACATCGAGGTATGCTCTGGCGAGTTGGTGCTCCGCCGCTAGTCGAAGTCCGTCGTCTTCTGGCATTGTCCTCCTTAGGACTCGCACCTCATGTTGAAACATGTCCAGAGCTTCCTTGTCACGCCCAGAGTTGAGATATGCTACCGCGAGGTCGTGTTCTGCATTGAGACGAGAGATGTTCTCTTCTGGATAAAGCTGCTTTCTTCGCTCGTATACTTCTGTGAGGACCTTAACCTCTTCTCGGAAACGTCTGTCCGCACGAAGGCATTCTCCCACCTTCCATAAAAGATCATATCGCTCCTCTATTTGACAATCGCCACTTCCTTGAAGTAGACAAAGTGCGTGGGGAAGATATGACCTCCATACTGTATGATAGTGGCTGTTATCCAAGGAAAACTTTATATTAAGATGCCGGATAGCCTCAATCTCGGCCTCTCGCATGCGCATGTGCTTTTCAATCCAGATTCGCGTTGCTATGTGCACCAGGCTGTGCATATCGAAAACATCGCTTTCGCCTCGTTTACTTAAAAAGGAATACCCACAAAGCGTGCCGATGGCATCAATCATCCGCTCTCTCGATCCAACATCTGGCAGGATGGATTGAGGAATCGCCTTTGGTTCGATATGTGAAATAAACGAAAGGAGATGAGAGGCATCAGGGTGGGACTGGCGGATCTGGTCAAATGATACGAGCCACGTCGTCGCCACGGCATTCGGCGAACCGGCGTATCGTGTACGATCAGGAAATTCTCTGCTCAGCAGGCCCACGACGTCCTTCTCACTGCCGCGCAGCAAGCTGAGATATGTTTCAATTGATATTTGGTTTCTTTTCAGGTATGCCGCGCCTTGTGCGAGTGCCAATGGCAGATAATTAAGTTCCTTCAATAGCTCTTCCACATATGCGTCGTTTCGTAAAGCGGCTGCGGAAAGTGAGTTTCGCAAGACATTCCTCGCCTCCTGTGGGCTCATTTCATGCAGCTCGACCATAGTACCATCAGCTACCGACAATGCGACGTCACGAGAGCGCGTCGTAATAAGCATTATGCCTTGGTCGCTTTCTGGAAGGTACTGAATTATAGCGTCAACTATGTTCATGTCGTCTGCATTGTCTAAAATGAAAAGCCAAGGCCCCGCCGCGTTAGAACCTAAGTGCTGCCGGATCAATTTCTTTATATCATCATCTCCAGTGCTTTTGATTGACAACATCCCTGCAATCTCGGTAAAAGCTTGTTCGAAGGTCGTATTGCTTAATGCAGGCACCCAGAATATGGAATGGTCCGGCTTGTTTTGCCTCGTCCAGTGGGCCAACTCGAGAGCCACCTGAGTCTTCCCAATGCCGCCCAGTCCAACAAGCGCCGCCCTTTGGCTTCCTTGGAGGAAAAACAGATCTCTCAGAGAAGCAAGGGTTTCCTCTCGGCCAACAAAATGCGTGTTCTGGCGGAATGGAATGTTGGACCAGGGCAAAGCGGTGCCGTTGTGATCTGTGTCTGCAACAGGCGCAGTATGCGGCAATGCGACAATAGAATTCATTGATGATGTATCTCCATGATAGTTTGCCATGTTGTTATGGTTCTTAGCCTCAGAAACCTCTTTCCTGAGCCGATGTGCCGCATGCGCCTTTCCCTCGCCGTATATAAGCGGCATGAAAACCCCAAAAATGCCCAAGAGAGAGTACGCCCAGTCTTCCTCGCGAGATGTTTGCCGCGTCTCTGCCCACCCGAAGCGTTCTTCAATATCGAACTGGTCAAGGCTGTCCCCGCGAAGCGCTGGAAGGGCAATTCGGGTTATTTCGTGGATCTGTTCCTCGAGTGATCTCTTGTCACCAATCCGCAGACCATCCGCTGTGAAGAATTCGACGGAAGTTGGAGCTAAAAGCTCTTGAAGCGTCCACCCCCGAGTAAACCATCTGCTCGCATAAAGCCCCAACTTCCATTCCTCGTGGTTCGAACCTGGGACATCTGACAGGTAGACGTAGCATCGGACAGCGTTCTGATACCAGCGAAACATGGAATTGATCGCTGTGGGCAGCTCCTGGTAGTTTGCTTTATTTATGCAGCACGTATCCACCCAGAAGTACTGAAGTCCATCTCGTCTTGCTTGTGCTGCACAGAATCTTATCTTCTCGTAACCTTTCTTGTTCTTGCCAGTGCGGTCAACCATATCATTATACGAGACTTCGTCAGCCTCTGGACCCCATGTATGCGACAGCGCGGCGTATCTAGGTTTATCGCGCTCTAGGTCCTTCTCCGTTAGTCTCAACTCGTCGTTGCCGCATATCTCCAAGAGGCGCATGTTGCTAAACGGGGTTGGTTAGAGGTGGTATCGCGCTCGGCGCCAAAGCAAATGGTCGCTATCAAGCTCAATAATGCTTGAGATGGGCATATGGGACACCCGGATGATGTCAGATCTCGGATGGTGGATTGTAGAATAGGATAAACCAAGGTGAGGCTAGGAAAGTTGCGGCTGTTTGAAATAGTGAGGCTCGCTGCACAGCCCGGAATGGGGCGGTGCGCAAGGAATAAGTCGGATTTACGATTACGCCAGTACCAAAAAGCTCAAACAAACCCCCACGCATGAGAGTGCAGTGATTTTTCTCATCCAATCTTTAGGCACCAAGGAGATCCCTCCCTTATTATTACCTCAGTAATTCAAGACATGGCCTCTAACAATCTTACTCGTCTATGTATCTCCTACGAGCACCAGCGGTCCGTCAAGGAAACAGAGATCAACCAGGAGCAGAAGGTAATCTATTAAAATATAGAAAGTAATGAAAAGGCTGTGCTTGTCATAGCAGCAAGGAGCTGTAGGGGGCTAAAAGTGTAGCGGGAGACTTTCGGTCATACTCGTAAGAAGCGGCGCCATTATAGCTTGGAAAGTTTGGAATGCCACATGAAGCTTTCTATCCGCCGGAGGGGGAAGTAAGGGGCGCGAATGTGCAGATGCTTTCGAACGACTAAAATTTTGCATCGCAAGATTGGGGATACTTGTATGATGCTCTTGAAAGAATGTCACCAGCTTTGCTTTAACGCGCAGTATACAAGTGATGCAAGACACAAGAACAGGAAAGTTCATAGATATTAACGGAGAGAATTGAAATGGTTTCTTGACTTTTGAAAATCTTGTTTTGTGGGCGATGCTGTCAGCGCAGTTGTGGAGAATGCATTGTCTTGTTGATTAAGCCCAACTAAGTAGTCTACGCCTAGTTGCCTCACTATTTATCTATAAGATATAGGTGCCTAAGGCCCTTAGAATACTAGCCTCTGATTGGTCAGAGTTATGCACTCGCTGACAGTTGCTTGACTACACGTGTTGTTTTACCATACGGCACGGGTCTTTTCATTACTAAAAGAATGGGCGAATTAAGTATTTCAATCGTGCATGGTTCTCGTATTCTCTATCTCTCCGCTCCGCAACTGCGATATACTTTTCAGTGGCATCTTATCTTTCCGGACCATCAAAGAGATAGATACAAAAACAATATAGGTCACCTACTCGTAGATATATAGCTAAGGAGGACATATGCAGCGGTCACACGACTAAAATTTTTAAATTCAGAGTCAAAGAAATCGTCAATTTTTTCTGAACTGGATTTTTTTTTAGGCATAATAATATTTTCTGTCATCAGTCCATCTACTACATATGGCAGTGACGAGAAGAGTAATGGTGTGAGCAAGACAGACTCCCACTACCATGGTCATGCTCAAGCCTAGCTTTGCTGGTGAAGGCGATTAATTGCATGTTCGACACGAAGCGAACTCGTCGAGAGTATTCAAGTAGCAGAAACACATGAATGTTTGACTTGCGAAGGACCGTCAATAGAAATCTCTAGTGAGCTGAAAAGAAACAAGAACTAATTCTTAGACGGCTCGAATCTCATAAATACAACCCCGTGCACTCTTGCTTTACCTACGCCCTCGGCCCCGTTCTTATTTTTTAATTTCTACATCGATGCTAAACAACGTAAACTTCCATTTCCCCCATCCGAGTGTGATACCAAAATGACTCGACATACCCTGACCTCGCGGACGGGCCTCTTCCTCGTCTTCCCCATGCCCGTTTATGATCTCCCATTGTTGAGAATCATCCTTGCCTTTTCCTGGAATAATGGGATTGGGGTGTGATTCCAACTGCTTTTCGGTTGGGCTCTCTGTTTCGTTGTAAGTATACACCGTGTTTCCTGAGCGGGTTCGTCCAAGAAAAAATCATACCCGTCGGAATTCGGTAGGTACCACCTGTCTGCGCCATGTTCAAAAGTAGACGTGGTTATGTTGTGGGGAGGGGAGCAATACTATGCGAATCGTAATCCTTGTCCGAGGTAAAAAGTAAGATGTAAGAAGTAAAATGTAACTGACAGTCGCGAGGGCGAGGGGTTACGTATGTGTAAGCTGTGTCCCGGTGCCTATTTCGCCTTCGTAGTCAGTTTGTGATTCGCAGAGATCATCTTGAAGAGATTCGTCTACTACAATGACGATTTCAATTTTTAATTACGGTCTTCTCACAAGCTTCGATTAACATTTATTTTCTTATTTCCTTAATACTTTAATTTCAACAAGCTCTTCATTATGGAAGAGTATAACCTCCATCGAAAACAATGTTTGCCCCTATTGGCATATTAGCACGACACTTCAAGACTGGCAGGAATTAAAAGAGGTCGACTTACCAGTCATATAACTGCTTGCATTGCTGGCCACGTAAACGTACGACCCCTTGAGCTCGCCTGGCTCGCAGAGACGCGCTCCAGGAATCAAGGAGAACCACTTCTTCCGCCACGCTTCAGGGTGGACTGATAGCACTATGACTCTGTTAGTGATCGCCAAGGGTTCAACAAGGTACAAGTCAATTCCGCAATGAAAACCTACTGTCCGTTGCAATAAAACCCTGCGCAATGAATTGTCAGCCTCTGTTCATCCAAAACACGAGCTTTGCAGCGCTCAGTATAATGCTCGAAACAACTTACAGGTGATATGCAGTTCACCCGAGCAAAATCCACCCACTCCACTGCGAGCGACTTGGCTAGGTGCACCACCGCAGCTTTGCTTGCATTGTACGCGGCCTGAGTCTGCGGCACATTGACAAGGATAGCAGACACGCTCGCCGTGAAGATGATGCTGGCACGGCCGCCGGGCCCGCCCTCTTGACCGCCGGCCTGCTCCCACTGCCGGCGCATTATCCGCGCCGCCGCTTGGGCCGTCCAGAATGCGCCGTGAAAGTTGACGTCAAAGATCTCGCGCCACTTGTCCTCTGGATAGTCGATGGCCGGGATGTGGTCCGCGATGCCGGCGTTCGCGACAACGACGTCAAGCCGACCGTCGCCCAGGTCGCGAGCTGCGGCCGCGACGGTAGCTTCGATCTCAGCACGGTTGCGAACATCGGCGCGGTACGCGCGGCAGAGGACGCCACCGTTGGCGGCAGAGATGGCGGCGGCGGTGGCCTCAGCCTCGGCTGCGGGCGTGCTAGTGTAGGTAATAGCGACTTTCGCACCAGCCTCAGCAAGCCCGCGAGCGACTTCGAGACCAATCCCTCGGGTGCCTCCAGTGACCAGGGCGGTCTTACCGGCGAGGCTGAAGTGGGAGAGGACGGGGGCAGAAGGGTTGGGGTGCGTAGCCAGAACCATTTTCGTTCAAGTGTATGTTTTAACAGCCGAAGATTGGTTGCAGTGTGACCAAATACAGGGTATTGATTATGTCGAGAGTGCAACTTAACATTTAGGGAAGCTTAGCTCCCATATACCTGTCAACTACACAATGCAATAGACAATGCAGATCGCCTAACCCTCGGAAGCATAGTCCGGAGGTACTCTTTAGGCCGCCCGCTAGCTCTCTGAGGCAACATTGAGGCGGGCGTCTGTCACCCAGATGTATGCCATTAGAGTTTCTTCTCACACCTTAGCCTACCGTGGGGTCAGTGGCCTTTGGATGATGGAAATAGGCACATGCATATTATTAACAAATTTTTAGCTAGCAAGTTAAGCATTACTGAACGCATCTGTAGAAGTGTATCTCCTAGGGGGGTGAATACGAACAGCACAGGAGATAAAGTAGAAAAGGCATACATGAACTTGTTTTTCAAGCACAGAGACTGCGTATGAATAATTCACTTTCGGCCAAATTTATGAAAGAAATTTTACGGAATATACATGACTTAGAAATTATAAAATAAAAAGGCTCGATTTATTATTTAGACAGCTAAATAGTCTACTGGACACCTTCAATAATTACCTTGAGGACATTTTCTTGGCCTTGTCTAACGAGCTCGAATGCCTCCAGCGACTGCTCAAATTTAAATCTGTGCGTAATAAGCTGGCGAGGCTTAATCTTGCCGGATGCTACTAAGTCCACGGCATTGGGATAGCATCCAGTGGTATACCGGATCGAGCCTTTAATATCAAGCGCTCTGATACACGCTGTTGTGATGGGGAACACAACGTTCTATTCTATTGTTAGCAAGTGAAATCGATGGCAAGAATCAAAGAAAAGAAGACAGAGAAAATAAGCTCACCTCTTTTCCCATTCCAGCCTGGACATATGTACCACCCTTCTTGGCAGCAAACACGCCGGCCTGAATGCAGCTCTCCGCTCCCGTGCACTCGAGCACTACATCGGCGCCTTCACCGAGGCCACGTTCTGCGAGAATAGATTCTCCCATTTTTCGAGCTGCCTCGACTCTGTCATCAGCGCTGTCGGGCAGCTTTGCGTTGCGGTCTACAACATGGACGGCGTCGGCGGCAAATTTGGACGCAAATTCCGCCCGCGAGCGTGAGGCATCGACGCCGACTACACGTGAAGCTCCGTAAGCCTTGGCCACTGCCTGGCATAGCACTCCTATGGGACCGCAGCCAAACACTAGGACTGTCTGGCCACCCCGGATGTTGGCGACCTTGCAGATCTGCACGGCAACAGCGACGGGCTCGATTAGAGCACCGTCTTCGGAGGACATGTGCTCAGGGATCGGATAGCAGTAGTCTCCGGCCACAATATAGTATTTCTGCAGGGTGCCATCCCACGGAGGGGTTGCCGCGAAGACTGTGTCCGCACAGAGGTTGTAGGCTCCCTGCCGGCAGAAGTTGCAGCTGCCTGGAGTCAGCCAAAGTGAATCCAATCAAGACAGATAAAAATGAGAAAAGCCTACTGGCGACATGGGACACCCGGCTCAATTGCCACGCGGTCGCCGACTTTAACGTTCTTGACTTTGCTACCGACCTCGACGACGGTGCCGGCGCTCTCGTGGCCCAAAACGATGGGGCTGTTGAGCACAAAGTCGCCAATGCGCCCGCGCTGCCAGTAGTGTACGTCGCTTCCGCAGATACCGGTCTGTTCAATGTGCACACGTATGTCCCACTCGTCACGCAGCTTGGGGACCTCGCGGTCCTCGAAAGCTGTGTCCTTGATGGATCTAAGCACGAATGCGGGGTTCTAAGCGGGAATGATTGTTAGTGATGGAATAAGCATACAAGCAAATCGAAAGTAAGAATTGTATGGATCGGCAGATGAGTACCTTCTCGGCCATGGCTGCCTTTGGTGCTTGGTCTGGGTTGATGTGTTTGGGTCCGAAGTTTAAGGACGAAACTATGCAAGAAAAGCAAGCAGCTCTGTTTGCTCTCGACAAGGGTGGTGGTGACAGCTGGTCCCCTTTGAGTAAAGAACTGTGACGAGCAAGCCTAATTGATGCATGCGGCCGTGGCAGCGGTGCGCTACATTGGTCCGGCCAGCTGGGGCTAAGCGGTCGGCCGATGCGCTGCACCGTTCGGGGCGACAGTCATCCGGACCCACTAAAGCTAAACCGTCAACTCCACAATCCTTCTGGCACCTGAATTTTGCAAGATCTCTCTTCCGCGATCACGATCTCCGGCCGCCTGCAACCCTCAGAGCGGAGAGAGTTATAACACCACCGTAGTGGGGGAACATTAGGTTCATTTCCCCAACCTGTGACGTCCGCTCCATCTGCCGCCTAGCATCAATTACGTTACCACACCGAGGCCATGGAATCCGCCTACCAATCGCTTGTCCAGCGGGTGCTCGACAAATGGGAAGAAAAAAAGAAACAGGCACCGCAGCCTTCCACAGGCGAATCTAGGCCAATCGGTACCTCTGATAGGCAGAAAGGTCAAGGGACAACAACGACATCAGCAGCGCCGCGCCTCATTATTGCTCTTGCTGGTCCTCCCGGGTCAGGAAAGACAACCATAGCCACTCATGTGGTAACCAGGCTCAACAACCTGCCGTCACCGACCCAGGTACGGGCGGTAGCCATCTCAGCGGACGGATTCCACCTCCCACGTGCGGCGCTCGCAGCCATGCCTAACGCGGAAGAGGCCATCCGGCGGCGTGGAGCGCCCTGGACGTTCGACGGAGCTGGGGTGGTGGCGCTGGCTAAGGCTCTGCGAGCTGGAGCGGGTCACGAGACCGTTCTGGCGCCGACGTTCGATCACGCAGTCAAGGACCCTGTAGCCGGTGGGCTGGCTATTGGCCCAGAAGTGGAGGTGTGCATCCTGGAGGGCAACTACCTCCTCAGCAGCGAGGCCCCGTGGGGAGACATTGCAGAGGTCGTGGACGACCGCTGGCTAGTGCGAGTCGAACCTGACCTGGCGCGGACGCGGGTGGCCGCTAGACACTTGAAGGCGGGGATCGAAAGCACAATGGAAGCTGCTGTGCGGAGGGCAGAGGGGAACGACTTGGTGAATGGGAAATGGGTGATGGAAAAGAGTCTGGGACGGCAAGATGTCTTGATTGAAAGTGTTGAAGAGCCGCTAACGTCGAGTGAAAGTGGTTAGACTTGGCGTAGAGAGGGCGACAGACCCCCGTTTGCCTGTTTAAATATGCCGTATGGAGTGGAGACCTAGAACATACAGCGCAATATGATTATCAACTTTGTCTACTCCAAAGCATGCAGGTACGCCAACGAATGTTTGCCGTGGAGCCCTAGCTCGTGCATATTCGGGGTATTTCTACGGCGAGTTCTGTTATGTTGGCGAGTTCAATATAACCACATCGAACAGAGCAACTCTGGCATTGCTTATTTTTTTTTTTTTGTTGTTGTTTGGATCAAAATATTTCACCAAGGCTTTCCCATTCTACAACCGTCATCCCTTCCTTGGAGAATAACTAAAATGCCTGCAGCGAAGGAATCGATTCGAGCGCCGAATCCACCCATCGAGGACAGCGTCTTCAAGCAGCTCCGTCTTGATGGCCGCACCGTAATCATCACTGGTGGCGCCGGTGGTATCGGTTATGAGGTTGGCCGGGGTCTAGCCGAGGCTGGAGCCAATGTGAGTTGATCTTTCCCTGCATGATCTTTCTTGATGTTCTCAGCCCCTGACATTGCTGCAGCTTGCCATCTGGTACCACACTTCTGCCGCAGCCGAGAAGCTTGCTGCCAAGATTGCGGCCGATTTCAACGTCAAGACGCGCACCTATCAGGTGGACGTGCGGGATTATGCTGCGGTGGAGTCCGCAGTTAACCAGGTGGTCAAGGACTTTGGCCGGTTAGATGTCATGATTGCGAACGCGGGCGTGCCATCCAAGGCCGGCGGCCTGGACGACTCGCTAGAAGACTGGGAGCGCGTGCGGGCCACCGACTTCGACGGCGCGTACTACTGTGCGCGAGCTGCTGGTCTTGTCTTCCGCGAGCAGAAGAAGGGCGTGGCCATCATTACTGCCAGCATGAGCGGGCACGCGGCCAACGTGCCACAGGAGCAGACGTGCTACAACGCCTGCAAGGCTGGCTGCGTGAGTTTTAGCGCGCTGCGCCGCTGCAGCTACTTCCTACACTTCCATACCTAGCAGACGAGCAGCTGACTAACTTTGACTCTTTTGCAGATTCATTTGGCAAAGTCTCTCTCTGTGGAGTGGGCAAAGTGGGGAGGCCGGATCAACTCTGTCTCTCCTGGCTACATTGACACTATTATCTCAGGCGACTGCCCATTCGAGATGAAAGAGGAGTGGTTCAGCCTGACGCCCCTGAAGAGGGACGCAGATCCCCGCGAGCTCAAGGGCATTTACCTTTATCTGGCTAGCGACGCCAGCTCGTACACAACAGGGGCAGATTTTGTTGTAGACGGCGGCTACACTGCCCGGTAGTCAACTTGTGCTACCGCACTGGCGATAGAGTCTGTAGACATAGAGCAAATATAAGAATAAATACAGAAGTTTAAACAAAGATATTAGTAGAAGACGTCTACTCGTCATCACTCGAATTTTTAATAGACATCAGCACTACTGGCAGACTTGTCGCCGTCACATGGCAGCAGTCGTCCCAAGCAACTACGAGTAATTGTAGAACCAATTTACCACATTTTGAATCCTGAGAGAATAGAGAGGATGTAACGTCTCTCGCAGGTATACAATTGGCACACGCTCTACGTCTATTTCATCATCATATTACTTGCCAATAGTCTTGTATTCCAATCGTACGGTCACATTGTATGATCAGCAACGAGCTAGGTCTTTGCTAACTTGCCCACCATATTAAGCCAAAGCCAATCATTCTCTCTCGCGCAAAGAGCAGCTTTGCGCGTCATGGCGATGAAGCTCCAAATCAGGCAAGACTGTTCCGTCAAGAGACTTTTGTGGAACTCCACGTGAGAAATATTCTAAATCGACATACAAATGAGCTATGCTTATACGAAGACGGGCAACAGTCGCCCTCTGCAGGTGGTAAAGCAGGCTTGGGTGATCTGCGTTGCATTAGTGCACGCTTTGTTGTGACGATTTTGTTCGTACGAAAAGTACCTTCACTAAGTCCTAGCACCAAACACGAAATTGGAGAATCGCCTAAAATTTGTTCCCCAAATCATTTCGCTGAGGGTGACTGTGGTCCGCTGTGTCTCCACATTTCGTTGCCCGCGTTGTTTCCACGTTTCTTGTGGGCATGTTCTTGTGAGAGAACCATGGAGAACCTCCTCCACAGGCTCCACTAGGTCCCCATACTCCACAGCCACTCCCCAGAGATTTCAAGTGCGGGTTTGCTGGGGGTTGCATATGCAGTACAATCTCTCCTGATGCTCGAAAAGGATAACGAAGACTGTTACATGGTGGAAGTGTAACTGACTAGCCTGTCTCGGCCCCAACTGAGAGATCATCGAAAGACAGCCGTCGAGCTGGGGACAATTATATAAGAAGGCTTCATGTGCTGCATACCATGATCACACCGATGATCGGCGTGTACTGTGCTCGACTCTTCAACTTGTTCAAACCTTAATTATCTTGAATTTGTTATCTTCCGAATTTATCACCATGAAGGACTCTCAGATCGTGGGAGAAGCCCTCGCAGAGGTGCTCCCCAAGACAAATAAGTGGTGGTTTCAGCAGTCTCATCTCTTACGCCTCAATCTCCTACTCTTGATTCCGCTGCTGTCGTCGTCTGTGGCAGGCTATGATGGTGAGTTCCCTATGAAGAGTCACTTAGAATGATATTCAAATAAAGCAGAAGAAGAGCACTACTGATTCGCAAAATTCGCAATGTAGGATCTCTTATGAATGGTCTGCAATCCCTCTCACAGTGGCGGGACCATTTTGGGAACCCAGAGGGGGCCAAACTCGGCGTTGTGAACGCAGCTCAGTCGATTGGTTCGGTTGTTTCCCTGCCCTTTGTCGGTGGGCTCAGTGACCGGCTGGGTCGCAAACCCGTCTTGGCGATGGGCATCGTGCTTATTATAATTGCAACCATTATTCAAGCCGCCTCTGTCAACTTGGCCATGTTCATCGTGTCACGCCTGATTGTCGGTTTCGGTGGTATGTTCGTTGTCCAGCCAAGCCCTTTACTCATTGCTGAGCTGGCGTACCCGACGCATAGAGGAAAGTATACCTCTGCATACTGGACCATGTATTATTTGGGTATGTTCTTTTGTTTCCTTCTGGATCCGTATTTCAAAGAGACAGAGACAAAGGGACAATGCAGCTCTTTCCAGTATCATCATGAACTGACATTGTGCTCTACTCATCAGGTGCTATTCTTGCCTCTTGGACAACTTTCGGTACGCAGAAATATACTAGCACTTGGTCCTGGCGTATTCCCTCCATCCTTCAAGGCGGCTTTCCTCTTTTGCAGCTGATCTTCTTGTACTGGGTGCCTGAGTCACCTCGTTGGCTTGTAGCGCAGGACAGAGCGGGCGATGCGGCGGCAACACTTTCAAAATACCACTCTGGGGATGCGAGCACAACAAGCCCTCTAGTGGCAGCTGAGCTTGCGGAGATTGTGGAGGCCATCCGCGCCGAGCGTGAGGCCGGCAGCGGTGGGTGGGGTGCTCTATTCTCGTCGCCCGGTAACCGGCGCCGCACGCTGATTGCTGTGTGCGTGGGCGGCTTCGCGCAGTGGAATGGCATCGGCGTCGTGTCGTATTATCTGACACTCGTGCTCGACACGATTGGAATCACCGACACGTTCACGCAGACGCTGATCAACGGCCTGCTGCAGATCTTCAACTTCGGCGCCGCGCTGTCAGCCGCCGTCCTAGTGGACCGCCTAGGCCGGCGGGTGTTGTTCCTCTGGAGCGGCGTGGGCATGCTCATCAGCTACATTGTGTGGACCGCCTGCTCCGCAGTGAACAACGACACAGGCAACAAGGCGGCCGGCATCGTCGTAGTCGTGTGCCTCTTTGTCTTCTACTTCCACTACGACATCGCCTATACCCCGCTGCTGATGGGCTACCCGACGGAGATCTTCCCGTACTCGCTGCGCTCCAAGGGTATCGCACTTGAGCTCTTCTCCATCTACGGGTCGCTGATCGTGCAGGCGTTTGTGAACCCCATTGGCCTTGGGAATATTGGCTGGAAGTATTACATTGTCTTCTGCTGTTTCCTGGCGGTCTTCCTGGTAGTTACATATTTCCTCTTCCCTGAGACGAAGGGCTACAGCTTAGAGGAGATCGCGCAGATCTTTGACGGCCCCAGCGCTGTGATGGATACTGTCAAGCTGCGAAAGAATGAGGACGAAGTTGTAGCTGGCTCGAAGCACGAGGAGAGTGCATAGGCGGTTAGTTAAGCTGTAATATTCTCCAATAGCAACTTTATGGTTGAAAATGGTGCAAGTTCACTAGAACCATATCCTGAAAACAGACCAATTTTACCAGCACCTAATGTGCAGTAGCAATGTATGTACCTTTCCACGATGCGTTGCACATATGACGTGCAAAAAAACCACTGTCAAGAGCAAAGTTGACGGCACCACTAAAATCTGATGCGGAATGCTAGCGTGCGGGCGTTGAGCTGTGTCAGCGCACCTTTGCAGCAGCGTCTTTGCAACTCAGGGTCGTACTATATAATGCTACGAGGATCCACAGAGCCAACTCGTGTGCTTCTAGGGCAAAAAGTCGGTAAAAATGGTTCCCCATATTTTGCGTTTAGCTGC
This sequence comes from Hawksworthiomyces lignivorus, assembly GCA_002917075.1. Taxonomy (NCBI): domain Eukaryota; kingdom Fungi; phylum Ascomycota; class Sordariomycetes; order Ophiostomatales; family Ophiostomataceae; genus Hawksworthiomyces; species Hawksworthiomyces lignivorus. Next base: position 521,340 of record NTMA01000009.1, on the reverse strand, counting down.
TTCCTAGACTCAAAAGCGAAATTCTTGCCACTACTAGCCGATGGGGGGACTCCGTCATTTGTAACATATTTTCAGTGATTAACGTCTGTCACAACACGCGCACCGCGCACGCGTCTCGCTCATCTCCATTTTCTCACAAGAGTGTCGTAGAGAATAAAGGCAATGAGGAGCACTTCCGGGCTGCCGTTTCCGGCGTCTATTGAAGTGGCTAGCCCGGCTGCCGGCACTGTTGACGAGGTACCGGCTGCAGAATCAGCCGAGATCGGGTCTGGAAGAGTGGATATTCCCCTCGGCCAAGCGGACCAGGCATGCAAGGAGTGCCGGCGGAGGAAATCGAGATGCAACAAAGCTATTCCCATCTGCAATCTGTGCGTGAAGTACCGGAGACATTGCTTATACGAGAAGTATTCGCGCACACCATTAACAAGAAAGTAAGCCACGGTCCCCTCTTCCCGTCTTCGGCCTTCTATCTCCGTCACAGGTCACTCACAGATTAGACACCTTACCGAGGTCGAGGAACGACTCGAGAGGGCGGAAGCCCTTATCCGCCAGATGACTCGCCTGCTTCCACCACACTCTCGGGTAGGATCCTTAGCCAACCCTCTGAATACTGTTGCTACGACCTCCGGACTTGCGCCGGAGGAATTCAACCTCGCCGGCCAAGAAGTAGCAGCCGGCGGCGTAGCCCAAGGTCAAGACGATGGCTTAGCGGCCGCTTCTATGACAACGCCGACTGCCACATCTTCGGTCAGTCTCGACACGGCATCTCGTCTCTCTGAAGCAGGCCTTGAAGTGACTGGTGGTTCAACGCCAATCCCGCCACCGGTGGGGACGGTACCACAGCCCGTCATGTCCTCTAGCCAGTTGCCTACGAGTGAGGAGCATGGCGGCTCTAGCCAAGCAGCTCAGCTTGAAAGTCCGCCCACAACTGAGGACTTCGACTGGGATGAGCAGGACACTGTTGGTATTGGTTCTCCATCTTCTAGCCACGGCGGTGCTTATGACATTGGAGCAGACACGCCACCGTCGCCTGTGCTAGACGGTATGGCGTCACTCGCACTCGGAGAAAAAGAAGCTGGCTATCTTGGTGTCGCGTCCGGGGCTGCTCTCCTTCGCATCCTGGAGCCAGCCAGAAGTAGGCGCGACTCAAATATTAATAGCCGGCCACAGCAGCGCATGACGCCAGCACCCACTTCTTTGCTCAACCCGAACCGGCACATTGCTGACAGCATGATTGACGCCTACTTCCTTCAGTACCACGCAAGCTATCCGATCCTCCACGAGCCAACCTTTCGCGCGCAGTGGGCCGAAGTTATCCCACGTCCGCACGGCGACTCGTGGACGGTCTTGGTGCACGTCGTCGCCGCGCTAGGCGTGTTCACCACGGCCACAGGGCCGGTAGAAACAGCGCCGGCAGATGCGCACCGCGGCAGCAGAGAGCTGGACGCGGTGCTCTTTGCCCACGCGCGCAGCGTCCTGTCATTTGACTTTCTCGAGCGCGGCAACCTAACGATGGTGCAGGCGCTAACGCTCATGTCCAACTACCTGCAGAAGCGCGACAAGCCCAACTCGGGCTACAACTACCTGGGCCTGGCAGTGCGCATGGCCATGGGCCTGGGCCTGCACAAGGAGTTCCCCGGCTGGCGCATCTCGCCACTCAGCATGGAGATCCGCCGGCGCGTGTGGTGGTCGCTGTGTGTCTTCGACGTCGGCGCTACAATCACCTTCAGCCGGCCGCTGGCGCTGCCATTTGAGGGCGTCGAGGTGGCACTGCCCCTCAATGTCCACGACAGTCACCTCACGGCGGCTTCCAAGGCCTACCCGCCCGCAGAGAGCGCCGAGGTCACGCCGTACACGGCGGTGCGCACGCAGGCCAGCTTCCACGTCGCCACCGCGCCCATCTACGCGCGCGTCATCTCCAAGCCCTTCCCATCTACCGAGGAGCTCGTGCGGCTGGACCGCACCCACCTGGACGCATGGCGCGTCGGCGTGCCCCGCTTCTTTGCCGAGGATGCTGTCGACGTGCCCCCGCGCTACATGTTTGCGCACGCGGTCATGCAGTGGCGCTACCGCAACCTGCGCATCATCATGTATCGCGCGACCGTCATTCGTCGGGCACTCCGTGCGCGCGGCGCGCGGGACCGCGATCAGGACGACGAAACCCCGGAGAGCCGGTGGGCGTACGACTGCTGCCTCGCCGATGCCCAGATCACGATCCAGTCAATCAGCGCGTTCTGGGCCGCCCACCCCCGCTACCACAACCGCCTGACGGCGTGGTACGCGTTGTAAGTCCACCTTCCTTGTACCACTGACGCGTATTGGACAAGCGTTGTGTGCAGAAGACGCTAATTCCGATCTATGCAAATACTAGGTATTTTCTATTTCAAGCAGTGCTCATCCCGTGCGTCTGCCTGCGAAACGACCCTCTGGCGCCGTGCGCCCCGGATTGGCGCGCCCAGATCATCACAACGCTGCGGAGTATAGCGGCTATGGCCCCCGTCAACCCAAGTGCGGCGCGCTGTCACCGTACGATCACGAGTCTCTGTGGCCGGTACCTGGAGGCACAACACGACGCTGCTGCAGAGCAGCCGGCACAGCCCCTAGGCTTAACAGAGGGAGGTATTGGTACATCAACGCTTGATGAGAGAGACAGTGGCGATGCACAGCGGCTTGTTTCAGCGCCAGTTGACGAGAGTCCCCATACTCAGATTAATGGTGTATTTTCCATGTTGTGGCCCAATGCAGTACCCGTGAAAGCAGCTGATCTAGTTATGTCTGACAGTACTTGGATGGAGTTGTTGGGCTCGGAGACGGGAGGACCTCCAGAGGAAGATATGTTCGGACCGACTTGGTTTCCAAGTTAACCTTTACATATTACCTGTTATGTAATGTATCAATAAATATTATGAATGGAACGCTGGCAAAAGATTAACCTTAGCCTCATATCTCTTTTCTTTGGCTCCCAGTTTCAAAAGAAAAGGATCAAATGATCGCAGGCCATCCAGGACTATTACAGTCAACCCTCTATATTACAGCGGCCATGCTGTTCTCTTTGCTCATTATTGTCAAAGTTTTACCGCTGATTCATAAAACGTAACAGAACCAGCTTAAATTAATATCTAACACTTTGATTTCGTGGGTTGTGAAGATAATCGAGAGTAAGACAGCGATGGACGTACTCGAATAATAGATTAAGCTTGGCGGTCCATGTGCGTCGAGGATGTTGTTATAAGCGAACCACATCCAAAAAGCGAATTCTATCATGGACACAATTTCATGTTGGTGGACAAATAGAGTCACGGGGTATTTGCTGCAGTCGATTGGCTGCTGTATAGAGCGAGATGCGGCGAAACATCATCAAAGTGGCCTCAATAGCAGACTCGGCTAATAGACGATAAATATATATCGCCAGTTCTAATTCGCGCCAATTAAATCATCTGCTGCTCAAAGTAAGCTTGAAAAACAATATAACATGGTGCGCCCTAGAAGGTCGGCAGCTTCTAGACGTGCCGGAAATATTCCATAGCCCAGACCTTGGCACTATAAAGAGCCCTGCCTGTATCAGATTCTGCTTGGATGATGAGATGGGGAAAGACATCGCCAAGGCTTCTTCATTCGGTACTTGATCCAGCATGCCGCTTAGAACAAAATAAAGACGAAAGTCGATGCATACTTAAAGACACCAAACCTGGGTTGTGTGCCACGGCAACCTTCTTGTACACAGCACTGACTACGACACTCGTGAAACAGTAACTTATCCATCATGAAGGCTCTCTTTCTCGCCGCCGCCCTGTCGGCCGTGACCAACGCCCACTACATTTTCGACATTCTCATCGTCAACGGTCAGACTATTGGCGGCGAGTACAAGTACACGCGTCGCAACTCTAATTCATATAACCCTGCGTTCCCCGACATTGTCGACACGAACGACCTGCGCTGCAACAAGGGGGCCAAGCCGGGCAACACCGATACCTACGAAGTCAAGGCCGGCGACAAGATCGGCTTCAAACTGTTTAACCACGAGACCATCGAGCACCCCGGCCCGGGATTCGTCTACATGTCCAAGGCTCCAGGCGCAGTCAAGGACTACGACGGCTCCGGCGACTGGTTCAAGGCATACGAGACGGGCCTCTGCGGCAAGAACCCGGGCCAGGACTCAGCGTGGTGCGCGTACCAAAAGGACCGTCTCGAGTTCACCATCCCCCCCAAGACTCCGCCCGGCGAGTACCTGGTCCGTGTCGAGCACATCGGTCTGCACGAGGCCTTCAAGGACCACGCCCAGTTCTACATTGAGTGCTTCCAGCTCAAGATCACCGGTGAGGGCGGCGGCACACCCAACCCTCTTGTCAAGATCCCCGGCCTCTATAAAGCGAGCGACCCTGGCATCCACTATGACAAGTGGGCTCACAATCCAGCGGCGTATGTTATGCCAGGCCCTGCTGTATGGGATGGAAACTGAACGGAGCTTGACATAAGTGTGTATCGTGGGCTGAGGTCAACCCAGTCAGAGAGAATCATTGATATCACAGAAAATAAACTTCCGTTCTAGCCCAACTATTAAATACTATTTTGTATCGAGCATTGTGAATTAATTGAACCTAAGCGCCTCGCAAACATGGGTGTTCGTGTCAACTCTTTGAAAGAAAAGATAAGATGCTGAGAGCGGGACTGGCCGAACCCTCGACTCTACTCCAAGATCAGCATCTCCTGAAGTAGCCTTTAAGCATTTGATCTGAAGGCTGCTTGACCTTACTGATGCGGAGAGAGCGTGAAGTTGCTTCCCTTGTGGCGTAGGGTGCCAAGTCATGTGATGAGACTGCGGCAACCTCCACCTTTGGATCTTGTTTGAGCGGCATAAATAACCTGTCCTAAAGAAGAAATGAAGGCAACGACGCAGCTTTCACTTCCTAGCTTTCTATATTGCAGGGAATGCTCGAATTTGTCTATTCCAACAAGAATTCCGGGGACTTTAAGTCTACCCAACCTAGATTTGGCTCCGATTGTTTCCAGCCGAGTCGATCTCGAACCAACTTGGAGTACGTCTTGACTTCGTCAATCGTGTAGCTCAAGAATGGAATTTCCTTTTGTTCAACTTGTTAGTTTAGAACCTGACGAAAATCAGTCAATATCATACCTCTTGTCGGTAAACGCCGCTACACATAAAAAAGATGTGCACCGTACGGCTTCCTGTTGGCAAAGAATACTGCCCAGCACCGTGATACATGCTTCCAAGCATGATGAAAGCCTCCCCTTTCTTAAGCTCAGCATCGAATACTCCAAGGTCACCATTTGGACCAAAATCAGGTTTGTCGTCTCCCCAAAGATGTGATCCAGGGACAATTCTTGTCGCGCCATTGGCCTTGAAGGTATCGCAAGCAGGTACAAATAGGCCTAATAGCATATCTCGACCGCGATAGTACTTATCTGTCTTTGTATGTTTATGGTGGTGGTTCTTGTCGTCACGATGTAGCTTCTGGGCTTGGCAGCCAGGCTGAGAGTCCATGGTGATAGAGATAGAGAGTAGTGGATCAGATTTACCGGATTTTGCCTCGTCACCGTACCATGCTGACGACTCGATACCAATAAAGTAATCAGCAAGACTCTGTTTCTGTTTTAGTTTGACATATACAACTTATGCTTTTCAAGTAGAACTAATACACAAATATGTCGTGAGACTCATACATGGTAGAGAGGGTCAGAAAAGAACTTCTCACGGGCAGTCTTGCTTCGACCGACCAGGCGGGTGCAAGTTGCCGTGCCACCATTCAAGGCACCAACTTTACTCCTACTAGTTAGAGAGGCATCAAGATAGGGCTGAACCTCTTGCTGCGCATCGGCGAGAGATTGCAGGTCAATGAAGTCCTTAATTATGACACAGCCGTCTTTTTCCACAGCATCAATGAAGGCTTGGAGACCTGCTGCTCGAGGAATGCGCTGAGCCATTGCCTATGGTGGTTCTAGTTGCTATCGCTTACAGCTGCGATGGTGCGATAAGATGGGTGGCGAGGCGTGTTGTGTTGGCAATATGATATTACACAGGGATCTGAAATTCGTCAACCTGTGATGCTTAACGCGTGCGGCGCCAGCCACTTTAAGGAGCATCAGACGTTTCTTTGGACTGAGAACATTGTCTGATAGCGATCAGCAACCATGCCGCCTACTCCACCCGATAAGGATTTCCATGCGAATCGCTAGTGCGTGAGTCCAACCAGTAAAATACACCCAAAACGTTCCTATTTTTCTCTAAACCTCGATTACCAGGGAGCTCGCTGACGATTTCCTCCTTTAGAATACTCGTCAGCTCGCCAAGTCCGGAATTAGATAACCCCGCCAGAAGACCCATGCTTATGTAGTGTGAAGCAATGACTTCGAGCAAATGCTTATTCGGGGAACACCGAGGCTTAAGCATATACAATTATACTTCATTTTTATAAGTACAAGGAAGCAAATTGTATGGTAAATAATATGGCAACAACTAACAGCTCGTAAAAGCCAAGAAAAATACAGTTCTAAGTGAAGAGAAATTTGTATAGGAAAACAGCTGCTTCAAGAACTACGAAGCACTCTATCCATCAACTAGAGAGCTCTATTGGGGTAATTAGTTCTAAGAGTTTATATTCTTAAGATGAGTGTCTAGGTATAAATATAAGTCTTGTATACATGGGTAACATTATAATAGATTCTTATAAATCTCATTCAAATAATAGAAATTATTGAATTGTTACATTAACTACATGTATATAGAGTACAAAGTACTTCTCAAAGATAAACTGCATACTCTAGAGGACGCCAAAAATGGTAGCACTTGCCTGCTGAGAATGGTGGCCGGAATAGAAGCTCTAGTCTTTAACCTGTAAGATACCGTTGTCATATTAGCCGATGATTATGTCACTAAGATTTGCGTGGTGGTTTCCGGACGATTTGTAACTAGTAAAGCTGCATACGTCTCTAACTTTGCGAGTTTAGAGGGCCTTGTTGAGTTCAGGCGTAGCAGATTGTTAATATTAGAGATAAAATTGTTTCTAATGTCAGGGCCATTTAGGCCTCTAAGGGTAGATACAGTGTTATATACAGTATGTTATTATACAAATACTGTATAGCCTCGAGCAGATCACCTTACATGTGTCTGGTGAGATTGCTACAGATGCGCCCAGAGCTGAAAGTGCTTATTTGTAGTGATCAGCCCACCAACCTAGAACTTAAAACTGACGACAGAACAAGTGGAGAACAAAATGGACAGAATTTTATCACATAACTGCACACTGTTCATTTCAGAGAAACAACCTATTACATGTCATCGACGTTGGAAAAAGGCGTTGACTCCGAAGGACCAAAGCCTGTGGGCCTCAGGAACCTTTCGCCAGGACGTGCTTATCTTCAGCTATGGGCCTACTCGTCCGCACTCGAATGGCTTATCCGTATCCCTGCTCTGGTGGCGGCCGTCGGTGCTGGCACTGCCTATCCTTTGATGACGATTATATTCGGTGACCTGGTAAACGATTTCAACAGATGGGCACTGGGCGGGATCTCTGCGGCCGAGTTTCGCGATAATGTCTCCAGTAGTACTCTTTACTTTGTGTACCTCTTCATAGGAAAGTTTGTGGTATGTTTCTGTGCCGGTCTTTCTTTTAGATCTGACCTTGCTGACATCCTAGTTAAATTATATTGCATCTCTAGGTCTCAACATCACAGCATCGTGGATCACACGGAGAATCCGGGGCCAGTACTTCAACATTATTATTCATCAGCCGGTATCATATTTCGACAGCCATGCTCCAGGATCTGTGTCTAGGAGTTTGTCGGCCGATCCCGACGCATGCGAAGTCGGACTCGGCGACAAGGTCGGCACCGCTGTGCAGTCTCTATCGATGCTAATCTCATCCTTTGTTATTGCTGTGACCAGGAACTGGAAGCTCGCGCTAGCAAGTTATGCGGTTCTACCATATATGTTCCTCACTACTGGGCTTTTCATGAGAGCAGAGACAAGTAAAGAAGCACAGATGCGAGACGTATTGGCGATGGCAGCCACATTGGCTGAGGAGGCCATCAGCAGCATCTCAACCGTGTTATCCCTGGATGCTAGCGCTAAAATCGTCGACAAGTACACCGCCATGGTCAATCGTGCTGCGAAGATTAGCTTCTGGCGCGGCCCCCTGACCGCCTGCATGTACGGAAATTTGTGGCTGACGATTCACTCGATCTATGCGCTCGCACTGTTTTATGGCGCCCGCCTCCTTGCCTGGGGTGAGGTCAGTACCGGTGGTAACGTAGTCACGTATGTGTTTCTCAGTCTGCATATCAGGCTCGAAGGGACGCTAACCTTTCCAGTGTTATCTACTGCATCGTCATGGGTGGCTCCGCATTAGGTTTCGTTGGCCCAGTTATGCCGGACTTTATCAGAGCTGCCGCAGCTGCGGCTAATGTCTTGACTCTGATGGATGCAGGTCAATTGGCCTTAGCTAGCTCTAAGACTCAGGGAACTATTCCAGAGGATGGAATGGGCCTTCTTCGGTTCGACCACGTTTCTTTCTCCTACCCCTCAAGACCGACGGTCATGGTGCTTCGTGATTGCAGCTTTGAGATTCCTCCTAATCGCACCACAGCTTTAGTCGGGCCGAGTGGTAGTGGTAAAAGCACCGTCCTCGCGCTTCTAGAGCGATGGTATCAGGCGGAAGGCTGCATTTTCGTCGACGGAATAGACATCAAGGACCTGGATCTCAACTGGTGGCGCCGTCAGATCTCTATAGTTGAGCAAGTCTGTTTATCCTTACCCTATTTGTATTGTCTTAGTGAAGAGCTGCTAGTAACCAGGGACAGGAACCTGTGCTGTTCGATGATACTATCCTAGAAAATGTGTTGAACGGCCTCCCATCCGAAGACCTGGTCCATTTGGACTCAGCAGCCAGACGGCAACTTGCATCCCATGCCTGCATCCTAGCCAGCGCTCATGATTTCATCCAGGCTATGCCCGATGGATACGACACGAGAGTCGGCGAGCGCGCAACTCAACTCAGTGGGGGACAGAAGCAGCGAATCGCCATCGCGCGGGCTGTCATTTCGAATCCTAGAATCCTCTTGCTAGACGAAGCGACGTCTGCCTTGGACCCCGAGTCCGAACGAGCCGTGCAAGCAGCTATAGACCGTGCAGCTGTAGGACGCAGTACTATAATTATTGCTCACCGATTGTCGACGATCGAGAATGCAGATCAGATTATCGTTTTGAAGGACGGCGGCGTCCATGAAGTCGGCACGCATTCCGGGCTCCTTGCTCGGCAGGGTCTCTACGCACAGCTTCTAGCCGCGCAATCCACCGCCGTGCCTGAGTCGCCTAAGGTTGTCAAGCCCTCCCCTAAGGAAAAAACTTTGAACGAGCTTCCTCTCAAGGGCACTTCGCGTCAGCCTATCGACGAATCACTTATGAGCACCTCTATAACCCGCCACTACTCTCTACTAGGTGGCTTATTCCGCATCCTCGCAGCGGACCGGACGAACGTATTGCCATTTTTGGCCGGATTTGCAGGCTCCTTGCTCAACGCCGCCGTCTTTCCCTTACAGGCATTTCTTTTTTCTAAGTTGGTCACCGTCTTCCAGCTGCGGGGCTCGGACCTCACCGAACGCGCCAACTTCTGGGCAGTCATGTTCTTCGTGCTCGGCCTCAACGAGATCGTCGGCTACTTTGTGTGCTTCTTCTTTTTTGGCATATGCAGCAAGCGTATCCAACAGACCTTCCGGCCACAGTATCTGCGCAGCCTGCTACTGCAAGACCTTACTTTCTTTCAAGTTAAGGGCCATTCGTCCGGTGCGCTAGCTTTGCTGATGTATGAAGACACTGACTACCTGGGCATGATGGTTGCGCAGAATATTGGGCTACTCCTCGCACTTGTCGTTACCCTCTTTGCGTGTTGCATCTTGGCATTAGCTCTATACTGGAAGCTGGGTCTCGTGTCCGTCTTCGGGTGCTTGCCGCCACTTATACTGGCTGGCTTTTTGAGGATGCGCCTAGACCGCTATGCTCTCGATCGATGTGCTGCTTTCTTTTCGGAGAGTGCCCGTTTTACAGCCGAGGCCGTTGCCTCTATACGCACAGTGTCTAGTCTAGGTCTTGAGTCGCGAGTAGAAGATCGTTATGGCCTCCGCCTGAACTCGGCCGTGAAGGCGTCGATGAAGACATCAGTGTGGTCGATGCTCTTGTTTGCGACCACCGACAGCATTGATCTTCTTGGTGAGTCTCTCCCAAATTTCTTACGGAAGCGTAGGCTAACACTCGACAAGCGATGGCATTATGCTTCTGGTACGGTAGTCGCTTAGTCTCGTTTGGTGAGCTCGGCGTGGGCTCCTTCTTCATCATATTTACCGCCATCATATTTGGCGGCCAGGCTGCGGGAGTTCTGTTCGGTTACACTACAGGTATGTTCCTATCTTGAACCAGCTTTCACAACCCACGTAACTGACGGAGCTAGACCTTTCGAGAACCCAAGCAGCTGCCAACCGCATGCTATACATCGCGAAGAAGAAGCCGGCCATCAACTCCACCGCCGGCACAGATGCCCATAGTTTACCTACTGAACACCAAATAGTGAGACTCCAGGACATCCATTTCTGCTATCCCACGCGCGAGAACATTGAGGTGCTTCGTGGCATCAACCTCGCCATACAACGCGGCGAGAAGCTCTGCATTGTGGGACCCAGTGGGTGCGGCAAGTCAACCATCATCTCGCTGCTAGAGCGCTTCTACGATGTCACCGAGGGCCAGGTGCTCGTCAATGGATATGACATCCGCTCTCTCAACATCCAGTCATATCGTGCCACACTAGGCCTCGTCTCCCAAGACACTGTGCTGTACCAGGGCACCATCCGCGAGAACCTGCTGCTGGGCGTCGCGGATCCAAACGTCAGCGACGAGCGGCTGCGAGTTGCGTGTGTTGCTGCGAATATCTACGACTTTATCGTTTCCCTTCCCGAGGGTTTCCAGACGGACTGTGGATACCGCGGACTCGCACTCAGCGGAGGCCAGCGACAACGTCTGGCTATTGCACGAACGCTGCTACGCGACGCAGATATTCTGCTGCTTGATGAAGCTACTAGCGCTCTTGATGCTGAGAATGAGTGTCTAGTATCTGCGGCGATCGCAAATGCCACCAAGGGGCGTACATCTATTATTGTCACTCATTCGAGAGAGATCATGAAGACGGCAGATCGCATCATTGTCCTCAAGTATGGAGCTGTGGCCGAGGAGGGAACTTTCGGCGAGTTGATGCAGATGCGCGGAGCCCTCTGGAGGATGATGATAGATTAAGTTAGATAGTGTTTGTATTCCAAAGATAACATCCTGTCTACTCTGGGTGGCGGCCTGCCTACGAATTTTAGTAATTTTTGTAAATCCGTTTCTATAATAACGCCGATGGTGACAACTTTTGACTGTTATAAAACTCGACGGAAGCACATATGCGGCGCTATAACAATAAGACAAAAACTTGATATTTGAAATGTAATTCGCTAAGTAGCTATCTTTTACCTCTTAAAACCTAACTAAAGAGGATGCAATAAACAACGGCAAATAATGACATAAAAGACCACTGAAATCTTCGAGATACGCCGCTTGATGTACTATCTTGGAGAATTGATACGTTTTGATACGCATTAGTGTTCGCAAATCGTTGCATAACATCTTCCAAACTCGTCAGATTGTCTGCTTCTGGACCATTTTGCGGCCGCCACTGAGCGTCCATAGGGTCAGAAAAGCTTAGGTCCGAGGAGCTGTAGCCTAGTCCTTGAATATCTGTGACATTAAAAGCATCCATCATCGCATGATCTTCATGTATAAGGTTGTGGCAGTGGAACATGTACAGCCCAGCAAATGGAGCAAACGTGACAGCCACAGTAACTGCTTCATTTCGACCAAGCAGAGCTACATCTTTAAGAGCTCCTTTTTCGTAAGCCTCCACAGCATTGCGGCCTTTCGAGCGAGAAACTATTTGGAAATCAACCATGTGGATGTGAATCTTTCAAATGCTGTTAGTGAAGTGATCCAATGATTTCTTTAGATCATGTAGGAGAAGGATTATTATACCGGATGGGCCCAATCGCCACTTTGGTTCTCGAGGAGCCACATCTCTGTCGTTCCTCTCTGTGGACTGGCAAGAATTCGGTTCTTGATGTCACTGAAGGGGACTCCATTGATTACCCATACATCATGACTATTTGAGATTCTTAGTGAAAACGGCTCAGACTAGACTTTCTTAGCAGATGCTAACCTTTTCTCAAACTTGAATGTTCGATGGATCTGAGAGCCAGTTGGGGGGGTATCGAGTTTAATCAAAGACGAGGGGACGGGGCCATTGTTGGCGTCTGAAGAAGACACGGGACCGACGTTAAATTGCATCACACGGTCTGTCCCCGGATAATCAGTCACGTCAAACACTCCCCTTTGGTTCGTTAGAGTTAAATTCCGGTTTGCGAAGCCCGCAAAATCAACGACAACCTCCCATCTTTCTGCCATAGAGATTATCAGATCATCTGTTGTTACAGGGGCGCTCATAAATCCAGAGTCGGACCCAACAACCTGAAATGATACGTTTGTGCCGCTGAAGTCGTCCAACAGTCCCAGAATAAAGGTGCGACTTAGAGCTGCGTTCAGAATTCTAAACCGATATTTTCGAGGCTCGACAGACAAAAACGGCCAAGGCTGTCCGTTGACTTCTATCACATCACCATACACGCTATCAGTCTCGTTGCCTACTGAAGTAAGACTGCCTGACGAGGTATATTGCTTCGCGCTGAGAGCAAGGCCTACATCATACGGGCCTTGAGGGAGCCCAAGCTGAGTCTCAACTTCTGGATCTTCAATGATATAAAATCCCGCTAAGCCGCTATATGCATTAACTGATGTCATCATAACTGCGTGATCTGTTCCGTGTCAGAAGCCTGCCGCTATTCTCTCTGCAACTGTTAAAGATGGAATCATCCACGCACCATGATACCACAGAGTTCTCGCAGTATTTGTATTTGGAAGGTAGTAGTCTTTGAATTGTCCAGGCTGAATCAAATCTTCTGCCCAGCCGTCCCAAACAGCGCGGCTATATGACCCGTGGACATGTAGGACTGTCGGTCGATCTGCATTACGGTACTTAGGTTAGTGTGAAATGTGCGCATCGTTCTCGACCATGATTCACGGGATAAGTACCAATTTGATTTACAACCCTTACTATGCTTTGCCGCCCTCTCTGTATCCTGAAAGTAGGACCTGGAGAGATCCCATTGTATCCCGCAAGGCCAGTCTTGCCGAGGCCTGGATATATTTGCGCTTGGAAGGCCGAGATGTTAAGCTGAAAAAAGTCTATGGTAGTGCTTGTGTTTGCATCAATGTAAGAGCTGCGTGCCATGAATTAGTGTGTGACACGATCTTGTTAAGCTCAGAGGGAGGTGAACTTCAAAACTGTTCTGAATTAGGGGAGTAAGGCGAAAGGAGCTTCTTACGCTAGTGGCTGAATAGTCGGTGGGATGGGTAGAGGAAACCGAAAGAAATTGCTGTAAGGCGGCGATAACCATCCTTTGATCGATCCTTTATCAGAATTTGCTAGAGAAATAGGGAGACATTGAAGAATGAAAACGGAGAAAAACAACTTTGCTATCATGTTAATACACTAATATGTTTTATTGTTCTGTAAGAAACCTTAATTTGCTAAATTATAATCGAAGTCTCGAGTAGATTGCAGTCGTTCTTAAACTTAAATATATTAATCTAATAGATCCATGACAATGAGGAAGTGCCATTGTTTTAGTTATTTTCGTCTTGTCATTGTCTCGTCGACGTCCATCCACAGACCTAAAACCTCTGACGAAGCAATGCTACGTGTAAGTCGCAAGCTGTCGGCTGTAGACGGGCCTTAGACTCGGCCGACGCTAACCAAAAGCGGGCCACCATTGGCCAGAAGTTGAAAGCTGCTCCTCACTAGTGCCGGAACCCACTTGCTACCTACTTTATACGCAGGTAGCTTTCTTCTCTTTCGGTAGCTTCATTCAACAAATTATGTATCATCCAATCCCTCCTACACCCCGTCCCTCTGCTGGCTACTCTATCGAAGTACGGGCACTCCAATTATCTTCACAAATATAATTTATTTCGTAACAGAAAGGCCGTGACAACTGTCTTCGACTAACCGAGTGGAATATTTAAAACAATAGTTGTGCGCATTTTTCCTTATTTAACTGCCTATCTGTTAATAGATCACGTACTCTAAATTTTCAAGAATGTAAAGAAGTGTAAAGCTGATTCTGTGCAATCCACAAAACCACCTTTTCAGCTTCCAGTCTCGTGCAGCATCAAAGGGCGCGACAAAATTAGCTTATCTATCCTGCTAAATGTCTCTAAATTGTTGCCAATTACAGAAAATCATAACTTATCGTTATAATCTTGTTGCAGTCCGTATCACATTCATCTTTACCAATCTAATTCTAACCATAGCTTCAACGACCGCCACTAGGGATGAATTCAGGTTAGTTGGCTGCACTGTCCATGCTCTGATAAGCCAACAGTACTGATGTCAATTCAATAGCCGCTGTTTGAGATGTGGATTGCCGTTTCCAGACACCTGTTCAGGTTCTGTTCAGTTCAAAATTACACAGTAAAAGAAGCAAATTTTGTCATCGCTCACCCCGAAATTTAGAAACCATACTCCAGATGTAGGAAATTCAAGGCTAAGGCGATAGAAAATAGGATACAATGTGGAGGGACTATCCAGTCGCCATTCAAGCTGTGCCCGACTATTGGAAGCGGTATAGACTCATGAGCAAAGTATCGTAGGATGAGACCGAGTATCGCGATTAACATAGGCGAAAGGTAAATCTTGAACGACATTTTGTATCAACGCAAATGTTTCTTAGCTTAAAACTTGTAATATATTTTGCAGCAAGTCCGCGGCAAGTATCCATGACTATTTATATTTCATTGTCGGTCTAATTCTTTTAGTACACCGTAATGTCAAACTGTAAAATCTTGAGACAAGGTATATGCATTGCGAAAGATGGTTACCATAAACTATCCAATATGTGTCATCGGTTGTTAACGGGGGTTAAGACTTTTATAGCAGCTACTGTAATTGGACAACTCCTTCTACCTTTAAGCTGTGAACACTCTTACTGAACGATTTAATAAACTCTATTCAGAGATCACAGATATTATGTCTGTTCTTCCTTGGTTAACTGGCTCGTCCATTCGCCTTAGTGCTACAGTCGTGCAAAAGCAAGTACACGTAGTTGAGTTTCACATATTGAGCACCTTTGATTTAACAGTTACGAAATGCTCCTTTATTAGCAGAGCACTTTCATGAAATGATTCACAGTGGCTATACATTGACCCCCTAAACTTTACGCAATGTCGGCAATCCCGGCCTCAATACTCTCTTCTAAACTAGTCCATCTGTTTTGGCCGAAGAACGACTGCAGAAGTTTTTCTGCTCTCTGCTGTCCGTCAACGACGGTGTAGTCTCGGCCTTCGTCCTTGGGAGGATCAACAAATTCCGTATTGGGGCGCAATTTCCGAAGGATTGTAATGATATCTGTCCAGTTGAACTCGCGGGCATATGCGAAGATGCGTTCATTTTCCACCGACGCATCAAGCAGCGCCACGGCGTGCAGTTTTGCACAGTCTACTACGTCAACAAAGTATTCTGAGAGACATTAGCAAAACTGTATACCAGCCATACGTTTTTCTTTTTCTTTTCTTTCTTTTTTTTGTCTTACGAGGTGGGAATACAGTCATTCCAGAATAGTCTCCCTTAAAAAAAGAGCGAACAAATCCCATCGTTGACGCAGACTGGTTGGCAGGAAAGAGGACTTTCCCAAACTTAAATGCGTAGTCAGTGTATAAGTGCTAATTGCATTAGAGTCTATGCTTCATCACATACATTTATGTCGGGCAAGACTGCGTTAAAGATGAAGCCTGGCTTTTCTTCTTTCACCCATTTCCAGGCAACGCGCTCGCCTTCAGTCTTGGATGCAGCGTAGACAAAAAGCGGCTTTACATTATCGGGAGTCGATGGATCCCACGCCGCAGCAACGGCGTCGTCATTCCAGGTATCTGCGCCAAGTCAGAGAAGAATACTTCAGGATCTCGAGGATAGGATATAAACCTTTGTTGATGGTCACTCCTTTGACATTTGTCTTTGGGATGAGGGCAGCAGAAGAAGATGACGTCAGCACAAAGCGCTTGACAGTCTTGTACTTGGTGGCCGTAGCGAGAATATTGAGAGTGGCCTTTCGGACGTTCGTAACAACGACGTCAGGATTCGAACTGAAACTGACATCGCTCGCCTTTCCGATGAGCGTTAGTGCTATTCTTTTGAACAAAGTATATTCTCCAAGAAGCTCACCACGTGCACGACGCCAGATACGCCATCCATGGCAGAGTCGAAAGCATTGGCAGTTTCAACAACAGGGACGGTAACGCTCTGGTACTTGTCGGTTCCGTACTTGTTTTCAAAGAACTCGTCAAGCCATGGCTTCGAATCTCGTACCGTGCCCCTGACTCGATACCCAGACGTGAGGAGCGTATCTGCAATATGGGACCCGATATAGCCGTTGGCTCCAGTTACAAGAACTAGGGAGCCTTTGGGGAGTGCAAGAGTCGGAGTCATCTTGTCAACATCCACAACGAACGTATATTGCCTGGGATGATGTTGATCCACCTTATTTACAAAAAGTAGCTAGCTTGACGCTTGGCGTGGCTCTTTTATACTTTTTCGCGACAAATCGCCTCCCTTCCGGAACTGCTCCCTTGCGGTACTGCTCCCTGTCTCCGACGTCTTATATTATCACGCAATATAAGGCTTAAAAATACCTTGGGCCTGTATTTCGGAGACATTATTAAGCCCCCCCATTCTCACATACTCCTTAATGTGCTCGGATAGATTGCTCAGCGTAAGCTGACATCGCTTACTCCGTTCAAGGTACCAGGATGGAATTACCGACCAGTGCAGGAAATCGCAGCTTCAATGACATTTTGACCCTTCATAGCATGTTTTATGAGTTTGAGAGCTTTTCTGATTTCGATCAGATATTGGTATATTCTTAATATTGTCAATTTTTACGATGATCCTGAAGCAACTGAGAATGGAGGCAGTGATAGAGAGAAACCAAAAAGCGGCAATTTTGCTGGCTTTGTCTCTAGGTTTTGACCAGAGAGCATGTAGCTGCCAGGCCGACGTCGCTCTGGACGTCAGCTGAGGGGCCGGCCTCTACTTCACGGCAGATAAAACAATTACCTGCCGTAGCAGCATGTAGAAACTGGACGTTGTTGGATGCACACGAGGGCCAATTTTTGGAAGATATACTTCATCTAGCACCACCAAGAATGTAATCCTGCGTCAGACCACAGAGGTCTAGCAGATGGTCAAGAAAACACAACAATAAGATGAGACGAATCTACCTTTGGTCAAAAAGGTAGACTCATATCACAGGAAACATAAATCTTACCAACCCTGATTTATTCGCACACTCATTATCTAGGGAAGGCGTTGAGGCGTTGTTCACCCCGATGAAACTGCTCCCTTGGGAAGGAGGGTAGGAAATAAACACAAGAATTCAGGGCCACAATAGATATCGCGTGACCGAGGGAGAATCTGCCGTTACGTGTAATCAAAAGAAAAAGAAAGAAGAGAGAGCTTGAGGGGTGGGGGGCGAAGGTCAAATCCCCGTGTCACTAGAGCTTGGGAGCAATTGAACGAATGTAACACCGGGACATATACAGCAACAAACCAGCAACCTTGAAGTCTGTAGCATTCCTAAATACTGACCAGGGGCGGCTCGAGGTAATCCAAGTCAAACACAGCAGCATTATCCGCGAGTAGGCCCTTAGGCGGGCTCCCCACCATCACAGGTGCTGTTTCCCAAGCCCCCGCCCATAGAGTCGCCCACATGTCCACCGCCTTCTGCGCGACACCGTCACCCAACGCCGGCTGGGTCCATGTGCTGGCCACAAGCGGATATTGCAACTTGGGATCGATGGCATTCTTTGGTTCCCATGGCCCATCGCAGTGCGGCACATTGTACTGGTTGTACGTGGTGCCGGCGTTGACGTTTTCCTGGTTGCTGACCAGCACGTTGAAGGCTTTGATGGGGTCCTTCGAGGGGGTGGCCTTCGGGCCTAAGATAGTCACCCCGTTCATGAGCGCCGTCGTTGGATTGTTGCCGTCGAGGAGAGAGCTGATCTGGTTGCCTGAGAAGATGGGGTCGGTGTCTTTCGTGTCTGGGGGCTTGTTAGCAAGTGTCTTGTGGACCAACTTTAAATTCGCCTTTTTCTTCTTTGGTTTTTTTTTATTTTATTTTTTTTTGGAGAGGGGCCAGAGAAGCACAGCGACTCACTTACATTCTCCCCAGATGGCCGTGGGCAGTTGAGCATCCATCTTTGTCGCCCGGAAGCCGGTAATGTGCTCCTTTGTGCTCTGCTGAAACACACAGACCTCCACCGTCGAATCCAGCGGCTCGCTTGCGGTCCTCCGCATCGGCTTCGAGAACACGGGGTTGACGATGTCCCCGGGGGCAGGGGCCGGATCGCCCCCGTTGATGGCGGCCGACGTGAACGGAAACACGCTCTTCACGGCGAGGGCAAACACACCGCCGCGAACCTTCCAGAGCGCTGCCGGGTAGGTCTGCGCCTGGCCGCGGGAGTCGGGCACCAGGCCGCCGGTGCACGTCACGGTGTGCTGGTTCGTGCCCTGAGGGCCAGAGCCACTCGGTTTCTGCAGCAGGATGTGCGTGTAAAAGTCGCTGAGCAGCATAGGACTCTTCGGCTTGTCCCCGCTTGAGCCGAAGTCGATGTCGAAGCCGAACACCCAGAAGTCGACGTGCACGGTCCCCGCCGTGCCCGGGCCCTGGATGTGCAGGTTGGCGCCGATCTCGACGTCGATATGGATCGTGACGATCCACAGGTCGAGCGTGAACTCGACGTGCACGGAGATGCCGCCGTCGCCCTCAAAGTAGAAGGGCTCCGAGTTGAGCAGGAAATCGGCCCAGGCGCTGAACGAGGCCGACAGCGGCCCGAGGCTCAGCGCCGCCAGAAGCATGCCCCCCGCCATGACGGCCTTGGGAGTGACGGCGGCGTACGACGCGCCCGTGATGCTGAGGCAGCTGTCGAGCGACCACGAGATGCCCAGGCGGTCCGGCACGGGGTAGTGGGGGGGCGGCCCGTACGCCGGATGGTAGCCGCCGAGCGTGAAGACGAAGTCGCCGGCGTGCGCGCTGCTGCCGAACCAGTAGCCGAGCCCGAAGCCGCCGGTCAGGTGGCACGATGGGTCCAGGATGTAGGACGACGGCGCTAGCTTGGCCTGGACGAGCATGGAGCCGGCCGCGAAGTCGACGGTGCCCGCGATGCCCAGCTCGACCTACACGAAATTCTGGCCCGACGCCTTGTTCGGGAATGTGGTCACGGCGTCCGCATAGACGCCTAGCTTGACGCTGGTTGAATGAGAGGACCAGCCCGTTGATGGAGACTACGGGCGTGAGGATTCTGTTGATCACGTTGCCGCCCGTTAGCGGCACGGCCAGCCTGAAGCCGACGAGGCTCAGCGTGATCGGGCCAAGCTTGAAGGTCGCGTCGAGCAGGATGCCGAGGCTGCCGTCTTGGTAGGACAGGCCGATGCTGTCGAGGGTGAGCGGGCCGAGCGTTTTCTTCCGCGCTGCCTTGCCAGAGCCGTTATCCGTAGGTTCGTCAGCTGCTGATGAGTTTGTTGCTACGTCTCCGCCTAGCTTTTTCGTATCGAAAGCATAGTCGAGGATGGCGGTTGGTATATTGTTGACCGTCATGCCGATCACGAAATGCGACCCCGGCGTGATCAGGATATCTGTGTCCTTTGGGGTCGCACTCATTGGCTTGATCACCAGCGGGGCAGCATCGGCGGGCAGCAGATCCGTGATGATGCCGAGCTCAGCCTTGGATATTCCCTGGATGGCGGATCCGGCCCCGACGCTCGCGTAGAGAAAGTACATCTCGTCGAACGGTTGCTTGATATTATCGATGATAGGCACTCCGCTGACCTCTGGGATGCCGGTGACGGCAGCTCGGAAGAGCCGCTTCGGGTTGGGGTCTCCCTTTTCCTGGAACTGCACGAACAGGACTTGGAACGCGTCGATTTTCAGGTCGATGACGACGAAGACAGTCGGGTTGGAGGCCAGAGCTGTGTTCCGCACGAGAATGTCTAGGTCAACGTTGTCGCCGCTTAAGACGATGTTGCCGACGAAGTCGGGGAGCGACACCGCCGAGTCCCCGCTCTGAAGATGCGTAACGAGCTGACCTAGCGTCATGGTCTCGTCGGGCTGCGGGCTTTGGATGGATAGATGGGCGTGGAACTGCCACTGCTTGCTTGCAGGATATTCGTACTTCAATTCCAACTCGAAGACGTCGATCAGCAGGACTCCAGAGAAGACGAAGCCGGTCCCATTGCCCCCGGAGTAATGGTGCACCAGATCCAAGCTCGCGATATTAATGTGACCAATGAGGCTGACAACATCGTCCTACGAGTCGCCGTCGAAGAGCTCGTACAGCGTCCCCACGTTCAGATCTTGGATGTGCGCACTGACTAGCCACGAGCTGGTGCTGTCGGCTTCGAGGCGCAGCCTGTTACGAGCGAGCCGGCGCCGGGACGCTTCCGTGTTGGTGTAGATCAGGGAGCCGATCAGCATAGACTGCAGCGAGCTGTCGTCGCCTCTCCAGACAGGGTGATCTGCAGGTCGCAGCTCAGGACCGTTCCGGCCCCCTCGGACTACGTGGCGGCCAAGCGCAGCAGGCCAAGGCGGAGATGCGGAACGGCGGGTCCATCGCTCGCTGCAAGAGCAGAGTCGTCAGTGGAGAGAATGGCAGAGAAATTGACCTCGGTCTCGGAGAGCCTGAAGGAGGCCGCAGTGATGGCGACCTCAATGGTGCTGGGGTTGTCGACGATGTCCAGTTTCGGAATCAGGTACTGGAGAGCAATGGATTCGACGGCGTCGTGGGCATCGGGCTGAAGAAAGAGGTAGTCCTCATACGAAGGGAAGATGACCGGATCGAAGGGGAGAGTTTCCGGATCCTCTGCTGCTTTGGAAGTATACGGACTGGAAAGGAAAGCTGAGAAATGTTGACGACAAAAAAAGGAGGACGGAAACTGGCGTACTTGGCATAAAGTTGCCGCTCAGCGACATGCCATACCCGGCGCTCCACGCGAAAGAAAAGAGCGACGCGACAGTCCCCTTCGCGTCCGACGACTGCCCGACGGTCATGTCGACATCGAAGGTGACCTCACAGTGCGTCAGCGCATTCTTGTTCAAGCCGTCCAGCGTGACAGCCAGCCGGCAGGGCTTGATGTTCTTGCCGATCTGCTTGACCCAGTTCTCAACATCATGGCCGCACGGCAGGACAGCACCGCCGGCCGGTGTCATTTTCTTAAACGGGTTCAGGACCCAGTTCACAAGGTCAGTGACGGAAGGCCCGCTGTCACATATGACCTGCAGGCTAGTGCTGAACGAGTTCAGCACCATATAGCCGGAGAGATCGGTGCCGTTGATGGACACGGTCAGGCCGACTGTCAGGCTCGAGCCCTGATACTGCGGCTCAGAGCCATACCACATTACTTTCTTCACGGCGATGACCTCTGCGGCCATAACTTGGATGCCGAGACCGAATTTACAGAGGAAATCGTTGAGGCTATCCAGTTTGCTGCCCGTGCCCGCCGTCCAGACGGAGCGGAATGTCGTCTCATAGCTGCTGCATGGGGAAAACCAGATAGCGCTGCGCTGGCAGCAGGACTTGCTACAGTCAAGTGTGAGTTCCAGCACGAACGGGAGGTTTCGGGTGATGCCTAGATACGCCAGCAGCTTCCGAGTCGTGGTGGACAGCGAGGTCTTGGCCGGGACCAGGCCGAGGATGACGGTGCTGGAGTCCACGATCACAGTCTTGTGGGGGGGATTGTCTTTGGGAAGGCGCCTGGGACTGCGGTCGCGCTGAAAACGAGGGAGCCGCCAGAGAGAGATAGGGTGAGCTGCATGTCATCCAACGTGAACGTGGACTCGCAGGGATTGCCAAGCGTCAGCTTCAGCGCGTTCAGATTCTGCGGTGGCTCAAACGGAGCGGTGCATACCAGCGCATAACTTGGCAGGCCAACTCGAGGAGGATACGCCACAGGCGTAGCCCTACTCACCACTACTGTAATCTCCTTTGTTTAACCACTACTATTACTACTACTACTACTACCCAGACTGTCTCATTATGTATAATAATATCTTCACTTAATTAGGCGGTGGTTTCTGCCCCAGAGGATTCCACCTAGATTAGACGTAAATAGTCAGGATTGGTTAATAAATACGATTAAACTCTAAAATACCGTACACGAGGTAGATGCACGCCAAGCGCAGCGTCAAACGACCTGTATCTCCTCTAGGACTAGTGCTTATTTGTGGAAATTGTAAAGACTCGTCGTCGCATATTCCAAGGGCTAACACCCGCTTACGACCGATTACGACCGATGAATTAAATATTTCAGCGATCTTGATATTCAATAATTCAATACCTTTTCAGCAACTTTTTCATAATTTCGATTCAGTCTAAGAAAGACACAGTTCAACACGGCAGCCGCCACTACACTACCGGTTCGAAGCCAGCCACATGCCGATCAGAAGAGGGATTAAGACCTGCAATCGGTGCCGCCAGCTCAAGCTGCGCTGCGACCAGACCAAACCGTCCTGCCAGCGATGTAGGGAAGCAAAGGTGGGCTGCTCATTTCGGGTTGAACCATCAACGCGGGTTGCAGGTGGCACACCGTCGTCTATCCAGGTAGCGGGGGCGACCAGCGAGAGCATTGCACGATACAACGCAGAAGATCCGCCGCCTAGAATTTTGCTTGAAGAGAGTACCGTCTATGTAGAGGAGAATAGTGCGGCCCGCACTGGAGAAGGGACTAGAATTGTTAAACGGAGACAGAGAGCCCACCTCTCTTGCACTCGATGCTTTCGGCTAAAGGTCAAGTGTGACAGGGAGCTGCCATGCTCGCGATGTCGTCTCTCAGGCTGGGGAAGATATTGTGCCTACAATCATAGAGTCACCAGCGACTCCCCTTCTTCGACTACTTCGACTACACAACCCGAAGCGTCTGTGGTAGCAGATGGGGATGCTGACCAAATTATCGCTTCCTGGCACACACAGCGCCGCGGTATAACTCATTGGGAAGGGCTACTATCTCAGGTAAGCAATCTATCCCACTGAGGGCCGAGGTGATGGATGACGGTAACTAAGAGAAATGCAGCTTAAATTGCAGGCTGGTGAAGCCAATATTGCGGTCTGCCATGTTATTCCAGAAATAATTCGCAAAAGGAAAGTTGTTAAGGGTGTTGGCGATTCCGTACTCCCTAGCAATTTTCCGTTTAACAGTCCAGGAGCCGCCAAATATATGTCCCTCGACGAAGTCTATGAGCTGCTTCAAGGCCAGCGAGAAAAGTGTCAGACTTACGTCGATGCTTATCTAACTCTCTATCAACCGACCTATCCGATCATCGATGTTTCTCGATTTTGCAGCCTGGTTAATCAGTTCTGGAATGACCCAAAGTCAAGCAATGTATCTTGGCTATCCAGCTTCTTAATGGTTTTGGCGTTGGGCTGTTTTGCTACCACGCGAGATCGAGATCCCACGGTGGACTTTTGCATGGCTGCCGAGGCCTGCCTGAGCAAGGCACCTTTCATGGTTCAACCAGAGCTCACAGACATAAGGACACTCTGTCTCATGGTTTTCATGAAGCAAACTGCCAACCAAACTTGCAGGACGTTCGATTCATGCTGGACATTTCTTGGTATTGTCGTACGACTTGCCGTCAGTATCGGACTTAACAAGAATCCAGAACTAGGGGACAGATCGGCCGAGACTGTCCGTCAAAGGCAATCTGCAAGAACTTTATGGGCTTTGATAGTATACTTTTGCATACACACGGCTACAATCACAGGAAGGCCGCCACTCATATCTGTCGACGATGTCGCTACCGAATATGCGTCAACTTCGCACAGCTATGAGACGACCGATCCATGGATGCTACTGCTAGAAGCGTACCCGATGATATGTACCATTCTGGCCAAAGTAAATAGCGGCACAGACAAGCTATCTTACGACGAAGTTCTAGAATACAACAACAGACTGAGAGAATTTATGGCCTCGGATCACATACATGGCAAACCAGCTTTACGCATCACATTTGACATCTTCTTCCGCCGCCTTCTCTTAGTTCTACACCGCTTATATGCTCTACATCCTTGCGCTCCTACCCAGTATCCAGTCTCATATTGGTCATCATTGGAATGCAGTTTGGCCATCTTGGTGCATCACCGAGATCTCTGTGAACATAAAGAAGAAAGCCTCGGCAACGCAGACCTTTTCAGTCGCCTCTTCAGACTTGACTTCTTCTCAGCAATGTTAACAGCAGGTCTTCACCTCCTTCGCCATGATGCACCTCTTGCCACTGGGTCCAATACTCCCGATCAGCAAACAATATTGGGCACGCTGCAGGCATGTACTCAGATATGGGAGGATGAAATACACAATTCTATGTGCTTTGAGATAGGACATAGGCTATTAACATCAATGCTTGGGGTCTTGTCAAATGCAGATGAGAATGGTCATCTACAATGCTAACTAGTAAGGAGT
Organism: Hawksworthiomyces lignivorus; assembly: GCA_002917075.1. NCBI lineage: Eukaryota > Fungi > Ascomycota > Sordariomycetes > Ophiostomatales > Ophiostomataceae > Hawksworthiomyces > Hawksworthiomyces lignivorus. The sequence continues at coordinate 496,687 of NTMA01000009.1, read as the reverse complement.
TGGTTTTATTCACTGCAAGACTCTGGCATAAACTGCTTGTCGGAAATCTGCAAAACTGATTTTTGCCGATTTCCGGCAAGCAGTCACAGAGAGCTAAAGTCTCGTCAACGTAAAGTTAGTTGATAAGACATAGGTCGCACTCTCAGATAATCATACGCTATTTTCACAAGTTAAGGCGAGAAAGCACTGCTTCTGGACAGCGCTTTTTTTTCTTTTTGAGCGAGCCACTTTTATTGGCGGCCTTAACAGTCACAGATTGTTTCCGCGAAAAACTTTGTACTTTATATTGTACACTAGTCTTTTCGACCGTCTTTATAGCAGTGTATCACGCTGATGAACAAGTCCATGTCAGTTCCGAACTGTTATGAGTCTCCCTCTCGTAAGAACAGCTGGCCGACAAGATGATTATCTTCCATTGGTACTAAATGACTGCACTTCTATTCCCGCACTTTGCAGCATTAGCTTGATTCTGCCGGCGGTGCTTGTTCGATGTCTAAAATAACACCCGAGTTACGATTTCTATCTCCGGAGTTAACCAGCCTTTGAAAGCCGCTCTCTTCAGCGGAACGACACTTAGTTGTATCTCAATAGTTAGTATGAATGCTGATTGAAGCATAACCCCCAAGAGTGGTTAGCTCATTAGAAACGACACTTTCAGCGTCAGGTAAAGACAGCTCTTCAAGAAACAAGTAATCTTAAGATGTCTACCACATTTTCGCAAATCGCATACTATCAAAGGCGCCATCGTCGTACAGATTTCATGTTTGACGATGACGATACATTATCGAATTTATTGTGGATTGTATGTGTATGATACTTCCATCTATCTCGTTTAGAGTTCAATATGTGTAAGTTGACATTGATACTCAATTAACTTCTTTTCATTCAGATCATTATCGACTCCACCTTCAAATACGGCGCCATAATGTTCAAACAAATTTGAAGTTGGAACTGATAAATAGCAGACAGAAGTCTCCACGCTATCACTCATAACAGATATACTGTAAACCATTAAACTTGCCGTGCCTCATTTTATCAGAACACAGGGCAGACGTGCCCTAACTTCAGCTAGTTGGCTCGCTAGCAACGCCAACGACGGCCACATCTGCCAACCACCGAAGCGCTGCTTGGCTTTCTCCAAGTCCTCTGCGGTCCAGCGGTAGTCATTTGCTGCGAATTCAGCCACCATCTCTCTGTGCTGCTCAGCCGTCCAGGTGACGGGCTTGTTGCTCGTGAGCTGCCAGTGCACGAAGGGATGCGTAAGCCCATGGCTTTGAAACTCCATCAACCGGTCGCTGAGCGCTTTGTCGATCGGTGCATTGAACTTTTCCAGCTCCGAGGGCTGCTGAGTTAACGCCTGCTCGAGGCCCGCAAGCTCACGGCCCAGGACCTCCTTGTCCGTCGTCTCGAACGATCCACCGAAGCTTTGAAGGCGAACCGCGCCATCGCCGTTGCCAACAAGAAATGAGTGTCTCTTGAGCGGCCCGCCATAGGCGACCCCAAGGGCATGCAAGCGGCGCAGGGTGTCTTTGCACTTGTTTAGGTCTGCGGGTCCCGCCTCGCGCGCGTCCGCGATGCGCTCGAGCAGAAAGCCGATCACGCGCGTGCCGTTGTCGGTAATATGGGCGTGGAACCGCGGAGCAAGACCCGGATCACGGGCCTGAATGATGGAGCAGATACGGCTCTCGTTCACGATGCCGTGAGCGTGACCCGGCTGCCATGCCCAGATGCCAATCACTTCTGGCCCGCGCACGGCAGTGGCGGTGCTGACGGGGGTAGGAAGGACTGCAGCAGAGACACGGTTCATGCACTGGATATCGGTGGCTATACGCAGGATATCATCCTGGTTAGCGTCGGCCTCGCTGCTCTTGCGATAAGCGTCCAGCGCGTCCAACAAGTCCACGAGGTCGACTTTGCTGCCGCACCAGGAGGGACCGGCGTCCAGCAGCCCCACGGCCTCCTCTAGCTGCACTGTCTCTGTTGAGGCAAGGATGAACTTGCCCTCGGTGCTATCGTCAGGAACGACAAGACGCCCGAGGTTCCAGTCTCCGGTGGGGACGGCGTCGAACGCAAGGAGCGTGCCGTGATGGTCGGGCACGCCACTAGCGCCCTTGGGAAGCTTGGGGGCAGTTAGGTATTTGATTACCTGATCTGTATGGAAGTCTCTAGTGCCGTGGGCTGGGACACGGATGCGATATAGGATGAGTCCGTTTGGCCAGCCCTGGTGGACGTTCTCAACAGTGAATGAGATTGAGAGGGCCATGGCTAGTGCTGGGCAGAATAGAAATAATTGGATGTAAAGTAGATAGTTCTTCAAAATGGAGGCAGCTGAGGGGATCTGATCGGTGTTAGAGAACTTTGCTCTGTCCTCTGGGATATGTTGGGTAATGGAACGTCTTTTTATATTACTCCCGTAGAGAGCAAAGTCTATCAGGCTCTCGTTGAATCATTCAGAATCAGAGAAGTTGCTACTAACAATATGCAACACGCCTGAATTTGCATTAGCGGGAGTTTGGTTAGCCAATAATTAGCGCCATGCAGCTCTGCACGGTGCCCTGTCTTGTATATACATGCATATGGCCAGTTTAGGCTAGCTACAGATACTACATCAACAACCCTCGTGTTACATCAATTCAGCCTAGCTGTTTGCCCTGAATTTACCAATGCCCCCCTCCAAAATCCACCGACGAAAATCATCAGACTTTGACAACCTTGCTTTGGCTTCGCCTCAGTCTACGTGCTGGATTACACCTCAGGGTGTGGTAGTTGATTCTATCCATAAATTCCCACTTTTGAATATGGCTGCTCGTGTTTCATGCAAGTCTGCCTACCCGACAGTTGGAAATTCAGTGACATTGGATATTAACGACGCAAGAAAGATGGAACGAGTGTCTTGGTAAAATTTCACCAATAGTAGCTAGCGTACACCTGTATTGTTTCAAAGAGTGGATGCCGATTAGGAGTCAATCCCGCTGATGATAGTAGTAAAACCAAAGAATAACAGACGGTAACATCTTAACCACTGATCTGAAATTCCCTCCGTCCTAGTCTAAACAGCCGACCAGCGGCATGTAAGATAACGGGTCTAGAAGAGGAGGCGTGGAGGGATGAAGGAGAGACGATGTAGGGGAAATCAATCAGTAGCTTGTCTATCTCTTCGCCCACCTCCTCGCCCACCAGCTGACGCCGCCCTACTCTTCAGGGTCCCGGTGGTAGTAATACGGATACGGGAGATACATAACACCCTCATTTGTCGAGGTACAATGCGGGTAGTGTTTGCACCGTGGCTCTATAAGGACAAAGCCGTTGACGCAACCGCAGGAATAATAGATCTGAGTCATTCGACACATGGTGGATATGTATGATTGTCAAAGGATGGATGAAGTTGGTATCTTTTAACTTTACATTCGTTAGAGTTCTGTGATTCCAATTTTGTAATTCTGACGGGTCTGCCTACTAATACGTGCGGAAAAGGGGAGCAGAGGCACTTGCTGAAAGGCTAAGAGACTTGAAATAGGATGAATTCACAGGTTGGATGCCGTAGTGGGTAGTCAAAAGTAAAATGAGAGTATTGAGAATGCGCCGTCGATTGAGGTCTGCAATTGATGTTGCGAAGAAGAATGCTTCTTCAGGCTTTAACTTTCGGAACTTCTCATGCCTCTTTATACTTGTCAAGGCCACTATTCGCATTTGACTAGGGAATGACTTATGACGGCCCTGGTTTTCAGTCAATGCACATCTCATAACCGGTCACCTTCTGGGCTTAATGAGGTGTTTGAGAATTTAAACTCGGGTCATCGTGAATATGATGAGGTCGAGACATCGTTCAATTTTCTTGGCCGCAAGTTTCTGACGTCGTGAACCTCAAGTCCTCGAACCAACAATCTGCCAAGCCAGTCAGTCTACCGAAAGTTGGGTCTACAAAGTTAAAATTGTTTCAAGAGAGACGCGCGCTTTGAACGTTTTGGAGAGAGGTATGTGTCACCATTTTTTTAGCACCCTCTACAGTGTGGAGTTTGCCTCTTTAAAGTATAAAGTATTAGAGAGGGCCTCCACCACAACAAAAAAACCCGTACATACAAACTGTCAAGTGATGCCACTAGGCTACTGTACCAGTACAAAAAGGATCAATCCCCTTGGACACATGTAACAGTACCTTATAACTTAACACAAACCACTCTTTAAAGTATTTCTTGCGGCTAGTGATATTTACAGCATCATTCAAGAAGTAGAGATTATACACTGACTAGTGATTAAAATTAGCTACTTGCTTTAAGAATCTTGAGATTGTTACTATCGCTCGCATTCTGATATTTTGAGTGTCTTCGAAGATGCGTAGAAATGTCATTAGGCGTAAAGTAAATAGTAGTCTTATTTGTGTGTACGGGTTTTTTCGTTGTGGTGGAGAGGGCATCTCCTCAGCTATCCCACCTGAATTCGACAATATATTTGACCAATTAAAGAGATTTTATTCTTGTAAAGTCTAGCGCCGCTGTTATGGCCGCAGGAACTGGCGACCACCCGGTTAGGAAATATGGCGCTGATCCTGTCTTGCTTTCGGCTGTAGTCCTTCAACTTCTTCGACGACCGCTCATGAATGCTAACGCTCCCTTCCCTTGTCTCTGTGCTCTCAACTTTTTAAATTCGTTTTCTTCTTCTTCTTCGTTTCTTTTTTTGCCTCATTTTAATTTCTACTTCTATCCATATAGAGTGCCTTAGCTACTGCATTGAATCCTTGGCTCTGCTCCCTTCTCCTCTTCTTGGCATAAAAATGATATAGTAAGTACTTGGCTATGTTATGCTCAACAAAGATATCACGTATACTAATATAGCAAAGACGCATCGAGAACCCCGCATGGCGCAAGAAAAGGATGAGTTTGATTATTTTATATTGGCGCCTAGAAATTTTCAGCACACAACCCGGCCTTGGCGCCGGTAGTTTTCTTAATAGAGGAATGGTCGTGTTAGATTAAGGTGAGAATGCTTTGCCGGACGTTTGTCAAAATTGTCGACCTATGGATACTTATAGGAGACAGGAAATAGAGACGAGAGGTTGCTCGAGCCCTCCTGTTTCTTATATATCAACTTACCTAGGGGAAACAGACAGCTTAAGAGTTTCTATACGATGTGAGCCACCCCACCCTTGATTGCCTAAGAACACAATACACTTGGAAACAATAGCCGTCCCGAAAATGATGCATCTCGGACTTTCTGTCACCTGCGCTCTGGCATTAGTGACCAGTGCTTTGGCCGTCCCATCGCAGCGACTGAACACTCGCCAGCAGCCATTCAAGTCGACTGCCATCACCACACATTCCGAGCCATGGGCGATCGCCTTCCTTCCCGACGACCGCATCCTTGTCACCGAGAGACGAGGCAACCTGCGTCTCGTCAATCCAGTCGATAAGTCCAAGGGCACCATCACCGGTGTACCCGCCGTCGCCTACGGCGGCCAGGGCGGTCTTCATGACGTCGCTTTGCACCCGAAATACACCGAGAACAGTATTGTATATATCAGCTACGCCGAGAGCGGCACCGGCGGGGCGGGTGGCGCAGTTGCGCGGGCCAAGCTGACGCTGGATGCCAACGGCGGCGGCGCGCTATCCGGCCTCGAGGTCATCTGGCGCCACTCGCAGAAGGCATCGGGCGGGCTCCAGTTCGCCTGTCGCCTGCTGTTCGGTCCCGATAGCGCGCTATGGATCTCTTCCGGTGAGATCAACCAGATGACACCGGCCCAGTCCATGACCAGCAACCTCGGCAAGGTGATCAGGCTGTACGACAATGGCACCGCGTTTGCGGACAACCCATTTGCCACTGAAGGCGCCATCCAGGCACAGATCTGGTCGCTGGGCCACCGCAACCCGCTGGGCATCGATTGGGACGCGCAGGGGCGTCTCTGGGAAGTCGAGATGGGGCCCATGGGCGGTGACGAGCTCAATCTGATTCAGAAGGGCGCCAACTACGGCTGGCCACTCGTGTCCGAAGGCCACCATTACGACGGCCGGTCGATCCCCCCGCACAGCTCGCGCCCCGAGTTTGCCGCGCCCAAGGCATTCTGGGTCCCCGTCATCTCCCCAGCCGGCATGATCATCTACAAGAGCGACCTCTTTTCCAGCTGGAAGGGCAATGCCATCATCACCGGTCTCAGCTCGCAATCGATTGTGCGCTTAACCATCACTGGTGACACAGCGAAGGAGGCTCAACGCTTTTCAATGGGTAAGCGTATGCGCGGTATACGAGAGGGCAAGGACGGCGCCATCTGGGTGATCGAGGATGGTACCAGCGGGCGGCTCTTGAAGCTTACCCCGAATTAAACTGGTGTTGGCGAGAGACCGCATATACATAAGGTACATAGAATATATTATCGTCTTTATGCGTTACCTGGAGTTAAGAACATTGGACTAGGAAATAAGGCACAAACAGAGAGCATATATATGCAAAGAGTAGAGAAACAGTAGACCAGGAGCAGACAAAAGTAGAAAATGCTACAAAGCACTTTCAAGAGGAGAAGAGAGCATTGCTAGTTGATCAAGATAGACGGAAGATGATTTGTAAGACTTGGGCGTAGTGTATCGCACAAATGCTTGATGTACAAATACTTACAATGAAGGCAAAGGAATAGTAATTCATACTCGGCTGGCATTTGCGAGGTCCTTATTTTCGTCATGGGAGTTTTGATTCGTAGCAATAATAAAATAAGCATGGGGTTAAGATGGAGTTAAGGACTGTTTCGAGAATTACTAGGTCTTGTGGGCTAATTTTTCATTCATTTTCTAAGGAATGAATTCAATGGCTACGGCTTTTAGGTACCACCACCATTGACGTATTTACATCGCTGCCACTAAAATTTAATGGTTACGAAGAGTACAAAACGGATCGTAATCAATTTTGCCCGTTATTGTAATAATTTTACCCACTATTGTAATCAATTTTGCCCACCCGCATCTACATACCTGCTAACTATGTCAATGGCGTTTGGCTGTAACGCCGGTATCAAACGCCGCCTCTGCTAATCTCAGACTTGTTCAAGGTGTCGATTATGAGACCTGATTAACTAGGATGTTAAAGGGAGCTTAACTCATATTGTACTTTGTGTTGGTAAGTTAGAGAGACGAGCTCTCTTTCGTATATGAATTCGTCAGTTTCCTTGCTACTTACTCGTCTTCATTTGGGCAATCTATCTACCACTTGCACTTCTCCAAGGCTATAATTGCTAGGGTCGACTCATATACCACTGTGTAGCACACCTTCTCTCACTGTGTCCCAATATTTCATATGCTGCTTCACCAGAATACTTTCCAAACACAGCGATTCAAAGGTGTTCGTCATGTCTGAAAAGGAGCAGAATTTGACTGACGAGACCAGTTCCAACGATGTTCACGACTACAACCTTGGACAAGTTGAGGAGGCATCTGCTGAAACGCCAGAAGAACCAGTGAGTGCTATTGTGAATATCCGCTAGCTAACTCTATGGCGCTAATCTTCACGCAGAGTGCAACCAAAACACGCGAAGATGAGGTCGGAGAAGATCTCGAAAAGCGCCTTTCACGGAAAAACTCGAGGAAGAAGGGTGGACTGCAGAAAGAAAAATATCCTTTGATGGATCTTGATAATGGGTTGGTGGGATGGGAGAGTCAGGAAGATCCGATGAACCCACGGTAAGAGCATTGCAACTGAAGACATACTCGAAAACATCTAATATGATAATCAGAAACTACCCAGACTCTCGGAAATGGCTTCTTTTGAGTTTTATGGCCGCCATCACCTTCCTCAGTCCTGTGGCTTCGACAATGCCCGCCCCAGCCGTAGTCTTCGTCAGCGAACAGTTCCATAACACCTCTGACATTCTCGATGCATTCTCCGTCAGCATTTTTGTTCTCGGCTTCGCGGTTGGTCCTCTATTCTTCTCCCCGCTATCCGAAATCTATGGACGCCGTGTCGTTCTCAACGCCGCCAACTTGATATTTGTGGCTTTCAATCTTGGCTGTGCTCTGGCACCGAACTTCTCAGGTCTCCTTGCTATGCGATTCTTCTCTGGTACCGGTGGCTCGGCTTGTTTGACCATCGGTAGTGGTGTCATTGTCGATTTGTTTGTTGCAGAACAACGAGGCTTAGCAACATCCATTTACAGTCTAGGAATCTTGTTCGGACCTGTAGTGGGTCCCATCTGCGGCGGATTCATTGCCGAACGAGTGGGCTGGCGCTGGGATTTCTGGGTTATCTTTATTGCATCAGCAGTAGTTTGCTCTGGAATTCTTGTTTTCAACAGGGAGACGAATCCCGTCATTCTGATTCAGCGCAAAACTCACCGTCTCCAGAAAGAGCTCAACCGGCCTGAATTGCGTTCCATCTACACTCACATGAAGCCCGAAAACGAGCTTAAGCCAGGATTTGTTCTCAGTCAAGGAATGTGGAGGCCCGTGAAGCTTCTTTTCAAAAGCCCCATTGTGTTTCTCCTCTCTCTCTACATGTCATTCGTTGCGGGCCTACTCTACTTGCTCTTCACAACCATCCCAACCGTCTTTGTTGAAACATATCATTGGTCTTCAGAACTCACTGGACTCGCCTACTTAGGCGTCGGTCTCGGCTTCCTATGCAGCCTCGTCATTGTTGCGCGTACCTCGGACGCTACCATTCTGAGGCTTTCAAAGCTCAACAACGGCGTCTACGAGCCCGAGATGCGGCTGCCTGCCTGTATTTTCTTCGGCATGTTCATCCCCGTCGCTTGTTTCTGGTACGGCTGGACAGCGGACAAGCACGTTCATTGGATTGCACCCATTCTTGGCCTGGCACCATTTGGTTTCGGTCTGATGGGTGTGATGGTGCCCATACAAACCTACCTCATTGACGCCTTTCCAGCCTATGCTGCCAGCGCTGTCGCAGGGCTCACCACCACGCGTTGCCTATTCGGTGCTTTGCTACCGCTCGCTGGCCCGAAAATGTACCAATCGCTTGGTCTCGGCTGGGGTAACTCGCTGCTAGGCTTCATCGCTCTCGGATTGATCCCCGGGCCGATCTTAATGTACAAGTACGGCGGACTGATTCGCAAGAAATACCCCGTCAAATTGTAAATGCTTCATTCCTTCTCAATCGTCTTTTTACATTTAATCAGAATATGCAACCTAGCCGTCCCGACTTTCTCTTCTTTCTTTTCCTTTCCTCCCTTTTCTTTTCTCTTCCTTTTTTCTCTCTTTTGTTTTCCTTCTTTTTTTTGTCGGCCGGTTCTGTTTCTGAATTAGGACGTTGTATTGCGAACCTTAACATATATTTTCTCGCCTAGTTATAGTGAAATACGGTGGGCTACAGGAATCCGAGCAAAGGGTTAAAACATGTTAAGAGGAAATATTTCAGATAAAATATCAGGGACTGTGCGGCAGGCATGGCAGCCTTAATTACTATAATTTGTCTTCATTTTCACTGTCTAAAACACTTACCATTAATATATTCACTAGCCTTACAACTTAAAAGCAGAAGATACTGTTCAAGCCGCCGTTTTCATTAGGCGTGTGCAACCATTTTTGGTGTCCTCAGCTGTGAGTGTCTCTTAGAAGTACTTCGTACTTTGTGTAAGTCTGTAGTCGATTGTTGCGGCCACTGGGACTGGCGGCCGCCCTGGTTAGGGGATGTAGGACCAATCCTTTCTTGTCTATTGGTTGGAGTCTTTTGGCCTCCTCGACGGCCGCACATAAATACCAGCGCTCTTTTCCTTTATCTCTCTCGTACTCTCGACTTTTTAAATTCATATTTTTCCTTCCTAATTTTAATTTCTTCTTTAATCTTTCCGCGGTGCTTTAATTATTGCTATACTCCGTATTACGGGCCACCAATTTGTACTGCACGTACTTTGCGGCTCCGTATTGACTCCCCTGCTATCTGTTTGCCTAAAGGCTGTAACGGAAGTCGTGGTCTTCCATGTCTGTGAGATCGGTAATGGGGTTGCCTGATTTGTCCAGCAGAAGCTCCCCATGGGGACCTATTTCGCTATGGCCGGTGGAGACACCTTCAAGAACCAACGCTGCCTGCTTGTCGCGCTTGTTGTTCTGGCTCTGACATAGCAGCCGGTATAACACGGTGACGATGATAAGCAACACCCAGGTCACAATGCCAGTGACTACTCCCTTAAAGTATCGCGGCTTCTCGGTCCACAGTTGCGGCCCACCAATGCAGCCGGCGCAGTAGCCAATGAAGAACATGGCGTTGACGGTCGCCCGCTTGGTGTTGCCCTTGGTGTTGGACGCTGTCAGCGAGAGCAGGATAAACCACGACGCCGTGATGCATGAAGCCAGCCATGACGCAACAATCATGCCCCATCCGGCGGACAGCGACAGTTTCAGCAGCAGAATATTGCCCACGAATGCCGGGACGATCATGGCCAGGGTCACCAGCGTCCGGTTCTTCGGGAAGATGTGGCAGCCCAGCACGCCGATCCACAGGAGCGTGACCTGCACGGCGCCCGAGGGGGCCGTGTACAGCATCGTCTGATATTTGGTATAGCCGATGTTGCTGATGACGAGCGAGGCGAACTGGCAGAGGGAAAGAAGAGCGTTAGCTGTGTGTGCTGCTCTGCGGCCCACCCGCTGGAATGGCTGCTTACCGTAAGAACCGACGACTGCATAGTAACCAGCACGCCGAACCAGAACGCGCACCAGGACCGCGGGTCCAACATAGTCTCCCTGAGCTGGCGCACCGAGAAGCTTGTCTTGTCGCCACCGTCGCGGTCGTGAGCCATGCGCAGCGTGAGCACGCGCTTCTGTCGCTCGGTGAGGAACCAAGCATCGCGTGGACCATTTGGCATGAACAAGTAAAACACAACGCCAGAGGCCATCGTTATGGCACCGACAATGAGAAACAAAGTGCGCCAGGTGGCGAGCGGAAGCGAGGTGTTCTTGCCAATACCATACGTAAGTAAGGCGCCGACGACTTGAGCAATTCCGTTCATGCTGATCCAAATACTGATGCGCAGTGAGAGAGAGGGGGGAAAAAAGTTAGCGTTGGTCCAAGTTGTTCATTTTATCTGCTCTTCTCGCTGTGGCCACTAACGCTGTTCGCAGTGCGTGCTCATCCTTGCGGTACCAGATGCTGGTGATGGTGACGAAAGCCGGGGAGACAGCGCCCTCAGCAAAACCGAGCAGAAACCGCACGGCAGCAAAGCTGGCAAAATTCGATGGCGCGGCTAAGCACATGCAGATAATGCCCCAGACAACACTAGAGATACCCACGACGTGTTAGCAAAGGTGGATGAAGAGTAACATTGCGACGGCATGTGGAGGTCCGGGGACCCGGAGAGTTCACCGGTAGTGGTCACATACACTGTCACGCCAACAAATTTGGTTAGGTGTAGGCGGCTCATCAAGTAGATGAAGGGATACTCAGAGACAAGTTGGCCTGTCGGCGTGTCAGGCAGCGCTCGTAAAACACCAGGGGCGCCTACAACATTGCATACCGACATAGAAGATAGAGCCGCACCACGAGTATTGATGGCTGGTCAAGTTCAGGTCAGAAATCAGGCCAAAAATCTATTATCAGGCCATTTTTGGGTTAGTAAATAGGTGAACACCATCGCCTGCGGGCTATGTGGGTTGTACTGACGCTGGCATAGCTGATGCTCTGCTTGTCGAGATACTGCAGAAAAAAGACACAGCACATCTGTCGCAAGTTGAGATTAGCTTTCCATCAAGCCTACCGGTAGGAATGGCAACAAGGCTCTCACCATTGGCAGAATAGTGCGGTCGATCTTTCGCAACACCTCCCGTTCCTCCTCTGGCGTGAAGGTGTCATCTGCGTTGATGACCGACTGAGGTTGGCTATCCTCGATGGGGGTCTTGACATCTGCTGTCATGGCGGGCGATGCTGTTATACAAAATGGAGAGTGCGCAAGTGGTAGGCTGAGCCAAACTAGTAGTTTGCAAAAAGACGCCGCAAACAATCAAGATTGAGCTTCCTGCCTCCAGCATCGCATCGTGCTCGGTTGGGTCAGGTCTGACTAGATGTACTGCGCGAAGTCTCCCAAGCATCCGCAATGGCACCCCTCTCCGGGAATGATATTTGAACGATAGGGCCATATTGCCGACGATAGCGGTAGAATATTCTCAGGGGGTGGGCAAGCTGCCGATTGCCGCCTTACACCTAAGCCGACAGCTAGTCCCAACCGGAAGTCCACCTATATTCCACCCATAGTATCATTGTACTGTAGTTAGTGGTTACATTCTATCTATACCCCTTGCTAAAGAGGGGTTAGACCCCTGCGCCGTCTTAGCTTTTTCTTGTTTTCTGACTTCAATAACTGCCCACCGCATCACAACTTACTGATAAACAGCACGATAAGGACGAAATGCCATCGGCAACTTGGCCACTCACTGCCCCACAGGTCGCGGCAAGCCTCCAGGACAGATTCCCGATGCTCGGAAACGTCACGCGCTACATATCAATATTTATGTATTTCTATATACCCATGGTCGGATCGAGTTATGAGCTCTGACATCATCCTGGTTGTTGTGATTCACGTTTTTGCTCGATCTGGAAAAGAGGAGTATTTAGCTTATCGGTGTCGCGGACCCAAGACCAGAGCTCAAGCTTGAGCCCCGATATCAGGCACAGACGGATCTGGAACTTGCTCGCCAGCAACGCAGCTACCTATTTGCCGTACTATTGTCCTTCTCACACCACCACGCGTGCGTCTTGCCTTGCGCTGTGATGATTGTGATGATCCCCGAGGTGGACGTCAAGCCGTGGCTGCGGTCGCCGCCTCGTCCATATCTGCTGACCAATGCCAACGTGGTCGACGTGACCGACGGTTCGGTGCGGCGCGGCGCGGCGCTGTCGATCTGCGACGGCAAAATCGAATCCATCGACGATGCCTCGGCCGACGTTGCGTCCCAGGCGGCGGCGCAGGGCGTGACCGTCGTCGACTGCGACGGCGGGTACGTGTGCCCGGGACTGATTGACTGCCACGTGCACCTGGTGTCGACGCCGGGCTCGATGGACCTAGCAGCGACGATGAACGCGCCACGCGAGGTGTCGCAGCTGCGGCAGCCCTACGTGTGCGCGCAGATGCTGCATCGCGGCTTCACCAGCGTGCGTGACTGCGCCGGTGCGCAGCTGGCGCTCAAGGAGGCCGTGGCCGAGGGGGTGTTCCCGGGCCCGCGCCTCTTCATCGCCGGCCGCGCGCTCTCGCAGACGGGCGGCCACGGCGACCAGCGTGGGCCGCACGACCGCAGCGACGCGGCTACGGCGTGCTGCGGCGGCCACACGACCAATCTCGGCTGCGTCTGCAACGGCGTGCCCGAGTGCCTCGCGGCCACACGCGAGCAGATCCGCACCGGCGCCGACTTTATCAAGATCATGGGCTCGGGCGGCGTGGCCAGCCCCACAGACGCCATTGAGCATCTCCAGTTCACGCCGGAAGAGATCCGCGCCGTCGTGGCCTGCGCAACAAACGCCGGCACCTACGTGACCGCCCACGCGTACACTCCAGCGGCCATCCGGCACTGCGTCGAGAATGGCGTGCGCGGTATTGAGCACGGCAACCTGCTCGACGCCCCGACTGCCGCCCTCCTGGCCCAGAAAGGCATCTTCCTCACCCCCACCCTCGTCACCTACGACCAGATGGCCTCGGGCGTCTGGTCCGGTTTCCTGCCTCCCGAGAACGCCCGCAAAAACGAAGCCGTCTTGCGCGCTGGCATCGAGGCCCTCAAGCTGGCCGCCGACGCCGGCGTCACCATCTGCTTTGGCACCGATCTGCTAGGACCCCTCGGCGCGGCCCAGTCCCGCGAGTTCCGTATCCGCGCCGCTGTCCAGGAGCCGCTCGCTGTCTTGCAGAGCGCGACTGTCAACGCAGCTCGCCTGGTCGGCTGGGACGATCGTCTCGGCCAGCTGCAGCCGGGCTTTCTCGCCGACTTGCTCATCTGCCGCCTCAATCCCCTCGAAGACATCACCATATTGGACGAGCCTGAGAAGAACGTCGTCGTCGTTATGAAGGATGGCCGCATCGAAAAAAGTAGGCGCGCCGACATTGCCGAGGACAACATCCGCGTACGGATCTAGTCTATTACATAAGGTGTACTTTCATGTATCAATAAAACCTGATTATCTATATCTATGCTGCATATTAAGTTAATGAAAGACCCTCAAGAAAAGAACAACTACCTAGGAATTCTGCCTAAGAACTCTGTGTAGCGTCTGTAGTTGCTGGTGAAGCGTTCAATAGCATTCTGTATATATTCTAGCTAACAGTATCCCTATACTATCATCCTGAATCCTATGCGATCATTGTCAAAAAGTTGCCGAAGGGAGAAAGACAATAGTGTCAGAGATAAGAGGGGAGACATGACATGAATAGATAGAACTTACACGTCCAATGGAAAGAAAGAAAAGGAAGAAAGCAGCACCATTCAACTTAACCGATGTAGTATTACCTAGAATAGCCCACACGCAGTGCTATGTGCAAGTATCACTTCTTACGAAAAATATAGTATCATTATCTTTATTTCATCCACGTCTCATTCTAGGGGACTGGAAAAGTTGAATCCTCCGAGGCCGGTTAGATCCATTAGATATGCCTGATCCTCGCCGTAGCCAGTGCTATCGAATCCCAGGTCCAAATCGAAAGGAATTGGAGGCTCCATCTCGAGGTTAAGGGACGCTACAGGACCCTGCGTTAGCGATGCAGCCGTTTGCTGCTCCTGCTGCTGCAATGTTATTGACAGGGGTGGTGTGCGCCGAGACGCAAAAGCTGCGTCAATGTCATTGTCGCAGAGCAGTCCGTCATCTGCCGCTGCCGGCGCAGCCGCTGCTAGCCATGCCGCCCACTGGTCGTATTCGGCCGCTCGCTGCTCCCTTGCATTTTCTGCGCTTTCGCTGTACCCGTTCTGCGCCGTCATTGCTGTCGTCGTCGCCGCCACAGCCGTCGCCGCAGCTGCCTGCCGTGCTTCCGCCTCACAGAGTCTGTTACGGGCTTCTTCTGCAATGGACTGCACGGCCTCCACAAATCGCGTACCTATCTTGGCAGTCGCATTGCCCTCGGCCATGAGATGCAGGCATCTTATGCCAAACTCCGCCCGCTCCTCGTAGCCCGGGTCTCGCTCTAGGATGCCGGCGACGAGAATCACGATGGTGGAGAGGCTGCAGCCCTGGAAGTCCGTGTACGAAAAGCGAGCAATGCTCTTGGACGCGGCCAGCTCCTGGAAGAGCCCCAACATCTTCTTGGCTGCTCGGGTGCAGACGCCCCACTGGGTCCTGTCGTTTTGGCTCATCCTGGCCTCTCTGTCTTCCATGCGTTCCGTGTCGACGAGGGCCGACCGCAGACACATCCGCACAATCCGCACGACTGAAATCTTAAAGAGAGCGATCCTCGCCTGGTAGTAGTGGAGATGGAGATGAATCACTGCCCTGTAACCGCGGCAGTTCGGAGTCACATTCTCTAGCCGAAGGCACGGCGGCAATGCCCTTTTCCAGGCCTTTAGGTCGTTCAGAAAGCTCTCTATAGCCTGATCCGTGGATCCGCCACCATGTTGTATGCTGTGCTATATAAGCGTCGGTACGACAGAGCATCCCCGCTCGCTCCTGCGCATCCAAAGAAAAGAAGCCAAAGCACGCGGGTAAAGCAAGGAAACCTACTTGAGCTCGCTGCGCCGGTCTATTATCTGGAACAGTTCAGCGTTGGCGATCTGGTGAGGCAGGTTATCGAATAGCTGCCGGCTGTCCATGGGCGGAAACGCACGCGGGAGAGCCGCCTTGACAGCAATGTAGGATATTGACCGTTGGCGGTTCAGTTTCATCATCAGCGTCCTGTGGTGAGATCAGTCCCCCGCGCGTGTGAGTGTATAGGCCATGTATCTTACCTTTCTATCGAAAGGAGGGACCACCAGAGTCGATTTCGAACCTCCTTCTCGTAGTCTCCGAGGTGGTGATCACTCGAGTTATCGAGATGAAGCCCGAGCGCGAGGCTCATGCGCAGCGCCAAACCCAAATAGACATCGATAGACGTAATTATATTGGCAGGTGCAAGATATATGGCCATGACAAAAAAAGCCTCGACAGAGCGGACAGACTGCCGCTCGACGACGTCAGGAATCAGCGACCGAGCCAGACCGTAGAGCACATTCCCCGGCGCAGGGTCTGGCCCCAGCATGTGCTCTGGCCGGGCACTCTGTGGTTTGGCGAGTGCGGTCCATTGGCTGCCCAGGGCAAAGACGCACAGAGCCAAACAGACAAAAACAGGGTCGCGACGGAGGCGAGATGTCCTATCTTCGTAGAACCGGCCCAGGTCGGCGGCAAATGTGGCTTGGTCGAAGTAGAAAAAGCTGTCCAAACCGTGCTCGATGCAGACAGATAAGAGGAATTCTCCAATCTGGCGGGGTGGGAATCCGGCCACTGCCTGCAGGAGGCGTGGCGTATCTAATGACGGCAGATGAGACGGCGCCAGCGCTGCATGCATCTGAGCCGCATTCTGCCCAGTTTGAGCAGCCAAGGGTGCAAGCGAGAAAGCTTCCCGCAGCCGCGGAAGGAACCCGGGTGTGGTCAGATGCTGAGAGACCGTTGCGTCAGTCGGTGCATCATGCGCTGTCTCAGAATAATCGGCAAGGTCGTATCTTGCACCCGCTTTCGACGTCGGGAGTTCGGCTGGCCCAGTCGTAGCAACGCTCCCATTCTCGGGCGCTTCGGCCGTAAAGATGGGACTGTAGGCTGCTACATCTGGATCAGGCGTGAGTGGATTATTTTCTCGATCAGCATTGGAGTTCGTGGTTGTGTCATAAACACAGTTGTAAACGCCGAGGAGGCATCTCTCACACGCGCCCCGGGCACTCCTGATACACTTGGTTTTTCTCGCCTTACAGCGTCGACAGGCGCGAGCTGCTCTCTTCCTGTCTTCTTCGCGAACACGGCGGATGCGAATCCGGGCTGGTCGGCTTTCCGGCGATGTCCTTTGCATGATGTGAGTCAATTTCTAAAGTAGACGGATTTGAATGCAATAGGGTGACGAAGCAGATCGGAAGCAGATAACCTATTCGCAGGCCGATGATTTCCGCTGGCGGCGCACCAATTTCCCACATCTTAGGCTTCACCGTATCGAGCCAATCGCATAAGAAATATGGCCACTAGTGAGCCAACCACATAGCCGAATTAACTCCACTTGATAACCAGCCATATGCGGCCTCCTCTCCTCTCCCCCCGCCCCTGTTCTCCTCCCTCCTCTGTCTCTTGTGCTGTCTCTTGTGCTGTCTCTTGCGGTTCTCTATTCGTACCGAACTTCCTGTGCTGCTGCAGTCTTTCTGTTGTCTTGATTTGTTTCAATACCTTCTTGTAGAGGCTTACTCCAGCTCTAAATGCAAAAGAGAAAAATCTCCTTGGCTGGCAATATGGCAAAGTCTTACGCCGCTGCAACAAAGTTTATTGCCTCCAATCACCAATACATATTTCTATCGCTACCCAATGGATAGCACACAGGTGCTGCATTCGCCTTGAAGGTACAGCTACCTGAAAAAAAAAAAAAAAAAAAAAATTTTTTGGGATATAGGCATACAGATTAATTGGCCGTTATATGAGTGGTCCCTCGTCCTAATCTTTCCGCACCTTGATGACGACCTTGCCGCGCGCACGTTTCGTTGCGATGCGCGCATAGGCGGCCACGGCGTCCTCCATAGCGAAGACCGAGTCGACGTAGATGTGCAGGTGGCCCTCCTCGATCAGGCGCGCCAGCTCGATGACGTCGTCGCGGACCGGCGGGCTGCTGAAGAAATGGTAGCGCCGCGGAACGCCGCCAAGCCATGCAGGCCGCAGCATGTTGGCCAGCGCGACCAGAGGGGCGAGCAGGAGAGGGCCCTCGAGCGCGCCGACATTTATCACGGCACCCTCGGGCCGGAGATAAGCGGGCGAGCGCGTGAAGAGCGCCTGGACACCGACACAGTCGAGGACAAAGTCGAAAGGGTCTGCGCCGTAGTGCTGCGCCAGGTACGCCGGCAGGTCGTGTTTGGTATAGTCGATGAACCTTTTTTTTTTCGTCGCATGTGCTCCCAGTCAGCAAAAAAAACGTGTTCAACTTGCAGCAAGAGAGATAAAAGGGGGGAGGGACACCCATCGACAGAGCCGGTCAGTCGGCGTGTTTGTCCGTCTGTCTATCTACATCACCGCAGCAACGCTTACCTCATCGACCCCGAGCCCCCGGACCAGCGCCTCGTTGGCACCGCTAGCCACACCGACCACGTAGGCGCCGCGCAGCTTGCACAGCTGGGTGAGCGCCGTACCGATGGAGCCGCTGGCCCCGTTGATCAGCAGCCGCTGGCCCTCGCGCACGCCAGCCGTGCGGATCATCTTGAGCGCCGTGCAGCCGCAGCAGACCACGCCCGACCATGCCGCCATGTCCATCGCCCCTCGACCGCCGCCGCCGTTGCCGCTGTCAGCTGCCCGCGCTGCCTCTAGGTCGATGCGCACCACCTGGCTGCCCGGCAGCCGCACGTACTCGGACAGCACGCCGCGGCCGCACAGCAGCCTCGCGACGCTCTGGAAGGCGACGACGCGCACGCCCGGAGCTCGCACCTCCGAGGGCGCCACCGCGCCCGCCGCCACCACTTCACCCGACAGCTCGAGCTCGGGGATCCACGCCGCGCCGCCGCCTCTGCCGTCCCCCGCGCATGGCAGCGCGGGGATCAGCTGCAGCCCAGCCTCGGTGCTGAACTGCAGCGCGACGTGCGACACGCGGATCAGCACATCGGGAGAGGCGCCCTCCGGTGCAGGGGGCGTGGGGATGGCCGCCAGCTCAAGAGAGCGCACTGCCGCACCGCGCCGTGTGCGCACCCAGGCGCGCATGGTCGGCGGGATACCAGAGGCTGGTGCGTCTGCTGCCGTGGAAGCCATGTCGCCTACCGCTGCTCTTGGTGGAATGGGTAAATCAGGTGTGATTGCAGTGAGAAGCTGTAGCGGTATCTTATAAAAAAAGGAGAATGCGGGCTTTGTGAAATATGCCAAGAAGTATTTGCCAGCGTAAAAGTAAAAACGGGGGAAAGAAATGTCCTACAGATATCTAATCGAAACAAAAGTAGGCGCGACGGAGGTTCCCGCATTATTAGAGAGCGACCAAGAGTAGCCATTGTAGATACGAGTTGTATTAAAATATACCAACTGTCTATCTAAACCATAAAGACAGACAGGCAGGTCTCGCCACAAGCAATTGAGTGAAGTTGATCGATGGTCCTTTCGGAGGGTTTCCGTGGCTCTTCTCGGAGGGTTTCTACAGGCTTTTAACTGGGAAATCACGGAGATTTTTCTTGATTGGATCACGCCCGTATAGCAGGGCTAGCGCCATAACTAAGAAGGTAGTGGTTCAGGTACGTCCACCAAGTGATTCACCCTAATTGGGGTGGCTACAGGTTCCTAATACCAGCGGCCCCAGACTTACACATTATTCATTCTCCATTTTCCACAGTCGGCGGGAATAGTTCAGCAACAGACAATATCAAATAACAAAATTCAAGTGGGATACGAAATCTTAATTTATTATTTTTCATAATTGTCTATCATAACCGAGCCCCATTTGAAAGATAAGCGTGGAAACTGCAGCGCCCTGCCACCATACACGTTATCACGCTGAATATCATGAGACAAACATTATCGGCGACTCTATAGCTAGTTTTGCAGGCGTTCGAAATTAGTAAACTTACACAATTGTTTAAGAACGCCACTAACTGAAAACCATAACTAGTAACATTCACTGATTAGAGCAAACGTGCTTTTGACCTTAGAGCAGGTGCTAATTCGCTATTTATCAGTAATAGGTCCAGGGACATGGTTCACTACACGGACCGTCCCTTAGCCAGTTTGTACGTTATCGTCACTTAGCGCTTAGAACCGCATCTAACTTAGAAATATAAGATTATAACACAGACTAAAAATCTTTAGTTTGCTATCTCAATAATAACTTTGCAAGGTAACAGATAGTTGAGTCAACAGTCCTAAGCGGCCCTGCTCACATCCCACCGCCGCCAAAAGTTAAATCTGACTAAATATGCGACACAAAAATACGGCTCACCAACCGCGACTCACAGACCTGCTCAGTGGCATGAGCTGCAGAAAAAGCTGAGCTTTGTAGTTGGTGGAGTAATGTTAACCAAAAAGGGGGTCGATGGAGGTTACAACACAGACATCCATTGGTTATATTCTTTCTTGTGTAGGTGCGTTGGGCACTGTGGCGTTGGTATAATGCGGGATGATTTGTTATCTGGCGACTTGAGGTTATGCGCCATGTTATTCAGCCCTAACAAAGACTGTAACTTGCGGTGTTGTTTTGTGACATTCGCTGACACTCGGCCCAAAAAGGCTTAATGCTTATTTTTCATGCATACATACTGCAAAATCTCTATCCAGTTATCCTGTTCTTATTTTTCTATGGCACTTGTCCGTAGATTTTTGCTCCCTTGCTTAACTTGGGCTCAATTATTTGTTTTTCTTCTTGCAATATCTACCTTCAATTTAAAGGCTTATTGCGCTTTTCAAACGTTGCTGGATTTATTCATGCTAATTTTTTATTTCAGGATTTATTATCTACCGCTAGAATTAAAGACTTCTGCGCCTATCTGGAGAGAACAATGCACAATGACTTTCAAGAACTATGGAGGAGCGCTGTGGAACAGTACGAGCAAGAAACTAAGCACGATCTTTCTGACGATTCCTTCAAGGTACTAAAACCCATGGAGAATCTGGACGATCTAGCCGCACGTATAAAAATCTCTGGCCTGGATTTTGACAAGTTTCGCTCCAAAAATGATACCCTGCTGTCCGCTGTGCAATCTTTCACCAACCCCCTCACCGCCATACTACAAGTCACCAGTACCATTGCTTCTGGGACTGTATATGGCACGGCGGCAAGCGTCGTACTTGGTGCTGTTGCAATGCTTATTACGGCAGCCCAGGGGGTCAGCGACGCATATGACTGGATCAAACAGGTTTTTCTAGAGCTCAAAGAATTCTCGGAACGCCTGGACCAGTATCTGGGCAGCCGTATAGATGATGCCTTGGGATCGAAGATCGTAGCGATTCTGGGAGTTCTATTAAGGGTCATCGGCCGGTCAGAGAAGCTTATTCACCAGCGTCTGTTTAAACAATTTATGAGGGTCCTCTTCTTAGCCAAAGACTCGGTCACCAAGAAGCTCGTTGACGACCTGAACAAGCTTATAGCAAGCGAGCAAAAATACGTGATCGGCGCAACCTACGCAACCACCCAGAGAATAGAGGCAAAGAGCGACCAGGCGCAGGAAACAGCTCAAAAGACTAGAAACAGTGTTGAAAAAGTGCTCCAGATTGTGAAGGAACAAGGTGAGAAAGCGTCCACAGTCGAAGACAATAATCTTCTTCATCAGGTACTATGCAGCACCTCTGCGTATGACAATGTTGAGGAAACCTATATAAAGAACAAGAGACTGCTTCTCGAGGGCAGCGGTAGATGGCTTCAGGATGAGCCGCTCTTCAGGTCATGGATGAGTCGCAAGACTTCGGTTCTCTGGATTTTCGGCGGGCCTGGAGTCGGTAAAAGTTTTCTTTCTACCTATATCATCAAATCATTATTAGAACCTAGCACCGAGGCTAGAAGAGATGACGACCGTCTAGCATATTTCTTTGTAAATGAGAACAGCGAAACTCTCCGAGACGCAAACACCATCTTGAAGACAATGGCCTGGCAGATTGCGATGCACGACATGGATTTCAAAACCCGAGCAATAGATGTCTGCCGCCAACAGAGCCTCGTCGCAACTGCTGAGATGACCTGGGAAAATCTATTTCTGGCACATTATAACTCTGACACTTCCAATGAGTCGGCTGTCACTATTGTTGTTGACGGCTTAGATGAGGCTACATTGGAAACAAGAACCACTATCCTTGAGCTAATGAGGGACCTGGTCTCCTTGGAAACCTCGCCTCGTTCAGGTATACGGTTTATAACGATAGGACGAACATCTCTAAAGAGTGACATGGATTTCAGTCGACAAGAAAAGAACCAAATCATTGAAGTTTCCAATCTGAAGAATAGACAGGACCTCGAAAGCTACATCAGCAGACGACTCGAGACGTTCAGCATCTTTGGCCAATTACGTAAAATCAAGCACAACGGTATTAAGAAAGCTGATGAAGAAAGAAGCAAGATTCTGAAAAAGGTTTTGGAAGGGGCAGATGGCGTGTTCCTGTGGGCAAAACTCCTGCTAGATGATCTCGCGAGAAAGGACCTCCCTCAAATCGAATCTATCCTGGCAAATCCTCCTTCCACACTAGACAAGATGATTTGGTCTGTACTAGATCGACTCGCCAAGGATGACGAAATTGATGAGGGTGTTTTGAGGAAGATGCTTATGCTCATGTCATATGCGCGGCGGCCCTTGAAGTTCGGAGAGCTGGATGTGGCCGTCAGTCTGCCAGGCGGAAGCCCTTACTATCTGCTCTGGAAGCATGTGCGTGGGAAACTGTCTTCAGTGTTTGACTTGAGATTTCCAAAAAATATCGATCCTGATGACGAAGAACAATTCGACAATGACACCTGTTCTAGCGGGTCGTCTTGTGATTGCACGGAGTCGAGTGAATCAGAAGCCAGTTTTGAACCAGAAAATGATGGTGAAGAGTATTCTGATCAACCATGCGAGGACCAAGACGAGAGTAGAAATGATACTCTAGCTGACGATGATGACGATATCTTCGCCTCACCGTCGCTGCCTGCTTCGCGCGATAAGAATGACTGCGAAAATGAAACGGACACTGACCATGGCGAAGACATTGCCGATGATCAAAGCGACAATACTAGTGGCTCCGACAACCAGCCGCTCCTTCATCTCTCCCAAAGTCAGAAGGACACGCAAGTCGCGTTCTGCCATGCTCGGATAAGAGATTTTCTCACTCGAGGAGGCGGCGTTGACGCAGGTAAATACCCGCCACTTAGCATTATCCTTGAAGCCGGGGACGCCCAGTCCGAGATTACCATAGTGTGTCTGCAGATGTTCCAACTTGAGGTTTCTCAACCTGAAGATTATCGCTTCATCTGTGACTATCCGCTGTGTCATTTACCCTTTCACCTGGACACCATAAACAAAGACCAAATATCACCGGTTCAGGTAGCAAAAATCACCGACGGTCTGTATTGGCTGTTTGGGACGGAGACAGGAACTCGCTGTTTTCTAAGTACAGTGGGTTCCTATGACGAATTTCACAGCTCGCATCAAATTTTCTGGAAGCTTTGGGTCCAAACCGATTATTACCTTAAACTCCTGCAATCTTGGTTCAAGGATGCCGAGTCTGTTCGTGGGCACTTGTCGCACGGCAGCGACGCAGTGTCCTGGATGCTCTCGGCTGCGGATTCGCTGCAGGACCTCTTGCGGCCGATTATGATGACAGCATCAACAATGTGGCTGAGAGCGAAAGCTTTTGATACCGAAGAATGCATCGATAAAGGAGAGTTTCCGGCTTCTCTGCTTGTGGGCTGGCTGACCCAGGTAGGCAATCCATCTCTCCACCAGTGACCTGTGGCAGACACGCTGATATACTTGATCAGGTAGAGGCTGGCTTCGTAACCTCGGAGCTGAATTTTGACTGGAGCCGCAACAAGCAACTCTTTGTGACACTTGGACCCGACCAGATCGAGCACGCAGCGAACTGGGCAAAGTTCGAAAAAGATGCGTATTGGCACACGTATCTTGGCTGGATCTTGATGGACGGCAGACATTATGAGGCTGCAATTTCACATTATAGGTCCGCTGTCGCTCTCAATTCGAATGCCTGGGTCGCAATGGAGGGTCTTGGAATCTGCATTAGCAGCCAAGGTCAGTGGAAAGAAGCGATTTCGTGGCAGGAAAAAGCAATCAATGCTTTGCCCCGAGACATGTACTGGATCGGCTGCGATCTCTGGCCTCGAATAGCTGAGTGGGAAAGACGCATTGGCAACTACAAAGGTGCACTCACAGCAGCAGAGAATGGGTTTAAAAGTAGTTTCTACGGCACATATGCCACGCAAACCTTGCTCCAAGAACTAAGAAAGCAGGACGACGCCACAAATTTCATGCGCGTACTAGAATTTCTAGATGCGCGTATGTTTCCCAAACACGACTACAACTTTCTAGTTCGACTCTTTCTACATGACGCGGATGTATTCGACGAAATCGGCTGGGCTTGCGCGCAAAATAGTCGACCAAGCTTTGTGTTGGAGTCAATGGACAAGGTCCTGCAGATTGCCAATGAAGGCGACCAAAAATCAAACGTCGTGTTACCGTATTGGATTGCTTATATCAAATACAGATACTACGGGTTAGAAGCTGAGGCGATAGAATTATGGGAGCTATTTCTACAACGGCTCTCACAGATGAGTGAGAGCTTCCAAGCCGACTTTGCCTCTCAGAGAAAGATGGCCAGGAACACCCTAGCACAGCTGTACCTTGATAGAGCTGTGGAGGAGAAAAATCTTGATCAAAATCTGCGGTCAAGCAGTGCGAACAAATTGAAGCAGCTGGCTGTCGAAGTTTGCACGAGTTCTGATGAGAAATACGAAGGCTTTGACCTCTTCCGGACCGACCACCCGGCCATGTTATGGGGTCGCTGGATAAGAGACCACAAGAGAGCAAAGGAGCCTGTTTGGCGAAAGATATTCCGGGCACGCGTCCTAGAAGAACTGAACACCCTTGATGATGACGATCTAGCTAATGATACAGTTGGATTACGGAGTCTCAGTGCGACGCTCTTTCAGGCAGGCGACAAGACAAACGCAGGAGCAATTCTTGCCATTCTCTTTAGCACATTCAAATCTCAAACGGACAACGTCGAAGGGGAGAGACATGTGGGTGCAGGATATGTGGCGGCTGAAATCAACCAAACAAGCCAATCTGCTGTGACGGACCTAACTGCTGATACTGGCGAGAACCCATTATCCGCGGCCAAGAATCTAGTGATACCAATAAAGGCAACCTCGTCTGCGCCGCCATCAACTGGGTTAAAGCTGAATATAGACGAGCATGCTGTTGAATATACATGCGCTAGCTGCAAACGGACGCCAAAGCTCGTCAACGAAATGTACATCTGCGAGATGTGTTCTGTCGTCAATTGGTGTGGCGACTGTCTAGCTCTGTTGAAGGACTCCCAAAATAGGGCGGAAATGCCCATCCACCTGTGCAACCCAGAGCACGATTTCTATCGTGCTTGGCCTGTCCCGGAAGAAGCAATGTTAATCGCCGTGGAGTCGTTTGGGCAAGATATTGAGATACGGAACACTTGGTTAAAAAATCTGAGACAAGAGTGGTGGACAATCTAAGGTTGTAGATTGGGTAGCTTGTTTAAAAATATTTCAACGGGAAGAACACAGTTCAATGATTAACCTCGTGGAACAATACAGCTGTCCCGGACGCCGATATCTTCGTGGCCAGAGCTCTGGAAATGGCAAAGGAAAGGCAGACGTGTGAGAACCAGCAATAGTTGGTAGGGTTTTGAGTGAGATGGAAGTAGATGAATCGGACAGTGGGATGGAAAGTAATAAGTCGGAGGATAACGAGTTAGAGGATTGGCACAGTAGACTACAACTTAGCTCCCGTATTTAGTTGTTCGTATGTTTATCTTGGTCGCAGTTGTAAGCAAGCTGCCTAGCAAGGTCTTACCACATGCACTTTTCTTGTGTGGAAGTCGTGCCTAGAAACCGTGTTTGCCGCTTAATGACACTAATAAGACGTAACCAGAAATGAATTCTGACTCCAAACCGGAAAAACATGGCTCGTTAGCAGTTTCTCAGTGCTGATATCGAATTTGAAATATATCGCGGTGAAATTCGGTGCTTATGGTTGAACTCTCTTTTTTTTCCGGTCAACCAGCAGATATCTTTTCCCACTGGACCCTCTGAAATGTAACAATGAAACACAGTATACTTCATGTTATACTACGTCTTGACAGAAAAAGTGTAAACAAAAAATATAGATTACTGATTTAAATCTTATGCTCTGTAGACCTAAGCTTATACTTATGTTACCACTGTAGGAATAGAAGCTAGTCATACCTATGCTACTCAGTTTTAATTTCAATCCAAAGTTTTTGCCTGACAAGAAGGAGACAAGGCGTAGAAGCTCACAAAAAGGACAAAAACTTGAGTTTTTTAGAGGACGAAGACACGTTTTATATTGCAGCTTTAAGTATGCAACATTCTTTTTCCACCACTTTCGAGTTGAGGAAGCATAAAGGTTTACGCCTTTTTTTGTACAAGCCAAATTAATATATATGATATCTGTTCAAGCAAACAGAATCGAATTGTTCATAGATAGCCAGCGGCTGTGTACCTCAGGAAGACACGATACTCTTTCATCTCGAGAATGGTCTTGAACTTAATCATATCGTAGTGGAGACATTTTATAAAGCTAGCGATTATGAGTGCCAACGGTAACTGAAGATATGTGTCTCTTCTTCTACGTCCAAGTGCGGACAGCCAAATCTAATCTGGCCAAGAAGAATGACGGATAAACTAAATTGGTTCATGGGGACATGTTCTAACCGACTGGATCACGATAGATTCCCCGGGCTCCCAGGCTCTTACGCCAGACCCCGCATTATCCTTTAGAATTCTCGCCAAGTATCATGCAAATGGCGACTGTGATGATGACTTGATCCGATATGAATATGAGGAAATCTGTTATGCCATCAGACAGGAAGAAGACAACAAAAGAACGAAGTACACCGACTTTTTCAAGACTCCAGGCAATCGTCGACGACTTCTTGTTCTGCTTACAATGGCTACTGGATCGGTACGTTCACAAAGCTCTTAATAGAATTAGATATTTTTATTCTAACTATCTAGGCCTGGGTGGGGAATGGTATCATCACTTACTACCTCGCGCCGGCTCCCAAGCTTGTTGGGATCACCAGTAATGATCAGATTTGTAGGTCATGAACGGTTTTCGCGAATATAGCAAACGCCCAGCTAACGAAACTAAATAGCCGGAATCAATGGCAGCATCGCAATCTGGAATTTTATTCTGTCTTATGCCGGATCTTTGAATGCCGAACGGGCAGGTCGCCGGAAGCTTTGGCTGTTGTCAACTATTGGCATGCTGGTATCATATATCATCTTGACAGGCCTCTCGGTAAGTTTTCTTTGATACATTTCTAGTTGAAAATGAATCATTCACTCTGATATTTGACCATAGGGTGGCTTTGCTACTTCTCAAACGCACGCTGTTGGTATTACGACAGTACCTATGCTCTTTATCTACTACGGATTTTATGACATTGGATGGACGCCACTCCCATGTAAGAATCAGCTGCAAACTATTGCTCATCAAAGTTTCCTTCAAATATTGATTCACCTATAGTCTCTTACGGTGCGGAGATCTTGCCATACCACATGCGATTGAAGGGACTGAGTATTCAGCTGTCCGTCCAGAGTGTTGCACAAGCCTTTGTACGTTATCTCTCGAACCTAATATCATTGGTAAGACCCATCGTTAACAGAAAATCTTAAAATCAATGGGTGAACCCTGTTGCATTGGCATCAATTGCCTGGAAATAGTCAGTGGAACATATTCTTACTTTTGCTCTTTGGGGATGAACACTCACATCCTTTTATACCTACATCGTCTACATTGCGACAATTTCCATGTATCTGGTGTTGGTGATTCTTTTTTTCCCTGAAACACGGTAAGTCTGTTTCCCCTTTTTGAATGCACTCAATTTATCACAGTTAATAATTCTTTAATTTTCTTACGGTTGAAGAAGTGTCTGTCATTTTTGACACGGGACGACTTGGAAACGCGGCAGGTGCAACGAGAGAGTTCCAGCACTCTCATGATATAGGGAAGCTGAAGCTTGTTACAACAAATGACGAGAATGTGGCTTCGACTGCATCCAATATTGAGATCGAAAAGGCTACCTAAAGGACGCCTCACATATTCATAACCAATTTTTGTGCCATGTAATGAAGCAGTCAACGCCACCATAGAGTAGGAAATAGCTTTTTCAACCGATTTTCTATTCTAGATAACAGCCCATTATCCCACACGAAAATGCTCATCGGAAAATCTCCTCTTTAAGACGTGCGCCTGTGCAGTCCTTGCTCTAGCCTGCTTAGAGGATGTGCTTTCATGTGTTGGTACAGTCCACAATGTTTCGTTTAGACCAATCGACTGGGGTTTCCGTGACCAATTGGCCTGCAAGGATTCTTTTAAGATCGTGAAGATGTGATGTCTGCGTAGGTTACGGAGTCCAATCTACTTAAACTAGGCAATATAAGATTGTTCCTTGTTATTGATTGGCTGTGTCCAGCCTTTTCGGTAACTGTTTTTTGGCAGTTCTTTATGCCCCTGACTCCTTTCATGCTACTTACTCTATGATTTACTTTTCATTTCTATAATGCTTTTGCCTTATGTATAATATTGAAATCATAATGGCAACTTTTCATTCGTGTTGTATAGTCTTATGTCGTCAGTAATAGTAGACTATAATTTTTTATCTACAATAGTCGAGGATGTTGGTGATCTACGACGGAACTAAGGAAAGCGGCGCCCAAGAGAAGGCCAGCAGTAATGCAAGTCACCCCAGTTCCCATTTATCAATGGACCTTGACGGACTGGTCATACAGACATCAAAAGGAGCATTCGAGAAGTCCCTGGGGAAATGTATGGAAACGTCAAGTATTCAATGTTAGCAGAGATGGGAATGGGGCGAGTCTAATCATGGAAAGAGATTATCGAAGACACCCTATGCCAAATCAAACATCACCAGCTCTTCTCTCGTCATACACTCCTCCTTTCTTAGAATAAGTTGAATTGGTCTATACAACTGTCCCTAAACACCTTCACGCAGCAGGCATGACGGGAGCCAGGTTGCACGCCAAGACACAAATAGTGTGAAGTGCGCCACAAACACTCCAAAGCTCTAGCGGAACGTTTCCACCTCCTACAGGAGTTCCGTCAGCAATACAATGGGCAAATGCTACAGTGCATGCTGCCTCACATGCAGAGAGCGCGGCGGCACCCCCAGCAGCGGTAGGAATAAGCAGCCAAACAATAGGGCGCATTGTAGTATCCGCACGAGGCTATCTGGCCGGCTTAAGTAAGACACTGCACACTGAAAACAAGGGGAAACTAGCGAACCGAGGCTTCAAAGGATCAGTACAAACCTAGGCTCAGATAAAGTGTTTTTGGTATACCAGAGGACGTAGGAATTTGCGTTTCTCTTGCTGAGTATTGATGTCCTCCCCCCTAGACATGACGACGTTGAGCAGTGTGGACTGCACTCTTTAAATATACCTCATGGGCTTTCCGTTAACACGTTGAGAGACCCGTCATGATGCCAGGCTAGACTACGCGGCACTAGCATTTACTGCATTCGAGTTTTGCTCTGGCCATTGAGAGAGCAGGGAGCTTTCTTGCTCCACGGGAAAGAGGGCGAGAAAAGATCATCTGCGTCCGTCTAGACCCTTTCTCTCTCAGATACAGGTACGGTCCATGCACAGCAATATTATTTGTATTCAGCTGACAGCCAATGCTATTTGTGTTTTTTTTTAAACACATTCGAGAATTCTCTTTAACTTTGGGCAGCAAATTTCGAGCGGAACTAGTCCCAATCGAGGCGCCCCATGATGGGGCGCCTCAATTGGGACTGGCTTGGTGTGCATTCAAGTTTTTTTGTCAGCCAATAATAGATGTCTAGGCGTCATTCCCCCGTCGCCCGGCGTAGCCAGGCCCCCACATACTTCGACTCCAGCATGAACGTCGAATGTTATCATTTCAAGAAACTGCAAATATGTAGTTATGGGTTGGTAACTCCCCCAAGAAATAAAAAAATAAAAAAAAATAAAAAAAATCGTAGATAGCTTCATCTGCAACGAAAAACAAAAAGATGTCATTTTTGTATTGGCAAATACTTATTAATGCAGATGTGCTTGACAGGGAATGTCCACATAGTTCTGACGTTGCAGAGTGACATGATATATTTAATTCTGGGATTGTGATCTATGAAAGTTATTTTATACATCTTCGTTGGGATGGAATTACATTAAAACAAGAATTTGGCGCCACCAAGCCGGATTGTGTAAGTCTCCTCGTAGAGCAAAACCATGAGCAACCCCCGAGAAAAGCTGGAGCTGAAATATCTTCTGTTCGGATTGTAAGATATCGATCGCTTTTCGTCGGTCGTCATCACCAAAGGAATGGTCAATTTGGCCACAAGAAAGAAACAATGGCCCTTATTTCTTTAGTTAGTATGATTTACCAATTTTATCCACCTTAATCTCAGGAAATATTATGCCGGAATTTAATGCATACCTTTAATATTCCGAAAGTGGCGATCCTTTAGAAATGCGGGATGTGCAAAAGCACCCACGCTGACGGATTCTCGACAAAGTTCCTCGCAGACATAAGGGGCACCAAAGCAATACCTTTCATCGTATTAGTATATGGAGAAACGTGACAGATGCTTTAATAGTTATCAAGTTTACCCAACACACGCATAATTTGTGTTGGGCTTTCCGTGTTTCTCTTTCGCCGCGTCTATCCAATTGGCGACATGCTGAGCAGCAAATGCTTGATGCTTGACCTTCCAGGCGTTATAGTCGAAATCTGGCTCTGTGATTTTATCATCGTTCGTTTTCCGGTGTGCCCAAACGGGGTCCTGCAAAGTATCGCAACAGTGAGCTCGGAAATAGTAAAAAATGGAGTTACCCAGAAGAACTTACTCCCATAAAATAATCCATCCCGAGAACAAGAAATCCTGAATCAGAAAAGCAATCCATAACCAAAAACCCATTCTTGAAAAGCCCCCAAATATCAGGAAAATAAAATTAAATATTTCCATTGGGTTTAGAAGGATGTGCGACATATGTTTTGATGTCGATAATATGATCAAATGTACCCCGGGGTTCACCGTCATGAATGTGGCCTTTCATACAGCAGTCTCCTGACGGCTTCGCCAAGTACTCATCTTCTGCCATCATAAGCAGTAGAAAATAAAGTTTGAGATTTGTGACGTGAAACTCTGTATAAACAAGTGGCTTTCTAGATTTATATGACAAAAGGATTGTGGGGGGAGAAGTGGTCAACTTTAACGGCACGGAGAAATAAAAGAAACCGGAGAAAATGTTTTGAAACTGCCGCTAATACGGACTTTCTTCCATTTCTTCACTTTTTAATGAAAAAATTGCCCCAGAAATCACTGTTGACTGACTACATAGGTATCAAGAAGAAATCCCGTAACTGAAAATGTAATTAAAAGAATTGAAATGGGATTGCTATTGGGTAAATGAGTGAACTGAGAGTCTAATAAATTATGTCTCAACATGAACATTGAACCCGGCATAAAGATAGCCCTTGACGTATACGACGGGCTCTCATTGAGTATAGCAAAGTGCACAAAGCAACCCACGCAAAAGTAACCATATTAGAAAAATTCGGTTACATATTTTCCACGGACGAGGCGCATTGGCAATCTTATATAAGGCCAATAAATAAAAGAGCTGGCCTTGCTATGCTCCAAGTGGCATCACACTGATATGGTGTTAGCGGTCTGTCCACTTCCCACAATCACCGTGGACGTCAAATCCCAGCCTTTGCCTCCGTATTTCTCATGAAGATGTGCCTTCACCCTCTCAACCGTATCTTCCATGGAGTATCTCTCTCGCTCTTCATCATTCCACTGCGTATTCCGCATCATGTTCAACATCATCCCAAACTGCCGGACAAAGTGCTCGGGCCCGTCGATGGGAATTGAGTACGAATACAAAGCCACTTTGACGTTCTGAAAGCCATATTCCTGTAGCGTCTTCTCTACCCAGTCCTCGTCGAACCACCGGCCCTGGTTGTGCAGTTGCATCACCGGCGCGAATGGAATCTCCGTGGGAAATGACGCGAAAGCACTCCGAGTGTCAGGAACCCAGCCGCCACCGCTAGCAGACTGGGGGAACGTTGTAAAAGCAAGACTGCCACCAGGTTTTAGGATGCGGATGCAGTCTATCTTATTTAGCAATGACCCCTTCACTTGTGAGAGCGTGGCTCAAGTCCATCTTTACCTTTAAGGGCTGTCTCTGGATCGGGAATGATATGGAGTCCCATACCAATAGTGACGTGGGTGAAGAAGCTGTCAGGCAGGCCACTGCTCTGAGCATCCATCTTCTCGGCTGATGTGTTGACCCAGCCCTCGTTACCGATGCGTCTTTTTACGAGAGCAACCATTGGTTCCGATATGTCAGCACAGAGAATGCTGCTCTTCTCCAGAACATCCCGCTGGATGGTTCTGTTCAGAATGGCCGCCGTGACTCCACAGCCGCATGCGTGGTCAAGAAGCGTGAACGGCGTATCCGTCGAAGAGTTTAGACCAGCAGCCTCCAACATCTTCACAGCAGCCGGCGAAGTGACATGCGCAGCTCCTTTAACTAGTTGATCATCTCCCTCATCTCCCGCGGCCTTTACCATGTCTCCAATAATCTTTTGATAGGCTTCTTGTGTTGCCGCCATTACTTACACTTGAATATAGAACTGCTTCTAAATTTTAATGTCGCTAGGATACGACTCAGTTTTCAATGCCCTGCAATTTGCAGGGAAGACTATGGGCAACAATGTACTTATATATTGATTTGGTACGATGGGGAAGAATGTGCGTCAACGGTGAAAGTATCCGAAAAGTCCCCGAGTACACAGAAAGATGATACGACGCTGAGGTTTTTTGCGGAAACATGAATGGACAGCTGTCACACACTCAATATTGAGCAAGTTAAATAGCCAAACAGCCAAGGCCTCGAGTCATGTCAGTTAGGCGAACTGCTGGACTTAGGTGTTGTGTTGTCAGCCCAATCCTTATGCAGCACATGCTCATTCGCACGAACGTACGGAGATGCCAGAAACATGACGTCAGAAGCGCATATGAATGTCTCTCAACAGAAACATCCCGACCAGCCCTGCAGAAGCTACCCCTACCGCTTCTATGTTCTCGCTGCAGACCACACAATGACTTATCCAGATGATACACCACCCAGATCGAGAGGCAACGCAATATCTGATGGATAAGGGTGCTGTTCAACGAGTTCAGGGTGTTGAATTAGAACTTCTCTTCAAAAATCGGCACCGGATCTTCAATCAGCTTCTCTGTGAATTAGACAACTGTTACTGAGATTCTGCAGTATGGGTTCCTTTGTCTCTTTCGCTTGCTAATCAACAATAATTATTTGACGTCGAACTTTACCAGCAGTGGCCTCATCTCCCTGACTGTGTACGAACTGAAGTACGTGGACCAGGTTTGCCTAGTTTCTGTAGTGCCCGAAAAGGGTATATCTACCGAGATACGCGTGACTCACTAAAGTAAAGTAATACTACTTCAAAATTTCGAACTATTCCTTCAAAGACGAATATGAGGAAAAGATCTGCTCTCCTCGGCCACCCGACAAATCCAACTATCTTGGCGTCAGCAAACTACACGACTCCTCTGTCATTGACGGCGGCGGTAGATAGTAGTAGCTAAATCACCTGCCGTAGTGTTTGTTGATACCGTACGCAATACGGCGCCTATCAAATCTATATAGCATTATATATAGAAGGCTCTTCGTCCTGCCTCCCTCTAGGATAAACTTTGGCCTCTGCTAATTAATGGCTCTAATACGATCCTCTTTTTCGTGTTACAGCTAGAAAGATATTATTAGTTTTTCGTATATCTATCAATCAGACAATTACCGAGATGAATGCAAAATCAACCAAGAAAACAATAAAACACTCCTCCTCCCATGAAATCACTGTAGAGCAGGGTAGAAGTGTAGCCACAGCTAAAAATGGCAGAAGTAGCATGGTGTTAAGATCTAGGATATATTTCGGCACAGCTTTGAGCTCTTTCTGCGAAGCCGAAGTTTAATAAGCCATATTTCCAAAGTCTCCATTGCCGCCCACATGCCTAAGATGTAACTGCGATAAAGATGAGTGCGATGCAATGGCTGGATGCGAAGTTGGTAAACTCATGTAACCCCAAATCCTGCAGCATGCCTGAAATTTACATTGGCACCTGTACGTCCCGGAATTGTGGAAAACTTAACGCCACAAAGTTAAAAAAGAAAATTTCATATATTTCCAGTTTTGCACTCATACAAACACGCTTAGTGGGATTAAGTACCTCTAAGCTATTCTGTTGTAAGACGCATTAAGGAGCTCCCCTTTTTTATAGCCGCGACCCCGTGGTGAGAAGCAAGGCATCAACTTGCTTTTGTTGTCTGTTGATTAGCTTTTACCGAAAGAAATGCATGAAGTCAGGTTCGGCTATGGTGTGTCCACTAAATTTCAAAATACGCTGGTCTGTTGTTTTCTGCACTAAACACCACGTACCCAAAGCGCAGATCAGCACATTATGCCACCCGAATTGACTCATTGAGAATTTCCTCTTTGGGATATGCGCCTGTGCCGTCCCTGCTCGAAACCTGCTCAGTGTGTATGCCTTCGTGTGCTCCTATGGCACAACCACAGTGTTTAGGCCCCTTAATCAGAGTTGCCAATAAAAAGGAAGATAAGTAGAGCTGCTGGCAAGAATTCTTTTGTAATTTTGAGCACACCGTTGTAGTTGCTGGGGTGAAAGACTACTTCGATAGAACATAGGAAATCTCACATAGCAACCAAACCATTCCACCATCCATCTAGTCGAAGCTTGACAAGTCGGTCGAGTTCTGTAGACCCGTCTGACTTGGCTGCCGTCCTCTCCGTATCGCGGAGAATTTTGTCAATATAATCGGCCGCTGCGGACAAATGTAGGATCTGGGCTATTGCCCGGTGAATAGCTAGAAGACGTGGGGAAGGATGGTCGATAATGTCCGCGAGGAAGAGAGTTCTTATCACTGGCAACTGGATAGGTAGAATTGGCGGAAGAATAGACTCGACGCGATAAGTGTGCTCTTCGCCGCTCTCCACAGGCGTGAAGAATATTTTAAATTCTCCGAACATCTCGTGGAGTGCAAACGTAAGTGTGATGGCATTCCGGGGCTGGTCGATGTCCATACCATCGATCATATTGACGACGCCATAATCGAATAGGTTTAGAATAGCCAGTGCGGCCTTTTTAGCCGGGCCCTGCAGTTCGGTTAGTCGTGAAATAATCTCTAATCACCCAGAGAAATAAAAAGCTCACCAACTCGGTCGTCCCAGAATCCAGTTGCGTCAACGCATGGGGCATAATATGTGCAACCTGTAGCGGTTCAAATCCTCCCTGGTGCTGCGTGAACGGCTGTCCATCATCATCCCGCGCGTTGTCGCCATCTGCCCGATATCGTGCAGCAGCCTCCCGCATGTCAAACGCCCGAGAGATAACACAGCGATGCCGATCACGCGTTAAACATTGTTCTCGAAGGGCGAACATGCGGTCCTCGGTACCTGTGTAATGTCGCTCGACCCCTAGAGCTTGGTCGATGGCGTCGCGGATTCTAGCAGAAGGTTGGGGTGTTTTATTTGCAGCTGTCCGCACTAGATTAATGGCCGTGTATTAGCAAGCTTAGGAAGAAATACACAAAGCTTAGAAAAACTAGGTTCGTAATCACGCACGAGGTAGGAAAAAGTGGTTGACGAGATAGTCGGCAAAGCCCAAAACAAAAGGCTGTAAATTTGCTTCTATGTCACTCTTGGACAAGTCTACATCTTTGTCGGCGTCCATAGACAAGTCACAAGCAGAAAAGAAAGCACGTAGGAAGTTGTCCTTGGATAGGACAGTTCTTGCATGTTCATAAGTCAAGCGGATAAGACAAGGCGCATTGTATTCGGATCTGCCTGGCATACGACGATTGTCACTCTTGGCTTCATAGTGGCGTAAAATACGGTCAAATCTCTCGGCTACTCGCACTCGCTTGTGTGGTGGAAAGGGTGATTGCTCAGTAAAATCTAATATTCCGAGTGATGATTGGTGCCTGAGACGCTGTTCAGCCATGAGATTAAGAAAAGAAAAAGAACGCGGATGCTTCGCAAACGCAGACAAGACTGTTTGAAATGGGCGTGAAAAATCGTCGTTGAAATCTAGCTTGCAAAATTGTTAGATGCTCTCGAGTTCGTGTCCGACTTTCGTTCGGTGGAGTAAGTTGTTAGGTGAGGCGATTGGGCCACCGCAAGAAATTATTAAGCGAAAAAAGACGACTAGTACATAAAAATAGCTTAGTATATTTTCTGTGCCACTTTTGTGACCTGGCCACTCCTGTGTACTAGCCAACTCCTCTGTTCTAGCCACTCCGGCGTACTAGCCAGATCAATATACTAGTATAAAAGCTTATGCTAGTACGTCAATTCTGCCCGTTATTGACTGCCTTGGGGCCTGAATCATAGCATCACCCTCGCTCTCCTCTCCCATCCAACCCTTTCCCCCTTCATCCCTATTCAGGTCTCTTCTTTGTTATCACTGTGGCGCAAGGAGCACCGGCAGCACAGGCAGTGCAGGCAGCGGAACCTGTGCAAAAGTGCTTAGCGCCAGTGGCAGACTGTGCAGCGCCGGTGCTTGGACCCAAAGGCGGCGCGTGATTTGCAGGGGACGAGATGAGCGGATTCGGGTGGTATAACAACAAAACTTTGTACTGGTATTGTGAGAACACACCGTCTGACAATTCCGGGGTAGACGGGTCGAGAGCAAGCTGGTGGAGATAGGCGACCTATATAAGTCTTTGTCTGTCAATGTGTTCTGGCTCTCTTCACCTTAATTTCCTATATTCCTCCTTGTTTCCTAAAGACCTGCAGAGGATAAAGCTAAGACTCGAAGGGTTGTTGTCACTATGGCGGTTCGTCATACCAATCTCTTCAATTATGCAATTGTTGCGGTAGCAACGCTTGGGTCGCTCACTTTTGGTTTCACCAATGCTATCGTGGGAACCGTACTAGGTAGACATTTTTCTCTTGTTCCCTTGAAGTTGACTTGTATAAACAGCACCATATACTGATTTCTCTCAAGGACTTCCGTCCTTTTTGCTACATTTTGGGCTCTCTTTGCAGTCGAACGACCTGCATGTGCAGCATGTTATTGGCGGTAAGATTCCATTACCGCTTTCAATTTTTTTTTTTTACTTTTTTTTGCACTTGATTTTAATTTCCAATATTAATTCTTCTTTTCAGCCCAGAATGGCCTCTTCTTTGGCGGCGGTATTATTGGCTGCCTCGTGTACAGCTTTCTAGCTGACAACTTAGGCCGGGTTCCTACCGTTCAAATTCTGTCTATTATCGCTATCTTTGGTGGTGCTTTGCAGGGTGCGGCCGTCAATGTCGGCATGCTCCTGGCCGGGCGGTTTTTTAGCGGTATTGCGTGAGTGAGTTGTGCAATGGTTTTGGCATACCTTTTTGATCCATTTGCTAATAATGGGGTACATTTTTCAAGTGCCGGTTTAATCAACGTCGCGATTCCGCTATACCAGTCAGAGGTCTCGCCGCCGACGATACGCGGCAGAATGGTCGGCACCCACGGTGCTGTTCTCGCCTTGGGCTATTGCTTAGCCGGCTGGTCAGGCTATGGCTGCTACTTTGCGCCATCGGGAAATTTACAGTGGCGTCTGCTTCTGTATCTTTAGCGTATGCAATGTCTAAATACAAATACTACAAAAATTAAACAATACGAAAAAATTACCCGTTACTGACTTAACTTCAGTTATCCCCCCCGGCCTACTGTTCATAGCGTCGGTTATACTGCCTGAGTCGCCCCGTTGGTTAATTAGGAAAGGCAGGCTGGACAAGGCGTTGGTTGTGTTAAAAAGGCTGCATCACACCAAGGAAGACGTGGACGACAGATTTGCTCACCAGGAGTTCGTACAAATCCGGGAACAGATTCTGCTGGATAAATCGAAACCGCATACGTTTATGGCGCTAATCAAGCTACCGTCGTACCGTCGACGGTTCTTATTAGCATTCTTAGTTCAGTGAGTGGCTTTGTTTTCTTTTACAATAGCTCTTTTCACACGGCTTTTGTTAACACCTTGAAGACTCTTCGGCCAGTTCTCGGGTGTCACGGTGATCAACAACTACTCGATTGTTTTGTACAGCAATTTGGGTCTAATAGGTTCGAAGCCGTTGTTGGTTTACGGCGTCTATGCCACTTGGTCCGTTATCTGCAACTACACTAGTAGTCTAGTCGTTGACCGTTTCGGCCGTGTTCGTTTATTGAAAATCGGATTGGTAAGTTGGTTTTTGACGTCGAACCCTACGTCATTACTGTATGTTGATCCTTTTAGATCGGTTACGTCTGCAGTTTGACCGTCTTCACTACGCTCGTTGCCGAATACCAGGGTAACAGCAACAAATTGGGCAACGGTGCCGGCGTGGCATTTTTGTTTATGTTTCTCGCCTTCTATGCCGTCGGCCTCGACGCGAACAACTACGTGTACTGCTCAGAGATCTTCCCAATGCATGCTCGTACGATTGGTATTTCAATCGCCAATTTAGGGTTTATGTGAATGCGAATAAAAAGCTGCTGACTACACCCCCTCAGGGCTTCCAATAAGCTTGTCCGTACCGCGTTCAATGTAAGCAGGCTGGTGTAGCCCACTAGGTCTTTCTGGGCATTTTGGCCAAAAGGTCCTCAAGAGCAGCCTTTCAGGCCTTCAGCTCTAGCAGGTAGATCGTCTAAATAGGTAGTTTTTCGAAGGTATTTACATTTAAGCATATTCCTTCGCCTAATTAACTAACAAGATATGCCACTTGGAACGTTTGTGCAGGAGCCGTACGTTTTTCCGCCCGATACCGCAACGTTAGCCCAAGTCCAGTCGGAGCACGCATCACTCCCACAGGCAATGACAACGTTGTAACCTGCACTTGCTACCTCGCCATGGCCAGAGACGTCCTTGAGAGTGAGATCAGTAATCGGTACACCGCTGGTGGCAGCCCCTTTGAGGTCGCCGCCAGCGTAGTTTTGCTCAATGAGAATACCGCGCCTGTACAGCAAAAGTTGAGCACATATTTTTGAAGGGGGGTTAGTTTCAAACTATGATATGAGCATACCCAGTGATGTTCGATAATGTGATATTGCTGTACGTCACTCTCGTAATAGTGCCTTTGTCGTTTCTTTTCGCCTTGATACGAATACCTATTTCATGATACTAGTTAGATTAGTAGCATAATTCGAGACTAAAGCAGAGGAACACACCGTTGACAGAATTCTTCACAACGCTGTTTGTAAATGTGACGGTATCGACGATATTGTTTGAGCGGCCGCCCACGGACCCGATAGACAAGCCGTGCCCACCTATGCACACCGAGTTCTCGACCACGATGTGCTGAATAGTTATTAGAAAGGCAAAAGTTCGAGGCCAAGAATGCTAGCGGAGGATCTGCGAAATACCGTTCCAGAGTTGATGGCAACACAGTCGTCCTGGTTGTGGACGCTCGCGCCAGTAATCCTGACGTTTGTGCTACGACCAATGTCGAAACCGTCAGTGTTCTTCCCGCCGGCCGCGTCGGCCGCCGAGTTGTCAATCGTCATACCGGTAATGTTCAGGCTGCTAGCACTGCTGATGCTGACGGCTTGGATCGGCGTGTTCTGGATGTAGAGATTCTTGATACGGGATTTGGTCAGGTTGTGGGCGGAGAGGAACTTGGGCTTCGTCTTGCCGCCGCTGCCTCCTTTCCCATCCCACCAGCGAGCGCCATCGGGATCTAGACGGGCTCCACCAGTGCCCTCGACTGTGATGTTGCTGCCGCCGATCTGAAGCAGCGGTCCAGACCACTCCTTGTAGCCCCAGGTGGTTTTGCCCTCAAAAATGACCTCCAGAAAGATTACGTTAGTTCCACGATTAACTTCTCACAGAGCCGGTCAAATATTAACTGCCAAAGGCATAGGACAACGCACAGTGGTGTTGTCAGCGAGCCCTGATAGGTCTAGAGTCGTACCAGACGGTACGGCTATGCTGGATAGGATAATAGTGGCGCATGCTGCTTGAGATGAACTCGCAGAAGCGGCGCCGTCGGATCCAGAAAAGGTGCAGTTGGCGGCCCTCCTTACAAGACCCGACGTAGGAGATGGGGTGATGGCTGGACTCGCGGAAGACTCTACTAAGGGAGATGCACCGACAAGAATCGCAGAAGCAAGCAGAAAAAAGCTTGAGCTGAGCACAGCAGCAACATCGACTGAGGCTATCATTTTCTAAAGCTTATCCGCTCGTGACATACAGCAGCTAAGACCGTTCGTTGAAAAGATCTGTCGTATTTCGGGACGCTCTCGCATGACATGCAAATTGCAGGAATGCTGTTAGTACTTCGGCCTCGTGTTGTTTACAATAAATATGCAAAGTTCCTCTTTTTTCCTTTTCAAGACACTTCTTTTGGTTCTTGCAATTGTTCTGCAATTGAGCAACGGCATGGCGTGGAATATGATGCAGGGCGAGCTTTCTACACCCACAGCTGGTAAAATTACTGTCGCCTTTTCATCTTCCCTCTCACTATTTTTGGCAGGGGTTCTTTGATACAATACAGTCTCGAACAATGGCAATTGGATCTTCTGCTTTTTAAACCACGAATTAAAGAAATGCCTTTGGTCTGCAGGAAAAACGGGAGCGTTACCGAACTTCCAGAGCACGAAGATTAGGCAGAAAGAGGTCGTCCCGTCTGCAGTACGACCGATTTTACGTACAGTACCCGTGACGAGCTCTACAGCGTGGTTGCACGTTACCAAACCTGATCACTAAGGTTATAAAGTTATTGACAAATGCCGTATGGTCGAATTTTACTCTGTTCGAGTAATCTTAATATGGATTAGATCTTGGGCGTCAAAATTGGCCGACGTACGATCACGAAAGGGACTAAAAGTGCTATAAGAGCATGTGGGCAGTACCTAGTGAAGGCAGCACCTAAAGCAGTTTTAATATCCGTGACAGAGTTTGAAAGACTGCGGTAGCAGGCACCTGATTAAAAACCAACGTCTTTGCTACTACATACTGCAGCTAACAGGGACAATGAGTGCCATATTTCCACTTCACAGAAAATGGCCATAAACAGCACGAGAAAGAAAGCGCACAATGCCTAACAACATGGCCAGGAAGTTTCATAGGACCATTCAGACAAAAGCAAATCGCAGTGAGACTTATTGTTCATCTGGCCTTCTTTTGACCTCATGCAAAAGAAATCAGACTGCACAAATCATCGCCGCCTTGAATGAACCATTCACCAATGAACACATGAGGGGAATTCGTTTCAGTTGCACCAACTGTACTGTTGGTCCAACTCATTACCTGTGCGACTGAATTTCTCAGCCCTCGCTTCCTTTCAGGAATTCATGACTCTACCGTCGCGTATAGAAACCGTGTATGGAGACTGCTGGCTCAGGTTCTTTGTCTGTAGCTTTCAACACCTCTTGAACCTGGTTAATTGTAGAGAAAGGTATCTTACAACCAACAACCAAAGCACCTCCATGTATAAATTCGGATGTTCCCTCTCTGCTACTCAGGATATCCTTGCATTTCTCATCTCCATATCCCTGTATAAACTGTACTTAATTATTTCTCGATATACAGCCATGGCAACAACGCTAACATTGCGGCATCTTTTGACACAGAGCAAACCATCTATCCCTATCTTCGAGACGAACTTTAAGAATTCTTTGAAAGAAGAATGGCCTGATTTTGGCTTATCGACGCTTGTCTGGAGCGACTTTAACCTGGCCACCTTGAATGAGAGCTACGGGCATGTTCTTGATATGGTTGTGCCAGCTTGGCAGCTGCTACTGTCCGGCGTGGAAGTAGATGCCACACTGGCATTCGCAGGCTGTTCCATACAGAAGTCAAAAGACATCTTGGGCTTGATCAAGTGGAACAGCGTGCTGATGGACCGGACGCTGAAACTGGCCAAGTCACACATGGGTCTATCGCCAGGAATTCTGCTGCAGAGCATACATTCCACAGATAACTACTTGACCAAAATAGGTACCGGCAAGCGAATGATGGTGGACCACATC
This sequence comes from Hawksworthiomyces lignivorus, assembly GCA_002917075.1. NCBI lineage: Eukaryota > Fungi > Ascomycota > Sordariomycetes > Ophiostomatales > Ophiostomataceae > Hawksworthiomyces > Hawksworthiomyces lignivorus. The sequence goes on along the minus strand of NTMA01000009.1, from coordinate 454,828 downwards.
GTCAAGCTGGACGACTTCCCAGACGAGCATCTCGTGGTTGGCCTTGGACGAACCAGCTCAAAGTGGAGTGGGAGAGATCTCGCTAGCCAGCGTATGAGAGGTATGAACGCTAAAGCAGCGGCTTTCTCGCCCCTGCGACAGCTCGCCAATATTTGCCGCGAAGCCAACACACGGTACGGATACATTCAGACTGATAAAGAGCTCGTTGTATGCCGGTTCAGTCGGAAAGAGCCAGAGGAGAAAGAGGACAACAGAGCACAAGATAAAACCAGAGACAGGTCGTGGCAGGCGGAGATTATGCCCATCCCGTGGTCCAGGCACGGAGCAGAGAACCTCACGACAGACCTTGCACTTTGGTGGCTGGGCATGTTGGCGCTGTCGGAGCCCTGTCACCGCGTTTTGGCGCATCCTGAAGATATGGTTGCTATCAGCACCTGGGACACGATTTGGCACGACGATGAGCGCGGTTGGGTGCGCCGTCATCGCTACTCGCAATTTGAAGAGACGATAGCACCGCCGCTACCTCTGGCTGATTCTACGCCCTCACTTGATAATGAGACCGCAATCAATGAAGCAATGGACTTTGACGCATTTCAAGACTTTGGTCTAAACCAGATCGAAGAGACAGATTACAACATGTTAGATTTCGAAATTTTCTGAGCAACAATCAAGTGACGGACGACGCAGATCCCTTTCATCTACGCAATTCTCATGGCAGTCTGTGAGTGCCAATGCTAGAAGATATCTTCCATGTTAGAATAATGAACTGCTATTGTTGGCTTTGCTAAATGCGAGTGTTTGCTTTTTTTTTTTTTTTTTTTTTTTCGCAATTGGCTTCTCAAACTCACCAACCGAGCTCTCATAACTGGTGGCGTTTTGTTCAAGCTGAAGTCCATTAAAGACTTGAGACAAATACAAATATCATTTCCTGCCTCTGTCACATTTGCAGGATGGACAAAGAAGTTGATCTTTTTTTGAAATAATAAATGAAAGAAGCGAAAGAGAGGAAGAAAAGAAAGGAAAAGTAAAGTCATCTCAAGCAGGGAAATAACAGGCCATCTTTTATGTACCACGCTAGAGAGGTCGCGACCAGCTTTCTCGTAAGGAAATGTAGACCTTCTTTAGGTCCTTTGTAAATCCATCGACGTGGCATATTTTTGAGCCGTACTGCATGTCGCTTCGCGGCTCTTACATGATTCTGAAGATGTTGACTAGAGCGGTACTTCTGCATCTCTACCTTCTTTGTCTGCTTTGCCTTTCGGCGGACCCTTGGTGACCGACGCGGTACACTCTCTGACGGGGACGATGCAACAATCTCTCGCGGGGAGGAAAAACCAGACATCTGACGCCAGTCATTACATCTAGGATCCACATGCGTACTTATACATGTCCGGGCAGGTGTTTCTCTGAGGCGAGAAATATCCCAGGAGCAGTACCACGGCAAAGCTCGGCAAGTGATATTCGATTTTGGCTCGTCTTCGTGCTCCTCGTTCCAATCCAGTACCATGTCGTTGAATAGCCAAAAATCATATATAGTGAATTGAAATATCTCATATTCCATATTAGCGAGCATTCTCGGAGTAAGTTGTGGATTGAGCTCAGGATTCATCAAGTAATGGGGCGTCGTGTAGGTTTTGCTGAAATCAGCCACTTTGCCGCTGATGATCTGCTCAAACCTCATATCCATGCGGATCATTCCAAGCTGTTGCATATATATCAAATCCCGTAGAAGCTTGCGCATACCACGATTGTCAAGAGGCTCTTCTGCTTTGCCAAGCTCTTTGACAATCCCACGAATTGGTGGAACATGGCCATCTTTGCCGCGAAAGCGCTCGCGCCACTCTGGTTCGGCTGGGCATTCGCCATTGCCGTTGAAGTTGAGGCCCCAGACGGTTTTATCCTGCCCAAACTTCTCCATTATGGCGCGCTCATGGTCGTCGTTCAGCAGGACATAGCCATAGCACTTGATGGCCAGGTCTTCGTGGCCCGTCTCCTGTAGACGGCCAAATGCGCGGCATTCTGCGCAAAACGGCTCCGAGTATGAATAGAAGGCGCTTGCCTCTTCGAGCCCCAAGTCGTCTACGTCTGGCCTCGTAGTACAAATCCAGTCAAAGTCGTAGACGAAACGAAACTTCAAAAGTTAGCGCATCGAGGAAGTGAGACGGGGACATAAGCGTGACTAGACGCTGCTGAAAGCTTACCAGCTTCAAGGCGTAGGTTTTCTCTAATATCCGCACTTTGAAAACGTAAGAATGCAGTCCCTCTCCAATTCGCTCAAGGAAATCAATATTCTGGGGTCCGCCTCTAAAATCAAATGGCTTGAGTTTCGGCCCATCAATCAATGGCAGAGGCACTAGATCTCTCAAGTCTTTGGGAAGCTCTGGATACATGTTGATGGCAAGCAAAAATTTAAGGAATAAAAAATTCTTATTTCATTGCTTTATCTCAATAAGAGAGCATTATATGCACACGTTCGGTCAATCCTATTTAATTGTCATCCATGCCGTCGTTCTGCTGTTGTAGTTCATGTCAATGGCACCGAACTGGAAACCTATGACTAAGCAGTGCTAGGGCCTGAAAATTGCACAGCGGCCTTTCACGGGGGATTTAGTTGTTTTGCTCACTAATTCTATTATCTCGCCTCTTTATTGAGCCACATTCGCGCCACTATTGGAAGGCTATTTTTTTTTATTTTTGATATATGCCAACAGACAATTCACACGTCCGTACTAACTTAGCTTTCGAGAGCACTACCGCGAATAATAAAATTCTATCATTAGCATGATCGTCTTTGAGCCTCGCCGCAGTGGCACTTTTTCCTAAACCTAGCATATTAAGGGCTGCGGCTAGTCCTGTGCCTCGAAATCATTGGCCTCAGCTACCCGCACTGACTCGACATGTCCATGTAAGGTATGTTTATCAAACTTTTGTTTGCGGTTTTCTATCTTATGGGTACGCCACCTATCTGCATATTCTGAAAAGGATTCCTATTACGCAAGCCTTCCAACATCACATACAGGTGGCACGATCCACGCAGCCATTACGGCCAAGTATTCCTACTGCAGCAGTACTTATTTTATTTTACGCCTGGCCTATAATGAATCAGTTATGTGTTTTGTAAACTCTAGTTGGCATCTTCTAATCTAACCGCAAATCGCAATTACTTCCTTCTGCGTATTAACTCTCTAGAGATGGGTTTTTCTAAAAGCAGCTGTAGCAACCAGAGAGAAAGTGTCAGACGCACCGGGCTGTGCCATTGGCTGTGCCGGTTAAATCCCGTCCATCCTCTAGGCGGCAAGAAGAGTTGTTGTCACTGCTACGTGGCTATCTATATAAACTAGGCTGCTTCCGAGTATCCATTTATCTGAAGTCGTCTGCGCCGCCAGGAAGACAAAACTCCGTATCTAACAAAGCTCGGCTTAGAGTCATAGTTTGCAATCACATTTATCAATCCGAGCTATTCTGAGGCTTCGCATTGTCTATCCTAGAATCATCCTGTCCACAACGTTAGACTGTACCCGCATAGGAAGGCAGGCGAAATGGTAGGATATTTCTGCCATGTAGCTGAATTATGCAATGTTTCAACTAACTAGGTAGATTGAAAATATGGAAATCTCCCCATTTGATGCGACTCTCGACGAGCTTGTCGCCAGGGCAATGTCGGAATTACATGTTCCTGGGCTTGCATTAGCAGTCGTAAACGGAGAGAAGATATGGTCTAAGGTATTCTCTTCTCCATCAAAGCTAAAGCTTGCTGAAAGTTGATTTAGAACTTTCTGTCGATTTACACTCTACTAGGGATACGGCATTTCGAATGTAGACTCTGGAACTAAGGTGACACCAGAGACAATGTTCTCCATAGGTATAGTCCACAGGCCTCTTTACCCTATTTTGAATTTGCTTGCATGGCTAACAAAGAAAAATAAAAAGGAAGCACTACGAAAGCCTTCACAGCTGCAGCTGCATCTTTGCTTGTGAGCGATTGTGAGAAGGATCCAAATATCTCTTGGCAGACACCAATGAGCGAGCTGATCCCAGACGATTTCGTCCTCCAAGATGAATATGCCACTGCGCATGCGACACTGGAAGATTGCCTCTGCCATCGAACCGGAATGGCTACACACCGCGCCGATCTTGGCGGGCATTCCGTGAAGCAAAACGTCAGAAACTTAAGACATCTCAAGATGACCCAAGAGCTTCGAGCAAAGTGGCAGTATTCTAACCACATGTACTGGGCAGTATCGCATGTAATTGAGGAGAAGTCTGGACAGAGCCTTGGGACCTTTATGAGCAGCAGGCTCTGGAAGCCGTTAGAGATGGAAGCCACGTTTCTCAGCATAGCCGATGCATTGGATTATGAGAAAGCCCATCCAGAGACCAAGCTGGCAGCTCCGCACATGTGGCACGAGGCATCCAGGTCATTCAAAGCGATGCCATTTTGGGATGACGTCGGCATCAGTGGTGCGGGAGGGATGGTATCCAACGCAGTGGACTGCGCTAAGTGGATTCGCGCGTTCATCAACGAGAATGGCCCAATCTCAGCCGAAGGCTATGAGGCTCTGACAAGCCCACATATGATTCAGAAGGTAAGAGATGCCCGCTTCACTGGCCTAGTTAGCTATGGCCTCGGCTGGTATATTTCGGTTTACCATGGCAACAGAATTCTGTGGCATCCAGGCGGATTGATTGGCTCAGTCGCCAGCTTCGTGTACCTGCCAGACCAGAAATGGGGAGTTGTGGGCATGTGCAATGCTACAAGTGAGGAGGCCTTAGCAGCACCGATCTGGCACCTTATTGATGAGGCGCTTGGCGTTCCGCTAGAAAACCGGCGTGATATCGTCGCTGAGTATGTCACGCACCACGTTCCTGAGTTTGAAATACAACAGTAAGACTAATATGTCGCTACATAGGGCCATCCAAGAATTGCAGGGCATGAAGGCGTTTGCCCAAGGAGCAAAGCAAATGATGTTCCCTCCTCAAACACAGCCAGTCCAGCCGCCTTCAGTTCCGCTTTCCCATTACTACGGAGCGTACTCGCATCCCTCCTATGGGACAATTACCATTGATCGTCATGACAAGGCTGAGGCGAACCTTTCTAGAGTTTTTCCTGGGAGACTTCCCCTCGATCCATTGTGTCTTGAGCATGTTGACGGCGACCTCTTCCTTCTGAAAGCGGATATCATAGAACTGATTCCAGTGCGGGCTAAGGCGAGATTTGAAACCGATGAAACTGGCCTGCCATTTAAGCTTGGTGTAGAATTTGGGGATGGCATCGATACTTGGTTCGATCGAGCCTAGCGCTGGCGTTGGCAAGAAGACGAATGAATAGTTCGATTATTAGCAGTGCAGAGAAGAAATGTTATCGAAGGCGTAACCTAATCACGGAGCATAACAGCGTCCTTTACAATATTTCCGTGGAGACGTTCGAAGGGACTTGGCATCGTATGGTGGAGTGCTGTAGGCAAATCCAGCCTTGGCTTTTGGGCCTGTGCCCCCCCAGTATGAGGCTTGTTACCGCCTTGCTTCTCACGAAGATCCAAGAGATACGAATTGCCAAGAAGCCACAATTTTTCAGCTGCCCCATCAAATATTTATGCTTAGCGAAGTGCGGCTAACGCTATTTTGTCAATGCAAATGTTTATATTTTTTACTTCGCAGTTAATTACGCTAATGATCGGGTTGCCCTGAATGCTTTGGGATGGCACATTATTTCTCCATGTTTCCAAGTCACCACACCCTTAGATCCTGCCAGCAGCCGAATTTTGAATGTAATGGTTCAGTTTCATCCGATAGCTCGGCTCCGCCGAATAGGCGTCTTCTCCCTGAGTTCTCTTTTTGTTGGCGGGTTGGCTCTAATACTCTTCGCCGTTAACGTCATCACGGCTCCCACCAAACTCTCTGAGACACCGGCACTACGCGATGGTACGGCCCGGTTTCGCTACGGATCTCAGCTCAGCATCCAGACTTGGATCGCCATTCTTGGTGTTGTATTTGGGCTGCTCTCATTCGGATTTAGTGAAACATATATCCATATGTTTGACCTGTGGTCGTCTAGTCAGTCTCTCAAGCCGGCGGGATTGAATTATTGGCGGTACCTCAACACGCAGCCACGAGCACCAATAGTAGTGGGCTATCGTGGATTCCTCGGCTTTATTCTTGGCCGGCATGCTGTCGTAGCGTTGGCCGTGGCTGCTTCGATCGGCTACAAGTTCAGCATAATCAAGGTAGACGTGTACTCTCTTGAAGACATCCCTCAGGACCAAATCTCCCTCCAAACTCCTATCGCGCGAGGATTTTCGTCTGGAATTATAAGTCCGTGGCTGAGCGATGCTCCGACAAAAACCGAGCGTTTGTCCATGTCTCCAATAGCATCAACAACGCCACCGAGCCTGTCACTGCCGTTGTCATGGCAGGCGCTGCTGATTGCGCCCCGAATCTTTTCCTTCCTCAGGACAGCGGTCAAATCGTGACGCGGGAGCTCGTCATGGTCGCAAATTCTACCGAAGTATACGGCACTTTCATAAATCGAACAGTCCCTTCGGGTTGGACGAGGATCACCAGCGTCGGTGCTGATTGGGTCGGCGACAACAAACATCCAGGGGTGAGGATTGAATATAGGCTTACCGTGCCGGGCATAGTTGAAATCCGATGGATGTATATAGGACCAACTTTGATAGATTTAGATCACGACAGCTGGCCGGCGCTCAGTCATCTGAGGTATGACTTGCGCTACGCGGTGGCCGAGGTGCGCAGGCCGGTAGAGGGCGGCTCGTGTTCCGACATTGCCAGTCTACAAATTTTGGCCAGCAGCAATGTCACCGTTGAATCAGAATTCTCAGCCGGCAGCCTCGATGGTGGCCATACTACCATGTTTGAGCCTTGGGTGGATGCATACCTACTGAATAATGACACGAGCCCTCGCGATGGCGTCACCACATTTGTACGAGCCGCGATGGCCGGAGTTGGTGACCGGCCGATCAACCTGACCAGCGGCGCTCTTGAGTTAGGACATGCTCCCCCGGGGTTTGAGCCCCTCGGAAGAGAAGCTTCGTCGTTGTCCACCCGCGCACATCTGGATATTTCCCTGGACTACCCTTTCTATATCGGCGGCCGCTCTGAGACTCATACAGGCTGCTATCTTGTTGCAGCCAAAATCTTCCTCGCCCTCGGAATCATATCAATCGCAGTTGGTCTGGTGCGCATCGTTATCTGGCCTGCCATTCTGACATCTTGGATGGGTCAGCATCTCTACTTGTCTCGTACCAATGCTCTCCGAGGGCACGGGCTCGATCAGCTCTATGAGGCCGCAACTAGCGAAGTAGGAAGACTTCAGTTGTCAAAGTTATAACGATATGGTTCTCTATCACTCTCTGATTCTGCGTTTGAAGAAAATGAGATTAAAGATTAGTTGAAACTACAGCTTGAAGGCTGGAGGCGCTGTTCTGGCCATCATTTTCAGTAGGCATCTACCACTATTTTTGGCGTCCTCCGCAGTGAGGGCTTTATCTCTTAGAAGTATTTTGTATTGCTTGTGTAAGGCACTTTAGGTGACAGATTAATATACCTTTGTGATCATAGTGATTCACTGAAGGTGATGGTAAGCATTACATACGCGAATAATATTCCGCTATTAAAAGAGCAGAGTTTAACGAGGGCTAATAGTCTTTCTGTACACACTCTTCTTTTCGCCGCTACAGACTTTGTAGATAAAATCTGAAATTCTATTTTTATCATTGACACCAAGTTGAAGAGTTTTCTAAGAATAAGCTCTGAAAAATGAACAATATATTAGGTGACAGGGGAACTCTGTATATCTTCAACGAGATAGTAGGTTATCGTTGTCAGATTGGGCTTGAATAAAGGACTTAATAAAGATGGTCTTTTTGGTTTCGTCGAGCCAAGGAGTCTACCAGCCTCTATCACAACTGTATGGAAATTGGTTTAAAGATTTGGGTATTATTTGAGCAGTTGTTTAGATCTATAAGACATATTTGATTTTATTTTATTGGATCTTGAGCTTCACTTTGTAGTTATATTCTTGATACCTTACCTAGTTATAGAAATAAAATGGTGTTGTTTGCACAACTCACGTTGTTAAATTCCTTATAAGTGCTTTTGTTATATTTTTACGCTATGGTTTAGTTGCCAGTTTTGGCTTTTATCTGGCTTCTTGTGCTTCTATCCTTATTGTCTATATGTGGCCGTGGTTGTCTTCCTTCGGTGGAACATGCACTACAGTGGTGTGACATGAATTGAATATGGCCTTCACCGATCCAGTCCAAGGCATCGATACCCAGTATCCTTTTAAGTCCTTAATAGGCGGCTCGATATCTACCCTCTCTAAGCTACTACTATGTCTAGGGTTGTGGTAGAACCCAAAGTGCAACCCTGTAGCATTTGACACATCTATGGGCGAACCACATTGGTCTAGACGACAGGATCCGATGCACTCAACATGGTCGGGGCTGTCGGCATACTCGAAAATGATACCGGCGACAACCTTGAGGGTACCTTCTAAGGCATTGGCATGTTCGCCGTAGACCGGAGTGATCCGAAAGACGCCTTCCAGGCTGACCATGGAATGTAGGTATGTCATGTAGGATAGATGGCCGTACATCTTGCCTGCATACTCATCTGTCCAGCTCTCAGTCCTCTCGGAAAATATATTCTCGACTGCGATGATACGGGCGGCACCTAGATACGTACCATAGTAGACCCGAGTGGGCTTGCCGCTGGGGTCCAAGTTGCACATGAGGGTGCATCTCTGCGATCTGAATTGGACCCCATTCTGTGATGTCGGCTTGATGCCGGCTACATTGAAAACTCTCCTCTTGTTTGTGTAAAATACGAGTCCGGGGGATGTCTCTCCTCCGCTTCTTGTATAGATCTCCAGAACTAACTCGTTGTCGCGCAGAGGGAAGTAGGACCAACAGCCGCTGCCGTAGTTTTTGTAAAACGACAGATCCTCTCCGTAGTAATGAGCGTGTATAGCTTTAACGCCACTTTTATATAAGACGGAGTAGCCAGTTACATCAGGGTCGTTGCAGACAAACGATTCCATCGAATAGTCTGCTCGAGTGCCCGGCCCTGGTGAAAGCTGCCAAAAGAGGGAAATCTTTTTTAAATTGGATGGCATCATGGCAATAGGCCACGTCAAGTGGTCCTTCTTTTCAGAGCCAGATTGTTCAATTGCATAAATCTTGACTTGCTATACCTTGTTTTTAGTAACGGCCATCCTCACCTTGTTCAAATACACGGAGAAGATATCCTTACATCAGACTTGGCTACTACACCTTTTGCAGGAAGACATATTGTCTGCCAGCCAATCATATTGCTGCCATCACAAGAATTAATACCTTCTCTTTCAGGCAGCAAACGGCCAGCATCCTGCTCAGAACGAGAAAATACCAGCTGACGAACTCCGACATGATCTCGAAGGACATGTAACAGTGTCTTCCCAGAGGCTGTTTCTGCCTTGAGAAGTTGAGTTCTCGTACTAGGGTCAGAACTGTGCCCTGATATCCCTGTATCATCGGGATGCGGTGCGCTTGTAAAATAGGAGATGTATCGAACACCATCGATGTGGACGTAGTGTGCCCAGAGGTCCTTTGTCAAATCGAGCTCCTGGTCTGGTCGACCAGTGCGATTGTCCCACAGGTGTCGCGTCATGCATGCGGCATAGATGTTCAGTAGATCAGGTGCAATAATCGACCACATCTCTATTGGCAATCGACTTTGAGGTAGTCCACGCTGCAGCGACCAGATCATGGAGGACATTAAAAAAGCCTTCCGTCGCAATATTTGTGGCTTCGGTGCTGGGAAGTGAGATGCTCGGAAAAGACACATTTGGAATAATTCCTTCTCCTTGTTTAGAAGAGAAAACCCCGCTACTTTGAAACATTCCTCGTGAAACCCGATGGAAAATGTCTTTTTGGCATTGCAGGACTCGAGTTCCTCTCTGCACCAGTCCCCAGGGGCCAAATCGCGGTATTCTCCAGGGGGGAAGCCATTCATAATGATGTCTGGATTCACCCAAAAGGGTGGTGATATGCGGCCATCCTCGTGCACTAATTCGTATATTAGAAAACACAAGAAATGAAGGGTTATCAAGTAAATAGGAAATATGTGAATGAAAAGGATCAAAGCGAACAACTTGGATGACAACTTACCAGCGACAGCGATATCGTACGACTCCATGGTAAAAGAGCAGAGCCCACAGCGAGCGCCAACCAGGAGGTCTTCATCAAGCTCGAGAGTCTCCATGATGGCATGAAATCGAGGATACGCGTGCGTGGATTGACAACAGAAGTAAGAGCATCTAGGAAAAGGGAATGAGAATAATATGTAGTGGTGGAGCAGCATCGTCGCCGTACATTGGCGGGATTGGCGGGGTTATCCTTGGCTGCTAAAAGCTTCGGCAGCTCCATCAAATTCTTCTAGGCAACCGCAAGGGATGAAACACGCTCCATGCTAGATGAGAATATTCTTTACGAAATTTGATGTTAAGTTGGCACGTTGGGTAGTCATCACATACCTTGGTGCGACGTAGTCACCTGAACAAAACTGCACGAATAAACAAGTTAAAATGTGGACTTCGCACAGTGATTACTCTTTTATGCACGACAAACGCTTCCAGCTTTACAGCTTAGAGGCAGGAGGCGCTGTTCTGGCCGCAGTTTTCTATAGGCGTGTGCCACCATTTTTGGCGTCCTCTACAGTGAGGAGTTCGTCTCTTGGAAGTGCTTTGTACTTTATGTAGGTAACAAGGAATGTTGTCCGTGCTAATGACCAGATTCCGCAGGCGGTTGTACCCTAAGAGCCACCTAGTACAACATCCCTAAGGGCCGCAAATTATTAAACAACTTGTAAAAGAGATTAGTTGAAAGAGGATGGAAGCATCGGGGCCTTGCCACATGGCTTTCAATTTCGGCTATGAGTCGCATCACGTACCCGATATCCAGAGGTGAGCCGAGCGGCTGCTGTCTGTGAGACTTGAACGCAGCCTTTTGCTCGACAGAGCGGTCGGCTTCGAAGTGAGAGACAGGTTACGCGGGGCAAATCTCGGCCTTTAGCGGATCAGCATGTGTCAACGGACCCGACGTAGTGAACGACTGAACCCGTGAAGTGTATTTGAAGCATGTTCAGGCGCTATGAGATAGTTGACGCCAGATAGGATCCGTGCTTATATTTGTAGTGAGATTTCCCGACTGCCCAAGCTACGGACTCTGGCAGTTACGGCGGCAGCGGCATCTCTAAACTTCTGGGATTACTCCGTAGTGTAGAAGGGCCTTTGTCAAAGACTCACTGCAGCTCGTGCCCGTTGAAATGCTACCGGCAGTGTAAATCACATGCTACTTGCACTAAGCTTCGGGGCCATGTCTTGCGATTGTCGTGAAGATCGGCTAATTGTTTAGATTCTTGCTTGCAGCTTTCCCCGCATGTTCTTCTTTGGGGATAGAACGCCTTAGTCGGTTTGAGCTGGTGACATTCAACGCGGAACGAATTGCCGTTTGCCTTCTTTCTTTGCAAATCCCTCTATTGACCATCTGGGACTTGAAAGTCTTGGTTGCAGGCAGCGTCAAGAGCGAGACGTACAATTTCAAAAAAAAAAAAAAAAAAAAAATCGCTCTTGGAAACTCAATGTCCGGAGCTGATAGTAGAAAGGCTGCCCAGATGGCCAAGAGACGACGAACGCGAAGTGGCTGTTTGACCTGTCGCTCTCGAAAAGTAAGTAAACTCGCCTCGCCCCTTTCATCTTTGTACGCGGCTGCTCTAACAGTGGGAGGTCAAATGCGACGAGTCGGGCGGCGTGTGTAGGAATTGTGAGCGGCTGCAACTCGATTGTATATGGACCAAGGAGTTCGGGACGAGCAGCAGTCTTCCGTGTTACCATCCCCTCCAGCTCTCTAGAACCCGGCAGTCTTGTACCCGATGTCGACATCAGAGGGTAGGTGGCAACTTCTCCTTCTCCCCGTCTCCGTTCCCTTTCGTTCTCTGTCGGCGCATTGTATCCTGACATCATGACATGGAAGGTAAAATGTACCTTCACTGGCAGTTCACGGACCTGTCGTAACTGTCAGAACCGCGGAGTTCCTTGCGTGCAGCCAGAGACGCCGGCTTCCAATGAGCAGACACCCCTTCCAGGCACGGAGACTGCTCTATCTGCGTCGGCAGTAGATCTTCCCAGACGCACCGAGTTGACGCTTCTCCTTGATGCCTACTTCAATGGTCCTCATCAGTTCTGCTTCTATTCCTTCATCCACAAGGCAACATTTGTTCGCATGGTCGAACAAGATAAAATATCGCGGCCTCTTCTCCTCGCAGTTGTTGCCGTCAGCATGCATTGCATCGATCCTTCCAACCCACAGTCAAAGCAAGCCGCAGCAGAGAGCCACGGCCTCATTATGCGGGATGTCTTCTCGCTGCCGAACTTAGCCAAGCTGCAGACGCTGCTGCTTCTTCACCGGTTTGACTGGTTCGTTGGCTTTCACCTGCAGACGTGGATTCTTTCTGCTATCGCGGTGCGGCTTGCCCACCTCTTGAGACTTAACGTGGAGAATCTGCCTGGAAATAAGCATCACCATAGCCATACCGTGCTTGAGATACGACGGCGGCTTATGTGGAGCTGTGTCGTGATGGAGTCGTTTCGGGAGAGTTTTGGCGTCGACCCTCTAAGCTGCCTCAACCCTTCCGTTGTTCACGTGAGGTTGCCATGCGATGAGAAGCAGTTCCAGGCAGATCAGGGCCCTCGCCAGGAAGAACCAAGTGCTGATGAGCTCGGGAAAGACGGCCAAATTCCCACCCTATCTAACAGCTCTCTGTCTCAGCCGCTCAGCATCCAGGCCTGGACGCTCAAGTTTCTCGATATTTGTGTGCAAATTAGTAAGCATACCAATCAATACGAACCACGCAGAAACAGATCCGCATTGCGGGAGACCGTATCCGACTCTGAGATGCTATTCTACGAATTCAAAACGAAGCTCGACACATGGGCGTCTTCTTTGCGAGATCATCTCGACTTCACCGCACAAGCATGCAGAGAGCACCAGTCTGAGCTGGTCATGTTTCTTAATCTCCACTGCGCAGTTCACTCGGCATACTGTACCTTGTACCTCATGCCGCAGAAACTTTCGGACGCTGCGCAGAGCGAACACGCCCGGGCAGACCGGCAGACAGACGTACCATCCTCATCCACCTCGACTTTTGCCCGGAGATGTCAGCTAGGGAGGATACAACACGCATTCCAGATCGCGAGCAAGATATCAATGTCCTTGACGTACCAGACGCAGCCTCAGGATCCTTTTGTAGGTATATATGCTTGCCTCGCGGTGCGAATACTGACTACTGACTGTTCCGACTTGGACTTGTTGTCTCTCAATATCCCCAAGGAGAATGTTGTTTCTGTCGTAGATGACGCCATCGACTATGCAAAGCGTCTTGCTAAGTGGGCTCGACCGGTATATAACATAGTAAGTCCATATGACATCACCTCACCCGAGCATTTCAGATCATACTGCATCCCCATGACTGACTGCTTCACATTCACAGTTGCGAGCCCTTGCTAAGATTACCACCCAGAGCGGCTATATGATTGACCTAAGTCAACTTTCTAGGTAGATTCTCCACGGACTGTTCTTTCTTGTTCTCGGGTCTTATCTTAACGCTACATAGCTGGGCTTCAAAGTCTCCTATCCCTACTCGGGCCAGCTCGCCAAGCCTCCGCACATACGGTACTTATGGGGCAATACAGCGATCTCTGCGCGTCACAGAAGAACCTCTCCTCCAAGCTCCCACGGGCTCCGCTGAGAATAATGGAGAGCTTCCCATTGAGCCACCGCTAGACAATCTCACTTCTGCGTCGACAACCGTGCCCCTGCAACCCATGCCGCTCTTCTTCCCCAATGCCGATGTCATGCAGTATTACAACTACCCGCTGGATCTCGATGCTCTGCGGGGACTACCAACGGGTCTCGGCATCTTCGATGGAACTGCTGCCTGTATTGTGGAGGATAATTCAGTGTTCACATTTGGTGACGACTGCGACGAGCCATACGCCTTTCAAAACATAGGCTTCTACTAATAAGATAGAACACAGAACATATATACTGCAACTGTTATAGCTAGGACTTTCTCTCTGCAAAAGTAGGCCTGTTTCCCTTTGTGACCTGCATCCAGCTCCGCATGTGCGTAAGCATATTACCGCCGACGACGTCCTCTGGGGGCCCTTCCCACAGCTGTCCGACCGGCTTGATGGGAACGCCCCACACGACGCCAGTCTCGGCACGATAGCGCTCCCACTGCTGCATGAGCTCGGCCACCTTCTCCGGATGGCTCTCGGACAGGTCGTGTATCTCGCCCAGATCTCTGCTCAGATCGTACAGCTGCCATTTGCCATCTGCGCGCCCACCAGCAGCCTCTTCGACGTTGACGAGCTTGTAGGCGCCCTGGCGGATGGCCGCACGGCCGAAGAGTTCCCACCCCATGCTATTATTAGCGTAGATGGAGTTCATGTGCAGGGGGGTGTCACTTGTCAAGAATTTCACCTATATATTCCTTATTAGCAAAGACCAGCACCTCACTGCCACGGCGTAAAGCTTGCAACTTGTACAGCACCATCTGTACGCACCCAGGAAGTGCCTCTGAGAGGCATAACATCTTTGCCTTTGAACCAGCCTCCCCTTTGAGGCTCGTCTGCAGGATGCACAATGCCTGCGAGCTCAAGGAATGTAGGGCAGATATCCATGACGGTAGAGAACGAATCAATGATGACACCTCTCTGCTTTGCCGGATGGAACCTAGGGTAGTGCATCACTATCGCGTGTCATTAATGATCTAGACTCGGCGTGGTTCCCTGTAACCAGTAGGGCACTGTAGTACTCACAAAATGGCACTTTAATGCCGCCTTCGGTACTGTATTGATGTCAGCACACTTTCTTCCCCCAAAATAGTTCGACATCGGTCCTAACATACGTGTACATCTTGTAGAGCCGAGACGGAGCTGTGGATGCTTGTGCCCACTGAAAAGGGCGAGTCAGATGAGTTTTCTTCTTCTCGTTCTTTTCTTTTCTTTTTTTTGTTTCAGTTCAGATCGAGCGGTTCGAGGACGAGTCTTACCTGTGTGCCATACCAAGCAAAAGAATCGACGTTTCCAATGTTGTCCAGGCTATTGTTGTCTGACGATCTCCTATTAGAAGACGAAGGCGCAGAAGCAGATGTAAGCGAATTTACTTACAGTATTTTTCAATCACGCGCATGAGGTCTGCACCCATCGTAGGAATCGCCTCGTACTCGGCGCCTTCTGCGCCATTATCACTCTGGAAGATAATGACAGTATCTATATCTCAGCATTAGCAGTCTGGCTCCATTTTTGGTCTGCCTGGGGACAAAACGATGCATCCAGTGGGTGGACCAAACACGTACTTTCAAACTGGCCCGTTTGTTTCAAGTAGTTGATCACCTTGCCCACATTCTGATCAATGTTGTCCACCATTCCGGCGAAGCATTCCATAGCTCGGGCCGAGCACTTGCGCTCATGCTCCGTCATCTGATCCCAGCATTTGCTGGCCTGCTTTCTCACCATGTCATGGGCCTCGACGCCTTTCGGGTAGATCCCAAGCTCCTCCATTCTCGCCAGCCGCTTCAGGCGAAGAGCGTCTGGGCCCTCGTCGTAGACGCCCCTGTACTTGTCGCGGTCTTCTTTGTAGCATTGCAGCGGCCAGTGTGGAGCAGAGAATGGCAGATAGGCGAAGAATGGCTTTCTCTGGTGCTCGGGCGCACGATCTGCCAGATAGGAAATGAGCCGCTCGGTATAGTAATCAGACGAAAAGAAACCCTCTTTTGCGCTCGTCATGTTCGGAGTGCTGAGGATTAGGATGTCAGCAAACTCGCGGTCCAAAAGTGAGCGCCACCACAAATCATAGCATCTTACACCTCATGCTTGTTGCCTTCGTCAGTGTACTGCCAAGAGTTAGAAATGCTTAGCTGATCTGAGAGAGCACGGGCAAGGCAACGTGAACTGACACAGCCCCAACATAGAAGAAAACATACCAGAGGAGGCATCTGCACAAAGAAGTCTAGATAGTCCTCTCCGAATTGTGGCTCCCAACCAAAATGGTTGGCGCATCCGGGCAGCAGGGCGAACGAGCGATGGAAGCCTCGTGCAGCAGGATTGTTTTCATTCTTCAGGCCCAAATGCCACTTCCCACTCATTACCGTGTAATACCCATCTTCTTGCAGTATCTCTGGCAAAGCAGCTACGTCGTGACTAATGTGATTTGAACGGCCACTGTCAGACGACATACTTTCAACCTCCAACGTCTCCATGTTGAGAAGGCCGCTTTCTAGTCACTCACTTCAAGAACCCTTCATGCCCTTTTACGTTCCAGCGGTCGGGGTCTATGCCCTTTTGCTCGTTCATCACGCCCACCCCTGCGATGTGGTTGTCGGTCCCACTCATGAGCATAGCCCGCGAAGGGCTGCAGGCGCTGGCGGTGTGATCTTTGGAAAAAGGTACAAGTCAGCAACTAATCTGAACTACGTGCAGAAGATAGAGCACATACAATCCGTGAACCGGCAACCCTGGCGAGCCAAGTTGTCAAGGTTTGGAGTTTGAATCTCGCCACCAAAGCAGCCTATATCACTGTACCCAAGGTCTTGGGGCAATTAGTGCATGGATTTGAGTACGAGCGAGTAGCTTACAAGGATCTCGATTACCGTCGGCGAGAATAATGAGAAAATTCGGTCGAGGATCCATCCCGGAAGACATGGCAAGCTGCGAGTCGTGCGAAGTGGTAAATGGTATTTACTAGGAGCAAATAAATAGATGCGTGCAAGTTGTGGCGCACGACAATTGATGGTCTTCTGAGAAAACACGAGAGGAGAGATGATTGATTTTGCGCTATAAGAAAAGCATAAACGTCAACGTATTACGGAGTCATTTATAAGGAGACAACCCCAGACGAGGACCACATTTCAACTAACACAGACTACATAGCCCTCGGGAGATTGGACACCGAAATTGCATGATAACTTGTAGCAGCGATGGCAAGCTTGAATAAGAAAACAAGAAAATATAGCTGCCGCCTCTTCGTGATTGTTCTTCCGGGGCTGCTAAGTAAGAGGAGACGTCGTGTAGATCGGCTATCTCCGCATCGCGCTCGGTGAAGCTAGCCATCCCCACCCGATCCACTTACTTTCTCCGCATAGAGTGCCCCTGGGAACGTCTTACAATCAGATTAAATGCTTCTTTGTTTTGTTCAGAACCATCACGAGTACGGTGGCATTCTTGTAGCCCTTGTAACTATGAGACAGAAAAACTATTTAATATCTCTCCTTGCGGCCGATGTTGCAAGTCCAAGGCTGCAACTTCTTGCCACTCTCTGAAGGCCGTTTTCTTCTATTCCTTTTATTGGATCGTATCTCTATTTGTCTTTTCTTTACATACTTCACTGCCAACATCAAAGAATATGTCATACAAAATCTCAAAAACACAAACACCGGTTGGTGTCACTGTGTCAAAGGAAACCAACGGACTGCGGGTCATGTTTCGAAAGATGACGTTTCGCCTCTTGGTGGCAAGTGTTGTCACGGCCCTCCTCAATATGATTCTCGGCATTGACACGACCAGTTTCGGGGGGGTACAAAATATTCCTGCTTTTCAGAGGGAATTTGGAACACGATTACCGACTGGCGGCTATGCGCTGTCGGCGTCCAGAGCCTCGTTCATGAGCTCGGTTGCCTTCGCAGGGAAATTCGTGGGCACAATCGTAGATCTCCCTACATCCTATGACGCTGGCTGGCTGCTGCACAAGACACCGCATTCATCGAAGTAATAGTCTAACATAGTGCGTGATACAAAATCAGACCTCTCCATACCTCATAGAGCATATTGGCCACAAGTACGGTATTTGGTTCATGTGCATCACGAGCAGCATAGGCGTCATCGTCCAAGCCACTTCGCACAGCGTTGCCCAGTTTGTCATGGGCCGTATCATCCTCTACTATTCCGTCGGCCTGGCGGAAAACTGCTCCACTTCATATCAGGCAGAAGTCGTTCCAGCTGCCGCCAGGGGGGCCATTATCTCAACCATCCAAGTTGCAAGCTCGGTTGGACAAGTCATTGCCGCCGGTGTCAACCGAGCATACTCGACGGCAGATTATACAGGAGGGTAAATAGGTATCTGTTGCCGATCTAGGAAAAATAGACACATGATTAACACGGTAATATGTGCAACAGGTGGATAGTTCCTGTTTGCATTCAAGCAATCCCTCCCGTTCTTATCGCGGTCGGCACGTTCTTCATTCCCGATTCTCCACGTTGGCTCTTGAGCAAAAACCGCAAGGAAGATGCCATTGCTTCGCTTGAAAAGCTCCGCCCCCGCGAAGACGCAGAGAGGGGCCTCTGCAGACTCGAAGCCGACGCAATCGAGGAGGCCCTCCACAATAAAATGGACAAAGGGCCCTGGATCGATCTTTTCGTAAGCTTCGATTCGTCTATGTCAACGCCTAGGATGTCCTAATGCTAATACGCAGCAAACCGCAGCGCGGTACAAACTTGCGGCGAACTTCGATCGCGTGCTGGATTTTTATTCTCCAACAGTTTACCGGACAAGCCTTCGTCTCTCAATGTGAGTTCTGGCCGCTTTCTAGTTACGTCCTCCTAGAATAGCACACGGGGCAGATTCGTGGACTCACAAAATGTCAAGATTCTCCAAGGTTTTACACTGCCGTGGGCCTCGCCGCCCACGCCTTCGACTACAACATTGCGTCTGCCTCTATTTTGATCGTTGGCTCGATCATGGCACTTCTTCTCGTCGACTTGGCAGGGCGACGGCCAATTTTGCTATGGGGGGCGATCCTCCAGACTATCTTTTTGCTGCTGGTGGCTTCCGTAGGCGATCTTCCTCATCCAACCACGACCCAAGCAAACGTCATGGTAGCTTCCGTGATCCTCTTTAATTTTTTCAACTCTAGGTGAGCTCCGCTTCCTAACCGATGCTCGGTGTCTATCGTATCAAAAATGGAACTAATGGAAACGACTTCCAAAGCACATGGTCACCGATATCCTGGATCGTAAGTAGGCCAGCTACAAATATATTCTGAAGATTTGACGAGTTGCTGACGCCTCCTCAAGTACGGCGCCGAGATAGGGACAGGGGCACTGCGCGAAAAGACACTGTCCTTCTCTTCAACGTCAAAGTCAGTCAGCAAACATTATTAAGTTATTAAAAGGCACATCCTGCTGACAGTATATGTTTACGATAGTGTTGTTGCCGTATTTATTGTGTCTTTTAGCACTCCTTACCTCATTGCAGATTTGGGAGCCAAGATCGGCTATGTATTCGGGTCGATTGCGCTTTTGTCGGTGTTTTACACCTACTTTTTTGTACCAGAAACAAAGGTGAGTAGCATGCCCGCTTCTTTGAGACAAAAAATTAGGTACATTAACGTACTGACAATCGTGCAGAATCGTTCATTAGAAGTGAGTGCCTAAAAGTCGTCATGTGTCGTGTGAAAGCCGCTAATACTTACTATTCGTAAACAGGAACTAGACGAGCTCTTCGAAGTGAGTATCATATACATTTTTTTAAAAAAAAAAAATTTTTTAAATAAATAATAGGGGTGAAAATGAAAATTGGCCCTAACAGGTACTAATCGCAAATTTCAGACTCGTGTATCATCCCGTAAATTCGGCAAAATGGAAGCCACTGGAGCAGGGCATATGTAAGTTGCTCAGTCAATCTTGATACTTTCCTTCTTGTCTGACAGCTGTCTAGGGTCACGGATTTAGAGAATATGACTGCTGCTGCTGCTGCGAGCAAACAAGTGGTGGCGTCCGAACCGAGAGCCGTGGAGATTGAAATGGCTTGATGCTACATTTGAGATGTGTACTCAGTTTCTTCGAAGCAAAAATCGACAACTATAGAGAAAGCAATATTAACCTATTTTTTGGTCCACATCTTAACAAATATAAGATCTTTCGATTACTTCAAAAAATAAATAAATACATAAACAAAACAATATATATATACGTAAAAAACAAGTTTCCATCAATCGAGTCGTATACATCCGTATTTTCTTTTCAAACTCCTTGCAGTCAAAACTACATTCCTAATTCACTTTACTAATATAACAATAATTTTCTAATTTAATGTCTAAACATATATCGAAGTCAAACCCTTGATTGTAATACATAACAACTTGCATAACAAAGACAAGTGGCAACATTACTATCTTCGGCCACTATTGATGTATCCTAAAAATTTCGATCGGTGCCAGTGTATTAACACGAATAAATCGTGTTCTCTCCCCCCCAACTTAAAGAATAGCTTGGAAATTCTGTCCTCTCGCCTCCCCACGGCAGATAAAAATCAAATAACACTAGATCACGACGTCTATACTCTGGCTCCGAATCGGTCTGCACTGTCTAAGCATGCTGCTTCATGTTAACAGCCGTTATAAAAAGACAATCCCATCACATCCCCCTCACGCTGCTTGTGGCTGCACCCGTGCGTAGGACTCGGTAAAGTGAAAAAAGGACGGAAAGCCAGCAACCTAATCGGGGTGGTCGCCACATTCTGCAGCCACAGCAGCGCGACCTATTGCCCTTAACACTGCATCTATGGCCTAAAGTTAACGACATCGCCGTATAAAATTAGTTAATATATATCAATAACGTCTTTGTAAGGGGTCAACTGGCAGTGAGCTCAGAGGAGGCCTGAGGCAAGCTATAGGCCTGAATCAACGAAAGACCAAAGATGCCAGAAGAGGGAGACTCTCCTTCGACTGCCAGGAGCTTCGCTCCTGGCTGAAATAGGGGCCTGTCAGGGACAAGTGGGCCGGCGTGCCGGTAGGTTGCCCGGTCGACTGCCCGCCCCGGCCGTCCTGCTGGCCTGCTCCTTGGCCCTGGACTCTCCCTGGGCCGCCCGCTGGGCCTTAGCCCATTGCACTACGTCTTTTATTACCCTTTATAGAACTTATATCATAGATTAGGCACTCTAGCACTTAAAGATATAGGTAAGTATAATAGTGTTATAGTTTTGTTTAAACTTATTATAAACAGTTATTGAGAAACTAATATTGAGTAAATAGAGCAATTGGAAATATTTATAAACTTATTATATGGTGTCTTCGAGGCAGAGGGTACCATGTTACATTTGGCCTGATGACTGAACCTTGTGCTAATATTGCGCCACACCTTTAGGGGAACCTCTCTTAGCAACAATCCTTGAGTTAAGGTTTGCGCTAGACGACAGCGGAAGGACATGATCGATTACAACACGTGGCACAATTCCTCCGGAACTCAGACTATGACTCCTCTTCTCGAGGTGTTAGAACATTTTATCTAAGCTAAATCAAAAGTATGAATGAAATACAAATCAATAATTTCCAGCTTTATCCCTTTATTCCATCATATGTCCTATCCTTTTAATAAGATTCAAGGTTTAAGAAGTTGCCTCACCACGGCTCTGCCGAGAACTGGAAGATCAATACCCGCCCCGATGAACAACCAAATGCAACGGCCGCTCCTGCAACATCCCATTTCATAGGTCGATACTCTGATGGCAGCCACAGCAACTTCTCTGAATTCCAAGTGATCCATGCACCATCTAAACTGACGCCATAGCCTCGGCTATGGTGCAGTGCAGGTTGAAGACGGATCGGGGTCCAAGGCGTATTTGGAATTAGTCTCGGATATGGATCAAGGACAAAGGTACCAATTCCGGTATGCAGACGAGAATTCATATCAAACGATAAATCATAGATATTTTTACCGATATTAAACGTGTGGCGGCACTGCCCCGTCGCCGCGTCCCAGAGTTTGATAGCGCCGTCCCAAGAAGCCGATGCGACCAACGAGCCATCGGACGAAAAGGCAACTTTATTAACAAGTTCGTTATGGCCTATAAGTGTCTGATGACATTGCCCTGTCACCGCATCCCAGAGCTTGACGGTGCTGTCATAAGAAGCCGATGCAAGCAGCGAGCCATTAGGCGAGAAGACAACTGAAAAGATTTTATCACCATGGCCCCTAAGTGTCTGGCGGCACTGCCCTGTCGCCACGTCCCAAAGCTTAACAGTGCCATCATAAGAAGCCGATGCAAGCAGCGAGTTATTGGATGAGAAGACAATTGTATTAATAATATTATGATGGTCCTCAAGTGTTTGGCGGCACTGCCCTATTGCTGCATTCCAAAGCCTAACGGTATTATCCCGAGAAGCTGATGCAAGCACTAAACCATTGGGTGAAAAGACGACGGCAGAAACAATCGTATTATGGCCTTTAAAAGTCTGGCGGCACTGCCCCGTCATAACGTCCCAAAGCTTTACAGTGCTGTCTGAAGAAGCCGATGCAAGCAGCAAGCCATCGGACGAAAAGGCGACTGTACCAACAGTTCCGGTATGGCCTTTAAGCGTTTGGCGGCACTGCCCTGTCGCCCTGTCCCAAAGCTTAATAGTGCTATCGTGAGAAGCCGATGCAACCAGCGAATTATTGGGCGAGAAGACGACTGAAAAGATTGTGCCGTTATGGCCCTCGAGCGTCTGCCGGCACTGCCCTGTCGCCGCGTCCCAGAGGTTGACAGTGTTGTCCAAAGAAGCCAATACAAGCAGCGAGCCATCGGGTAAGAAGGTAAATGAGAATACATCACCATAATAACTCTTAAGCGTCTGTCGGCACTGCCCCGTCACCACGTCCCAAAGCTTAACAGTACTGTCCGAAAAAGCCGATACAAACAACGAGTTGTCAAACTGCGAAGAAGCCGATACAAGCAACGAACCATCGGGAGAGAAGGCGACTAAAGAGACATTACCGTTATGTCCCTTAAGCGTCTGGCGACATTGAACTGTCGCGACGTCCCAAAGCTTGATGGTTTTGTCCGAAGAAGCCGATGCAAGCAACAAGCCATCGGGCGAGAAAGCAACTGAAAAGACATTTCCATTATGGCCCTTGAACGTCTGCCGACACTGCCCTGTCACCACATCCCAAAGCTTGACGGTGTTGTCATAAGAAGCCGATGCAAGCAGCGAGCCATCGGGCGAGAAAGAAATTGAAGTGACATAACCGCTGTGGCCCTCGAGCGTCTGTCGGCAGGGACTCCAATCCTCTTCCATGTCAGGCTTGGCTACAATCCATTTAGGTTCTTCTTTCTTAAACAAGTATTTTGTCAGACTAGAAGCCGGACTAAATACAAGTGTTGAAGTGTAAACTTGGAGGGGATTATTCTCTAAGGCCCACTTGAAGTACATCAGAAAGTAGTATGCGTCTTTGACAAAGTGCAATAATTGAATAGAATTTGACTTCTCCTAAATAATATTAGAATATGTCTTATAGAGTGGTTTATAGAGTGGTCTACAAACTTACCTGAAGCAAATGTTGGAGTTTACACATTGAAAGCACTCCCTCTGACGTGCTGTTGAGAAGGCTTAAAGACTCGAGCCAGTATAAGTACTTGTGTCTTAAAAACGTGTCCACCCTACCACTATCCTGGATGTCGTCGTCATAGCTAACAGCTGCAGAGCACTGTACAAGATGATCGATCCAATAGACACACGAATACCGTGCTGTTTCCAATGGGTCCGTGACTGGTATTCTGACTTGTTCGATGGGAAATCCGGGGTGACCTAAGCAATATATATCCCGCCGCAGTGTCTTGGTCATGAGAGCAAGTGACTTCGAGAATATTGTACGGTGCACCTCGTCAGTCCCTTGAGGAAAGATCTCGGGGAATGCCTTTCCGAGCAAGAATTCGTTTGCTGACTGGTGCACAAAGTATATGGTGTCTCCTCGAAGCGTCAGAAATGAGCCACACTCGTTTATCATCTCGGGCAGATATCGATCGCAGCCAGGAATGTTCTCAAGAGACGCGAGTTCCTTCAATGTGATGGGTCGAAATACAATTGATAGGATGGCAAGTATTCGCTTGTAAAGGCCGGCATTCTCCGAATTGCGGATTTGTTCCATCATTCGCATATAAAAAGGGTCAAGTCCAGGTGGAAACTCATTTAATTTCACCAATGTGTTCCATGGCTTGATTGTCTCAAGGACCTGACAGACTAGAGCGACCCAGAGGAATGTGCCGCCTGCATTCGAGGATAAGTGGTTCTGTACAATATCTTTCGTTGTGTCATCGTAGCGCTTTAGCTGAGCCAACTTATCCACTTTATATTGAATGAATGCGTTGACTGCCGTAGAGATGGACTTTTCATTCTCAAGACACAGGCATGCTTTCTGTGTGGTAGCTTTCATACGTCCTTCGATATCCGGCAAATTGCGGCTGGAGATAATCCACTTGATATGGGGAAATACAGATGCCTTTTGGGTAATCAAGTCGAGAAGTTGTGGCAGATCCTCCGCCATGCATTCGTCCAACGCGTCGATAATCAAATAGGCCCTTTTTAAGGTTGTGTCTCCCATAATGCTGATAAAGGCCCTCTCCATGGCGAACCAAACGTTTCTTCCTTTGAAGAGCTGTTCCCCTGCGTCATCGTAACTCTCCCGTATATGCGAGATAAGTGGCGGCTGCTGTTTTACAAGTAGGTAGATAATGCCACGTAGCACAGCCGTGGCATTGTTGACGTGCGAATCGGTAGCCTGGCAGAAGAAGTAAGATAAAAGGGTAGGTCCAACAACTATGTTTTCTTCCTCGGTGTTTTTCTTCTCTAATTCCTCAACCTCCTTATTAATCTTATCCAGCTCGTCAATAATGCCGCACAACAACATCGTCTTGCCCTTACCAGGATCACCTTTGATCCAAAGTAACCGGCTGTTCTCGTCGTCGCGCCATAGCCGGAAGTCGGCGTTATCGAGGATCCAGCGGTACGAATCTTTCAACAGGCCGCCTTTGGTCTGCTCGATGCGCCTCTTGTCGTCGCGGGGGTCGGTCACTCGTAAGCCTGTTAAACATTTAAGGTTTTCTTTATTGAACGACAAATTAGTAAATTTGATAATAATGAGAAGAAGTTAAAATGTTAGCTATTCTAAGTTATCTCTATCGGCAATTTTTGGATTCTATGATAATATATCGTGATTTACCTTTCTTTTCGGGACAGCTACTCCTGGTATAGTTGTTGACATTTTGGATGATAGTGCTATATATGAAGAAAAGGTGATTAATGCCATTAAACTGTGGCACACTGAACAAATAAGAGATGTACCAACCCGCTATTGGGGCCTTGCTGTGCGGTTGTTGAGTGTATATTGTCGTAATTCGTTATTCCCATCTTGACTCCGTCCAGTTACGCCGTCTGAGTTGTCTGCTCGATCAGTATTACACTGGCACTTGCATGGTTGCCGTCTTCAGTTGTTTTTATGACTTTGCATTGTCGTACTTAAAAAGCGCTAGGTTAAGTTATGATCTCGCGTAGAGGAGGCGCTAATTATGTTTACAGTTTGATTCTTATATAATACAGAAGCAACTTTACTGTCGTGGTTATTGGCTAATAAAGACTGTTTCACATCTGTTGAGTGGTGCTTAGTCAATACTCCGTATAGTCACCTAACATACTACCGTACGCATAAACATAGGCCACTGTAGACTTTGCACTGTACATATTACTATTAGAAGGGCTTCTCCCTCTGACTACCTTCTAGGCTGATTTCTGCCTTCTGAATCAATGGCTCTAACCCAACTGAATTTGACAACATCGCGGTTGGACTTATTCGACAAAAATGAATGAATGGCGGCATTAGGGCAGGGATTCAACTTCTTTAATTATGATTGGTGTTTGCCATGCAAAAGTTGTTCGAATGCGTCGTGAGAAGGCCCACAAGAGAGGCCTTAGAACCAGCCTACCACTCACAAAATTTGAACACCAGTTGGGTACCAAGAAACCTTCAAACCTTACTGGAGTTTACTAATATTAATGTAGACCTCAAACACCTCCAGAACGTCCGGTGGCGTTCTCACGATGCGTTTCCCTTTACACATACACAAGAGGATGGTCTTAAATGTCTGAATTACATTGTACTAGGCTGATCCTAAACAAGAGGCTGTCATAAGGGCATCTAAACCATAGCTCGTTGAATCAGTTCAGAGAGCCTAAATAGTGGTTCTGCTAGAACTATGGCTCTGCGCTGCGCGAGTAAATGAAAATGAGACACTTTAATTGTGCCACGACCTGTTGTTCGACCTACAACTTTATAACTGTCGATGATTCAAGTAAATACCGCCATATCGTAACTAGATTATGTAGGACCTGTCGCTCTCTTAAATAATAATAATAACTTGTAGTTATTGTACCCTCTGCAGGCGTGCATCTGTCCACTCATAACAAGCTACCCTGCCGCTGCCCGAAAAAGCCGCACAGTGCCATGCGGAGCATGTCGCAAGATGGCCCATGTTTGGAATCAAGTCAGATGGCGAGCTCACTTGCCAGACAGCTGATCCATGACTGCAAGAACGAAGCAGAGATAGGAGAATTGAGAGACTCGGTCGCATACTACCTCAACGAACTCCCGCATCCATATTACTTTCCGATCAAAGCCAAAAACAGACAGAAGCGGAATCCTATCACGATATCTTCAATATGCAAGAGACACCGAGACACTACAGGAATGTTTACCAGCCCAAAAAGCGCTCAAATTGTGTTTGTATTTTTAATGTTTGGTGTCATTGTTCTTATATGACACTCAATTCCAAAACGGATATAATACAATCCCCAGATGCATGTTCGATATGCAAGATCTAGCACCAGGTTTATCAAAGCTGATCGCAATTATTCTCCAAAGGTAGCTTTCACAACTCCCATCTCTTGTCCATTGACTTCCAAGGAGAAAGTCATTAGAGCGGACTTCAGTGTGACAACTAGTTCGAAGCAGATTACAACACTAGTAAAATTTGCGTGAGTTGTGTCTCCCGTGGCCCAATAGGTATAAATAAGTCAAGAAGGCACGTACTATTTTTGCCCTTCAGAATTGGTCTTCTCAACAATATACCGCTTATCGATATTACGCAGGTCGGATGTCAATGTGCAATTGCGACCTATTTTCTCTCCCCGAGATCTATGCCTGGGGGCTTCCCTGGAAATAAGTGGCACATTAATATACCGCACCAACTACCAGCTAGGGATCACAATGGGAGTAGCTTACGGATCTGAGCATTCATATAAGTAGTCTATAAATATAAGATCGCTTGAAAGATAATTTTGGTCAAGTTTTCGATCAAAAGGAAACCGGAGTTTCTGGTCCCGGAGAATGTCATCTCCAATGTTAATGTACCAAGTCATCTAAAATTGTCAGCGGCAAGAAACTTTGTTTTGCGAAAATACGTATTGGTACTTGCCGTTTCACATCTGACTGATCCATCAACCTGTGTGAAGCTCGGCTGGCCTCGATCATGAATAGAATCAAAGATTGAGGCTGCCTCTACTCCGTAGTGCTTTGTCGCCTGTGTCGATGACACCATGGCTTCATTTGGGAGCTTGCTCAAGGCGGCACCCCTGATATCATCAGCTATTAAACCTTTGATACTAATCTCAGCATTGCATATGCGCTTACTTCACGATAGCCGCCCACGCATCCGATGGCTGCATCACCTTTATCCCCGGGTGCTGCTTCTCTACGCAAGACTTGAGATACTGGCTGCTGCCAAATCCGCCGACAAGGAAAATGCCCTGCTTACGCATTAGCTCAGACACGAGTAGCTTCAGAAACAGCTAGCTTACTTCCACTCCTGTATGGGGCCGCTTGATTCTGACAGATTTGACCTGATCTCCAATAAGCTGCAAAATGTTGCTAATAAGCGGTGCAAATATCTGCTTTAAATCTTTCCTAAAACCGCAAATTTGGTCAACTCTCGAAATCAGGCAGGAAATAAGACCGTTGAAGGGCAGTATGTATAACTGACCCAGTCATCCGCCACGTACTGGATTCCAGTCCAGCTTCGGGATCATCATCGAGATCTGCCATGGGGAAATTGATGTAATATTCTTCGTTAAGGTTGCCTCGAAAGGATTTCTTCACTTCTCTGTCGAAGCCTTTTTCAGCCAACCAGAAGCCTTTGGTTTTTTTTAGGTCATGAAATTGATCTTCGCCCACTAATTCCTTCACTGCCTCTGCAAATCGCTGGTTCAGACCAAGAGATCCTGCCATACCACCTTTTCAAGGAATTAGATTTAACAAGGAAATTTCAAAGATATGACAAGCAAGAGACAGCGCCAGCTTACCATTTCCAGGGACGAGCTCACGAAGCTGGAGCTTAGGACTCGTTGCTGTGACCTCATAGGAAATAAGATCCACCGTCCCTCCACCAGCATCGCAGATTACAAAGGCATCTCCAACTTTCAGAGTGAATTTCAAAGAATGCATAGTATACAGTGCAGCTGCCTCAGGTTCTTTGATTAAAGTAACGGGGAAGAGACCGGCCATCTTTGCCGCCTGTTGATCAAAATAAATTAGCACCACGACGAACACAGGACACGAGAAACATATACATACCTGAAGGGTTGCATTTTTGGCGTTGTCAGACCAAACAGCGGGAACTAAATAAAGCAAGGCGAAATAAAATCAATATCTTGCTTCTTTTGCGTTTGTGACAATATGACATGGCGGTCGCTCACCGGATAGAACAAACACCTTCTTGCAGATAGACAAATAATTTCCGGGTATGGTCTTGGCAATTTCTTTAAGGGCGTGCTGATATATGGCGCCGATGAAATCCGCTGCTATATCGACCGGATGCTTGGGGAGATTCTTCATGTTGCGTTTGAGATTTGCGGTAGGCAGGTAGAGAGGTCGCTCCTGGGTGGGATCTAGGAGGAGCTTAACTCCTACGATGTTATCGCTCTTGCGGTTGACGGATGCTCCCCATTCGAAATCTTCTAGGTCTCCCGAATTGTAATTGATAAGAGTTGGAGTCTTTGGTGCAGACTCGCCCTCGGCACCCGGCCATTCCATGATGGAAACGACTTTGGGCTCCTTCTGGTTTGCAAAGCAATATGCCATTCCCGAAAAGGTAGTCCCAAAATCAAGGGCGAGGATTAGTTCTTCATCCAGACTCATCTTGTGAGATTTCTGTTTGTTCACTTTGTTTCATGTATTTTGGAAGATAAGATCAAATGATGATGATTGATCACATAGGCAGGGATACCATCCGCAAACGAAAAGAGGTATGAAGCCCAAAGATGAAATCAGATGAATACAGTCTGTAGATTTCTGTACAGTAACCAAACTCCGTCAAAATACCTGGATTGCAATGTTTGAAATTGGCAGACGGCAGAGGTAGCGAATTATAAAAAGTCTTGCTATATAGCCTCGGTCCGCAGTGCAGTTCGAAGGCAGTCTAAAATGATATTATTTTAGGGTCCCCGACCTTTGTAGCTACTGGATTTTGCTCGTGGAGAGCATTTTCCAAGTACATCTGGCCAATGTGGCCTTGTAATGAGCCTCAATAACGCCCGGCCAGCAGCCAGCACACTCTAGCCTGGTCAGTATAACCGCATGGGCAGCCTATTAATGTTTATCAACGGCGCGGCATCAATAAACACCTCATCTGAAATTTTAGTTTGTGACAGTACAAAACTTTCACACCATCCTCTTGTGACAAAGACGAATAGGATCTTGTCAAGGCAGCCAAAGATACGCCCTGCATGGATGCGTGCTTCCGTAATACTGTAGCGTGCAGAACAAGCCAAAATGATGGCCTAACTTGAACAAATCACACAAGGCTGTGCGTAGCGTATGATTGAGCGTATGCCGGGCACAGTTCGAGCGTTGCTACTTTTGGAACGCGCTGCGAGTGCTAGGCTTCGATGGGAGCATGGGCCTGCGCCATCAAAACCTCTATTTGTTGATTAGCAGAGATAAACTACGTCTCAGCTGCCACCTCGATGAACCAATCACCGAATTTTCAAGCAGTCGTGCCAATTCCTCATTAGAGAGAGCTCTGAAGGCTTCATAACAATGACTTTTCTCGGACGGGATTGTTGAAAAAAAAAAATTTTTTTGGCAATTCTTGGAAGATAGACAAAGTATCGGAGTCCTACATTATCAGCAATCGCATATCGTTACTGTATCATCTCTTTGTACAATATGTCAAATACGACGGAAATCAAGCAAGATGTCTACGCCAGCGGTGCAGACAGCATCGAAATGCAGCCCGAATCTGATCCAGATGCCATGGCTGATGTCGATGTTCATAGTGAGACACAAATGCCAGGAAGCATGATAGAGACTGGACTCGGCGGCCTTGGAAGCGTTATGACGCAGATCGCTGAGACGACCAGCAGAGTGTTTGGCGGTGCGGTTGAGAAAGTTCAACCTTCCAATTCACAGCTTCATCATGATGTGGGCACCGAAGATGAAAGTAGTCGCCATTTTCCTCATGAAACCGAAACTGCAGCTGTACAACTTGCCGACAAAAACACAAAGATGGCAAAGCTGCAAAAAAGAAATGATTCGCTAAAGGATAAAAATATGTTTTTGAATCAAGAGGTCAAAAGTTTAAAAGCACAATATACTGATAAAGACGCCAGTTTCAGACACTATTATGGAGTGGCAACGAATCTGCAGTACCAGATAGGAATGTCTGAACAGAAGGTTCATCAGCTGAGTGGGACAATCGGCGAATTGACTACTCAGCTTGTCGAAAAGGACAGGAAGCTCCAAGACGCTCAGAAAGAGACAGAAAGGCTCCGAGAAAAAGAGGCCGCTTTCCGTACAATTATTCTCGACAAGACGGGCGATCAAAAAATCAGCGACGAGGAGGTGAAGGACCAATTTTTAGCTCTCCGACAGCGTATCCAAAGAATTGTAAGCGGGTCGTCCTACGACATCGAGCGCCCTCCACGGTTGCCACAGATGGTCTCTGAAGATGTGGATATCTTCTTCGGCAAAAACAAGTGGGATTCTCTGGTTCCAAGAGAGCGCCAATATAGAGTCAGAAGTAGGATGTTTGATATTCTATATGGAGAAATTCTCGACTTTCCCTGTTTTGGATTTCATGATTGCAAGAAGAATGTCGCCCCCATGCAGTCAGGACTTGCTCTCTTCGAAGAAGCTCTCAGGGATAGAGATGGTAAGCGATTCGTTCTTCCCAATATTAGACCAGCGCCAGGGTTTCTAACAATGCAATGGTCAGCCACCGATACGTCTATCGCCAACTGGATCTCAAATACAATTGACTGCGCGGGGTTAGTGAGCCAAGGGGCCGACTGCACTGCCCTCTGTACGTCCGAAATGATCTTCGATTTTTTTGCTCCCATCGTAGCCGACAAGCCGAATAGCAAGGACGACCTCCTAGATGCTCTTCAAGCACTCTGTGAGGATGCACTCAAACTTCGGATGATTATGCGAAAATCAGCGGCACATTATCGATGCGAATTGCCACAGACAAGCAAATTACTAGACTGCGAAGACCTAGCCGATGCATTTGCGGTTGAGAATGGCGCAAAGACTAAGGATGGGAGCGATATCATTGCCTATCCGCTTTTTGGCGCGCTAACCAAGAAGCACGGTGGGAAAAAGAGAGTTCTAGAGAAAGCCCATGTGATATTAAAGCAGAAAAAGAAACGGTTTTGATTTCGTCTTCTAAATAATAGTAATATTTACTTTCTCCAAGGACGACGTACTCTCCAGTGCGCGCAGTGATTCCTCCTCATGAGACGGGGCGGCCTTTTTTTTGTTGATGGTATTCCCCGCAATCACCGACCAAGGCCCGCCGCCTCAGCCTTCTGTAGGCTGTCTCTTGCTCCTTGGGCAACTTCTTAGTTCATTGCTAGCGGCGGGTCTCGCCAACTGACCCCAGCACACTGGTATCGTACTTTTGTCTTTGTTTGTTCGTCTCTGAGCTAACTATCCAGCAGAGTGGATTTGGCACCGCCGCTTTTAGTAATAGTACCGCCAGCTTGGCGCGCTTGAAATGGATGGCGAAAGCAAGCCTGCTCAGATGGTCGCTCTGCTTTCTTCCTTATCCGCACTGTAAACCGTTTGCAACAATCATTGCAGCCTCACGACTTTCAAAGGCTGAATGCGAGGCGCAACCAGAACAACCAACAGCAGATATACAGAATGACACACATTTTCTAAAGTTTTGTTGTGTCTTTTTGGGGGGAGTTTGGTGCATCCAATATTTTTGCTCCGCCTCCCTGCTTTCATTCTTCCGCCGCGCACCTAGTCCCTTTTCAGTACCGCTCCGATTGCGACGCCATCTGGCTTTTGTCCTGTCTTACTCTTTGACGCCCGACATGTTTTACAAAACCGTTAGCTATTGGAAAGTAAACAGCACCGCCCTGCACCCCTCGCATTCCTTGGATTCCTGCATCCCCCTTTATTATCCTGTGCAATGCGTATGTACTCGTATTTCCGATTGTCTCTCCTGCCCCGAAGACGCCAATCCCACACGCCTGATTGACCCCTCATTAAGTGGTATACAGACATAATAGTGGTGTGCTACAATATCGTATAATCTCATAATCGTCCGCCGCATGGTGCCAAGGGCCATTAAGCGGGAATCCAGAAATAGAAAGCGCCACCGAACGGGCCAGCCTACGCCTTCCCGCGAACGGACCCGTTTCTCCTTCATTTATCCAATACGGGCAGCCGCGCTCTGAGCTGACGACTCCTATTCACGCTGGACTGACAGGCAGGCGACTTTCTTCAACTTCATTTCGTCACGCTTCAGTTCTCGACATCTTCACACTCTCGACTTTTTTGTCTAATTTTCGCTTCTCAATCCAATAAACCGCAATGCATCGTTGATCGAGTCATCCGCTATTTCGTCCCCTCTTTCTCCTCACAATGGCGGACGCCAACGAGGCCCCAGTTGCGAAACTGCGGCGCGCCTCCGTCGACAAAAGGCCAGTTCTTCATATGGACGACGACGGTCACATAGCGTCAACCTCGTCCTCGTCATCTCCTGCATCTTTAAAAACTTTCGCCAAACCTTTGATCGACGATACCAAGACCGAGTCGGTCGGTTTAGGCCTCTCCAAAACCTCAGCCTTCAGCCGTTTACCAGACGAGATCATCCAACAGTATGCCTCCATCCAAATATCCCCTCTCTTCGCCTTCTGTCTCCGGTCTTTACTAACATCTGTAGGATCCTCTTCTTGGCTGATCCCTCTTCTTTTGCCTCCCTTATTCTCCTAAACGCCAAATGGCGCTCCGTTTCTCAGCAAGCCGACCTCTACGTCCACCACCTCGCGAGCTGTCCCGCCTACGCCGCCAGCAGCCACAGAGCTATTGTCAAACGCCTCAAAGCAAATCAGCAACAACTACAAGAATACGATGCCGGACATCACAGCAACGACGGCCTGCTTCAAGAACTCCGCCCCATATTTGCGCGCCAGGTCAAACGCAACCGCTTTGACGCCTATCTCCGCCCTAAGCGCACCCTCATCCGCCTCGTCTCCAACTCTATCAGCTCTTCGTCCTGTCCAGGCGGTGATGGCATGCAGTTTCAGGCCTCACCCAGAGGCCACCACCTGCTGGCGTTCAACTCCTCGCGCATATACCTTCTCGACTTGCAAGGCCCTTCCATCGAGGTTCGCCGAGAGCTGAAAATTCTTAGACGACCCGCTGCCGTCTGCATTCGCGATGACGCCTCTGTACTGGCTGTTCTTCTCACTGAGATGCAAGTTGACCTGTATGACTTGCGCCAGTCTCCACCCCGTCGGACGCAGTCGATCATTCTCGACCACAGCCCTCGGGCCATCGCCCTCAGCCCTTGCGGTTCCGTTTTGGCTGCCGCCTACGAGGGCGGCATTGAAGTCTCGTCGCTGAGCCCAGGCGCCTTAACCAGCGATCGTCGTGCCGTCAAGTGTGACCATGTCGACGCTCTGGCCTTCTCCTTTGATGGCACACAAATTCTCGGAACGACTGTTCAGGCTGCACAACCCAGCACCGTCATCTTGACAGCACCTTACTATGACCCTGGCAGCCACATGATGAGCGACGATCTGAGTGCCTTGTGGACGACTTCTATTTTATTTCCAAACACCAGCCGCGACTGCAGCCACGCCGTCCTGCTCCAGGACTCCAGCCGTGAAGAAGCCTTCTGGACGTTTACCTACGATCGCAGCTTTGAGACCTTCCGCGCAGTGCGCGTCGACGATCTACGCAACGGTACTACTTACTTCACAGGCCCAATTCCGACTACCGCCTCTCAAACTCGCTTATTGCCATGCACACTTCCCTCTGCCTCGTACCATGGTGACCTCGTCTCAGCAGGATTTCAGGGTAAGGATGTTTGGCTCTACGGTGTGCCGGAGGATCTAGATGCTGTTCCCAGCTTCAACAATGCAAATTTCAACACCTACAACGGCAATGGCAATAGCTCTGGCGGGGGGGAATCTGAAGGTGCTGGATCTGCGGAGGCTTCACTAAGCAGCAACAGTGGCGGCTTGGCTACCGTTAACTACAACACTACCAACCGCACTAACAATGGTAGTCCTTCGATGCGGGCTGCCTCCGCACGCTTGCAAGACTCGGTCAACGATACTTCTGTTCGCGTACCTCAGTGGCAGCTGCTCTGCGACCGGCAGCAAAATTCATTCATTGCCGGCTGCCGCATTGGCGAGCTGCCTGGCGTGAGCATGGTCAAGTGGGTCGAAGGCTTTGGCAGCTCTTCTTTGCGGGAGCGCCTGGTGGTCGGTGCTAGCGGTGTTCTCCCGCCCAAGCCCATATCATCAGACGACGATGGCATCGACTTCATCGATGGCGGCCGGCTGCTGCTTGTGGATTTTGATTACGGCCTGGCAGATGGCGAGACTGTTGAGATCACCATTGAGGTCGGCTCCAAGGAGCCCGAGGTGCTGGAAGAAGAGCATCGCGACATAGACACCGAAGTCGCCCTCGTGCGGCGGCGGACTGTCGCGCAAAAGCGCGGCAACCGTGGTGCTCTGATGCGCAACGCCACCACTGCGGCTGCATCTTCTCACGCCTCGTCTTTGGCAGCGCCGCCTATGCCCTCCACATTTTCGTTTTCTTCTGTGCAACAACAGGCAATAAGACCATCCCAGTCATTGGCCAATCCCAGCGCTACCAATGGCACTGGCGGCAGCAACAATGATGACGATGATGATCCACTTGTACCTCGGCGCATCGGCGCTCCTCCGGTGCGTCAGCAGCAACCAGCACCTGTGGCTGCAGGAGCAGCCGTAGAAACGACACCAAATAATGCTGAAGCTTCATCCCGTGGTGGTGTCGAGACGGAATCCATCCTCGAGGAACAAGAAGAAGAAGCAGACTTTGATGCGCCATACTCTCAAGGCAACCCTCGCTCTGGCGTGACCCTGCGCCGCGCTGCCACGGCTGCTGCCATGAACCGCCGCCTCAACCCACCACCGGCCACCACTGCCAGTGGTGCACGCATCGAGTACCGTCGCGCCGACGGCCGCCGCGAACATCCCCACGAGAGCGACGCCGATAACTGGGTGCCGCCACCCCCGCCATACCAGAAAGAAGATCCCCAGGATTTGCCGGTCTTCCTGCGGCACAATGTGCCCGCCGTTCTAGCGCCGGTGGATGTGGCCTCCCTGAATCCACACCTTCCACCAGTTGCTGCTATTCCAGTGGTTTCCGCGGTTTCTGCAGCTGCTCCTGTTCAGGGCATGTCGTCATCCCTGGCCGTTCCAAATGCGTCCTTTGGCAGCAGACCATCATCGAGCGGCAGCCGGCCGCAGTCTCGCGCCACGATAGATAGCTTTGAAGATATATACAACGCCTCCCCTCCTAGGACACCAGAACCCGCGGTTCCCGCCCAAGTGACAAGCACGGCGCAGCCAAATGCATCGTCTGCCGCTCCCAACGTTACCGCTCAACCTTCATCCTTCTCAACAACAACAACAGCACCACCACAACAGCAAGTGCCACTTTCATCTTCAACTATCAGCCGCCCACCTGCCCTTGACCTCCAGATACCGTCGCCGACGTTAGCACCGGGAGATGGCATGTCTTCTTGGAGCGCTGTTGCGCAGCAGGTGCAAATACAGCACTCCCAATACGACCAGGAGAACACATTTGTGCCCAAACCAGTCGCCAATGTCCAGACCTGGCCTATACGGCAGCCCTCCATGAATCATGGCAGCAGCACCGGCAATGGTTTGCGTGCAGGGTATCCTTACTCGGCGCCGGTATCTCATTTAGTCAGCCTCCCAGCCACGCAAGGAGCTCAAGCATTTCCGTCGCCACCGATGTCTGGGGGTCTTCGCGGGGTGGAGCAGATGGTCTCTCCCTTGTCTCCTAACCGGGTATCCATGGGTTCCTTCAATGTCCCGCGCGTGCCGGTCGGCAGCAACAGGCAGACGAAGCGCTCGTCTACGAGCGGACAAGGGGGCCTAATGGGGCCTGGGGGTTCAAGTGGAGACAAGAGGAACAGTCTGAACAAGCCGCTGCCTCAACCGCAGGAAGACCAAGGCGAGGCGTCTACGTCGTACCACTCACAGCCGCAGCAGGCGTATGGTGACATGTCCTCTTCTTCGCCTCTGCCGCTCGTCGAAGACCAACCGCTCATCATCAGCACGCCGCGTGGTGTGATCGGAGCCTTTGATCCTCCTAGCCGCAACAAGTCCGGCCGGCAGCAGGAGACGACGATTCTTGCGCCGATTCCTCGCCACCCCAAAGCCCAAGAGCGCTCGGCAAAGCTCCGCGAACGTCTGGAGACCATGTCTGGTGGCGGGCCAGCAGCACCGGAGCCCCCCAAGCCTCTCCTTTTGCCTTTCAGCAACGGGTTCCTCTCTCACGGCGCTACGGCCACCCGCCAGTCCAGCCTCAGCCGCAAACAGAGCAGGGCGGAGCGGAGCGCCGCCAAGAACATGGCGGACGCGAAGAAGCGCGGATGGCGGCGGAGCAAGAGCAAAAAGGGGAAGAAAAAGGACAAAGAGGTAGCAGAAGCGCCTGCGGTGGGGACAGCGGCGACGGCGACAACGGCGACGGCGACAACGGCGACGACATTCCCGCCCCAGTCCATAGCGTCATCAGCAACGACCAAGCCGAAGAAAGCACAGAAGAGCCGGCGGAAGGACTTGCGCGACGTGGACGCCGCGAGCAGTGCGGCTTGGACCGACATCACGATGACTACGGCCAACGTACCGGGCGCAGCCGCAACCGACGGCAGCAGCTCCTACTACCAGCAGCAGACGGCCGCCTTCCCGCCCATGCCGTCCATCCCGGGCGGCGGACCGGCCTCGTCGTCTGCATACGCGATGCAGCAGCTGCAGATGCATATCCAACAGCAGAGACAACAGCGGCACCAACAGCAGCAGCAGCAGGTCCAGCAGCAACGCTCGCAGAGCCAACAAGGCACATGGATGAGCAACAAGTCCGACAAGTCCGACAAGAACGGGAAATGTGTCGTGATGTAGATTTTGACTCGTGGTTCCCTTTTTTTTTACATCTACAATTTTTTTTGGGAGCCTTGCAACTCGACATCGTTCATGAGAACAAAGATACCCTCCAGCCTCTTTAATTATTCTACACTCTTTGTTTTGAAAAGTTTACACTCAGCCATCTGTTATTTTTATTGGGAAGCACATTTGAATTTGGAAAGCGAGGTATTTTGTTTATGATATGAAGGAGCGCATACACATGTTGATTTTCTTTTGGGTATTGGATAGCACATAGCATAGAGCGGGCATTTATTAGTGACACTTCTTTTTACGTTTGTGATGAAGAAAAATGAGAGCTCACGTTCGCGAAAGGAATCTACTCGATCCTATTTCTCTTGAAACCCACAATGTCCATTCATAACCATATAATTTATCTTTTTTGTCTTTCCCTTCTTTCGTACCACAGTTTCTTTGTTGCCCGTATACTAGCAATATACAGCCGCTCTCCAGAAGCTTTCTCTGATTTACCTTTGCTTACTCCAACTTGAGGGCCTCAAACTGCGCAACAGTCTGCTCGAGCTGAGCGGCCTCCGCCTCCTGTTCCGCCAGCTTCTGGCGGTCCGCCTCCTTGGTAGCCTCGGCCACCTTCTCCTGGTAGGTGGCGTCTCCGACGAGCTTGCGGGTCTTGGCCGCAGCGGTCGCCGCCTTGGTCAGCTTGGCCTTGGCCTTGTCGATCTCGGCGTCAAGATCCACGGCGCCCTTGACGTGCAGGAACACCGTGGCCGCGCCCGACACCTGCAGGGCAACGCAGCCGGCCGGCCGGGGCGCGCCTGGCGCCACCACGGTGATGGTGGTAGAGGCGCCGGTCTTGCCCAGAAGCGAGCGGATGGCAGGGACCTCCTCCGTGGCCGTCTTGTGGGCGGCCTCGCTGGTGGGCTGGATGAAGACTTCGGGGGAGGGTCATAAGTGTCAGCATGAAGACAAAAAAAGGTATGTAAGAGAGAGAGTGAAGAGAACGTGCGAAGAAGAACCAAAAGAAAAAACACTCACCCTGAGGCTCCTTCAGCGGGTACTCCACGTTCAGGGAGCGGATGCCGCGCGACGCGTCCAGGACGAGCTGGTAGGCGGCCTCGGCGGCCGGGTTGTCGAGCTTGGCGTCGTACTCCGGGTAGGTGGCGATGACGATGGAGGGGGTCTCGTCGCCGGGGCGGCGGGGCAGGCGCTGCCAGAGCTCCTCGGTGATAAAGGGCAGGAAGGGGTGGCTCAGCAGCAGGGCGGCCTCGAGGGCGCTGTAGAGGGTCTGCAGGGCGGACTCGCGCTGCTCCGGGGTGCCGTCGGCGATGATGGCCTTTGAGTTCTCGATGAAGACGTCGCACAGCTCGGCGTACCAGAAGTTGTAGAGGGCGTTGGAGGCGGCCTTGAACTCGCGCTCGTCGACGGCGCGGCCGACGTCGCGGGCGGCGGCGTTGAGCTTGGTCAGGATCCACAGCTCGGCCAGGCTCTCGCGGCCGCCGAGGGTGCGGGTGGCGCGCGGCGCAAAGTCCTTCTTGTGGGTCTCCAGGTTGCCGAGCACAAACTTGGACGCGTTCCAGATCTTGTTGCAGAAGCGGCGGTAGGCGTGCATGACCTTGATGTCAAAGTTGATGTCGCCGGAGCCCGTGACGTAGTTGGCCAGGCACAGACGCAGGCCGTCGGCACCGCACTCGGGGATCTGCGCAGCACGCTGTTAGTCTAAAGGAGGGGAGAGGAAAGAAATGAAAGGAAAGGTGCGCACGCACGCCGTTGGGGAAGGCCGTCTTCTGGTACTTGGTGGCCTTGGCGACCTCGTTGGGGTCGAGGTTGCCCTTGAGCAGGGTGGCGTGCAGGTCTTCGATGCTGATGCCGGAGATGACGTCGAGCGGGTTGATGACGTTGCCCAAGCTCTTGGACATCTTGCGGCCGTCGGAGTCGCGGACGAGGGGGTGGCAGTAGACCTCGTAGAAGGGGACCTGGCCGGTCAGCTTGAGGCTGAGCATGACCATGCGGGCGATCCAGAAGAAGAGGATGTCCCAGCCGGTCTCGAGCACGGAGGTGGGGAAGAGCTTGGCGAGGTCGTCGGTCTGGCGGGGCCAGCCGAGGGTGGAGAAGGGCCACAGGCCGGAGGAGAACCAGGTGTCGAGGACGTCCTCGTCGCGGACGAGGCTGCGCAGGGTCTTGCCGGGGAAGGCCTTTTCGGCCTTGGCGCGGGCCTCGGCCTCGGACTTGGCGGCGAACCAGCGGGAGTTGTCGCCGGCGTCGCTGTCGTCCTCGCCGTCAAAGTGGGCGAGGTAGACGGGGCACTGGTGGCCCCACCAGAGCTGGCGGGAGATGCACCAGTCCTGGATGTTGGCCATCCAGTGGTGGAAGCTGCGGTCGGCGGACTCGGGCTTGATGACAAACTTCTTGTCGTCGAGGGCCTGGACGGCGGCCTGGGCCATGTCGCCCATGCGCATCCACCACTGGGGCTTGAGGCGGGGCTCGACGATGTCCTTGCTGCGCTCGGACAGGGGCACGACCATGGGGTTGTCCTTCTTGTCGACGTAGAGGCCGAGCTTCTTGAGGTCCTCGGCGATGGTGTAGCGGACGTCGAAGCGCTTCTGGCCGGCGTAGGGCCCACCGTTCTCGTTGATGAGGCCGTCGTCGGTAAGAATATTAATAAACTCGAGGTTGTGGCGCTGGCCGATGCCGTAGTCGTTCTGGTCGTGGGCCGGGGTGATCTTGACGGCGCCGGTGCCGAACTCGCGGTCGACGTAGTCGTCGGCGACGACGGTCATGACGCGGCCCGGGATGAAGGGGTGGACGGCGCGCTTGCCGACGAGGTGCTTGTAGCGGGCGTCCTCGGGGTGGACGGCGATGCCCGTGTCGCCGAGCATGGTCTCGAGACGGGTGGTGGCGACCTCGAGGGTCTCATCGGAGCCCTCGATCTGGTACTTGAAGTGGACGATGACGCCGAACTCGACCTTCTTGGCGTAGCCGGGGACGTCGAGCAGGGTGCGGCCGGTCAGCTCCTTGTTGTTGACCTCGAGGTTGGACAGGGCGGTGTTGAGCTTGGAGTCCCAGTTGACGAGGCGGTTGGCGCGGAAGATGGTGCCCTCGTCGTGCAGGCGCACAAAGGTCTCCTGGACGGCGGCGCTGAGGTTCTCGTCCATGGTGAAGGCCTCGCGGGACCAGTCGAAGCTGCCGCCGAGGCGGCGCAGCGAGTTGTTGATGTTGGCGTGGTAGGTGGTCTTCCAGTCCCAGACCTTGGCGACGAAGGCCTCGCGGCCGAGGTCGTGGCGCGTCTTGCCCTCGCGGCGGTACAGCATGGTCTCGACGACGCTCTGGGTAGCAATGCCGGCGTGGTCGCAGCCGGGCACCCAGACGGTGGTCTTGCCGCGCATGCGGTTGTAGCGGATCATGATATCCTGCAGCGAGTCGCCCAGGGCGTGGCCCATGTGCAGCGAGCCGGTGACGTTGGGCGGCGGGTGGGAGATGACGAAGCGGCCGGCGGGCTTCTCGGCGCCCGTGGCCGCGTCAAACTGCGGCTTGAAGAAGCCCGCCTTCTCCCAGTACTCGTACCACGCGCTCTCCACGGCCACGGGGTTGTACGACTTGTAGTAGGGGTCGTCGAGGCTGCGCAGCCGCTTCTTCTCGCCGGGCGGCGTGTCGTTGACGTACGGCGCCAGCGGCTCCTCGGCCGCCGCCTTGGCCGCCTTGGCCTTGGTCGCCTTCTTCTCGGCCGTCTTGGACGGCGCCTTGTCGGCGGCGCCAGCGGCGGCCGAGGCCTGGGCGGCAGCGGCCGCGGCCTGCTTCTGCTGGAACTTGAGCAGCTTCTCGGCCTTCTTGCGCTCGCGCTCGAGCTCCTTCTCGGTCTTGGCCTTGGGCTCCGGGGCCGCCGCCGCCGGGGCCGCCGCCGCTGCGGGGTCTGCAGGCGGGGTGCTCGTAGCCATTGTCGCACGTGTAGCCGCTGCTGCTGCTGCTCGTAGGTGGAAAGTTGTTCTTCTGCTAGTAGTAGTGGTAGTGGTCAAGAGTGAGGGGCGCGCTGAGAGCGCTCGAAAGATGCGAGAAGACGACGTTTTTGCGTCTAGGGAGAAAAAGACAGCAGGGAAGAGGTCTGCGGTTGAACTGAGGGAGGAGGGAGGGAGAGAGGGTATTCGCTTCTCTCTCTCTCTCGAGCTCGTTCAATCGACGTTAGCAGTGGTAGATATAGACGTTGACAGGGTCTCTGCGGTCACTGTGACAGCTTTCCTCTTTTGCCCAGTGTGACACACTTTTCTGACTCACGCCGCTATCTTTTTTTTTTACTTTCTTTTTTTTATTTTATTTTTTTTATTTTTGATGCATTTGCTGTAGCATTAATACAACGTTAATTGGCATAATAGCATTAATAGAGTATACTATTAGGCGGGGTAGGAGGGACAACAGGGCAGGGCGGTGAAGGTGTGGCTGTTGGCTTCTGTGGCTGAAGGCTGTTTTCACAGAGGGCAGAGGCCACCCTTCCAGGCGCCTTCTGGAAGCTCTTCTCTCTATAAATTCAACCCCCTGTAGCTACCAATGACGCTGCCGCACAGAGTAATTACAGCTGCTTTAGGTATGCGGCGCCTGTAATTCCTGCTGCATCCTGGGGAAAATTTCTGAATAGCTTCAGCTAGCTTCCCTGGAAGTCTCTAGCTGCTTTTGCTTACAGAGCTCTATGTCTTTTTTGAATTAGGTCCTCGCTTTTCCATTTCCTTGCTCTCACATTTGAAATAATATATTCAGAAATTCAACAACAGGGTTAGTTTTTTTGTGTCATCCACTTTCTCCAAAACTCCCAGTGAGTACAAGGGATAGATAGGCCACGGCCGCCAGGACATGTTATGACTCTCCTTGCTCTGCGTCCCCCGTTGGCGGCCGCAGCTACTATAGCACGGAATTCACGGTGGTATTCATATACGCCTACGCGGAGAAGCGGCCAGTTCACAGTTGTAGTGCCCGTCTCAGCATCCAAGGTGCGTTTCGGCCTGTTGGCGTTCACGAGTTGGTCATCCGCTCAAACTGTGTGCAGAAAGCTGTCCTTGACAAGATCAAGAGCAGAAGAGATGGTCTAGTTTCACAGTTTCATAAAGATTCCATAGAAACAGAAGGGCCGGACAATGCAGCCGTGGTTCTTGCTTCGCCTGACTTTGCCTCTTGGCTGGAGGATGAATCTTTCATGTCTGAGCTGCTGCAGCTGCTCCCGCTGGAAGCCGACGCTTCCTCGACTGCAACAACTACGTCTTCTGCAAACAGCCCCCATGCGAGTGTGCTAGGTGCAGTTGTAGATGGAATTGCTGCACCACAGTCTGGAAATACCAGCGACCCACCCGCGGCTGGCCTGTCCGTCTTGCATGGCCGCCTGGACACGCTGCTCCCGGAACTATGGCAGACCAAAGCCAACAGAACCACTCGCCGCAGCAGCCGAGGCTCCATTGGCAGCGGCCTGGACGTGGAGTCTGCCATTACGGTTGAGCTGCCGCCATTGTCGTCATCCGTTCTGTCTACATCGCTCTCCTACCCTGCCCTCAATATCACGCTGCCGCTCACCAACACGGTGTTTCAGAACGGCCGGCGGTCTACGCTGCTCGCTAGTCGGTGGCAGTGGTCGTCCAGAAGCGAGGCTGGTGCCAGTGTTTCTAGGCTTCAGTGCCAGAGCATCGAAGAGAGAGAGCACCAGCTGATCGTGCCACCGTCGACAACTACGAGCCTGGCTGACACATCTGCCGCCTCTACATCCCAGAGCAGTGCCAGCAGCGTCACAATCCCGCTGTTTGCAATCTCCCAGCCGCGCAAGATTGCCACGGGCTTGGGCAACATTGTGCGCCAGGTGTTCCTCGACGACCCAGCCAAGCCGGCGCCCGCGTCGCGCGAGCTCGAATCGACCATCCCCGCGCTGCTCGCCGCTCGCCGCCGCGCGCAGCCGTCTCTCGTGGACGGGCCTCTGACCGTCTGGGCGCTGGTCATCCCGCCGGGAGGCACCGCCCAAGCCCAGTACGAGGCCGTGAGGCAGGCGCTGGCCCCCCTTCCCCCGAGTGCGAGCAACAGCGACAGCGACAGCGACAGCGACAGCGTCGCGGACTCCTACTCAGCCGAGGCCGAGCAGAGGGCGGCAACAAGCGCATCGGCAGCGTTTGCTAGCCTGCTATCCGCGGGGTGTCGGATACACAGGATTTGTAAGTCTTTATTATCTTTCCTAATTGGGGTTTGTCCCTTGCTTTATTTTTTTTGTTTTACAGTTTTATTTTCCCCTTCTGCCGTTATGACTCGTCGTGTAAGATTATATTATTGTTGTGGTTTATCTTTTAAAGGGAGGGTGGGAAGCATATGTAGCAACTCGAGCCCAGTGTTCCAGACCGAGCCGAAAGTTTGATTAACTCTCTCCTGCGACCTGTTTCGCCATTACTTGATTTTTATTTTTTTATCTATGTTTCTGTTGGGCGATCCCATCTTGTCTGACGTGCCGCTCCCTTGGCCTGTTTTGCTAATTTGGAAATTTTTCCCAACGAGCAGTAAGCGGCGGCGGCGGCTGGGGGCTCAAGCAGGGCCTGCTGTCGCTGGATCCCCAGATGAGCCATCCCGCGGCAGCGGCATCGACCCGCGGCAGCGCGACGGCTCAGCGGCTGCTTGGCGAGGAGAGGGCAGACGGCGAGCTGGGCGACGACGGCGACGACGACGAGGCCATGCTCAGCTTCATTCGCTCGTTCCAGAGACGAGACGACGGCGGCGGCAGCGGCAGCACCAGCACCAGCACCAGCACCAGCACCAGCACCAGCACCAGCACCAGCAGCAGTAGTACCAGTACCAGTACCAGTACCGCGACCAGTAGCACGGACGCTGCCAACAACGGCAGCAAGGTTACCAATGGTTTCAACAGCTCCAATGATACGAGTGTTACCAGCAGCAGCAGCAGCAGCAGCAGCCATGCAGTGGACGGCGTAGCCATGCCCGGTGCGTTTGTGCAGTTCTTCGTGGCGCCTCTGCCAATGGCAGTAGGGGACGCAGCAGGCGCAGGATCAGCCTCGAGCCAGTTTGCCGATACCGGCGCCGACGCGCACAGCGCCCCAGCGCAAGCCGCAGGGCGCTCCATCGCCCTCGGTGCGCATTCCGGCTACGACGGCAGCCCGCCAATCCTGGCTAGGCATGGTAGCAGCAGCAACCACAGGGGCGGGAACGACACACACCACCACTACGCTTCTGCTGCTGGTGCCGATGCGGGTGGCAGTAATAGTAGTAGTAGTAGTAGTAGTGGTGGTGTTGGTGGTGGAGGTGGTGGAGGCGGGAGTGGTGATATTGGTGGCACCAGCACCAGCGCCCGCAGCCTGCAGTCGC
Organism: Hawksworthiomyces lignivorus; assembly: GCA_002917075.1. Taxonomy (NCBI): domain Eukaryota; kingdom Fungi; phylum Ascomycota; class Sordariomycetes; order Ophiostomatales; family Ophiostomataceae; genus Hawksworthiomyces; species Hawksworthiomyces lignivorus. The sequence goes on along the minus strand of NTMA01000009.1, from coordinate 410,221 downwards.
CTGTTGCCAGCACCGCTGAGGGGAGGCAGCAGAGGGAGCACGAGCACAAGTGCGACGAGCATGATGAGCAGCAGCAGGAGGACGAAGAGGAGGGCGTCGCACTGATCCACAACCACTTCGGCGCCGTCTCGAGCCACGGCATCTTCCTCGCTCCTAGCGCTCGCCATCATCGTGTTCTTGGTACTGGTACACGTGCTGCACAGTCTGGTTCGGTAACGAGCAAATTCTCCTTTACGGCGCCCACCTCTGCGTCTGCGTCTGCGTCTGCATCCAGCCCAGCCTCGGATTCCGTCTCGTCGTCTTCTGCATCTCCAGCAAGACGACTAGACAATCCCACCCGCACCAAGCTAGACGTGCCCAACTCGTACGTTTGGAGGGGGGAAGAATACAACCGCAAGGAAATAGCTTAATTGGCGAAGAAGAAGAAGAAAAAAAAAATTAGGCGGTGGGACAGACAAGGGGTGGTTTTGGGGGAGACGGTATGGCGATGGCATGGGAATGAATGGTTGGGACGGGCCAACCGCCAAAAATAAATGTAAACTTTAGAGCTGCATCGCCGGGACGCCCAGGATCGCCAAGCGAAGCTCTCTCGATCAATAATCTCTATGCCGGCTTTCTTTTATTCTACTTAGACCTCCCTCTCCTTCTTCCCTCTCTCTTGCCTTCCCCCTTCTCCCGTCTTTTTCTCGATTCTCCTTTTTTCTTCTTTTTTCCTTTTCTCTTGTCTTGTGTACTTTTTTAGATTTTCTTTTAGTTTTTTATTTTACTTACTTTTTCTACTCTTTTATAATTCTACTCCGTTTATAAGGGATCGGCTTTCTGATTTTTAATTTGACCTTTTCTTACCTGGGGCGTCTCTCTCGCTCTCTGATACGGTGTTTGGTGCTTGGCCTCCGTCTTTCTCCCTGTCTATCACCGTCTAGCTTGCATCGAGCCGCGGCTATATACGACCGACGGATAAAACTCGCTATCCCACAGAAGACGAAAAGGTGAAGCTAAAAACAACCCCAAAATAATCAAAATAAAGAAAAGCAACAAGAAGAAGAACACCCCCCCCCCTCCCCCCCAAAAAAGGGACAACCAGAGACGAGCAGGCAAAAGAAGAAAGAAAAACAAAAAAGAGGAATTCTCTCCCCCCCCTCTACGCCAAGACGCAACGGTCCGCCTTTATGTAATACACTGAATTACAGAGCAACCATCTGCCGATCCTGGATCTCACTTTTAAAGCTAAGCATACTTCGACGTCCAGTGAGAGTGCAACACCATCAGCTACCTGGATTGCCACACACCGCTGCATTCTGTCGTCTTCGCCTTTAATCCGAAAGAAGAGAGAATCACACCAGTCCGCCACATTATGGCCGCACCGGCGCTGCCGCTGGCCAAGGTCGGCATCCTGTCCATTGGCGACATGGGCATGGGCATTGCCAAGCTGCTGATTGCAAAGGGTTTTTCCGTGTCGACCAATTGCACGGGTAGAAGGTATGCTATATGCTCTTTGTTTATCTGTTTTTTTTTTTTTTTTTAGTTTTTTTGTTCTTTTGTTTTTTTTTTTGTGTTTGTTTTATTTTACTTTATTTTGTTTTGTATTTTGGGTCGTGTATTTTGCATTCCATCGAGACTGCGAGCGTTGCTGACAATGTCCCCTCCAGCCAAGAGACGGTCGAGCGGGCCAAGGCGGCCAAGGTGACGCTGCTGCCGTCGGACGAGGAGCTGGCGCGGCAGTGCGACATTATCTTCTCGGTAGTGCCGCCGCGCGACGCCATGCAGACGGCGCAGCGCATCGTGGACGCGCTGCCGGGGGCCAAGCGGCCGCCGAGCCAGGGCCCGCTGTACTTTGCTGACATGAACGCCGTGGCGCCGTCGACGTGCAAGGCCATCGCCGCCCTGTTCGAGAAGGCCCGCGCCGCCCAGACCGCCGCGTCGCCCGTGCTGCTCATCGACGGCTGCATCCTGGGCGGGCCGCCGCAGCTGCGGCCGGCCGCGGCTACGGCGCCCGTGGTGACGCCTGCAGCGACGCCTACGCCGGCTGCTGCGCCGGCTGCTGCGACATCTGCGGACGGAGAGGCCAAGGCCAAGGAAGCTTCTGCACCTGCTGCTGCTGCAGCACCGTCGTCCTCGGCGGCCGCTTCTGGCACCGTCTCGTCGGACGCCGGCGCGCCGCTCGAGTGGTACCGGCCGCTGATGCCGACGTCGGGCCCGCACAACCTGGACGCGTTCCCGACGCTGGCCGCGACGCTCAACAGCCACCACATCAACGACGCCATCGGCGGCGCCAGCGGTCTCAAGATGTGCTTCGCCGCCATGTCCAAGGGCTACTCGGCCATCGCCATCCAGGCCTTCACCACCGCCCACCGCCTCGGCGTCCTCTCCGACCTGCAGTGGGCCATGGGCGCCATCGTGCCCGGCCGCGTCAAGCAGACCGAGGGCGCCCTCACGGGCATGGCCCCCAAGGCCTACCGCTGGGTCCGCGAGATGGAGGAGATCAGCGACACCTTTGCCGAGGAGGCCGGCTTCGCCCCGGACCTCTTCCGCGGCGCCGCCGGCGTCTTCCGCGCCGTCGCCGAGGACACCGTGCTCGGCCAGGAGAAGATCGGCCAGCGCAAGCGCGGCCGCACCGCCGAGGACGTCGCTGCCGCCATGGCCGAGGGGCTGGCCGCCAAGCAGAAGAAGCAGAAGAAAGAGGAGAAGGAGTAGCCCCGGCTGGAGGCGAGAGAGGGCAGACAGGGGCGGAGGGTGGGCCGAGAGACAGGAGGAATAGTTGGTTGAAATGAAGGATGAGGGCAGATACGATATTATGGGATGTCTGGATATATGGTTCCCGTACAAGCGTTATGTATATAATCTGGGAGGACTGTTTTTTGCCCCTTTCTTACGACAGGTGTTTATGTCTTTACGTCTTTCCACTGCTACGGCCGGTTATAAAAAGAGAGCGAGATGCAAGAGCAAGGACAAACGGAGCGACAGAGCGGCGGCCATTGTCAGATTTTGTTTTTCCTGTCTTCTTCCCTGCTGGTGTGAATCGCGGCAGCTTGGCCGGCAGACAGATTGCCTGGGTTTGATATATTATTCGTTCCTATCCCGGTTTTTTTTTCCTTTGACAGAGCGAGCGGGTTTCAATGAGCTCAAGACCAACCTCTTCTTCTCCCTTCAGGCCAAGCGAAAACAATCTCGCTCCTAGAAGTGACAAGCTCCACGCTGTGACTGACCGCATGCGAGGGGAAAGGTCGTCCCAGTCCAAAGAGCCTTTTCCACTGCCTAACTTGACTCTCTCGCTCCACCATTTGCATAAAAGTGATCATCCCGGCATCTTAGAAGAGAACAGTTTGAAAACTCAATACAGATAGGCGAAGATCTCAGAGAACTAAGCAAGATGAAAAACGTACGAAACTTGGTTTTGGCGCTATACTCGTCGAGACAAGGTGAACGGAGACGAACACACGAGCAATTGCCGAAATATAAATTGATACACGAGCAAGAAAATTTAAATGAAAGAGGCTGAAATGAAGAAGGCAAATAGAAGGGGAAGAAGAAATTTCAGGATATTGCGGTCTTATCGCGAGAGAAACAAGAATTGGGGTCAATTTGCCAGAGGCAAAAACTACGCGACAAAGATACCGAAATGGATTAAGAACACAAAGAATGCATCCAAAAACCAGAAAAGTAGACAATACCGTTTCAGTGAATGCCATTATTAGAGTTTGCTACTTGATGATTGATATGTTGTTGGTACATTTTGCGGTAACCTGGAAACAAGGTAAAAAAAAAAAATAAGAAAAACCTGATTTTTACCTTCTTGGGAAACTTACATCACACCTTGGATGGCCGCACACCAACTTCGTAGGAGGCGTGACAACGTGCGCTTGTGCTATGTATGTCATGGGGAACCCTGATTTTGAGCTTAAATGAAGCACGAGGCCTACTTCCTTTCCATGAGAACTCTCTTCTCGCTCCTCGTTTCGTAGTCTATATCTATAGGTTCAAAATAGGGAAGCTCTTTTCTCTCCTTAGATAAACGGAGACACAATCCACTCAACATGGGTACCTCACAGGTCGACGATGGCGTCGACACTGTCGAAACAGGGGACGGCGCCCAAGACGACGGCGACGGTGCCAACATCAACGCAATAGAAACGACTGCGCTGTCGCCCGCCTCTCCCCTGAAGCATAATACAGTAGACCAAGACGACACAAAGCCACAGACGAAGAACGAGAGTCTGCCATTTCTGCAGCAGCAGCAGCAGCAGCAGCAGCAGCAGCCTAGGGCGGAGACGCTGGTCAGGAGGAAGAAGAAGCATCCAGTCCTTCCTGCGACCACGCAGCCGCTCGCTGCCCACGAGACAACAATCGACGACACCCACGCCACCTTCGCGGCGGCTGCTCCCATCTCTGGCCTCGCACTAGACGACGAGAACCTCACCGCCGCTCCTGACATTGCCAACCTGGCTCCCGCTGCAGCCCAACCCGAGAAGAAGAAGCCGCCGCCGCTGAGCGAGCTGCACGCAATTCCGCCAATGCCACCGCTGCGGCCGTCACCCCCACGGGCTAAAGCCAAGGTGGCGGTAGAGCTAAAGCTGAACTTGGAGGTGGAGGTGATGCTCAAGGCGCGGGTGTATGGCGATCTGATGCTGACAGTGTTGTGAAGCAAAGAGAGGAGAAGCCGAAATAGAGAAACCGCGAAACGTTCTGAGCAGACCATCTGTCATGAGACTACAACAAACATAATGACTGGGCAGGCATAAAAAAAATCATATATTGTAGGGAGAGGAAAGTCACTAAGTAGCACGAATTGTAGAGTGCTCCAGCTTCTAGCTAGGAGAGAAGGAGAAAGACATATACGCACATAATGACGGAAAAGACAAGCATGGGAAAGAGAATGGGCACACATACACGCATGGTTCACCACAATCTTGTATAACCTTTCATTTTTGAAAATCCTGGTCTATGACCACTTAATATCTTGTACTACAACCAGCCATCAATGAAAACGATCTCTTTTAGTACGCCCTCCTTTATCACCTTTATCACATATATATATGTAAATTTTAAGCCCTCGCATCCCCAAGTGCTGTGTCTCAACCAATCCTTTGAAAGGCTGTACAAAGACTACACCACCTTTCTCTTTGTTCCCCTCTGTAATAATCTTCTGTCGACACTTTGTATATAAACAGAGAGAGACGCATCAGAAAATCCATCCGAGGCAGCGGACACCACGGCGTCCCACTGGCTCACAGGATCATGTCCTCGTCGTCGTCGTTGGCCGCAGGCGGCGCGGCGGCTGACACTGCCGCGCCGGCATCTGCGGACGGCCCTCCTGCGTCGTCGCCCCCAAAGTAGTCGGCCATTTCGGCGTCGAGCTCTTCCTGCGTCTTACGAGGGCGCCGGTTGGACGAGCGGTTGCCGCCGTCTGCGCCGTCTCTCTGGCTTCCTCCGCCTCCATTGCCATTACCGCCACGACCGCTACCGCCATTACCACCACCACCTCCTCCTCCTCGTCTCTCGCCTGGCCTGCGGCCGCCTTCACGCCGTCTCGGGCGGGGACTGCGAGACCGCGATCCGTCGCCACCGCTCCCCGGGATGTAGCGGTCAATGCCACGGCGCGCCGCGGCTGCCACGCTGAGCTTGCCGTCCTCTTCGTCGTCGTCGTCGTTGTTGGCGTTCCGCGGCCGCGTGATGCGCTCTGCCAGGGGCCGGCCGGCGCCGGGTTTGAGGGCACCCTCAAAGGCGTTGCGCCGATTGGAGGCAATCGTCAATCGGATGGGCTGGCCTGTGCATCGGGGAGGCAGAGCGTAAGCAGACAGCATGCAACCGAGGGAACACAGTAAGAGATGAAGAGAACAGGAAGAGAGGGTCTATGTGTCAGCATACCTTTTGCGTTGGCGCCGTCAAACTCGCGCACTGCAGCTCGAGCGTCGTCTTCCGACTCGTATGCCACGTAGGCAACTCCCTCTGACCGGCCGGCGCGGTCGTAGAGCAGCTCGACGGAGAGCACGGGGCCGATGCGGCCGAAGAGGCCCTGAAGGTCGTCGCGGGTCAGGTCGTAGTGGAGGTTGTCGACGCGGACGCGGGTGCCGCTGCCGGCGGCACGCGATTGCCTGTCAAAGAAAGCAGCGTCAGAATGACAAGCTGATGGAGGTCAAATATATATGGAAATAAGGCAACTAACCCCTCTCGTTCGGGCGATGGGCGGCTGGGCCGGGTAGGCCTGGAACGGCGGTCGGTGTTGTCTGAGACAGGTCAGCATTGCGTCTCGTCGCATTTCTGCTGCGTGATTCGCAATGGTCATTGGCAGTAGTTACCATTGTCATCGTAGCGGTCATGGACCCATTCCCTGCAAAGCAACAGAAGTCAGCACGGCAGTCCTGTCCATCTGGCCATGCCAAAGAAAAAGCTGTCACCAGCAGGGCGGCTTGTCCTCACTCATCAATTTTTCGAGGCTCGTCACGGTAAGACTGTAAAAAGGAGGCAGTCAAAGTAAGGTATTGTCCCAAGGTTAGCGGCGGTCTTTGACGGAGGCGATGGATGAACAGAAAGATCGAGAAAAAGAACGAAGCGGCTCCTCTCCTCCAATGGCTCTCCGCACGCAGAGAGGGCCAGCAACATCCTTTCCTTGTCTTGCCTATCCGCTTTGTTTCTTTTCTTTTCTTTTCTCAGAGTAGAAGGGGGGCAGAGTGGTAGCAACCTAGAATGGGCCATGAATTAGCAAGACAGCCACACCGTGCAGGCTGAAAAAAAAAAAAAACTCGCACACTGCTTACCTTTCGGATCCCGTCGCGGGGATACTCGTCACGCCCATCGCGGCGGTCGCGTCGCCGGGAGCCGCCACCATTGCTGTTGTTATTGGAATTATTGTTACGAGGGCCACGACCGCCTCGGCCGCTAGGCTTCTGCATTGGGGGTCAGCTATTTCTGCGCTTCCTTGGGAATTGAGCTCCTGGCGAGCTCATCGTCCTTTGTCGCGGGCTCTGTCGCGTCTCTTGGGCTGGCTACACGTACCTTTCGGTCGGCCAGGATTTCGTCCAGGCTCCGGTCCATATTAGAGGCTATCGCAGCGGCTGGAAAGCCGGCAAGGAGGAGAGATTGAAGAAACAATGAAGAGAAAGAAAAAAAGAATAGAGAACCCGAAGCAGCAATGGCTTTGGGTGGGGAGGCTCGATGCAGGATGGTGGTAGAAAGCTCCCGAGTATATTAGCAGCGAGACAAAATCGGAGGCTATTGGCTTTTGACCCCAGAAGGGGGCTGCCTGTGGCCCAGCCATGACCTCCCCTACAATATGCACATAAAGGGGGGTGAGTGTGGAGGGGGGATGGTGTTTTACATTAGATCCTCGCTAAAAATACGGTTATTATAGGCGGCATCGACATGATGCAGGTGCGCGCCATAGTGGGTGTCGCCCGCTATACCAGGTGTCAGCACAGTTTCTCATGTCAAGCATCTTTGCATTGGACGAGCAGGTACACTGGTCAGAAAGCCAGCAGAAGAATGGCTTATTTAATTTTCCAATTATTATTCCGGTCGTTGTTATTTAGCCTACGTAGCACAAGATTCTCTAGAAAGGCCAGTATATGGAGAAACATGAGAAAGAATATAGAATGAGCACATACAAGAACAATGCAGAGGCACGCTAAGACAAGAAAGCAAACAGGCATTCGTACTCTTTAAAGGATCAGTCCTATCCTGTGGCTCTACGTCCTTGTTCGACTCTTAAGCGTTGGCATACGATCACGGCTTCACTTTCACTGCGATTGTGCAGAGTTTCTTCTGCGCAGTTCTCTTTGCATTTTTTTGGATTCTTTTTATCTTCTGTTTTTTTGTTCTTCTATCATAACAGACCCGAAGACGACCCAAAGACTCCGAAGAATATAAAACGAACAGAGAGAAAAAAGAACTATGAAGATAATGAAGGAAGCATAACATGCGTTGAAAAGACACGGCAAGTAGGTAGGTGGACGAAGAAGAGGTAGAAGAAATAGCAGAGGATTGCTGCTTCTTCCGAGACAACATGATAAGAGAGAAAGGAAAAGAAGCAGTTCCAGCAAAAGAGTCTGTTACGACTAGCTTTTTTTTAAGACTCGGAAAGAGAGAGAAAATAAAAAAGAGACGGTTAATAGGAACGATTTAAAGGACGACAAGACAGGACAAAAAAAACTTTTCGGTTTTTCTTCTGGTTGCAATGGAAATCAGAAAGAGAGAGATAGACAGAGAGAGAGAGAGAGAAAGATAGCAGATCGGTGACTAGAACCATGTGACAGACGGGGCGGTCACCAATGATCCCCCTTTTTTTTTTTTTGTTCACCTTTAGTTCTTCTCGTGATCGTTTTTTTTCTCTTCTTTTTTCTTAGATCAGGTCGGCCACGTTCATCGGCATCTCTTCGATCTGCGTGCTGTAGAACTGCTCGATCTCGCGCATCATGCGGACGTCCTCAGCGGTGACGAAGTTGATAGCGACACCCTTACGACCGAAACGACCACCACGACCAATGCGGTGGATGTAGTTCTCGCGGTTGGCGGGCAGATCGTAGTTGATGACCAGGGAGACCTGCTGGACATCGATACCACGGGCGAGCAGGTCAGTGGCGATCAGGACACGGGAGGAGCCGGAGCGGAACTCCTTCATGATCAGGTCGCGCTGGGCCTGGTCCATATCACCGTGCATGGCCGAGACGGTGAAGTCGCGGGCGGTCAGCTTGTCGGTGAGCCAGTCGACCTTCCGGCGGGTGTTGCAGAAGATGACAGCCTGGGTGATGGTGACGGTCTCGTACAGATCCGAGAGGGTGTCGAGCTTCCACTCCTCCTTCTCGACGGCAATGTAGAACTGCTTGATACCCTCCAGGGTGAGCTCGTCCTTCTTGACCAGGATGCGGACGGGGTCGCGCATGAACTTGGTGGTGACCTCAAGCACGTCCTGGGGCATGGTGGCGGACAGCAGGACGACCTGGGTGGACTGGGGCAGCAGCTGGAAGATGTCGTAGATCTGCTCGGTGAAACCGCGGGACAGCATCTCGTCGGCCTCGTCGAGGACGAACATCTTCATGGCGTCGGTCTTGAGGAAGCGGCGCTGGATCATGTCCTGGACACGACCGGGGGTGCCGACGACGACCTGGGGGCCGTCCTGGAGGGCCTTCATGTCCTCGCGGACGCTGGTGCCGCCAATGCAGGCGTGGCACTCGACGTTCATGAAGTCACCGATGGCGACGACGACCTTCTGGATCTGCTGGGCCAGCTCGCGGGTGGGGGCGAGGATCAGGGCCTGGCACTGCTTGATGCTGGGGTCGATCTTCTGCAGCACGGAGATGGAGAAGGTAGCGGTCTTGCCGGTACCCGACTGGGCCTGAGCAATGACATCGTGGCCCTTGATGACGGGCATGATGGCACGCTGCTGGATAGCAGACGGGCGCTCGAAACCATAAGCGTAGACGCCTGACGGGATAGTATGTTAGAATAATGCGCTCTCTGTTTCTTTGGCTGCCTTGTCTATAGTGCGTCCCCACTCGAGGGGAGGTGGGAGGGAGGTGGTGTAATTGGGAACTTACCGCGAAGGAGGTCGGGCTTCAGGTTCATGTCATCGAACGAGTCGACGGTCTCATCGTAGTTAGACTCGATCTGTCCTATAAGAGGGAAAGCGAACAAGGTCAGTCTAAGAGTTCTTGAATGACGATTTGGCCGCTCTAGAGAACCAGCGATTGATCCTGCTGTCTCCTTCCCTGCCTCTCCTCCTTCCTATCTTAATCCTTGCTTATCCCCGCCACTTCCCACTGTGCGTTTCTCGTCCCCACCAGCGTCGCAAGAAAGCGCGCAAACAAGCAGAGAGAAAAGAACAGAGAAAATGCGCAAGATCAGAGAGGAAAAAAAGAGGAAGAGGAGACAGTGACAATGACAATCAGAGAGACAGGATGAGGAGAAAGATGGTAACACTCACCCTCGGGGACATCCTCGAGTCCCTTGTCGGTAGCCATATTCGCGGTGGAAAGTTGGGCGAGATTTCTAGATCAACAAGCGCTGCTTGAGATCTAGAAATGCGAATCGAAAGCGGGAAAAGGAGTTTGATTAAAGATTCTTGCGAGATTTGCTGGTCGTTCAAGCCGAGAAGCAAATGTTTATTATATTAAGAAGAGAATCCAAAGGAAGCAAAAACGTCCTGCGGATTCCAGCCGGTTGATTTGCGTTGAGAAGAAAAGATTCGAAGCGAAACTTTTGTGGGTAGGAAAAGAATGAAATTTCCTAGATTAAAAAGACTCTCGTTGAAAATAAAACGAGAGAAAGCTCAAGATCTAGAAAAGGAACAAAAATCCTTTTCCTGTAACTGATTGAGATGGGAGACTTTGTTGTGTGTGATTTGGTTGTTTGGTTTGGTTTGACGATTGTATCTGGCAGAAATTTTTTTTCTTGGTCGGAAGGGGAATATATTTTATTTTACTTTTTTTTTTTTTTTTTTGTGAGGGAGCCCCCAAGAAAAAAAAATATTATTATTAGCCACTCCTATAGGTGGGAGCAGGAGGGGAGCAGGAGGGGTGACCACAAGTACCACAGGGGGGGGAATTGGGGGGCGTTCGAGACGCGCAAAATAAAAAGGAGCGAAATTTTTTGAGAGGTAGTAGAACTATAGCGCAGATGACGGCGAATAGCAGGCTCCACTCTCAACCAAAAAAAAAAGCTACAGAGTGCATACAGAGAGTGAGCACCATACTAGGAGAACACAGGGGAGCAAGGAAAAGAGTAGAGAAACAAAGAACACCTGGCGTCGCAAGCCCGTCCGAGCGAGGGGCCGAAGTGACTACGGAGCACGTACAGACGATAATAGTGGGCTGTTTGCTGCGACTCTGACTGCTAGGGGCAGGAGAAGCGAAGCGCCAGAGCCCTCTTCAGGATGTGCGCTAGCCCAAAGAGGAAGATTATGGGCGGCGGGCGCGCGGGCGACACAGCAAAATCATAAATTTAAAATAATTTTTTGCTGCGTTTTGCTGCAGACACATGGAGGGGCAAAAACGCGCACAGAGGGCAAGAAAGTGCCCAGTGGCGCAGAGACGCCAGCTTCGAGTCATCATCGCTGTTTTACTCATATATGCCTGCATACACACCTGCATACAAATAGACAATGTGATCGTACGTAACACAGCTCGTCTCCGTTGGTGAGAGAGTTCTTGCGGACAGCGGGTGGTCGATGGCGGATGGCAAATTAGTCGATCCATTCTCTCTGCTCGTGCATAGGCGCCTCTTAGTATCTGGTCCTAGGCAGCCACAGATATTTCTTGCTGTCTCTAGCTTCTCGCATTCTCGCACTGCTTGCTTTTGCCCAACTGTGAGCAGCATGCTGCATCTATACGTCGTAGATGAACCCGAGCCTCCAATGACTGCAATGACTCCAATGACTGCAGTGACTCCTCCAGAAGTCATAATATCACCCCACGAATCATGTACTTTGTCCCAAGCGCAAATGCCGACATTCCTCCTGCTGGCGGTAGATTCTGCTCTCTCCCAATGGCAAACTCCGCGGATCTGGTGCGCTAGGCCTGTGTCCCGAGGCGTGCGGCATCATCTTTATCCCGACCGCCACCAGACCGTCTGATAATCCTGTGTATCTGATTACTCTGAACAGTTCGGCTGCAACACTTAGTGCGGCAACAGGATCTGCCTTGGCCAGCAGAACAACGTGCATCACAAGATGAGATGGATGGAAATAGCAAGGATTAGAAAAAGAAAAGAAACCAAGAGAGAATCGAGGCGTCCCCTTAGAACATGTAAGGCTTATCGTTGATGCAGGGGGCCATGCTCATCTACATACATACACTGGCCGTTAGAGTTATGTAGTTTTCTGACTAACACAACATTTCCTAATAAGCGGCAAGAGAACAGGGAAGCGAGGCAGGCGAGGCAGGCAGATGGTTTCACTGGACAGTCTCAATTCTTATTTTTACAGGCTAACGGAAAGTGAATCCACATAAACCTTAAGCAAATAAACGGGGTTGATATGCTTGTAAAACGATAAAAATATTTTTTTAACTGCAAAGCGTCTAAGCATGCGATCACTTGATAGCTCGAACTGTGCTTCTCGACAACCACCAACTCGTTCTTTTTTTTAATTTGCCTTTTTGATCAGCTCTGGTTCATGAGTTTGACTCAATTGGATTGGCCCAATTCATCCAATCTTGCCTGCCATGCCTCTCACAGGCGCATTGGCGCCGCATCTAGGCCTCACGCCACTTGCTGAGCCAGCAAGTAGCATTGGCGATGCAGAGGGCTTCGAAGATGATGGGCAAATTACAATACCCACTGCTGTATCAGCAGCTAGCAGCGGCGATGAAGAGGCACCGGTACCCCCACACCCGCTCGGAATCAAGCCTCTGGGCAACAAGTACCTGGCGGCCGGGCCAGATGCCAAGGCCGCGTCCGGGGCGTTCCAAGCACTCCCCGACGAGCTGCTGATGACCCTACTGGAGTACCTGGACATGGCGACAATCATGGCACTGGGCAGCACGTGCCGGTTTCTCTACGCTTTCTGCACTTTTGACGAGCTATGGAAGAGTTTGGCCTTGGAGTGAGTCTTTGTTCCGAGATGGCACTATTTCCCGGGGCTTGAGGCTCTCGCGCATGCTTTGAACGTACAAAGTGCTAACCCTCCTCAGGAACGAGGGGTGGCAGCCGCCCGCATGGCACGGCACGTGGCGCGCCTCACTGCTGGCATGGTCGCGGACGCAGTCTGCGGCAGACGGCAGCGACAAGGACGCGCCGCCGCCGCCGCCACCGCCGCTCGCGCGGGTTGACTGCGGCAGCGTCTTCTCGGACGTGCTGCACCGGCCGTTTGTGTGCAGCTACGTGGCGCCGGCTCGGTATGCGGCGGGGATCCCCGCGAGCAACGCGATCCGGCGGTTCGCGGACATGACGTACGACGAGTTCGCGGCGAAGTGGAGCGGCACGCCGTTTGTGCTGACGGCGAGCGCCGAGGTGCGCAGCTGGCCGGCGCTGCGGGAGTGGTCGCTGGACGCGCTGCGGCAGCAGCACGGGCCCACGGCGTTCCGCGCCGAGGCGGTCGACTGGCCGTACGCGCTGTACGACGACTACATGCGGCGCACGTCCGACGAGAGCCCGCTGTACCTGTTTGACCGGCGGTTCGCGGAGAAGATGGGGGTGAAAGTGGGTGGCGGCGACGACAGCAGTGACGACGACTCTGATTCTGCCGCCGCCGCCGCCGCCGCCTACACCCCCCCGCGCTGCTTCGGCCCGGACCTCTTTGTGGCGCTGGGCGCCGACCGCCCCGCGCACCGCTGGCTGATCGTGGGCCCCGCGCGCAGCGGCTCGACCTTCCACAAGGACCCCAACGGCACCAGCGCGTGGAACGCGGTGCTGCGCGGCGCCAAGTACTGGGTCATGTTCCCGCCGGGCGCGCAGGTGCCCGGCGTGTTCGTGTCGGCCGACCAGGCCGAGGTCACCAGCCCGCTCAGCATCGCCGAGTGGCTGCTGGCCTTCCACGGCGAGGCCCGCCGCACGCCCGGCTGCGTCGAGGGCGTCTGCCGCGCCGGCGAGCTGCTGCACGTGCCCAGCGGCTGGTGGCACCTCGTCGTCAACCTCGAGGCCGGCGTCGCCATCACCCAGAACTTTGTGCCCGCCGCCCACCTGGCCACCGTCCTGCGCTTCCTGCGCGACCGCCCCGAACAGGTCACCGGCTTCGCCCCCGCCGTCCGTGACCCCTACGCCCTCTTCGTCGACCGCCTCGCCGCCGCCCACCCCCAGCTGCTCGCCGACGCCCAGGCCGACCTCGCCCGCCGCGACAGCCGCCGCAAGCGCACCTGGGAGGCCGTCGTGCGCGGTGACGTCGACGGCGGCGACGCAGCAGCAACAGAGGCAGCGGAGATGGGTCCAGCTGAGGACGGGAAGAAGCCCAAGACGGCAGCTTCAGGAGGAGGAGGTGGTGGTGGTGGGTTTACCTTTGGCTTTGGAGGAGACGACGACGACCTCGAAGACGAGATCCCCTGAAGGGAAGAAAAAGAGCAGAGGGACCACGATCCCGGCCATCACGACGACACGGAACACGAGACCTGCATCATATAGAACACTGCGGCGTACTGTAGCATATTAGAGCATACATATCCGGCTATACCAAAATCCATTGGGGCGTACAGCCTTTTTTTTTTTTTGTTTGTTTGTTTCTTTTCGTTCCTGCCAGGCGTGCCCATGGATGCATCCGTACCACGACACTCTTGCATATTTTCTTCCTCGTGCAAAATCATATCAATTTCTGCTCTGCTTCTGTAAGATGGAACTACCATCGATTAGATGGTGAGATGGTGTGTCCAAAGCTGACAGCATTCTCCGATCGCTACCTCAATATCTGACAAAAAGATGTCCCGCTCCGGCAGAGATGCGCTGTAGCTCGCTGGTTTTCTGTACCCGTTAGCGTATGGACAGCTTGCAATCAAGCTGATTCAAGGGCAATTTAGCTGTGACTTGCCCCGGAAACTCTGCTGTCATTTCAGCCCCTTTCCCCTTCCTCTTTCTTCCTTGTCGCCCCTTGCCCCATCCCCCCTCCCTCCCCTTATCCCACCCCACCTGCCATGTTTTCTTTCCCTGCTTCTCTCTTTCCCTCGCACCATCTAGCCCCTTCACCGCCCACTGCGTTTCAGGGAATGAACACGCTATTCCGCTGCCAATCAGCCAACCCCACGGCCCAGACCACGGCCATATTGGACATAGTGCCCTGTATGCATGTATTAGGCATATTACGACCACCTCGTACTTACCCCTACTAATTCGTGCTTCCCTCGTACTTGGTGCTGCGTAGGGCAACTACTGAGACCGACGCTGCTTCCCTTCTTCACACGTCTCGGCAGCAGCCCGTCCTCTCCCTGTCTGTCACTACCGTCACCCTTCGCTCCCCCCCATCTCTTCCCTCCTCCCCACATCTTCCTCCTATAATAACTAATCTCCACTTAACGCCGTCCAACCTCATCACCAACAGAACACCTTCTCGCACCTCACTCACATACAATACTCGCACACACATATCAGCCAGCATCAGCAAGCATCAGCACAACATCAGCACGCACAACATCAGTTCGCCCGTGCAGTCCAGTCCAGACTCAATCATATCTTTCTCTCTCTCATTTCTCCCTCCCAGTCCTATCACTCCCTACCCCCCTCCTCTTCCCCCTTCCACCCTACGCAGCTGCTCTCCCGCACAAACTGCATTCGGGTCAATCCTTCAAAATCCTCTGTCCTCTATTGTCCACTTTATTCTCTTCTTCCCCGTCTTTCACCATCGTCTTCCCCGTGACGTTGCACTGCGCCTCGCTGGCTCTCATTTTTTCCTCTGCTTCTTTCATCGCCTGCTTCTCGTACCGCTCTCCCGTGCTGATCCTTGCCTTCCTCATCGCATCGGATCTCCATTAGTACCGTTCATCTCCCTAAGACGGACTACACAAACGTCAGCTATCTCTCTATTCTTTTCTTTTCCCTTCTCTCGTTATTGCGTTCCTGCTTGCAGTTTTCCTTCAAGTACCTCATTTCTTGCTGCACGTCCTCGTCGTGCCGAGCCTGGTCTCTTTTTTGCTGTCTGCGTGTCTGTATGTATTGCCTGCACCATCTTTTACCTTCTCATCTTCTTCTTCCTCTTCGATATGCCTCAAGCCGCTTAACCCCTTCTCCTGCTTTCCTTTGGACCTAGCTGATTCGTTGTGCTCCTAGCTTCGGGTGCTTGCTCCTCTCTCACCATGCAACGAGGCGGTACAATATCACCCGTGTCGACTGTGTTCTCTCGATGACTTTGTCCTCTTATTTACCGAACCCAGCACCATCCAATACCAGCCTCGAGCGCCTAACGAGAACACGACGAAACGATTCCCCCTCCAGGTCCTATTGTTGACTTTGTAGCTCTATCTGAGGAGCCGTTCGACTATCTTAGACAAGCTCAGTAACAATTGTGAAGAGCACCGCGAGGTCAAGAACCTTTCTCTACGATAATTTGATGCCTACTTCGCTTTGATTTTCTATTCGATTACCCTGTTTTTTGTATCTTTTAATCTCCTTTTACCTTAACACGCGACCACACCGCCTAAAACTGCCATCATGGTGTCGGACGAAACTTACGACATTTGCCTGCCCATCCTTCAGGACGCTTCACTCGAGGAGGAGGACAAGATCGACAAGCTCGAGGCTCTTCTCAAGAAATCCACCTCTCTCCAGGGCCAGAGTCTCGAGAATGCGGTATTAGATGCCGTCTGGCGCTTCCGCGAGGGCGGCGGCAGTGCCACATCCCCCCCGCCCATCCGCCAGACTATTCTTCGCCGCCCTTCGCCAGCCTCGTGGCGCGGCTCCAACACGCCGCTGTCTGGCTCGCCACGCCTGGGCGTGAGCCCCCTCGCCCCGCCCGGATACGTGCCTCCGGCATTCTCCCGCAATAACAAGTCTACGGCCGCCTCTCCCTTCGGGTCCCCGCGTCCCTCCCCTCGCCTTGGCTTTGCAACGCCTGTGATCCCGCACAGCCCAAGTCTCAACGCCTATGAGTTTGCCAGCGATCCCACGCCCGCAGCCGAGATCTTTGACGACTCACAACAGACCGACAATGTCGACTGGCTGGTCAGCGACGATGCCGTGAGCGTGACATCGTCGCTCGGCGGTGGCGCAGGCACAGGAACGTACACGCCATCGTCTTCCAGCGGACTCAACGCCGCCGCGCCCGAGTTCTCCCTGTCGTCTCTATCATCACAGCAGGTCGACATGACACCGTATGACATGTTGCGGTCCATATTGGGCTCCTCGCGGACGGACGAGGACATCGATGCCGCCCTGGCCATGCACGGCTACGACCTGGGCGCAACCATCACCGCCATTATGGAGAGCCAGCAGCAGGATCCGCAGCACCAAGATGTGGCTGCGTTTTCCCTAGCCGCGGCGGCTGCCGTGGCTTCTGGACAGGTACCTCCAGCCCCTACATCGATCGCCTCGTCTGTGGACGAGTCCTCGGGCGGCGTCTTAATCGGCAAGTCCATGACGCCTGACGCACGTCCGAGCACCCCTGCCGATCAGAAATCCGGTGTGTTGTGCAAGTTTTTCTTGTCGACGGGACAGTGTCTTCGAGCAGACTGCCGTTTCAGCCATGACCTGAGCAACCACATATGCAAGTAAGTAGCTACTTCCCTTATTTGGTTATAGCTTCTTCTGCGCAACCTTTTTTTCTCTTTCTAACGCACTCTAACAGATACTGGGTTGCTGGCAACTGCCTGGCTGGAAACACGTGTGTGTTCTCACATGACCCGGCACATTTGATGAATCGTCTCACCGTCGACGGGACCAACACGCCACCGCCCCAGCTCGGAGGAAGTATTCAGCTGCAGGACTACAACGCCTTCCCCGTTCTCCAACCCCAGCCGGCTACGCCTGAACAGCTGCCTCTCTTCCCCGCCTCAGCCAACTACCCGGCTGTTGGTCTGACGCCGCCTCCGGGCTTCAAGCTGCCAGGCTATGGTGCCGGCGGCGGCAGCGGTGGGGAGCTCTCGCGCCCCCGGTCTCGTCCTAGCAGCCGCCACCAGATGCACCATAAGGACGGTGCGCCATCCAGCAGCCAAGCAGCCCCGTTGATCGACGACACAGAAGCGTTCCCCTCGCTGGGATCTGCGTCAGCCAAAGCCGCTGCCGCGGGCGGCAAGAAGCACCACGGCAAGCGAGGCGGCCACGGCCACCACAAAGACGGCACGACAACACCGAGCGGCGGCAGCAGCGGCACGTTTACGCCAAGCTCGCTGGCTGATATTGTGAAGATGTCTCCGTCGCCGGCGCCCGACGCTGCGCCGTCTGCGCCGTCGTCGTCGCGGCTCTCATCGCGGAAGCAGATCGGTCGGAAGGGCAGCCAGCTGAACATGCGCAACGGCGCAGAGAACAGCGCAGCGGCGCAGGCGATCCCGACGCCCAAGCACATCCCCTGGCTGGAGACGGGTGACAAGGCCAACAAGGCGTACCTCAAGGCGCGGCAGGAGGCCATCAAGCACGGCGGGCTGCGGAACAAGTTCCTGCAGAGCGCGGCGCAGGCGTGGAACCGCAACGACGCGCGGGCGGCCAAGGCGCTGAGCCTGCGGGGACAGAGCGAGAACGACCTGATGCGCAAGGCGCACCGCGAGGCGGCGCGCGAGCTGTACGAGGAGCGCAACAAGTCGTCGCAGGCACTGCACCCCAGCGCGGAGATCTACGTGGACCTGCACGGCCTGCACCCGGACGAAGCAGTGGAGTACCTGGAGCGCGTGCTGCTGGACAACAGCACGGAGGCGCGACCGATCTACGCCATCACCGGCACCGGCCACCATAGCAAGAACGGCAAGGACAAGGTGGGCAAGGCGGTGCGCAGCTTCCTGAACGAGTGGCGTTATGCGTACCGCGAGTTCTCGGTGCCGAGCGACCGCAACAACATGGGCGGGATCCTGGGCATCGACGCGCGCAGCTGGGACAAGTCGCTGGCGCGCGGGGGCAGCAGCAGCAGCAAGAGCGCTGCTGGCGGCGGCGGCGGCGGCGGCGGCGGCGGCGGAGCTTCCCTGTCTTCTGGGAAGACGAGCGAGGCCGCCAATACTCCTTCGTCCTCCTCCTTGTCTTCTTCATCTTCAGCCGGCTCGGACAAGGGCAAGATCGACATCCTGGCCCAGGGCGTCGAGATCGGCGACGGCAAGGTGAAGCTGCTGGTGCGGGACTCCTCGGTCAAGGAGGCAGTGCCCAAGGCGCCGGCCCGCGCTGGCCGCTGATGGAACTCGAGGGGGAGGAGCCATATTTCGTTTCGTGGCCCGCAGGTGAAGGTGTATATATGTATATACATATATATATATGCATGCGCATACCAGTTCCAAGTAGACTAGCAGCGTCTCCGCTCAGCGCCTCGCGCACTAATCATAATTAATGCAAAAGAAGTATAACCTTATAAACAATCCGAGCATAAATGCACCGTAAGGGAGAGAATAAGACAAGCTGCCGCTTATATATGCAAAATTCGGTCGCAGCTGCTCTAGCATAGACGTCGGATCGCGTGCATTTATATGAAAAAGGGGCTTCATTGCGGGCGGGAAACTAGCCTACAGCGAGCTCCAGGCAGCTTAGCGCTATTTAGATAGTTAAAGCTCTTCCAGAGAGCTTCATCCCTGCCCAACACTGCTCAGCCCTGCTAATAAATAGCGCACCACGTATCTTACTGCAATGACGTCCTCAGCCAGGTGCTCGTAAGCTTCACTCGTATCACTATTACGCTTCTTCCTGGTGATCCGCCCTGATATGCGTTTAGATGATAATTTCGTGTGGTTTTAGTGCATATCTACAAGTACAAGTCCTAGCATGTATCTTACTGTATATTTATAGCACTGCATTGCAGGCTTTATTGCTTTTTGCCGGCCCCTGTACTTCGTACGTGTTGCTCTGTAGTATTGCCCTACGAGAATGTGCCGGTCCAGCCTCAAGCCCCCAAATTCCCCCCCAATCCCTCCCCAAAGAGAAGTCCCCAGAACGCCCCGCCCAACGAAAAGAAAACGTGCTGTTTCGCGTCGAACGGGTCAAAACGCAAAGACTTGACTCCGTTCCTAGAACATTTCCAAGCTGACGAGGGCGAGTAATGCGAGTAAGCACGTAGAATACAGAGTACAAGGTCAGACAGAGTAGTACTACTAATAAGGACTCGGAGAATTGCTGGATGCTGCTAAACTCCTAGTGGTCCTATGCTGCTGACAGACAAGCCCAAGGGAGTGCCTCGAAACGCCTCGTTTTCGCTGCCAGGCAAGGAGTTTCAATGCCGGCGCCTCCGCCGCGACGCACTACTCTGTACTGCTGCTGCTATTAATTATTTGTTATTATTATACGACATCCAGTCCGCCAACAAAGGCAAAAAAGGGGTATCGCATCTCTTTTGCCATCTCTTGTCCTTGCTCCATAGTGTGTAACCGAGGGGAAAGAATTGCAAGGCAATTTTCCCTCCCTCTTTCGCTGAACGAAGGCGGTTTGGCTCAAAGCATAGGTAAGGACAATTCCTCAGTCCCCTGTCGCTCTGCTGTGCTTTCGACGTCATCCGCGCTGGCACTCTAGGTCTCACCTTTGTGCTGACAGGACATATCTCAGCTTGCCCTTTCAAGCCGCCAAATTTGTCCCGTACGATACTCCGTCCTCAGTTTTGCCATTGTTTTTCATTTCACATGGCTTCGAGTTGAAAGTAAAGTCTTCTCAAGTCGCATCGCCCTTCGTTTCCATTGGGTCCGGCCACAGCCGAGTCCTCTTTGACGAATTTCTACCTCGACACACCGAAAACCCTCACCTTTGTTTTTTTCATGCCCTCTGACCACCGCTCCTCGGCCACCATCGCTGCCGCCGTCCCGCTGACCTCCGCCGCCGCCGCCTCGCCTCCCTCGTCCTCCCCTTCACCACCACGCATGTCTCCCTCACCACCGCCGCCATGGACCCTCCGCGGCTCCTACGCAGACAGCGATGCTGCCGCCGGCGGCGCTGAGAGCGATCCAGTCCCCGCCCACTTCTCTGTGGGCGGCCGGGCGGGCTCAGCACGCCTGGGCGCGGCCGGCAGGCGGAGGCGCGGCACGGGCGGCACGAGCAGCATGGCTGGCAGCGGCCGGACGCCGCGCGGGCTGCGCGGCGCAGTGGCACAGGTGACGGGGGCGGTTTCGGCGGCGGGCCGGTGGACGCAGGGGGCGGCGCACAACGGCATGGCGTTTTTTGTGCGGCTGACGCCGCTGCAGCGGGTGCTGTTTGTGGCGGGCGCGGCGGCGGCGCTCGCGCTGACGGTGGCGATGCTGGCGTACAGCCACAGCATCTTTGCGGCGCTGGGCCCGCTGGCGCGGGGGTGGCGCGACCTCCCCGGCGGCTGGGTGCTGGTGTGGCTGCTGGTGTTCATCACGGCCTTCCCGCCGCTGATCGGCTACAGCACCGCCTGCACCACGGCCGGCCTCGTCTACGGCTTCCCCTGGGGCTGGCCGCTGGTGGCCTCGGCCAACGTGGCCGGGTCGCTGGCCGCTTTCGTGCTGTGCCGCGGGGCTCTGGCGGGCCGCGTCGCCCGCCTCGTCGGCCGCGACGCCCGCTTCCTCGCCCTCGGCCACGTCCTGCGCCACGACGGCCTCTGGGTCCTCGCCGCCGTCCGCTTCTGCCCCCTGCCCTACAGCCTCAGCAACGGCTTCCTCGCCACCGTGCCCTCCATCACGCCCCTCGCCTTTGCCCTCAGCACCGCCATCGCCAGCCCCAAGCTGCTCGTCCACGTCTTCGTCGGCAGCCGCCTCGCCCGCCTCGCCGAGCACGGCGACGAGATGTCCGCCGCCGACAAGGCCGTCAACTACCTCAGCATGTTCGGCTTCGGCCTCGTCGGCGTCGCCGTCGGCCTGCTCGTCTTCCGCCGCACCATGGCCCGCGCCGCCGCCATCGAGCGCGAGGAGGCTGCCAGCGGCGGCGGCGGCGGCGGCGACGACGACGACGCAGCTGCCGCCGCTGAAGAGGGCCGCTCTGGCACCGGCGGTGCTGCCGCCGCCCGCACCTACGCCGACGAGAACCTCGAGCCCCTGCTCGACCCCGACGACGCCGACGTCGCCGCCCTCATGGACGACGACGACATCTCCCTGTGGGCCGCCGACCACTTCGCCGACGGCGACGGCGGCGACGCAGAGGACGACGATGCCGCCAACGCTGGCAGCGGTCACGCCAGAAAACCCTCTGGGGGGTCCTACCACGACGAGAGCGACGACGGCGGCGACGAGGCAGCCGGACTAGGCAAGCGGTGAGGAGGAAGAGAAAGCGGGAGCTAGATGATTGTTCGGTATTTTTTTTTGTTCCTGTACTGTAATGAGAGTGTATTCTTCCAGTTCTTGTGCCCTTACGGTTTCATTGGGTTTTGGATTGCATGTTCCCTTTCACTCGTGTCTTTCTTTCGGGTTGGTTTTCTTTTTACACGTCGTTTTCTGTCCGTTCACGCTATTGTTCATAAATGGGTTATATAAATCATAGACGAGGGACTGGAAAATACAATTATCACAGAACCAGGTCTCCAATATATTAAGTATCAAGAGATGAAGACAAGGCATGCTAGCCCTGCTCCTTGTTGCATTGTAGACAGTTTGTCCCATGTCTTCCCAGAAAAATATAAGTTAAAACCAAATCAAAACATCGTGAAACGATGTCATAAACTCCCAAGAATATATAACCTTTCAAAGTGTGCTCCTTTCCCTGATGTGTGTTGATAACCATTAAAACATAAAACAACCGCTGGCGCTTGCTAGAGAGAAATTAAGAATGACATGAGTAGTAAAAAAAAACCATAAAGAGAAAGATATCATTGCACGTCAAATCATACATAAAAGTGTTAAAGCAGTCGATGGAGTCGACAAAATGCGTAAAGGCAATGCTATCGAACAAGAGCCCATTCCATTATCGGCTCTGGTTGTTTTGGAAATGTTGCATAAATTGTATAGCCTGCTCAATGGGATATCCAATGAACACAGGCCCTGTGAACACCATCTGCGGACCTGGGCTGCCCAGCTTGGGCGCAGCCTCTGTTACTGCGGCGGCTGGCGGTGGGAAATTGACAAAAGCCGGCTGTGGCGGAGCCGGAGACGACGGCGGAATCCGATGGATCTGAGGCACGGTCAGTGCCTTGGGTTTCAAAGGCGTGTACGGCTGTTCATGCTGAGCAGCCATGGGCTGAGCGGAAGCCTTGTCGTGTTCCTCTTCTTCCATCTCCTCTGCTGAAGGTGCTACTGGTGCTGCAGCAACTGCCTCTGCCGTCTTCTTGCCATGCATAGGTCCGTGTGCATGGGGAGAAGGGAAACCAGCGCCGCTGAGTCCAAATTTGGCGTGATCAAATGGACACTTCCGAGCCTGGGATTTGGTAACAGGGGACACCGGGCTGCGAGCGCGAAGGGGGCTTGGCATGCGGACAGGGGCAGCAGGTGGCGAGAGAGGAGGCCCAATCTCCGCATTGGGCAAGGCAGAGAGAGGAACGGCAATGCCCCAAGGCCGGCTGGGGGACTCGCCGACTCGGACCTCTTTCAACGGACGGTCGAAATGGCTCTCTCGTTCCATATCCGTATCCTCGCCATCCGCTGCGGCGTCACCACCGCTCCCACTTGATTCATGCTGGCTGTTCACCGTGCTGTGGCTGAGGCTGCGCCGACCACGACGTTCGTCATGAGCATCGTCATTCACATCAAAATGGCTTGGGTCGCTCCCGCCACTGCTAGCAGAAACACCATTCGCCCACGTCTTGACGCGCTCATTTGAGGCCAGGTGAAGCGCAGCACGGTCCGCATCTCCAAGCAGCCCGGGTCCGTTTTCGGCGGACGCCAGCATTGGCTGATGGAACTGGCCGAGGCCGGAGATCATGTTGACCAAATCACCATACTTTGCGTCCATCTTCCGAATTTGCTCCTCGTTCTTGTTATATCTTCTCAGACATATCGCATGGCTACGTGGAAGCTGGTGTTTGTGCGTCTCCACGTAGTGCGCCACCTCCTCGGGAGAATGTTGGTCCAGGAATCGGATAGGACACCGAGCTGCACCTCCACTAGATGGCGCCGGCTGTGATGTGACCTCTTCAAACATAGCGGCGCAAATCGGGTCTGTGGAATGGTGCGGAGTCACATCTTGTCCATTTTCCGCGTCTCCAGCAACAGCGGCATTTTCATTCTTAGGATCGAGAGCACCAGTTGGTGGCGCAGATTGATTATGTTGCTGTTCCAACTGCTGTTGTTGTCGTTGGAGCTGCTGGTCTCTCTTTATGGTCGAGAATGGGCAATCCAGCACGCCTTTCTTTCCTTCGACCGTAAAATCCTGCTCCATAAGGGTTGACATCGTCGTAATGGCAGTCCCTGAAGAGGCTTGCTTGCTAGAGCCGCCGCTTGTGTCGGTCATCGTAGACAACTGTTGGGCAGCCCGTCTCCCGTCCCGGATCAGCAGTGCAATCTGATGCTGGTTACAGCCGGACTGTCCACGCCTTGGAAGCGGGACATACGAGCTTGGAAGAGATGGCGTGTGAAGATCAGGTGGCACCTGCAGGTTGGCGAGCGTGTCGGAGATTTCGGGAGCCGCTGGAGCATACTTATCGGCGAGCTGCTGATACTGCAGGTCGAGGAGATGTGGTTAGTCTCGTCGTCCACGAAGCAAGAAAATATCATTCCACCAGAGTTTGAGAAGAAAGGAAAAGCCAAAAAGAAGAGTTTTGTTTCAATATCAGAAAGTGGTAAAATGATGTCTTTCTTGGCCGCGGTAGCGGCTCCAGATCTAGAGCTAATATAATAACTTCATCATAGAAGAAACAGAGCAAACCCAAAATCAAAGGGGGGGGGGGGGAGGGAAGCCTAAAAGGAAAGCGAAAATAAGAAGGGAAAGAAGCGGAGAAGATGCTTACTTGTTCTGCAGCAAACCGCAATTTGTGCTCTAGGATCGTTTTCCGATCAATCAGACTTTGCACCTCATCAGCAAGCGTGCAAAAAGACTCGACGAGAGTCTGCGTGTCTTGCTGTCGGGTCATCCCATTGGCCGTTGGAGGGTAGGAGAGGGAGGGATGGAGGTAGAAAGAGATGTGTTGCGTGTGACGTGTGTGTGCGTGCTTGTGAGTGTGCAAGTGTGAGGAGTGTGTGTTGAAGAATTTGCACTCTGCGTGAGACCAAAATGAAGCACAGAAAAGAGAAATACGTGAGAAGGTCAAAATGATGAGGATATTATATAATACAAAATATTAAAACGATGAAAGGAAAGAACAAGGAAAGTGCGGGAGATGCAATTGATGAGACGAGAAGGAGGGAGTATTGGGGGAAAGAACGAAAGCGGACGGAAGAGAGGGAAAAGGCGTGATCACAGGCAGGAACGAATGATGGGCAATAGTGAGAAGAGGAGAAAGAGGCGGCGAAAAGAAAAAAGAAAACTCCGTAGAAAAGAGGAGGTTGATGATTAATACGCTGGAATATTATTACTTACATATTCAAACCCCGATTGCAATAACCCGTTATGCTTTTGCGTGTCACTTTTTCCCTCCGGCTTTACGCCCGTATATTCGCTTATCTTATCGACTCGCCGAAGTTGACCTACCGTATGGCTCGCTCTTTGGCGCCTAGAAAGGCACTCTTTCCCTCCACATTCCAACTACGCATCGATATACGTAACAAATATCCCACACTCCAGCGTTCCCACGGGCGGCTCCTTCCCAGAGGCGCCATTTTATAAGGCTAAGCCGCTTTGCGTCGGTCCAAACACAGCAGGACCACTACAGGTGCTCTTACACCTTCCAGTTTTGTACTTCTATTGAGCTGTTATGGAGACTCTCCAAAGATGAAAGCCCTTTAGATGCGTATAGCGTCTATGTAGATAAATAAAAGCCTCGTCTGCCAGTTTCCAACTTAATTTTCACAGCTCTCAGTTCAATGCTCTCCGTTTAGCATCAATTCGTGACAAGGTTGCCTCCCTTTGTTAGTCGTCGTTGTTCTTGTGGCAACAGTATGTATCTCCCGAGCCCAACACCCCTCACATTATTTGTACGCACGCTACAGCGCTTGCAACCTGCCCGCACTCAACCGTACATGTACTTAGTACACGGCACGCAATCTCACACATATCCACCCACACACATATGTACATGCTGTGGCTCTCTATTGTCTCGCTGCCTTATCGTGAACTACTACTATCTATCTCACAGCCGCTGACTTCTTCCTACTTTCCTACGCCGGCTCTAGCTACAATTTGGTGTTTTTGGTGGTTCCTTTCATGTTTTGGCTCTTCTTGTGATCCATCTTCTTGGGCTGAATACCAAATCTATTCTGTGATTGTCCTCTGCTGTTATATCACTCAATAGTGAAATTCATATCTCAAAAGAGACGATCGGGCCTGGCCGACTTATATATGTTTGCCCAGAGGTTCAAATTAGCCAACTAGAGAAGGCTGATTCCAACTCTGCCCTTGGGTCACACGACAGTCTCCAGGTAGTGGGACGCAGAAAAAAAAGGGCGAGATGACTTCACCAGTAATCGCTCAGGCATCTTCGCCAAAGAAGGTCGCAGTGCCAGAGGCTACGCTAGTGAGCTGTAACCTACATCGTTTGCCATGTAGGGACTCTTCTTATTTTGCGATATGATGCTTGCTTCAATTATTTTTATATTTGATATAGACCACTAAAAAAATGACTAGCACAACTCCTGGTGGCCGAGCTCCTCTTTGACGTGCCGCTCAACTACGAGGACCCGGATGGTGAGAAGATCCGCCTCTTTGGCCGGGCTGCCTTTAGGCATGAGCGGCCCATCATCCCCAGCTTCCCCTGGGGCTCCAACGACGGCAACAACGCTGGCAACGGCACCAACGCCCAGGACCTGCGGGACCTCTTTGCAAAGCCATGGCTGGCCTACTTGGAGGGCGGACCCGGCGCTGGAAACCGAGAGCCGCAGGACTATCCCATCACACGGCTGCTCCTCAACCGCGGCTACCAGGTGCTGTTCCTCGATTACCGCGGCACAGGCATGAGCGCCACTATCAGCGCCGCCACGCTGAAGCTGCGCGGCTCCGTCAAAGCGCAGACCGAGTACATGCGCTTTTTCCGCGCTGACAACATCGTCCGAGATCTGGAGGCCGTTCGCAAGTGCCTCACCACCGACCTGCCGCCCACCAAGAAGCGCTGGTCCATCCTCGGCCAGTCGTTCGGCGGCTTCGTCAGCCTGACCTACCTCTCCTTCTACAACGAGGGCCTACGCGAGGTCTTTATGACGGGCGGGCTGGCGCCCGTGGGCACACACCCAGACGTCGTGTACCGGGCAACGTACCGCAAGGCGCTGCAGCGCAACGCTGCCTACTTTGCCAAGTACCCCGAGGATGTCCAGGCGCTCCGCCAGATCGCCTCGTTCCTCAACAGCAAGCCTGGCCACTCTGTGCCTCTGCCCGGCGGCGGCACCCTGACCGTCCACCGCGTGCTTACATTTGGCTACATGTTCGGGTTCCACGGCGGGCTGGACTCGGCGCACGCCGTCCTCCTGCGCATGCGCAACGACATTGACCGCTTCGGCCTGCTGACACGCCCCACGCTCGTCGCCATCGAACAGTACTTTCCCCTCGACACCCTGCCGCTGTATGCCGTACTGCACGAGCCCATCTACTGCTACACCAAGGGTGTCGCGTCGCGCTGGTCTGCCCACCGCGTCGCCGCCGAGTTCGAGCAGTTCAGCTGGCTAGCAGAGGGCGTCGTCTCGCTAGACAAGGCAGACAAGCCGCTATTCTTCAGCAGCGAGATGATTTGTGAGCAGCTCCTCCTTCTTTCTCCTTTCTTGTGTTTCTCTAGTGCTGCGACTAACTTCGTCCTCTCCCCTCTTCCCCGCCAGACCCGTTCATGTTTGACACCTATCCCGAGCTGATCGAGCTCAAGGAGGTCGCCAACAACCTCGCCGAATACGACCAGTGGGAGGACCTCTACGACGAGCAGCAGCTGGCCGCCAACCGCGTCCCCGTCTACGCGGCCAGCTACATCGACGACCTGTACGTCGACTACGAGCTGGCCAAGGCGACTGCCAGCAAAGTCGGCTCCATCCGCGTCTTCGAGACCAACAGCCTCTATCACAACGCCATCCGCGCGCGCACCGACGAGGTCATGACCCACCTGTTCCGCCTGCGCGACGACAGCATCGACTAGGCACGCTGAGATTGGCACAGGTTCTGGGGCTGGAAGACGATGTATGAGACTGATGTCGGGTTGGAAGAACATGGCGTGATTTTGCTTTCCTTTTTTTATTATGTTATCCACGTTTTTTGTAACTATGCATTCAGGGGAAGCGGTGTTTTGCCTTATTCTTATTTTGTCTCATTTCCATCCCGGCCAATTTTTGTCATGCTCCATACCGCCAACGATAGACAATAAATTTGACAATTATCTCTTGCTAGAGGGCATTTATGCTGGAATGTGAGTTTCTGGGCATACTGATCCACGTTTGCTCTGTTCTTGCTATCCCTCTATAGCTTGGCTCTAGGCGCAACAGACAACCAGAAGGCGCACCGCTGTTGCAGCGCGGTCAGGCTGCGCGTGGCGAACCCTGACGGCGTGATGGTCCATTCTGAGCCAGAGCCGACTGGCGGCAGTCCCGGCACGGACGCGTTTGTGAGCTTGCGGGTATTGGGGTCGCCTCCAGCACCGAAGAAAGAGGCGATGGCGCCGGCGTAGCCCCGGTAGTGCAGGGGATCCCGCTTCTGCGCGGCGTTGACGGTGTTCCACTAGTGCACGAGGCTCTGTTAACAAGAAATACAGCCAAGGTTTCTCGTCCTATTGCGCTCCTCTGGTGCCAGCTTACCCAGTACGTGTCGCTGGCGTGGCGGGCTGGCGGGATTGCGTACTGGGCCAGCCACCCGTGGCGGCCCTTGTTCCCGCTCTGGTCAGCCATGCCGACCAGCCAGTATGCCGGGCAGGCAAGCACGGCATCGCGGTAGACGAGGCCGGCGCGACCAAAGGCGTCACCGTCGGCGTACGCAGCATAGAGGCCGTGCTCGTCATCCATGCCAGTTTCGGTCTTGTCGCCGGTGTCTTCGTCGGCTTCGTCGCCTGCCGCAGGATACAGCTTGTCGAGGCGGGCGACGTCGTCGGCCGTCAGGTCGGGCATGTACCGCGCCAGCCAGGCGTAGAACGGAGAGGCGTCGTCTGTTTTTCCCGTGCCGTTGCCCTTCCCGCTGCTGCTTTCGCCGTGCGGGAACATCTGCCGGGGCACAAAGTTCTCGCCCTCGTGGGTGTTGTACGTCGCCAAGGCGGCTGCCAGTGCGCCACCTCCCGCGCGACTCTGCGCGAGCGCGACGATTGCCGATAGCGGCTGGCTCAGAAATGCATCATCCAGCACGGGCGCCCAGACGTACGAAGACGTGGCTGTCGCGTCGGCGTCGGCGGTCATGGCCTGGCTGGCGGCGCGGATTGCCTGGACATCGGCGGCTTTGAGGCAGGCGAGCGTGGCGTCTGTTGCATTCGCCTGGATGTCGGAACCTCCCCCACTGCAGCCGACCCGCCGCACTAGGTCGTCGTAGATGCGCTGCGTCTCGGGCGCGTCCTGCCGGTACGTCTTAGGCCAGTAGGGGCTGCTGGCCAGGGCGCGGTGGAACAGCGCCGGCGGTGGTGCCGTCTTGTTGTTGCTGCTGCTGCTGTTTGTCGCCTGTGCCGCCGCCTGCGCCGCCACCTGCGCCGCCACCTGCGCCACCACCTGCGCCACCACGCTGCCGCCGCCGGCGCTCTGGCCCCACACGGCCACGCTGCCCGGGTCGCCGCCGAACGCGCGGATGTGCCTCTGCACCCAGCGCAGGGCCGCCTGCTGGTCGAGCAGACCCGCGTTGGCGTCTGAGAAGGCGTCCCGGGCCACCTGGCGGCCGGCCAAGAACCCAAACGCGTTGACGCGGTAGTTGGGGTACACAAAGAGCAGGTCCTCCGGCGCATTTCCGGCGGACACGTTCAGCACGGGGAAGCCCGACGGCGGCAGGCCCAGGCCAGCAGACCCGCGGATGAAGCCGCCGCCGTAAAACGTCACCACAACGGGACGCACGGGCTGGCCCTCAGACCAGGGGCGGCCGTAGAGACTCAGATAGAGGCAGTCTTCTGTGCCGTTGGTCTCTCTCTGGGGGCACATGGGAAAGGGACGGTCGCAGCGGTAGATGGCAGACCCGGCATCGTCTCCTGTTACTTGCAGCGGGGGCTGCGGTGCCCGAAATCGATTGCGTCCGACGGGAGGAGCAGCATACGGGAGGGTTCTCCAGTACGTTATATTGTACTCGGCGGAGTAGTTGCCTTGAAAGGTGCCGTAGTCGAGATTGACTGCCAGGACGGTGTGTTCTGGAGCGTCTGCCCTCGAAAAGACAGATGTAGCACCTTTCTTGCTAAAATCAGCTTCGACAAGAGCCGCGTTGGCCAGCAGAAGCCAGCCGGCACAAGCTCTCTTAGCGAGCCTTGTCAATGCCATCCTCTTCGTTTGCTTGTATCGCTCACTCGTTCAAAGGCTCCTACGACATTATGGCGACAACTTAAACCTCTCTGCATTTTATGAAATTAACTTTCTGAGTAGAGCCAATACAGGCATCCTATGATTAACTTTAATTTGTTTTATTCTTCCCGTTTATTTATTACGACTTGTGGCTAAACTGCTCGTTATTATCTATCGAATTTAAATTCACAAAACTTTTGTTAACCAAGTCTTTTGTGACTATTAGTTATGTCATTTTCATTTTAGAGCAATTATAACAAGAGCTGTCAGTTCAAATGACTGGGTTAAAGAATGCAACCACAGGGAGGCATCGTGCAGCAACAATAAATATCACTTTGATCACGGTTTCTTTTTTCTCTAGAGCACTATTTTTTAAGCAAACCCATCAAATAGTACGATGACTTTAGTAACAAAGAAATTACTCTGCTTCGCTATTAGAGCCTTTCTTAATCGTTTTCTTTTCCCCTTTTAGGCAACCTGAAGTCTTTCAGCTAAAAGCCATTAGTCAAATCCTCCGTCGACTTGTTTTATCTCCAGTAAGTGGCCTCCCTTATCTCTCCGTGTAAAAGAATCGAGCTATGCGGGGCAGCTCTTTTCTTTCTAGCTGTACTTTTTGCGCGCACAGGAGTTCTCGGAGAACACATCTTCATTTTCTAACCTCAACTCTATCGTATTATCCCTTCACCATGCTCACAGACGAACAGGCTCTGCAGATCGCGTTCGAGGAAGCCAAGAAGAGCTTCGACGAGGGAGGTGTGCCGGTAAGCTGTCTCCCCGCGGCTGCAACGCATATCGAAAATGATTCAAGATCTTTTTATTGGTTTTTGGAAAACTCGGCATTTCTTCTTTGACTGACCACTGTCGGCTGTTTTTTATTTTTATTTTTATTAATTTTCTTCAGATCGGTGCGGCCCTCGTCTCGGCGGACGGCAAGCTCCTCGGCAAGGGTCACAACCAGCGGGTGCAGCTGGGCTCTGCCATCCACCATGTGAGTGCCTGAGAGAAGGGCTCTCTTTAGCGGGCAGACGAAGTACCTTTATTATTTATTATTTTTATTTCCGGCTAACAAAATCCCAAAGGGTGAGACCTCGGCGCTCTACAACTCTGGCCGCCTGCCGGCGAGCGCCTACAAGGGTACGTAGTGGTGCCCTATTCCCATCACCTTTGGACATGGAATGATTCACTGTCGAGGGTGCTAACCGGATTTCCGCCAAAACAGGCAGCACCATGTACACGACGCTGTCGCCTTGCGATATGTGTAAGTCTCAAGTCCCTCTCACTCTGGATCACGTCCGCTGGTTCCGTTCCTATCGGGATTCAGGTTCCGCCTTTCTTGCTAAAACTGACACTCTTTTTTTGCGCGATCTACAGGCACCGGTGCTTGCCTCCTGTACGGCATCAAGCGTGTCATCATCGGCGAGAACCGCACGTTCCTCGGCGGCGAGGCGTACCTGAAGCAGCGGGGCGTCGAGGTCATCGTTGTCGATAATGACGAGTGCCGCGCGCTCATGGACGCGTTCATCGCCAAGAGTCCCGAGCTGTGGTACGTATCTCTAGCGCTTCCTATATGTGCGTGCCTTTTGTAATGTTTTGATGACATTGCTGACACAACCCGTAGGAACGAGGACATTGGCGTGGAAGAGCGGGTGTACTCCAAGGAGGGTCACCAGCCAGTATAAAAGGGTAGATGAAACATTTCAGACATGAGCAAATGGTCTATTTTTTTTCTCTTGAAATATATATATATATCAATGGACCGTATCATGAAAGATTGTCCCGTGAAAACCTGACTGAACCTTGTTTCTTTCCGTAGATTCTCCGGCCCTCGAGTTTCCGTCTTTCTGTACTTGTCCCGTTCTTTGTTTGCTCATAATCTTCCTTCTTCCCCATATATAAAAATACCCTTTTCCCATTCCATTTCCTTTCCCATTTCTTTCCCTTTTGCACCCTTTCACCCAAAACCGACATGGTATATATAAATGCTGTATGAAAACAGTGTCCAAATCAACGCTGTGGCTGATGGCAAAAAAAATAGCAGAAGGGAACAAAGAACAAACCGCGTATGAAAAAAAAAAGGCACAATTAAAACAATGCAATAGCTAGACTGACCAAACCCAGAAACAGTAAGATCACGACAAACAAACAGGCAATAGCAATCATAGTAGTAGTAGTACAAAAAAGGAATCAAGCTCCGGAAAGCGTTGCGCCAGCAGATGAGAAGAAACACATAGGCGAGGAAGACCATGAAGCTGGAATTCAAGTTGTTGAAAACAATAGTGGTAACCCGACTTGTCTCTCTTTTCTTAAGAGAGCAAGTTTCGCAGCGACGGGTTGGAGCTGGCGGAGCTGGCATTCCGCGGCTCGCTCGGGCGAGGAGGCATGCTTGGCCCGCGGTTGCGGCCGAGCTGCGTGAAGTCTTCTCGTGTGACGTTGTCGGCATTTAGAGCCACGTCGGCAAAGGACGACGAACTAGACCGCTGCGGGTTAAGCACCTGCGCGAAAGGGTGCAGCAGCCCGCCGCTTGGCATATGCGACGACGACGCGGCGCCGTACGATGAGTGTCCGTAGGGACCACTGGCGCTCCCGTTGACCCCATCTCTGCTACGATCAAGCGGAAGTGGGGGATCCCCAACCCGACGTGGCGAGGGTGGTCGTCCGTTCAAGATACCCTGTCCCATGTAACTTCCGCCGGAGCTGCCGTGCACACTTCCAGAAGGCGACGTGTGCGGCGACGTGCCCAGCGGCGGAGGTCGCAAATGATTGTGCGTGATCGGTTGAGGGATGCTATTCGACCCAGAGTGGAGCAGCGGCTCACGGCGCTGAGGAGGCGGTGGTGGCGCTGCCGCTGGCGGTCGTCGCCAGTCTGAATATCCAGAGGACGACGAGGGTGGCGGCGCATGGTAAGCATGCACCGGCTGAGGCGGTGGTGGCCCACGTGGCGGCGCCGAAGCCATCGAGTGAGACGAATGATGTGAGGTGGTGTGCGCAGCGGGATGAACGACATGTGGAGATGGGCTGCCCCGTGAAACAGGACGCATGAGCGGCGGGGGGGCTTGGTGTGGCAGCGGCGGAGGCGGAGGCGGTGCGGCGGATGATCCCATACCGGACGGCCAGTAACGAGGCATATCGGGCGAGCGCGAAGAGCCACCCATCATAGAAGGGCCACCAGCTTGGGAAAGAGGCGGTGTCTGTAGAGGCGGCTGCTGCGAATAGGACGACGAAGTACGGCGAGCCTCTGGCCGCGGCTGCTCGACATGGTGATGGGGTGGTTGGAGGGACTGCGGTTGCGCCTGTGGTTGCGATGGATACTGCGGTGCAAGCCTCTGGAGGTTCTCGCCGTATGGATCCTCCTCTGCCTTTACGACAGACGGAGCGTGGCCATGGCTATCACCAAAACTCTGGCTGTGACTGTGACTATGATTGTGTCCGTTGCTGAGGCTGCGACTATGATCATGGCCGTGGCCGTGGTCGTGGTTGTGTGGAGAAGGCTGCCGACCAAGCTTTTTGCACTTGTGGCACTGGAAGTTGCGCTGTGCCACAAACTTCTGCGCCTCCTCGCCCATCTTGCCATAGAAGCCATTCGTGAGTTCGCGTTCCTGAGCCTTGTCAATCGGGTACCACTTGGGGCTGATGTCGGTGCCACATGTAAAGCAGACTTTGCCTCCTGGCCGCAGGACTTCTGGCGTGTCTTGGTGGACGTTGAAGTCTCCGTTGAGGTAGAAGGAACTCCGACGATTGCCATTGCTGGGTGTCTGGTGGTAATGGTCTGCACCTGTCGGACCAGAAGCACCCTTCTGAGCAGACATCTCTGCTCCCGTCGTGCCAGACATTTTAGCGGCCAGCGTCAGGAGGTTGGCCTTGCGTGCGCAGCCCGTCAGCGCCAAATCTGCTTGCTTGTAGTTGTCGACGTAGCACTTCATGGCCGTCATTGTTCCAGTCTCCGTCTCAACCGGCTCATGCATCAAGTTCACTGAGCTCTTGAGGGGAACATGCTCCTTGCACCAGA
This sequence comes from Hawksworthiomyces lignivorus, assembly GCA_002917075.1. Lineage (NCBI taxonomy): Eukaryota > Fungi > Ascomycota > Sordariomycetes > Ophiostomatales > Ophiostomataceae > Hawksworthiomyces > Hawksworthiomyces lignivorus. The sequence goes on along the minus strand of NTMA01000009.1, from coordinate 376,294 downwards.
TGGCAGCGACCATCTGCCCACTGTTGCCGTTGATAGTCACCATGTTGTTCTGATCTCGTCGGGAACCCTTGATGGGAAGCAGATCAAATCCGAACATGTGGCCGGCCTGGTGAGCACACTCGACATGGAAGAGAGCGCGGCACTGATAACATGCAACGCATGCACCGTGTGATTCTTTGCACACTTTGCAAACCTCTCCATACCGCGCCCGGGGAATGGACGGAATGCCTTCGCTCGGCTCGAGCGCGCTCGCCCTGCCGAATTTGACCTCAGGCGTCCACACGGCACAGGTTACGTGTACCCAGTTGTTGTCTGCGGTTCGCTTGAGTGCCTCGCGCGGCTCGACGGGTTTGTTGAGCTCCTCTTGGCGGCGCCGGTAGTACTCGGCAGCCTTTTGCGCCTGCTCGCGTCCGATCCGCTCCCGCTCTCTGTCTTTCTCGGACCTCTTCTTGTTGCTGGACCGCGGCGGCTCAACAATGTCGTGCTCGGTAAGTTCCACAGGACAGAGGACGCAGCGGTAGTCAATCGACACCTGCGCATTCCGGTCGTTACTGCACATGTCGCATAGCCACTTGTCACTCTTGCGCGTCTCAGGTATGCCGTAGCAGCTGCGGTGAACAGTCAAGCGACAGTCGCGGCAAGTCAGTCGATCATCGTGGGTGGCCAGATTCATCTGGTAGCACACGGCGCACGGCAGCTGTCTTGGCTCAGGAATCTTTGGTGCAGGAGGCGCAGCAGGCGTAGAAGATGCGCCAGACGCTGCTCCACCACCAGCCCCGGACTTGCCGGTCGTGGCAGACTTGTCTGCTGAAGCCGTCGCTGCAGCGGCCGCCTTGTCGACCTTGTCCGCGTTGCTCTTGTCAGACCTATCCCTTCTTCTGCTATTAGACGACGACGGTGCCGGAATAGTGCTGCTTGATGCGGAGTCGTAAGCACTCGGCTCGCCGTCCTTGTCGACAGCACTGCTGCTGTTTTTAAGCCTCTTGCGAGGAGGCTCTCCGGAGCCGTTGGAGGCGTTGTTGCTCTTTTGATGCAATGCATCATAACGTGTTTCGGTTGCGCGAATCATGTCGTCGGCCGATGCGATTTCCTTCATTAGTTCTTCATCTAGCTTGCGCTTCACTAGACGGCCTCCCATACTGGCAATCTTAGTAGTCAGAGCTTCGACGTCTTCCCACTGCACGGCATAGCGACGCCACAGTTCGGCACAGCGCCGGCACAGCGCCGAAACATACTGCTGGTTGTTCTGGTGTTGGCTTCTGTCGCGGTGGCGGCTGCCGTTTCCTGCTGCAAGCGACTCGGCTAGCACGGCGGCATTCGCACCATTGGGCGCCCGCCGCCACTGCCGTGATGTCTTTGTGTTGCAGAACTTGCAGAGGAACTGACGCTTCATGGCGCTGGCTTTGTCTGTATCGAATGCGGAGTCATCATAGTCGTCGGCTACTTCGTCTTGGATCTTATTTGCAAGTGCAGCTTCGGCCTTCTTGGCATCCTTGGCTTCCTTTTTGCCTTTGCGATTGTCGTTGTTGCCCCAAATCACTTTTCCGCGATCTGTCTTTTTCCACGTGTAATATAAGCGAACAATGTTGCCGTAGAAAGCCTTGACGTGGCGTGTGACAAGACGAAGCTCAGAGCCGTATTTGGCAACGGCCTCCTCGAATCGCTTAAACTCCGCAGGGTTCAGAAGAGGCTCTTTAAAATCGCCAGACTTCTTTTGGTTCAGCTCTTTGAGTGCCTTATCAGTGTTGAAGTTGTTGAAATACAGCAATTCGGCGGCTACATCATATAAATTGGTTGACCGCGGCGGAATACCAAGCTTTGTCGCGCGGGAAACAGCCTTGTCCATGTACGCATTAATCTCATCGTCGGAGATGTCTGGGATCTTGCTGCCTTTGTCCTTTGCGTCTTTGCTGCCTGATTTTTCCGGCGGGTCGAGGTCCATCTTGTCACCGTCCGCTTCAGCAGTGGCGGCGGGTTTGTCGGAACTGGCAGCATCCTCGGAAGGAGGCTGCAAAGGAGGGGCAGTCGGTGGTCGGTACATCACGTAGGCTGTGCATCGGGGATCGTCGTTGTCATAGTCTTCGCCACGCTCAACATAGCCGGGAGGTGTATCCTGGATCCACTTGGGCCGAGATTCGCGCTCCTTCTCATAGGCCGCAAGAGCCTCCTTGTTTTGGCGGGCCTCACGCCGCGTGGCCTTTTTGATATCAGGCGGCATGACGTATTTCACCGGCCGGCCGGGCCATGGGCCAATGACGGCCTGATGGCGGGGTCCAACACGTGTGGCTGCCCGTGGGTAGATGCGGTCGTCGTAGTCGAGAGCATCCTCCACCTTGCAGTGAATACCGAGATACCGGTAGGGCCAGAGGCTGGCTTGGTATTGCTGCTCGGCGGATGCTGGCGGGTGAGCGTCGTCATCCTGGTCCGGGCTCGTCCGGCTGGTGTCCGGACCGGCGGCATCGTCGTCTTCCTCGTCGAGAAGCTCCTCATCATCCGCGGCTGCGGCGGCAGCAGCGGCAGCAGCGGCGGCGGCGACCGCATCCGGGGCACGGCCATCGATCACGTTGGGAGTATGGCGGGCCTCCAAGAGACGCTCTTGTGCACGGCTGCATGCTGCACAGGACCAGGCAAAACCACGTGACGGCTTCTTCAACAATGGTGGACGCACACAGTACATGTGGTATGTCTTTTTGCAGACGGCACAATCCACAGAGTCGTTACTGGAAAGTGGGGCCAATTAGCGCCTTGTTCGCGTCATATATAGCGCTAGCCTTAAAGGGAAATAGTGTGTGGGGCTGATGCATAAAATGAACGATAAAATACAGAAAATACAAATAAAGGCAAAAAAAGTGCGAAAAGGGCGGAAGAGGCGAATCCAAGGATAATAATGAACGGGGAAAAAAAAGGGTAGGGGGGGAAGGGGGGGAGGGTAGACAAGAAACAACAATAAGACATAGCGTACCTTGCACAAAAGCCACTGCAGCGCTTGCACTGCTTTGCAGCAGAAGTAAGATCTTTTCCACGGCCCTGCTCAACCAGCACGAAACGCCAGCGCTCATCCAAAACCTTCTTGACTCGTTCAGGCACATTAACGATCTGAAAGGTCGGGATGACTTCGTAATTCTTCTGAATGTATCGGTCATAGAGCTTCTCAAACCAGAAGCAGTCGGTAGTCTTCCGGTATTGGTCGAGACTGTCAATCTCCGCCTTGTGCTTAATAGTGCATTTGCCGCGCAGTGCGGTCAGCGGTGTGGTGTCTGAATGCATGGTGGCAAAAACGGAGCGGGTGTCCTGAGCTTTCCGACCAATGTCTCTGGGGCGATAATACCAGTTGACGCGCAGAGCATCGACTGGCAGCGATGTGTTGTTCTTGGGGTGCAGAAACTCCATCACTCGGCCCAGATAATATGGCTCACCAGGCGGTTCGCAAACCAAGTATACGTGGTCTTACTGGTCAGTAAAGAAGATGATGGAAAAAAAGCGAATGGAATAAAAAAATAAAAAAAAATAAGGCGTCGCAAAGGGAATTCTCACCATTGATGCTCAGTATTGTGCCATCATCGGCTACCAAGTTGCCGTCTTTGTTAGGTTTTGCGCCGCTTCTCTCAAAGGTCATCACGTTCGTGTCCGAGTAGCCTTTCGTATCTCCATTATGAGACGACGTGGCCGCTGCCGCTGCCGCTGCCGCCGCCGCCGCCGCTCCGTTCTTTTTGATGGAGATGGTGGTGATCGTGCTTGACAAGTTGTGAGACGTGCCGCTTGTGGAGCTGGTTTTGTCGTTGGAGGCAGAGGCTGCTTTGCGCTTCCTTGAATTGGACGACTGAGACTGGCCGCCGCCGTTTGCTGAAGTTGTGGACGCTGCCTGGCTCTGCTCCTTCTGCGCGTTGTGCGATGAAGAGGAGGATGCGGACTTGCTATTGCCGTTCTGCTGGCTGTGACTGCCTTCAGGAGTATTCGCTGAAGAAGTCGGCAGCGGCTTGCGCGTCCTTTCTCGTTCTGCGCGCTCGCTGCTCCCATTGCTGTGGCCGCCATGGTTACCACTGCTATTTGCGCTGCTGTTGGTTGGGCGCAGAGGTTCCCTGTCTAGTAGCGAAGAGGTCGACGACGCGCTATTTGCAGATGAAGATGCAGCGTTTCGCGATGGTGCCTTTTTCGGCTCATCTTCGCGTCGCTCCGGGTACATCTCGAAAAGCTCCATGTCGATGTCCTTGTCTTCGGCGTAGTTGGGTCGCACGCCACCTGTCCGGTTGCGCGACCGCGTGCCGTATGGTGATGGTGTTCCGCCAGGCGTCGACGCTGCGCTGCTGGCAGCGGCGGCGCCATTAGTATTGTCGCTGCCAGAATCTCTTGATGGCCGCTTTGATGCTGATGATGATGAGGGCGCTGCTGAGGATGACGACTGGTTTGCGCTCTGATTACTATTTACATTTGAGGGTGGCGGTGGTGTTGGGTCAGACATCTTTGGCAAGACAGAATAAGAGGTCGAGGTGGTGGTTTGTTTGTGGGAAGAATTTGCGGAAGTAGATGGTGATGGGGAAGAAGACTTGGAGGATGACTGAGGCAAAGTGGATTTGGCAGCCAACAATGTTGCCGTGGCGTTGGCTTTGGTGCCTGCAGTGTTGCTGGTCGCGGAGGACGGACCTTCAGCATCTGCACTGCCACTGCCGCTGCCGCCGGAGCCGGTGTTGCTAGTTTGTGATGGTTTGGGGGGCGCCATGGCTTGAGGTGTTTCGCAATGGCGCCTGGATTTTGTGTGGTGACGAGGACAAAATTAAGAAAGGATGGGGGCGAGGTGTGGACAGGCCTCGCCGGGAATTAATGGTGAGTAAGTGCAACGGGCCGACACTGCTACGACGAAGGTAGGATGGGATAGCCTAAGTCGCCCAGGGTCGATCCATATACTACTTTCCCGCCAGCAGGTGTGTTGTGGTGAGGAGGCGGAAATGAGAAAGCCAAGAGAAAACCACCAATAGATAAAATAGAAGACTCTTAGTGGAAACAAAGTCTGGCAGGCGACAGCTGCATGGCTGCGGATATGTGAGACAGGATGGTAGGGATGGACGGGAATGAGTTGAGGGTGAGCGAGAGTGAAAAGGAGAGAAAGAAAGAGAAAGAGTCGTGTACGTGTGCGTGGGAGAAAAGTTAGAAGAGAGAGTGTGAGAAATAAAACATGCAGTTGGTGAAAAGAAAACAGGGGGGGTGGGTTTCGTCAAAGGAATGGAGACAGGCAAGCGAGGGAGGAAGACGAGAGGAAATAATAACGAGCTAGCAAAATACTGTCGAGGACGTAATGCGGCTTTTGTCGTGTAAATTATGAGAGGAGATAAAAGAGGCAAGACGTGTGTGAATATGTGAGAGTGACGGAGAGTATGAGAGAAGAAGAGTGTGTGAGAGAAAGAGGAAGAGAACGCGAAGAAAAAAGGTGGCAACAAGCGTAGGCCAGAAGAAGTAGTTTCGTCAGGTAATAGTCAAAAAGGAAAAAAAGGGTGATATGTGAAAGGCAGGCGTCGGATTCCGCGGTGCTACTTTTCTAGAGTTGCTAGTCGGGTTTTCTGCTTCGCTCTCTTTTTTTCTTCCCACTACTCTGTTAGAACCGGTACGCCTGTTTTCTTGACTCCGGACTGCTTTTGGTTTTTCAGGTAGACTTGGCGCACGACGGGTATTGCTGCAAGAGCATGCGTCTGCTGCTCCGCGTGGGATGCTCTGGGATATTCTGGGATGCGTTGTATCTCAGATTCTGCTGTTTCGCCTCACCCGCCGGGATCTGGACGAGTGTCGTCTTGCTGTAGTATAAACGAACGTCCGGCCGTCTGTCGACGCGACGGAGCTCTAATCCGGCAGGGGGTGTGGCGAGAAACTGAAATGGCCGAATTGGCAGGCGTGCAAGTGTGGGCTTGAAGAAAGGGAAGCAAGGAAGTAAAATACGGCAGACGCAGAATCGTGCTGGATGTTACGAACAGCGTCGTCCTTTTGTAAAAAAGGAAAACAATGGCAAGCAAGCGGATGATGGGTGATATATATGGGGAAGTGGAAATGAGAGGCCGAGACGGGTCGTGGGCCTAGGAGGGGGTTTGGGACGGGGGGGTGTGGGTATAATAGGAAAGAGCAACGAGCAGAGGGAAGAGAGCAAAGAGGTGCTCTGACGGGGAAGCGGCGATAGAAAGGCGAGGGACCCGGAAGAGATATGAGGAGAAAGCGTGGGAAGAAACGCCAGAATGAGAGCGCCGACAGTACGAGCAATAGCCGCAAGCGTGCGTTAGAATTACGTCGTCCTGGGACGGGCTCTACGAGGCGAACGGATGACGTGGGGAGAAGGGACTGCAGAATATGTGTATCCTGTAGAAGAGGCAAGGTAGGAGAATAAAGAAGAAAAGGAGGACGGAGGAAGTAAGAGAAGAGAGGGAAGAGCGAAAAAGAACACTGGAAGAAGGATATCAAACAAGGCAGGAAATTAAAAACAAGCAGTCGAGAAGAGACGAAACAGTGCCAGCAGAAAAGGAGGACGAGCGAGCGAAAGAGAGATATCCGGTTAGAAAAAAAGGCAACAATGGCAGAAGTCGTAATAAGGTATTACTACACAAAAGAGGGAGGTCAATTATTGCTACTGCGGCTAGGAGACTACAGAGGGAGGCGGAATAGCAGAACGACGACAGCCGACAAAACGACTTTGTTCCCACAAAACGCGGCGGTCCCAGAGGACTGAATAAGTCGTTCGTTTGGGATTTACGGTGGAACGTGGAAAAAGCGCAACGGAAGACGAGCGACGGGCGGCATCAATCAGACAGATATCTGGCATGGGAGGTGGGAAGGCGAGAGAACAAGTGAGCGAGAGAGAGAGAGAGGGAGGGAATGAAGGGGGTCGCCCAAACTCGCTCCTACTTTGTCTGTGTATGTGCTCCGTTGTTCCCATACGCTCTCTCCTGCTGCCTCTCATTCTATCTCGCTCTTTATTTTTATTTTCCCCTTCCCACCCCAGCCCCGAGTAGCCACGCTAGTACGTGGAAGTAGTTGACAGGTACTTGCAGGGGTGGAAGATTCACTACATAGCACGTAAAAAACTCATATATACTACCTGTAAGGTACTACCACATCTGATTGGCGAGACTTGCACGACAACCTCGTTTCTCTTTTCTGACCTTCTTCCTTCTTGCGCTGTTCACATTTTCCTTTCTCTTTTATCCCGACACGACAGATCACAAACCAAATGGCTGTCGGAGAGCGCATCTTTCTGTCGAGGAGACAGTCTGTCGTAGATTGGCCGCCTCTCCATTCGAATCTCATCGTGCCGATCGCCTCTTTGAACCGCCTCGAGTTTTCTCTTCAATGTGCGAGTCCACCAAAGTCGCAGATTTGTCGAGGGCTGCAGCCTTCTTGCCAGACAGTCCCTTTCTCCTCTTCGGTCATGCTCAACTCACCTGCGTGTATGTCTCTCTCCCTCTTTTTTGCAGCTGGCCAACCCCAAAAGTCACGCGGGTGTCACTTTGTAAATTTCATGTATACATTTGCGGTCCCATCTGTTGTTCATTCTATCCCCATCCTAACAAGTTCAACGCCGAAGCTGTTCTATCTTGCCATCATTTCTTTCTTATCGCTTTTGAACAGTTTGCAATGCGATATCATATAAAACTATCTTGTTTCTTTCTTGGTCGCCAAAATGCAAAAAACCACGTCCAATTTGAGCCAGCGCTCACGGCCAGGGAATGAGAGAAAAAATACTACATTTTTTTCTTTATATTGCCCTCCACTCGCCCTACACGGCGCTAGTTAGGGGCCTCCCCCTCCTCTCCCATTTGGGGCCAGGCCTCACCGTCGCACTGGTTTTGCTAGTGCCAGCCAGGCCCCGCCGCCTCCTTCCTTTCGTTTCTGGTTGGGTACAAAGAGCTGCAGCGAGGGTTCAAAGGGAAATACGTGCGTAAGATACGTAGCAAAAGAGCGTGGGACAGCAGGGTGGAAAGCAACAGATCTTGCTTATTATGTGCGGTAGGGCTTTTTTAATGTGCCATGCGCAATGCCGCCCCCTCCGGGGTGTCTCCCGACGACATGTCCTCTTTTTCTTTTTTGCTTATATTGGCTTTTGCTGCACACACGCTCCTCCTCGCTTCGTAAAGATGGAGATAGATGAGTTCTCTACAGTAGAGGAAATAAAACAGATGGAAAATGAAGAAAGTGTGGATTCAGAAGGAGGGAGGTGCGCCAGAAAAGAAACAAAATGAGAAGATTTGTTCCATCGCCGCCTAGTATGCACTTTGCAACTACTACTAACGACTACCCGTCTGCTGCTCGCCTGACAGTGCGACTGCGGCGACTACTCTGTTTTATCATTTGGTCGCCTATGCAGCGTTGGTGGCTGATTTGGGAAGTCTTGCACCAAAAATGCTGCCGTTCAGGTAGACGCTGATACAGCCTGACCACCACCCACCACCAGCCTGCCTGACAGGCAACAAAAAAAAAAAAAGCGAATACATATCGCGCACTGTGAGATCACGGAATGCTCGCACAGGACGCTAGCCAATATAATCACGAGAAAAAGATGGGGTGAGCAAAGCGACATAGTAGGCAAGATATAGCAATTCATCTGGTGAGATATTGGTGCAACCTGATATGGACGAATGGAGAGCGTCATGTCTTACGACAAGAGGAAAATAGGAATGAATAAAAAGCAATGAAAAGAGCGGTCGAAAAATAAAAAGGTCGTCGGCGCCGCAGAACGGCCCCAAAATCAGCACGTCGTAGGAGACAGAAATTGAAGAGCAAGGGGAAGAAAAAAGCAAAATAAAGCAGCGCAAGGCGACCAGCTAGGGAAGTGGGTGATTTGATGAGCAAACGGCGCGCACGAGCCGAAAAAAGACCGTGGTCTGTTTCCCGGTGACCAAATAGTCATGGAGGCTTCATCGGCAGAGCTACGGAGCACGTCTCTTTATCCTCCCTGTCTCTCTCTTTTCATCCGATCCAGGATCCCGATATTGATGGCGATTTGCTAAATTTTCCTCAAGCAATTATCACAACACAAAATGCCCGGGCATGCCTTGGTGGAAAAAAATCCTTGCGCCTTCATTTGGCAGTACTGTGCGAAGTTTGTTTGAAAGCCGCCCTGTACGTATACGTAAGATGCGTTGTTGTCACAATAAAGAAAAATAGCAATTTTCCCGGCTCTTCGTCGTTCGGATGAAGTAGGTTAGCGCGAGGACTAAGACACGAACGTTGGCCCAAAAAGTCCCCAAGTCCCCTCCCCATCAGATTCAGTTCCGAGGAGGCCAAACTGACACAGAGCCAAAACCAGCAGAGAAATACAAAGAAAGAAAGAGAAGTGAAGAAAATGGAAACTATTAATCGCATGGTCAATATCCCGTCATTTTTACGACGAGGTGACTTTGGTCCGCTACTCAGCTAAAGTGGAAGTCAGCCAGGAAGCAGTTCCTGGCGAGACGTAGTATTTGTGGCAGGGGGGGAGGGAGTTAAGAGACGGGGGTGGAAAATGGTGTTACAACGTTGAGGGAAGAACCGTATTAATCGCCCAGGAAATTCTTAAGCAGCCTTCGGCACTGTTCCAGCGGGCAAAGGTTTGCAGAAAGCCAGAGAGAAGAAAGCCAAGCGAACCTGCCGCCCACGGTATCTCACGCCCCTTTTCCTCTTCGAGTCCCCATCCGCTTGCAGCCTGTCCCTCGGTTTTGCCTCAACCCTCCGTGCTTTCTCCGTGGCCTCGGGAGACGTGCACTAAGCAAATGGGCAAAAAAACATGGAATATCCGAATTAGAAAGCACGAGACAAATGCACTTATGAGATGCCTCACAGTCTCAAACCTTACGAGTGCGTGTAAGCATCGAAGCATCGGGCGGATGTTTTGGGGAAGCAAGCTGGAGTCCTCTCTGTTGCCCTTCTGGAAGGAATACGACCCGCTTTCCCTGCCTCCAGCATAACGTAGATTGCGCATCAGCAGCGGCGACACTGGAAACGCACTGCGATCAGAGTTGTTTCAAAACTTGGTCGGATCGGCCTAGCTCCAGGGAACAGCCCCCAGAACGCCAAATCCACATGCAACGACTGCCGTCGTTATAAAAAAAGCATTTCATGTGCGTATTCGTGTGCTTGTGACGTTGGGAATAATGCCTACGACATATTCTTCTGATCTTCAGAAGGGGCGAGAAGAAAGAGGCACTTTTCCACATGGCACAGGTCTCTGGTAGACCATCTTTCTCTTAAGGGCAGCATATCGCGCTACGCACTAGCGGGACCAACAAATGTTCTGGCGGCGAGGATGATTTTGGCTGATCGGCCTAGGTCCAGGTCAATCAGCGCCGGGTCTAAATTAGGGAACCTGCAGATGATGGCTCTGTGAGAGTAGCTTGCTCTTAATTCCCACTTGGAGGCTACATCGCCGACTCGGATACTATCATCCCACTCTAGCTGTTCTCCGAATTGCATATCCCGTTAAAAGGACACTCTAAGGGAGAGCGATGCAAATGGAACACCACATCGAAAAAAAAGGGCAGGGCTGCCGGACCTGCGGCTGCTAGTTTACTTAGTAGACATACAACAAGAAGAATGAGAACAAAGCGACGAGAAAGACTAGAAGACGAGAAGACGGAATTACAAGCCACCAACGATTGTTGATCTGTGTCGCCTGTCGCGCAAACAGGGATTGGGGCACAGGGGTGAAACGGGGAAGGAAGAATTTAAATGGGTTCTTGGAAAACTCCCGTCACGCACCCGTCCCAAAATATGACATGGACAATGGGGTGGGACAGCACCAGACCGCGACGACCTGTCACACCCGGCAAAATTAGAAATACACAATAACTTCATTCCATTGCAGCGAGACCTCGTTTGCAAGAATCGAGCACTGAGGAGAAGGAGAGCGTTACAAGAGATCGAATTGCTTGTACGTATGATGATGTGCAAGGGCCGTGGTGCTCACACTTCCCAGACAGCACCACAAGTAAGCATGTAGACGGATTGAGGTAGGTGGCCGTTTTGCTTGGGCAGCCTACCTACTATGACCACGTCAGTGGCAAAAAAAAAAAAGAAAGACTGGTGGAAGAGGGAATCATTAAGAAACATTATGCAGCCGTACAGATGAATCGACCCTATTTCGTGCACACTACTCAGCACACCAATCATCAAATGGTCATTTCATCTTTGTTGGCGAGCATCGACGTCGCAATTATTATTATCAGAAAGGATCTTCTGGGAGAAGGCGACCTGCCAAAACGGCCAATATAGCGATGTAGTGAAATAATAAAAGCAGATCGCGTAAAGGCGCTATCGCATGCTTGTTTCGAACAAACGATCAGGCACCTAGGACGTGCAGCGCTCGTACTCGGTACAATACCTTTTTCATGGGCAAGCAAGGATCGGGGGTGCCTCCGCGAGTGGGGGGGAATACAGGTATCAGAACGCACCCCAGCTCCTGAGGGAAAAGTCGTGCGTCAAAGAGATTTGGTTGTGTCCCTCTATCCTAGCTTTATTTGTCTCTACGCATATGCCATTTCTCACGTTGTCCCCTTTAACTCTTCCGTAATATAATGCGACTTTGAAAAAAATGCCACAACGGTCAGTCACCGCCGCAAGAAAGACCGCCAGATGTGCGGAAACGCCCAACCCACAGAAAAAGAATAAGAAAAGAAGAAGGGGCCCCGATTTTTGTTTTCTTTGCGTTCTCGCCTACGGAGCGGATGTGCCGGCTCATAGTGTGAAAGGGAAAAGAAAGGGCAGAGGAATATTCCAGAGAGACTGCCAAGCAGCAATCTACCTGGCAGTATTCCAATCTCAAGGGCGAAAAAAAAAAGAGAAGAGAGAAAATAAGTTCTGGTCGTTGCCATCCCTGTCCTTTTCTGTTAGCGGCGTATCAATTAAGTAGAAGCGGTTACGGTGTGTGAGACGGTCTACTTCCTAGATACTTTTCCTCTTGCAGAGTTTTTAATTGGATTAGAAAAGGAACTACCCGAAAGCTGCACTTCTCCCGTGTACCTCTGTCTCTTCCCTTTCCATTCCCCTCCTTCGTGCCATGTCCCAGCCGCCTCTTTTGTTCCCCTTTCGTATCGTCCCTCGCGCCCAGGAGCCCTCCTCTTGGTTCTTTGTCTGCCTGTGGTATCTATCTACCGCTTCAGGATTTTTGTATGCCGATTTCCTCTAGACGGCATGCACTTTCGTCATGGCTGTCTGCACATGCCCGTCCTCAAGTCCCCTGGAAGCACGTGCCGAAGACTTTGTCACAAAATAGGAATTGTGTTTAGTAGATACGATTACAGCGTATACACGTAAGATTGAACGTAGAAGCCGGCAAAGCATCTGGGCTGGGTATATGACTTGTCGAGGAAGAACTAACATCAGCACGGTGCCGCTGCCACCCCTCTGCTCTCTCTAGTGCGAGTTGTCATGGTCACCGCAATTGACTAGATTCGTGTTCCATTGCAATTACTAATTTTGGTTCATTTAGAAGCTCAACATTTGTCTCTCGCCTAGGCTGAAACAAGGAGCCACAAAGCAGGTAGATTATGCAAAATAGGAAGACGAGATCGACCAGAGAAATTAGAAGGTGATATTGGATGGAGTGACATAATAATGCTGCTCACATCGGGTCAATGAAAGCAGAGAAACAAGCGCTGTGTGCAGTGCTGTGTGCAGTCCTGCGTGCAGTGCTGTGTGCGCATTCTCTGTCCGTCCTCGACGGCCATTTGGCCTGGCCCCACAGCCCAATTTGTCTCGTTTTGGGGTTCGGTCTGGTGCGAACCAAACCTGTCACTCTCTCACGTGATTGGGCGTGTCGCTGGTGTTCCTATGCACCCCCCACCTTTTTCTGATCGCGTTTCCGCCAGGACGGAAGGTGCCCCTCGCCGACGTGTGATGGCGCGTGTAGCTCCGTCCTCAACCGGCGCTTAGATTGTAGATCTCGACTCTGGCGTTCTGAAATAAGCACTTTCGGCTGGATGGGCATAGAATCGTGGCCAGCACATCTGAATGAACCGCTGGCATCCATCTGTTGTCTGGAAGTTTTTGCTTTGACAGGCCTGCCGTGCCGAGAAGGGCCTTGCTTTTTGGCATCTTGGACGAGGAATCTGCCCTTTGTTTACTTTCTCTCCTGAGCTCTTGAGAAGTCTTGGCGGTTGCAGGGCACTTGCTGCCTACCTTCAGACGTCTTTTGCTCTAAGATCTTTTGCTCTCTCGGCCATGCTTGACCGTTCTCATGGCGGGCAACGACCTCGGAGCCTGGTATCAGACCTCCGAGCAGACAGTGCAGCAGCAGCACCATCCGCCCGCCTACGGAGGCAATGCCACAACGGTGACAGCAGCCACTACATTTACCACGGCCGCTGATGGTCTGAAGCGCAAGCATGAGGGCGAAAGCGATGGCGCGGGAATGCTGCCGCCGCCGCCGCAGGCGCAACCGCCAGCCAACCGGCTGGCTCTGCCCTCGTTGCCCAAGCTGCCAAAGCCACTGACAGCGAGTGCGATTGTGGATGTGGTACAGCCGGAAGACGTGGAGGGGGATGGTGGCAGCAGCAGCCGGGTCAAAAACGAGGCGCCCTCCTGGCTGGCCAAGGGGGCCTCTGAGTACTCGCAGAGGCGGGTACTCAGCGCCACGCCCACTACCGCTGTCGACCCGCTGCTGTCGTTAGACCACCCCCGCTACGGCCTGCCACGTTTTCTCGTGGCGAATCTGGCCGCTCTCGGGATCCGCTCCATCTACCCGTGGCAGAAACAATGCCTGCTAGGTGGCGCCGGCCGGCTCCTCGACGGCACGCGCAATTTGGTTTATGCAGCGCCGACGGGCGGCGGCAAGTCTCTCGTGGCCGACGTGCTGATGCTGCGGCAGGTTCTGCGCAGCGACACCACAAGCTCCTCGCTCAGTTTTGCTGGCCCCCGCCGCCGCCGCCGCCCCAAGGCGCTACTTGTGTTGCCATTCGTGGCGCTGGTCCAGGAAAAGGTCCGCTGGCTCCGTCAGGTTGTTCAGGGTCTGGATGAAGTGGATAGAGAGCATACATCAAATAACAACCAGACTGGTGGCGGCATGCAGTCTGGACAAGGACTCCCGGATGAAGATGGAATACGCGTCGTTGGTTTCTTTGGCGCCGCTAAATTTAAGGCCAACTGGGTGGATTTCGACATCGGCGTAGCTACTATCGAGAAGGCCAACTCGCTGATCAACACGGCCATCGACGACTGTTCTATTTCGGACCTCAAGGTTGTCGTGCTTGACGAGCTCCACATGATCGACGACGGGCACCGCGGCTATCTCCTCGAACTCCTGGCGACGAAGCTCCTCTGCCTCGAGCACCACGTCCAGATCATCGGCATGAGCGCGACCCTAACCGTCAGTATTAACTGCCTCCTCTCAACTATGCATAATGAACTGTGTTTTTATTAATATCTTCACTATTGACCTCATAGAACATTGACCTTCTGGCACGGTGGCTTAGTGCATATTCCTACGAAACAAGGTACCGCCCTATTCCCATTGAAGAGCATCTCGTTTATGAGGAATGCATTTATTCTGCGGACGCTATAAAAACTGCTCCATATCGGAACACTGGTGAAAAGGAGCTGGGGGAAGCTGCTTCCCTACGTCCCTTGCGGGCTATCCAGCCATCAGCGCATCGCGAACTGGAAGAGTCGGTCATTAATGCCGTCGTCGCCTTAGCTATCGAAACAACGCACGCAGGATTCGGCGCGTTGGTATTTTCGAGCAGCCGGGCCGCGGCCGAGTCTGACGCCCTCCTCATCAGCCGCGCGATGCCGGGGTCGAACGAGCTGGCGCCGCAAGTATGGGAAGCCCGGCTAGATCTTCTTAGCGACCTGCAGAGCAGCCTAAATGGTGGCGGGCTTGACTCAACCCTGGCCCAGACCGTCCTGGCGGGCGTGGGGTTCCACCATTCAGGCATGACAGCGGAAGAGCGCGAGCTTGTAGCCACTGCATATGACAAGGGCGTCTTGAAGGTGTGCGTGGCGACCTGTGGCCTGGCCGCAGGCATCAACCTGCCGGCACGCCGCGTGATCCTACACAACGCGCGCATGGGCCGCGACCTCGTGGGCCCCGCCATGCTGCGGCAGATGCGCGGACGGGCCGGCCGCAAGGGCAAGGATGAGCTGGGCGAGACGTACCTGTGCTGCCGCAGCGAAGATGTCGACGACGTCGTCGAACTCATGCAGGCAGAGCTTCCGCGCGTCGAGAGCTGCTTGCTGGACGACGCGCGCCGCCTGCAGCGTGCCTTTCTGGAGGTCATCACGGTGCGGCTAGCTACAAGCCGCGAGTCGCTGGACGACTATGTGAGAAAGACGATGCTCTATCACACATCAGGCTGTGACGACGGCGGCTGCGCCGGGAACGACGTTGACATGGCAAAACCTGATGATAATAAAGACGGCGACGATGGTCAAAAGAAGCGATCCAGGGACATCTGGGCCGACGTCGCGGCAAGCCTGGAGGCCCTGCAGACGACGGGCTTCGTCGAGGTGGATAGGTACGGCAGCTTCCAGCCGACGCGCCTCGGCAAAGCTGTTGTGGCTGCAGCTCTTGACCCGATTGATGCGCTTTTTATCCATAGCGAGCTCCAGCGGGCACTTCAGGCGTTTGTCCTCGACGGCGAGATGCACGTCCTGTACACGTTTACGCCGGTCCACAATGAGCGTACGGCCGGAGGTGGCGACATTGTGAACTGGCTGCGGTTCTGGGAAGAGATGGAGACACTGAGCGAGAGCGACATGCGCGTTCTCAGGCTTCTCGGCCTGAAACCAGACGTTATCAGCAAAATGTAAGCCAAAGTCCCCGTCCCCGTCGATTCTTTCAGAATTTTCTGGACTAATGCGCCAGACACAAATTAGGCTCCACGGCGGCAGCCTCAAAGAGACGACGCCAGAGGAACAGGACACGGCCCGCGTGTACCGGCGGTTCTACATGGCGCTGCAGCTGCGCGATCTCTGCAACGAGATGCCGGTGCACCGCGTGGCGCAGAAGTATGGCACGCCGCGGGGCGCCGTGCAGACCCTTGCGCAGACGTGCGAGGGCTTCGCCGCTGGCATGATCAAGTTCTGCGAGCACATGGGGTGGGGGTAAGTCTTGCCTTGCAAGCGTCTAGCTAAAAAAAAAAAAAAAAAGGAAGAAGCACTGCTGACGCGCGCGCGATCAGGGCTATGGCGTCGGTCCTCGAGCATTTTATCGACCGGCTCAAGGCAGGCGCCAAGACAGACCTTCTGGCACTAGCAAAGATCGCGTTTGTAAAGAGTCGAACTGCGTACGTGGCAGGACCTCCCTCTACGTCTGTATTTTTTTTCCTAGCTCTAATCGCTAATGGCATCATCCCCAGGCGCATCTTCTGGGAGAACGGATTCAAGACGGTGGCGGCGGTAGCGAACGCCGATCCTCGTGAGCTAGTGCCGGTGCTGATGCAGGCGCAGGCCGGCAAGGTGCGGCTCCGAGGCGAAGAGCATAGCGAGAAAAAGCTCAGAGAGAAGCTGTTGGCAAAGGCACAGATAATTACAGAGTCGGCCAACCGCGTTTGGCGTATGCTCCCCTCTTCTTTTCCATATACGGCCTCTTCTGTTGATGTGCGGAGCTAACCTGAACAGAGTTCGAAATGCAAAGAGATCTCGATGAGGAATAAACCGTTCCATAATTTGGAGACGGCATAGCATTGGATGGCATGATAGAATCCTGACCAAGGTAAGGAGCGCAGAGAACGAAGCAAAGCATATGGTGCATAAGAGCATAAAACGTGGAAGCATACAACATGGAGCATCTGGATTGCGTTAGGAGTTTTTGGCGGTTTGCACATGAAACAACCTTCCCATAGATTCATTTGAGTGGATACAAAGCGTTGTTTTTGTTTTGAAATTTTTCCCCCATTGCCACCTTTTGTTTTTATTCTCAGTACCCAGGTGCCGCGAATACCGAATAGTCCAGTTCCTCTCCCCGCATGCTATGCCACCACCGGCAGTTGCGCCACATGTCGTCGTCCCAGCCGCCGACGAGGAACCAGTACCTGCAGAAGAGAAGATGTGTTAGTCGATTGTGTGAACGAACAGAGAGAGAAGAGGGACGGGAAAACAACAAGAGGTAAGGACGCGAACATACTTCTTCAAGAACCAAACTTGCGGCTCCCAGCTACGCACGTCCCAGGGCGCACAGGCACGCATGTCGCGGGACATGGACGAGTCGCGGCGGGCCTGGGCAGAGAAGGAGCTGCTGGAGCCTGTGGCGGACCCCCAGCAGACGAGCCCATCGGCGACGTTCATGTCGTAGCAGAGCTCGTCCTCGTCGAGGAGGCAAGGCGGTTCGCCCGGGGAAGCGGACGTGGAAGAGGACGACCCCGCCCGCGAATCCGCAGCGGTGGCGCCCGCACCGGTTCCTGCGCCAGCGCGGTGTCCGCCGCCGGCGGTGATGGTCGGGGGCGCGGCAGCGGCAGCGGCGGCGGCGATCTCTTCGGCGGCCTCCATCTCGGCGAGGAGGGCGAGGGTACGGGCACGGAAGCTGCGGAAGGGGATGACGTCGAGGTAGGGGTGGTGGGCGACGAGGATCTGGGCGTCGACGGGCAGCAGGTCAGTGGGCACGTTGTGGCCAGAGCGAGCGATGCGCTGGCGGACGGCGGCGAGGGCGGTGGCGATGCGGGCGGGGCCCTGGAGGACGACGGTGCGGGCCTCGGCGGAGGTGAGGGCGAAGGGGCTGAGGTGCTCGTCAAAGTCTTCGCAGTTGCCGTCGAACATGAGCGAGGGGTCGGCCAGGCCGCAGGCGAGGCAGTTCTGCAGCACGGCGCTGCGGAAGGCCGTGCGCTGGCACTGCAGCGTGACGGTGGTCAGCGGCGCCGGGTACGCCCGCGCAAAGGCCGAGTCGGTCGACAGCGACGGGCTGCGCGGCGGCGGGTTGAAGGAGAAGGTCGCGTTGAGCGTGTTCGCCGCCTGGCTGTACCAGTGCGCCAGCATCTGCCGCCGCCGCTCCTCGCGCCACGGCGTCAGCTCGCTGGCGGGCTTGGAGGGACCGCTGCCGCTGCCGCTGCTGCCGCCGCCCTCGCCGCCCTCGCCGCCCTCTTCCCCTCCTCCTCCTCCTTCTATTTCTTCTACTTCTTCTTCCACCCTGCCGGCACCGCTGTCGTCGCCTTCCTCGTCGTCGTCCTCGACCTCTTCGAACCGGTCGTCGTCCGTCAGCAGGGCCCGCACAAGCAGGCGCTTCTGGTGCGGCGACAGCGTCTTGATGGAGTGCAGCATGGCGCGCACCATGGGCCGGTTCTGCCGGCGAGTGCGCCGCGATGGATTGGTGTCCGGGGCCTTGATGCCGGCGGCGATGCCGGCGGCGAGGGCGGCGGTCGGCGAGGACGGGCTCGCCGCCGATTCGGACGGCGTGGGGCCGAAGGAGAAGAAGGACGGCATGGGCGGCTGCTGTAGCTGCTGCTGTTGCTGCCGCCGCCGCCGCTGCTGCTGCTGCTGCTGTCGCTCCTGCGAAGGATGTGCAGGGTGGGCTGGGAGCGCATGTTGTGCTGGGGGGCTCGCCCGCACTTGGTGGACAGGCGACTCGCCATAGGCCGGCATGGCGAGCGGGGTGGGTGTTGCTGTGGGCATGGACGAAAATGTCGGTGCAAACGACATGGTCTCTGCATAGCTGTCGCTGGGAGCGAAGACGACATCGGCCATCTCTGCGGGAACCATCATGTCAGTGTAAAAGCCGCTGCGGCTGCGGCTGCTATCCCCGTCGTCTGGGTGCGGGGCCGAGGAAAAGGGGTGGGAATTGGAATTGGCGGAGTCGACGGTAGTCGGCGGTGTTGGTATACTTCCACTGACACCCGAAGATGAAGCTGTGGTGACGGATCCGAGGAGCTGAGAGTAGGAAGCGAGCTGGGAGCCTGCTTGCGGCACTGCCCACGGGGAGAAGGCGGAGACGCTCGGCGTGGAGGCAGCGGCGGAGGAGGTGGAGGCAGATGAAGGATCCGTCACGCCATTGCTTGCGTAGTTCTGAGACCAAACAGAAAACTGGCCGAGAGAAAGAGACGCAGACGGATCCGAAGCCGCTGCGTGCTGCTGGGGAAGTGCAGACGCAGATGGTGATAATGATGGGATGTTGGGTGGAGGCGGCGCCAGCAGGTCTGGGAGGAAATTAGGCAATATAGACGGGATAACGACGTCCGGCAGCGCATCAGGGGGGCCGGCGGGAAGCGACTGGCTGGCATCACTTGGCTCGTCCAAGATCTGCTGGAGGAGGGCCAGCTTCTGCTTGCGCTTCTCTCCTGCATCGGCAGCTGGCGTCAGCACATTTGGGCGCGCGTTCATGCATTGCTACGACTCGCTCTCTCTGGGCCAACTAAAGAGGACTTACGATAATTCCGCGAAGCAATGCGGTTCTGCTCCTTGCGGTGATCGCTGTTCCCTGCCTTGGTAGTCTTGGACGCCTTGGCAGCCTTGTTCGCGGCGGTCTTTGCAGCCGCCGCGCGCCTGGAGCCGGCAGGCTGGGGTGGCGGCCGGGCAGCCGTGGAGGTCTCACTAGAGCTGGAGGGAGATGTAGTAGTAGTAGTAGCAGGAGGAAGAGAAGGAGGAGGAGGAGGAGGAGCCAGTCTGGTGTCAAACCCGGGGGACAAAGCAGACGGCCGCCCGGACTCGGCTAGTGACGCCATGACGGGGTGAGGTGCAAGCAACAGACAATTAAAGAATATGGTGATACACGAGTGGATTTGTGTGTGACGAGACCCCAATATGGGCGCCCAGAACACAGTCTCAGCCTCTGCAAGGTACGGAGATTCGGAGAGTTTACTCGTACTCGTATGGAGAGAAGAGAAAGAAAAGTGGTAGTTTGGGGAAGTGCCTGGCTGGTACGGCGTGTCTGGTGCTGGGGGTTCCTTTTTTTCAGAGTGCTGACGCTATTAGTTTTGTTGCTTAGTGTGGGGATCTGGTAGAGCGTACAGACGATCCGACGTCAGCAGATTGGGCACGCTAAAAGAGCAGTATCACACCCACTATCGTCTCGTAGATAAACGACCGGATGGCGCATCAGCGAGAGATACATACATGGCCTGGCCAATGGATGCGTGAGTGGCAAGGAGGACTTTTTTGCACGGCTTGAGTGCGAATACGAAAACCAAGACAAAAAAAACAAAAAGCAACGAAGCTAGTTACAAAGCAAGATGAGCCCGTAAATAACGGAGAAGAATACGGAGATACTGAGGCACTGGTTTTGCTCGGTTTAGCAAGGAAAAGACGGACAACAAGGAGATAGAGACCGCTCATCTCCAGGCAGATGGGGAAAACTAGAGAGAGAGGCATTCAGACCAGCGGCTACGAGTACTCGTACATGCATTGGATGGTCCCCCCCAAAAACCCCAAAAAATGTTGCTGACGCCAGCAGCCGGGACCGTCGCCCCACACCAAAAGCGCCGCAAATCCCACACTAGCGCAAAGCTTAAAAGCTATCTCCGGCCTGGTTGGACCCAGAAACGGCGCTGGATCAGGAACAGAGGCGGACTACAAGTGCTCCGTATTGTCCGTCATGATCGTGTCAGAGACACGCCCCAGACAAAGCGCAAACGGAAGGGAAGGCGGGATGTGGCGCTGGATGGGCGCTGATGGACGCTAGCGAGTGTTGATGGACGCTGATGGTAGGCGCTGAGTGGATGTTTGGATGGATGCTGGGCCGGCATTTGCAAGAACGGTGTATGGTGAAGCGGGACGACGGACATTCTCTTCCTGTCTGTAGACGTGCAGGCCATGTAGATATGTTTACTTAGCAGAAGCCCGGCGAGCAGGCTCGGGTTTCTTGTACTTGTTCTGTGCTGTGGTTGATGCAAGTGCACTCCCCATAACTCACCCCCTCTCCACGCCTCCTCTGACGCCAGCTGCTGGTCTCATATCTGTCCCTTCAATGCCACACCTCTGGATGAATGAATTGTGTGCGTCATTCAAGTCATACAACAGCAAAAATACGAGAGACTAGACTTTTTGCTTTTTTCTTTTTTTTTCTGCAATGTTGTAGCATGCTTGCTTGCCACACAATGCTGACGCCGACACTGGAACACGAAGGGAGGTGACAGATCCATCATTCACAATCAATGAGATAACCCCGAGGTGCCAAAAGGGAAACTGGCCACCCCGAGAGGGCTAGTTCCTGGATCTTGGAGCATGGAATTGACGTATATAAGGACGGCATCTTGTTGCGTTTTCTGAGGTGCTTGGCTGTTGTCCAAGATATTCACCATCCCCTCACGCAACGCAGCAAAGTCCATACCAGATATTTAGATATCTCTTAATCAGCCCATTCGAATCAAATCTTTTGTCGTATCCCGCTCCGCCACAATGTCTAGCGAAAAAGTCACCACCAAGGTCTCTGACGAAGACCGGGCGGCCCTCAAGAGCCAAATCCAGGCGCACACCGGCAAGGACATTCTGACGTCGAACGATGTGGCGGCCGTGCTGCACGACCGCATGGTCGGAAAGACGGGTAGGTGCTTTTTTCCAGCCTGCGGGGAGGCTCCACCCCCCCCCCCCCCCCCCCCTAGTCCGTCTTCTCATGTCCCATACTAATGCGGGGGGGAAACAACAGTCGTCATCACAGGCGTCTCGCCGACGGGCCTGGGCGCGGAGGCGGCGCGCATCGTAGCGGTGAACGAGCCGAAGCTGCTGGTGCTGGCGTCGCGGACGCCGGCCAACATTGCGCAGGTGATCGCGGACCTGGAGGCCAAGACGGGCGGCAAGGTGGCGATCGAGGCGCTGGAGCTGGACCTGGGCGACCAGGCGTCGGTGCGGCGGGCGGCGGCGTCGCTGCTGGCGCGCCACCCGGTGATCGACGTGCTGATCAACAACGCGGGCATCATGATGCTGCAGACGTTCCAGACGGTGAAAGCGGCCGACGGCACGGCCATCGAGCGCCAGTTCGGCACCAACCACGTCGGCCACTTCCTCTTCACCAACCTGCTGGTGCCCGCGCTCAGCAAGTCGGCTTTCGCCGGCGCCGCGGGGGGCTTCGGCGCCCGCATCGTCAACGTCTCGTCGCGCGGCTTCATGGGCTCGCCCGTCAAGTACTTTGACGAGCCCGAGACGCTCACGGACTCGCCCGCCGCCCGCGACGCCTACGACCCCTTCCTCGCCTACGCTCAGTCCAAGACGGCCAACCTGCTGTTCAGCGCCGGCCTCGCCAGCCGCCTCGCCAAGCGCGGCATCCTGGCCTTTGGCCTCGACCCAGGCGGTATGCGGCTCTCTCTCTCTCCCTTTCTCGAGAAGAAACAAAACCAAAAAAAAAAAAGTGTCTGCTTCGCTAACGCTCTCTCTCTTTCACAGCCATCGCCTCGACCAACCTGTCCCGCGAGATTCCGCTGGCTCTGCGGGTCAAGTTCGGTATGTTCATATTGTCTTTTTTTTTTTTTTTTTTTTGGCATGTTCGTCAAACAATTCCACATCTTAACAGACGAAAATAGGCTGGTTCCTCGAAAACGGCGAGGTCAACCCCGACGTGCCCTACATCACTGCCGAGCAGAGCGTTGCCAGCTATGTGATGGCCGCCTATGACCCGGAGCTCAATGGTACGTTTCTTCCGCCCGCTCTCCTTTCGATCCGCAGCGTGCTGACAAGGGCCAAACAGACAAGAGTGGCGTCACCATCACCTCGTCGGCCATCGACGAGAGCATCACGGACTACGCCAAGGATCCGGTCCTGGCCGACAAGCTCTGGGCGCTGAGCGAGAAGCTGGTGGGCGAGGAGTTCCGCTACTAGGCTGCCTCAAAACGGGTGCTCGTACATGGACATGCCGGCAGTGGAAAATGACGAAATGAGTTATGAAGGCTCCCTCCCCCTTTTCCCTCTTCCCCCCTCTCCCGAGAATACATGTACTTGTATGTTGCAGAGAGAGCGGAGATGGTTCATCCATCGACGCCATACGATACGAGTACGACAAGGCTTGGACTCTGCTCCGCACTCCGTATTCTTACTCGCTCATCTACTCCCGTACTCTTGCTGCGTATATTAGTCTACACACTTCTCCTCCGCTCCGTACTCCGTATAGCCTCCAATAATAAGCAACAAAATGCAATTTTTCGTCTCTGAGAGCCCGACTTCGCTGTTTGTTTGTTTGTTTCTTTCTTTCTTGTGTGCACTGTACGGATCTGGCCGTGCATGAGGCTGGTTGTTAGGCAGACAAGCCCTTCTCCAGTACTCCCGTAGACCTCTACAGTGGACCCCTACAGTAGACTCCTACAGTAGACCTCTACGGTGCCTGGATTCATGCACTGCCAGCGAACCAGCCTTGCGGTTCCATCGTATAGGTACCTGGTAGCAATACAGCGGCCGCCTAGATACGCGCATACCCATGTACCTATACTCTTCTACTTACATGATTCCTTGTCACAGTACATCGGGCTACGCGCTGTGCCGCCTTTGCTGTCCGCCACGGGCTGCCGCACTGCAGTACCGCTACTTTTCCAAAATCCTGCTAGCGCATTCCCAGCCACTCCAGGAGCTTCCATTGCTTTCCATCGGCGGGGCTGAGGTGCCACTTTAGGAAATTCTTTTCTTTCTCTCCCCTTCTTTTTTTTTTTTTTTTTTAGTGCGCTTCCAAGATCAGGGACCTCGCCAACTAAAATTAACTACAGTACCACCACTACATGAGATACCTTCACTACCATACCAGTACGGACTACGCTCGTATGTATTATCAACTACCACCACGACGTACCGAAGAAACTTGATGTGCATCTTACACGCCCCTTGTATCGTAAATACTTGCAAAAATAGCGAACCAACCACCACCGGAGTCAAAGAGTCTTGCCTGCGACTCCGACGGGCACTGCATCATCACCGCCGACCCTTGAACTGGCATCATCGCTGCGCCTAGAATCATATCCCATATCCCTCCCATATCTCATCTATATCCACATCCCACAACTACACACATACTCCGTCCTCATATCTAGGACAAAAACTGCCAACCTAGCACAAACTACGACTAATCACTTCGACTACTCGTACGTATAGTTACGTCCCACAACTAACCAGCTTACCATCCAACCGCGGCAAGCCTAATAGAAAATACCCATTCTTCTACTATTCTTTGCTTGTGTCTCTGACTCTCCCCCGTGTCCCAAGACAAGGCAGCGGCTTTTTCCCACTTTCCCCGTTGTTCTCCGTTTCTCTATCTTCTGCCTGTCTCGAAATAACTTCCGCCATCCGCTGCCCATCTTGATCCTCCTTTGGACTCTCGTCTGTTTCTTCCAAACTGCTCTCTATCATCCTATAGCTCTCAAGCAAAGATAGACAGAGTAGTACGAGTACGAACAAAGCATTCCCATCTGTGAGTCCTCTCTCTTGCTCTCTCTTGCTTTGTGCTCCTATCCCTTCTCTGCCGGTCTCGTCTCTCTCTGCCCTCCGAAACCCATCCCCACACTTTCTCTCTCTCTCTCTCTCTCTCTTCCTCGATTCTTACTAGTACATTCTCTGTCCTTCTGTCTCTCTTCGCCCTGGTTCTCTCTTCCCGTTAGCCCTTCCCCTCCTCTCTCGGCTCGCTCACCAACAAAAGATTACCAAACTATTCGTGCATGCAGCCAAGCCCTCTCTTCCCTCATCTTCCTCTCTTGCTTGGATAAGCCTCGACCTGGTTTGCCTCTTCTTCCATCTCTCTCTCCCTACTTTCTCTCCTTCATCGCAGCTTGCTTTTCGCCTCAGCCTCCTTTCTGTCGTTGCCTCTTATAACTCTCCTCTCGTTGCATCCCACTTTTTCTTATCTTTCTCCCGTTCTCAACCTGCACCTGCAGCTCTTTTTTTTTTTTTTTTTCAATCCAGCACTAACTGGCAAATCAAAAAAGCAAATTCTCGAAATATCGCCTCTCCTCCTTGACATTCCTCGTCAAGTCTTCTCTATTTCTCCGCTACCCTTACTCGTCGAGACAACCGCCCGCAGTTACCCGACAACATGGTTCGCGAAACAAAACTTTATGATACCCTTGGCGTAAGTCAATAACATGCGCTCCTCCCTTCCCCTCCCCGGCACTCTCCGTGTCAGCTGCAGCCCTATATTAACACGACCACATAGGTTGCGCCAACTGCCACAGAGCAGGAGCTAAAGAAGGCATACAAGTCCGGTGCCCTCAAGTACCACCCAGGTAAGCCCATTGCTGCTTTTTTCTTTGGTCCCTTGTGCCGTGCTCTTTGTGTTTCACCCCCTCGCTGACTCCGCCCAGACAAGAACGCACACAACCCGGCCGCCGAGGAGAAGTTCAAGGAGATCTCGCACGCCTACGAGGTCCTGTCTGACTCGAACAAGCGCCAGATCTACGACCAGTATGGCGAGGCCGGCCTCGAGGGCGGCGCCGGCGGCGGCGGCATGGCGGCCGAGGACCTGTTTGCGCAGTTCTTTGGCGGCAACGGCTTCGGCGGCGGCCTCGGCGGCATGTTCGGCGGCGGCATGCAGAGCCGCGGCCCGCCAAAGGCCCGCACCATCCACCACACCCACAAGGTTTCCCTGGAGGACATCTACCGGGGGAAGGTGTCCAAGCTGGCGCTGCAGCGCTCCATCATCTGCCCCAAGTGCGAGGGCCGCGGCGGCAAGGAGGGCGCCGTGCGCATCTGCCCGGGCTGCGACGGCCACGGCATGAAGACCATGATGCGCCAGATGGGGCCCATGATCCAGCGCTTCCAGACCGCCTGCCCGGACTGCAACGGCGAGGGCGAGATCATCAAGGACAAGGACCGCTGCAAGCAGTGCAACGGCAAGAAGACGGTCGTCGACCGCAAGGTCCTGCACGTCCACGTCGACCGCGGCGTCAAGAGCGGCACCCGCGTCGACTTCCGCGGCGAGGGCGACCAGGCCCCCGGCATCCAGGCCGGCGACGTCGTCTTCGAGATCGAGCAGAAGCCCCACCCCCGCTTCACCCGCCGCGACGACGACCTGCTCTACAACTGCGACATTGAGCTCGTCACCGCCCTCGCCGGCGGCACCATCTACGTCGAGCACCTCGACGACCGGTGGCTGTCCGTCGACATCCTGCCGGGCGAGGCCATCGCCCCGGGCGCCGTCAAGATGATCCGCGGCCAGGGCATGCCCACCTACCGCCACCACGACTTTGGCAACATGTACATCAAGTTCAACGTCAAGTTCCCCGAGAAGGGCTGGCTCGCCGACCCGGCCGCCTTTGACGCCCTGCGCAACCTGCTGCCCCCGCCCGCCGTCGAGAACATCCCGCCCACCGACGCCATGACCGAGGCCGCCGACCTCGAGGACGTCGACGCCCAGTCCACCGGCCGCGGCTTCTCCGGCGGCAACCCCAACGCCATGAGCGACGACGACGACGACGGCCAGCCCCAGGCCGAGCGCGTGCAGTGCGCGTCCCAGTAAAAAAAACTAAAACCAAGACAAAAATGAAGGCATAAGACGGCAAAGGCCTCCCTTGCCTCTCTCTCTCTCCCGCCCTGCCAACTAATTTGGTGTCTTGCCAGCGTGAAATTTGGCCTGCGCTGCGGAAACTTCTTTATCATTTCCTTTTTTTTTTTTTCTCATTTTTTTATTCTGAGGGAGACTGATGATGCGTGCGGCATGAAAGCGTACAGTGATGAGCTTATGGCGATGGTATTTCTACCAATGCGTTGTTGATGATGTTGGTTGTTGGTTCCTGGGCAAAGCATTTACGGGCGTGAGGGGGAGGGGCGAGGAAAACTTAAAGGGAAAAGGAGAGGAGGTTCTCCGACGGCGGGAACAAAGGGAGCGGAGAGTCAAGAGAGTAGTGTGTCCTTTCTTCTCGGAAGTCGGGAGCAATGCAAACCGGAGGTCGATATTAACTCAATATTTGACCCCCGGCCATCCGGAGCATTGGGGAAGAGGCGTACGATGGGGGGAGAACAGCTGTCGAGCGTGGCAATTGACTTGCCTTTTTACTCGGCCGCATTTCTCGCCCTGCACGGCTTCTTCATGGATCTGCGTCTGCATTACGTTTGTCCCCCTTTTTTTTTCTTCCTGGAGCCTCTCTTTTGAGGCCCCAGAAGATAATCATTTTTGGTCGCTGCTACCACTTTTCCCCCTTTGTCTTTCATGTCCATTAGCAGACTTCCGTGCTGTTCTCTTTTATTTTCACACAGGCGTTTGAGAGGACTTCCATAGAACGGGCATTATTTTGTTTTTCCCCCTTGATCATTTGTGTTATTTACCAGCCAAGAAAATTTCATGTTTTACAAAAAAAAAAATGTGCCATGTTCCGATTCTGCCAGTGAAAATGCAATATATAAACGTGAACAACCTCCGTAACAGTAACAGATGACCTTTTTTTTTTGTGATAGCGTACTGCCTCTTCCCCTTCCCCCTACTGCTCTGCCTCCTCTTCGCTGTCCTTGCGCAGGCCCTCGGTGCTGTACAGCAGCAAGTGCCGCAGCGCGGCCGGATCTAGGGCGCCGGTGGGGTCGTCAGCGGCCAGGGGAGGAACCTGCACAAAGTCCGCCTCCGCGGCCGACCACGCGGGCTGCCCCGTGGCGGTATCCTGCCCAAGCTGCAGAGCGAGGAGAGACCGCTGCGGCGCGACCGCGGGTGCCTCGGGCTTCTCTTCGGCCGCGACTGAGACGACCAGGCGTCGTCCGCCTTGGTCGTCGCCCCCGGCCGCCACCTCCACAAGATCGAGAGGCAGCAGCTCGTCCGCCAGCCGCAGCGTCTGGCGGTGGGTCAGCGCGCTGCCGTCCGCCGCCAGCTCGAAGAAGAAGAGCGCGGGGATCCTAGGGACGCGCAAATTAGCAAAAAAAAAAAAAAAAAAAAGTCGTCCATTTGTGCAGAAGAAAGAGAAAGAAAAGACTTACCGCTCGCAGATGACGACAATGTAGGGCGCAGCCGCGCACGACGGCTCGTCAACGTCCGTCATGGCGTCAGGGTCGGCTTCCGCTTTGGGCGGTGCGGCCAGCGCGAATGTATAGAGCCCAGCAACGGCGACCTTGGTGGCACCACTGCTGCCGGACCCTAGCACGTCAGCAACCAGCGGCGCCAGTGGCGCGGTGCTGACCAGGCGCCCGGCGGGCCAAAAGTCCCACAGACGCAGGACGGGCTCGCCGCCGCCCGAGACGAGGCGGTTGGGCCGGCCGGCCGGCACGCACAGGCGGCTGACAAAGGACGTGCTGCCAAGGCAGAAGGTCTCGATAACGTGCGTCTGCGAGGCGGCCGCCGATGCGCCGCCGCCGCCGCCGCCCACCACGCCGCGCGTCACGCGGATGTGCTCGTCGCGGTCCGCCGTGAGGATGAGCGGCCGCCGCTTCTGCCGCTGCTGCTGGCCGCCGCCGTGCGGGACCACCGCCTCGGCCACCGCCACGGCCGTCAGCATCGACACGTGGCCCAGCAGCAGCTGGTAGCCAGCATCAGCGCCGTCGTCGCCTTGGTTCTGCTGCTGCTCATGCTGCTGCTGCTCCCGCAGCGCCTTCTGCCGCAGCTGGTTCTCCAGCGCCTGCCGGTTGCCCTTGGTGTGCACCGTGAACTGGTTCGCCTCCAGGCGCAGCGGCGCCCGCGTTCGTGCCGCCGCCGTAGAGGCGACCGATGCGGCCGGTGACGGTGCGCCCTCTTCGGGCGTTGCCACCACCGCTAGCGCCGCCGCTACTACCGGCTCTTTCTTCTCCGTCTCCAGCAGCGGCAGCGCGTACACGTCGCCAAACTTGTCGCCCGACAAGATGGTCTGGCCGTCCGCCGCAATGGCTACTGAACACGGCCGCTTGGGCATCACCCTAAATGAGGAAGCGTCAGCAGACGAGCCGATTGGTGCAATATCAAAAATCAAACACATGAAAAATAAAACCCCATATCCCAGAAACAGGCATGATAGTAAGACTGTGCGCAGTCACCTTTCACTAATCTGGCGCAGGTTTCCTTGGAGATCGTGCTCCAGCACCCGCACTGTCTTGTCATGGAGCATGACCACAATGATGTGGCGTCCGTCCTCAGTCACCTCCAGAATGCTGACAACCGGCAGGTCGGCTGCCGCCCGCGCGATCGCCGCCGCAGACGCAGAGTCGGTCACGATCGGTTTGCCCTTTGTCTTGTTCTTCTTCTTCTTGTTGCTGCCTCCGTTCTGCTGGCTTTCCTGTGGCTCACCACCAGCCTTCTTTTCCTCTCCTTTCCCATTCGTAGAGTCTTCCTCTGCTGGGGCCGCAGTTGGGCCTTCCTCCGCAGAGCTCTCCAACCGCCGCCGCTTAGAAGGTGGTGCATCTCCTTCATTTTGCCCTTCTTTCTTTGGCATAGTATCCTCATTTTTGGCGTCTTCTCCGTCCTTGCTCTGCGGCTTGGGTGGGCGCCATGCTGCAATATGCGTCCCCTTTGAGATGCTAAAGGTGTGCACGCTGGCACCACGAGCAGCGACCAGGATTTCACCACAGACCCGAAGGCGATGAAATGGGACAGCCATTGTGCTGCAAGCTCAGCCACAAGGCCCGTCTCAGAAAATTATAAATTTCTGTATTGATTTAGGCCCAGATCCGTGTAAGTGGCTCAAGTGAAAATTGCTTCATTCATGAGCTGAAGTCTATCTAGAAATGGCAAATTTACATGCACGTGATAATTCACATGATCTAAAATCATGACTAACAGCTTTGTATATTACTAGTCCATTTATGGCTAGCTTCAGTAAACCCTATGCGGAAACCCACAGGAAAAAAAAAAAATCGGAATTTCGATTCAATTTTTGGGCGGTATTGAGAGGGGAGGCTGTCTTGGTTGGATCGAGGCCGACGGTCGAAAAAAAAAAAGAAAGCCTCCTTCATCATCAAACTTTTAGACCTCCGTGTCATCACCCCATTCTCGTCTAATCTCATATCTCGTCTTTGCCCTTAAATATCCTGCCTTCATTCTAAAAGAAGATATGGGGGGCAAAACATCCAACAAGGCTGGCTACTTCGACAAGCTCAAGGGCTTGCTCGAGGAGTACAAGTCCATCTTCATCGTCAGCGTCGACAATGTCAGCTCGCAGCAGATGCACGAGATCCGCCAGTCGCTCCGCGGCGAGGGCATCGTGCTGATGGGCAAGAACACCATGGTGCGCCGCGCGCTCAAGACGTTCGTCACCGACTCGCCCGAGTACGAGCGCCTGCTGCCGTTTGTCAAGGGCAACGTCGGCTTCGTCTTCACCAACGGCGACCTCAAGGAGATCCGCGACAAGATCCTGGCCAACAAGGTCGCCGCCCCCGCCCGTGCCGGCGCTGTCGCCCCCGTCGACGTCTGGGTGCCCGCCGGCAACACCGGCATGGAGCCCGGCAAGACCTCCTTCTTCCAGGCCCTCGGCGTGCCCACCAAGATCGCCCGTGGTACCATTGAGATCACTACCGATCTCAAGCTCGTCGAGGCCGGCGCCAAGGTCGGCCCCTCCGAGGCCACCCTGCTCAACATGCTCAACATCTCCCCCTTCACCTACGGCATGGGCGTCGCCCAGGTCTACGACCAGGGCAACACCTTCCCCCCCGACGTCCTCGACATTGGTGAGGAGCAGCTGCTCGGCTCCTTCGCCTCCGCCATCACCGCCATCGCCTCTATCTCCCTGGCCATCAACTTCCCCACCCTGCCCTCCGTCATCCACTCCCTGGTCAACACCTACAAGAAGGTCCTGGCCGTCGCCATCGAGACCGAGTTCAGCTGGCCCGAGATCGAGGAGCTCAAGGACCGCATCGCCAACCCCGAGGCCTACGCCGCCGCTGCCCCGGCCGCCGCTGCCGAGGAGTCCAAGGCCGAGGAGAAGGCCGAGGAGAAGGAGGAGGAGGAGGAGGAGTCCGACTCCGAGGGCGGCTTCGGCGGTCTCTTGTACGTCCCACCACTAATCCCTGTCCTCCCCCTGTCATTGCTCGTGTCTGGCATTTGTCCCCGTTCTCATAGCAACCCGCTAACCTCTTGTGCTCTAGTGACTAAATGTCGTCCACCGACTATGTGCCCTGATATTATGCAGGGAATGGAGTGTTTCGGAGGAAATTTTTTGCGGGCTGGGAAGGAAAATAGCACAGGTAGTGTGGGCTCCTCGTACGAGAACACACCGGGTGCACGGCACAAAAAGGTATCTCTTCGAAATATAAAAAATTTTGAAATGGGATTGTCTGCGAGAGAAAACATGCGCGTTTCTCTCTCCTTTCCATCGCTGGTGACTGCTTTCTATGTCGTGAGAAAGTTGCCTCTGATCTTCTAAACAAAAGGTGAGCTCAAAAAATACTTTCGTTTTTTCTTGCACTATCACACACTGGGAGCGTTGTCGAAGATTAAAACCAAAACAACATTCAACGAGCTTTTTAACCCTGAAGATCTCTACTGAAGACAAACCCATCACCACCCTATGAGACACTTCTGGTCCAATTCATTTTGGTCCTCTCCCAATATTCATTTGAATTTTTTTTTTTTGGTGTTCACCGCTTTTCGTCTATCTTACACTAGCGTTGGGTTTCAGATGGCTAACTGCTATTATACAAAAAGACTTTTAGATTCGCTTCTCTCGCCACCTTCCCCGTCCTATATTGAGGTAGAAGGCTGTCTGTCCTTGTCGTAGAACATCGCATATTATGCCGTAGCCTCCACCTGTCTGCCCAACTGGCCAGATTCTTCCAGTGTTTTGCTTCCTTCTGCGGCCCCATGTCCGGCGAGGACTTGCTGCGCGACCTGGATGGCCTGGCTCGGCAGGCCGGCGAGGCGTGCCACCTTGAGCGCGTGGCTGTGCCGGTTGATGCCCTCGCGCAGCCGGTGCACGTAGACGAAGCCGCCCTGCCCGTCCTCTTCCACGTCGGTGCAGTAGAGGGAGACAGGAAAGCCGCGGGCATCAGAGGCAGTAGCAGTAGTAGTAGTAGTAGCAGTAGTGGGCGAGGGTGGTGGTGCGGCGGCTGCAGCATTGGCCGCCGCCGCCGCCGCCGGCGTAGCAGCTGGTCGAGTGGGCGGCGCCATGCCGGCCTCCGCGGCCAGGTCGGCCAGGGCGTGAAAGTGCGTGGCAAAGAGCGTGCGGCAGCGGTTGACGTGCACGAGGTGGTGCAGCGCGGCGAAGGCGACGGCGGTGCCGTCCTCGGGCGTGGTGCCGCGGCCGATCTCGTCCATGATGACAAAGCTGTGCGGCGTGGCCTGGCGCAGTATGTGCGCCGTCTCCAGCATTTCCACCATAAATGTGCTCTGGTCGCGGAACAGGTTGTCGGCCGAGCCGACGCGGCTGAAGAGCGCGTCGACGACGCCGAGCGCCGCGTAGTCTGCCGGCACGTAGCAGCCGACCTGCGCCAGGATCGTGATGAGCGCGATCTGCCGCAGGAACGTTGACTTGCCCGCCATGTTGGGGCCCGTGATGAGCCAGACGAGACTGCCACCGCTGCTGCCGTTACCGCCGCCAGCATCCTCATTGCTCTCGTCGTTTCTGCCCTGCTGCTGCTGCTGCTGCCCCACAAAGCAGTCGTTCCGCGTAAAAGACCGGCCCTGCTCCGTCAGCCCGCCTTCGACCGTGGGGTGCCGCCCGCCCACGATGGCCGTCGTGGTGCCGCGGTGCAGGCGCGGCCGGCAGAGGTTCTGCTCCAGGGCCAGGCGCGCAAACGACGTGCCAATGTCGAGCTCGTCGAGCACGGCCGCGTTCCGGCGCAGCGGCACCAGGCTGCGCACCACAGCCTCGCGCAAGGCATGGAACACGCGCTGCTCCTCGGCACGGATCTGGAAGCGCACCTGGTCCAGCTTCTGCCCGAGGGCAGTCCACTCCGGCACGTGCAGCGAGCGCGTGGTCCGGCTCGACGAGATTGTCCTCGGCATCGACAGGTCTTCCTTGGCGCCCGTCGTCTCGTCCGCCTCGCCCGCAGAAGCCTTGCTTCCTCGGCCGCGCTTAGCATCCCGGCCCCGGACGTGGCAGATGTGGCCCAGCCCGGGCGTCCACTTGAGAACCAGGCTGGGGGCGTCGAGCCGCCTGCGGAGCTCGTCCGTCAAGGTCTCGCGCTCGTCGATGAGCTCGCCGAGCTGGGCATGGAGCTTTTTCAGGCCTCTGCTCGCCGAGGCTTTCATCACCCAGGCCTCGTTGTCTTCACCATAGTAGTCCCTGACAGAGGTAGGCTGTCTTCTCCTGGCAGGGGCAGTAGCAGATCCTGTCGAAGCCTTGCTTCCAACTGCCGCTGCCTTGGCCTCTCTGCCCCTCTTCCGCAGCACCGAGCCATCCTCCTCCAGCGAGCCTTCTGCCTGGACGACCTTTTCCGCCAGGGACATCATTGCGTCCGCTTCGTCCTCTTCCATCTCGTGCTGGTGAATGAGGCCTTCCTCGTCCACAGAGTCCCGTATGCGCTTGGCGATCGCAAGCGGCCGCTCCAGCTGGATGCGTCCAGCAATAGCTTCGAGGCTGTCCTGGCCGTCTGCGTTCTTGGGCTCCTCTGCATCTGCATGGATGGGATGTGCATTCTGCAGCAGCCCCACAATGTCAGCTGTTGCAGAGATTGTTTTAGCCAGGTCCAGCAGGTCGTCTGGATCGCCCCGGCCCAGTGCAAACTTTTGAACCAGGCGGTGCGAGTCGTGGCTTCTACGGAGAAGGAGGCTGATGCTGTCGCGGAGGTCCTCGTCCTGGATGAACCGGGCGACCAAATTTTGGCGGCCCTCGATCACCTCCAGAGACGTGGACGGCGCGCTCAGCCACTCGTTCAAGAGCCTGGCGCCGCTCTTGGTCACCGTCCGACGGATGGCGTGGAGCAGGCTGCCGCGAAAGGCCCCGTCCCGCAGCGTCTGCTTGATTTCCAGCGACCGCATACTGTTCTTGTCAATGGTCATGACCTGCATGCCCTCGTAGCGGACAGGCGGCTGCAGCTTCATGGCCAGACCCTGTAGCCGGTCTCGGACGTAGTGGAGCAGGAGACTGCCGGCGGCAACCTCTGGCCCAGTCAGGTCCTGGACCGTTTGGGCAGGAATTTCCGACTCCAGCACAGGGGCCCAGTCAGACAGGGCCCGCAGGCCGGCGGCAGCGGGTCCGCTTTCGCCTTCGCCGTCTGCTGCTGCTGCTGCTGCTGCTGCTGCAGGCGGATCCGGCGAAGGCGTGTACGTAATGAGCTGCTGCTGCTGGTACCGATCTTCCTCCAGAATGGAAAATAGCGGATGGGAAGCAGCACCAGCACCAGCTTCGCGGCCACTGCCAAGGGTACTACGCTGCAGCAGCTGCAGGCGTTCGTCCAGCACAATCTCTCGAGGCGCTACGCGCGAAAGAATAGCACCCAAGGCGGCTAGCGTGGTCGCCTGCGTGTAAAAATGGCCGGTTGAGAGGTCTAGCCAGGCCAGGCCGATGGGCACAGACGATAAGCTGGGGGAGGCAGACGGGAGGGGTCTATCTTGCGAGGGAGCAGAAGTGGCATCATCGTCGTACGGGAAGCCACTCAGGTGCACGGCCATGACATAATTATTTGTGTAAGGGTCCATAAAGTTTTCATCAATAAGCGTGCCGGGGGTGACGATACGGGCCACGCGGCGGTCGTGCATCAAGCCGCCCGATTTGACCTTGTCTGCGGCAGAGTTGGGAAACTCTTCCGAGATGGCTACGTAGCGGTTTAGGTCGTGCACGAGTATCTTGAGGAAACGATCTAGTTGGAAGAAGGGGAAACCAGCCTACGGAGATCATCAGAGCCGAAATTAGACGGAGAAACAAACAAAGATTAAAGCAAATGGGGGCCGGAAGGGAGGGGGGGGAGGTGTGGAGGATGTGAGCAAATTGAAAAATGGCATCAGGATGACAAATTGATAGGATGATGTGCAAGACATCCAGAGAAGAGGAGAAGCTGGGCCAGAGAATGAAAAAAACCGGCTGAATGCAAGAAAAGGGGTGTGCATCCGGGGAAGAGAGAGAGAGAGAGACTGCCCAAGTAGCTCAGAGATGGTCGGAGGCAGATGAAATGAGATGATAGATGATACGAGATGGGCTGTGGAGGGCATGTGGGGAGTGAAAGAGGAAATCAGGAATATCAGGAATATCAGGAAAAATATGGAAATCAGGAAATCAGGAATCCAGAAAAAGGAAAGACGAAAGAGGACGAAGCGGGCAGGGGAGAGCAGAAACAGATGTTCTCGAGAGAAAGGGGGGGGAGGAGGAGAAAATACCATTGGTACGGGGCCAGCGTTGGTTTTCTTAGTAGCCACTTTGAGGTTGAGGAGAGGGCCGAACTCCTGCGCATGCTCAAAATATAGCTCGTAAAAGCCGCCGACACGGGTGAGCAAGATGCAATTGGCAAATTTCTGCATGTTGCGGCGTGCCTGGAGGATGACAGTTGGGTATGCAGGGCTCGCGTTGGACAGGGTTGTGGCAGCACCCTCGCTCGCACCACTTTTGCTTCCGCTTCCTGCACTAGAGAGATTGTCACAGCCGCTATCTCCAGGTCTGGCGTGTTTGCTGTCCTCCTCCGCCATGTCAGGCTCACTAGGCAAGATGGCGCCCTGGGGCAGATCTTCGAGGCGGACGATGGTCCTGGTCTTCTTGCCTCGCTTCTGGCATCGAGGATACGCATCAGCTGCATGCCGGTTCCAGGGGAGCTGTCTTGTTGCTGTTGTTGTCGTCGTCGCTGTCGACATTGTTGTCCATGCCAGCGGCATCATCAGCATCTTTCTCCTGGTCGCACGTGTCTCAGCAGATGTTGTCATGAGCTGTCTTGTCGCCCCAATGGGCTCTGGTCTCGTCCATAGCCAGCTCCGGCCAGCAGAGCTCGGGACGACCCCTCTCAGCAGAGCCATAGTGACATGTTGCTGCCTTTGCCATGGCTTTCGGCAGCGAAACAATACCATATGGGCTGTTGCCTCTGCAGAGTGTCAACCAACGTCTCCAGATCTAGCTTTCGACCCTCTTGGCGAGCTTAGGAGCGTGCCGAGAAGCAGAGACAAAAATAAAATAAAATCGCGTGTATGCTAATGAATGACCGGTAGAAGACGGAATCAGAAAAGGGACGATCGCCGAGCAAAAAAGACCACCGCCAGACGCAAGAAGCCAAACAACGGCAAATAAGCAGAAGCTGACAAAAAACGACCCAGAGTCGCAGCCGGCCAGGGCCGTTTGTGGCGATGTGCTGGGGCTTAGGACGGCGACGAAAACCCAAACAATGCGACAAGCAGCACAGGCAGCACAGGCAGCACGAGCTGCACAAGCTGCACAAGCAGAGGCAAAACGAGGACTGGTTGGCTCCGTCGTCTCAAGGTGAGTTGTGGCGCTTGACCGGGTAAGCTTTCCTCTACCAGCTGTGTAGTACGATAAGGTTCAGGATCAAATAGATACGTCTAGCCTCGCCAACGAGTGATCTGATCCGCCGTGAGGCACTCGTTTGGTTGACTGTGGTTGGCTGGCTGCCTTGTTTGCACCCCGATTTCTGGATTGGGACTAGAGGACAGTGTGGGGTTACAGTATCTCTGCAACGTGCACGGTCCACTGTTTCCTAGCAAACCAGCGTGATCTGTCTCCAAATTAGGTTTGATTTTAAATTTTTAGTATTATTTTAGTATTATTTTGATTTTTTTTGGTATTATTTTTTATTGCTCCACGCACTACGGGGGGAAGGCAGGGAGAAAAAGGGAGAAAGAGCACGCCACAAAAATGGGCTGTTCACGCCTTCCGATCAAGAAACTGCGAAAATTGTCCGCGAAAAATACATTTAGGGTCCCCAAACCCGCAGGCGATCGCAACTCTGATAATTGAAAATCTGCAAAGCAGTACTTTCGTAATGCAATACGGGATGCAAAGAATGGAGAAGGGGGGAAAGGGCGTGGTCGTCGAGTGCCACTGCAGTAGCGAGAGTAAATAGCAGCTGTCTTTTTCGCTGCTGTTACGACGTGAAGTAGCAGTCGCATCGCAGCCATCTTGTTCACGTTCTCCTTCCTGGATGTTCTAGGCTGTCATCTCTCGACATCTCGTCATCTAGGAACAGACATCGTCGGTTTTCGGTGTTTTTTGCCCCTTTCCCCTTATGCTTCTCTCGTTGTTTGCTTCGCCTGTTTTCGGGATACACAGCAAGAATCAAGCCGAGAAACACAAGATCACGACGCGGCCAACTCATGCGGTGTTTGGTGATGGGTGGTTTTTTTGTTTTATTTTTATTTATTTATTTGTATTTTTTTTTATTTGGCATCCTGCTCGCTTTGTACCTCAGCAGTGTGTAATTCGGAGGGAATCATCTCATTATTTATTGCAATTCCAGTTTTCAACACGGGATCGTTCGTCACACCCCCCCTCCCCTCCTGCTCCCACAGAACGACGCCTGTGCGGCAGAAAGAGAAGAAAGACAGCCCCATTGATCAAATTTCCAGGCTGAAGATCTTCCCAGAAGGCAGACAGACAGCAGCAACCAAGATTATTATAATGCTTCGTCCTTTGTATACAAGTCAAGGGTTCATGAGGAGTGGGGCGTTTTCGTGATATTTATTGGGAAGGTGAGGGAGCTTGCACGAGTCTCCTGCATATTTTTTCTGGTCTACCGAGTACGGAAGAGAGCTTACAGCCAGGTCCGGTTTGACCCAGTTGACCCCGTTGGATTGGATTTGTTGGAGATTGACTCTCACTCTGGCCACTGACCCCGAAACCTGGCATGACCCAGCCCAAAAGTGGCACCATCTTCGTCGCCTAGCTCCCGCCGAACCGCACATTGGCTCAACTCCTCTCCACCCAAAGTAGAGGAATGGATTACAACTTTCCTGTAGTACCCTTTGAAAAGCCTGCAATGGACAAGGCCAGACAGGCAAACCACAGGCAAAAAAGGCACAAAGCGAACCCAAGACAATGTAATTCTTTCCACCCCCCCCACCCCCCCTTTCCCTTCTCCAATGTTTCTTTGCCTTCTAATCCCTCCGGCATCGACCGATTATGGCCCGCTGGCAAAAACCCAGCGGGCTTCTCAGGCCATTCCCTCGCCTAGTCATCTGTCTCGTCGTCCGCTGCGCCTCCCCTAGGAGACGGCCTCGCGCCAGCATCGACAGATGGCAGGCCTAACAGGATGACCAAGGGTGACAAAGATGCCAGAAGAACGGAGCAGCAGCTGCCCAAAACAACCCCGGCCACCCTGAAGGATACATTGAAGATTGGGCTGTTCTGAGCGTGCTCTTGCGTTGTCTCGGGTCCTGTCCTTCTAGGTGCTGGTACATACACACTGCTAGCCTCTTTGCCGCCGGGCCTGCCTCGTGGAGCCTCCTCTCCTCACTCCCTTCCTTTATCTCTCACCAGAGCAGACGGGCACACCTGGCCATCATGGAGCCATCCAATATACCAGAGGCCCGGTGCTGATCCCACCGCTCAATGCGCTTACTTGTTACTCGTAGTTTGTAGAGACGTCCACGTAGACAGTATAAGACCTTCTTTTCCTTCTTGCTTGTACTTTGCTTCCCCACCCCGTGTTCTATGGTATCTCTCTCTCTCTCTTTCCTTTCCCCCCCTTTTCATATCCTGCTTTCCCGTTTCTAGTATTCCTCCCTCCCCTAGTATTATTAATGTTTCCTCTGATCCCGTTTCTCCCTGACTCCTCTTGCACTACGACGAAAATCAAAACTCTGGGAGCACCATTACCGTGAACCTCTCTATTGCATCCTGGAACCACGGATCCAAACCATTGCCTATCTAACCTTTTACAACATCTATTCTCTTGAGGCAGCATCGTATTTTGCTACACACCTTTTAGTTCGGTCTTTCAGGCCGAGAAAACCACTTTAAATTCAAAGATAACGGTGAGAAAAAGCTGCTCACCGACACTCCGGTGTCCAGGATAGCCTGAATATCCTGGATTCTCGAATCCAGTCACATAAAAACAAGCCAAAACCCAGCTCAAAAGTAGGCTGACCTGGAAGACAAGCCATGGCTACGTCCATGCCGTGGATGCCATTTCCTTTTGGTCCTCAGATCCCCGTCACTCCGCCGCCAGATCACCAGTCGTTTCCTTTGGGCGGCCCGCCGCCCCTCTCGCCGCAGCTTCTCAAATCGTTTTCCCAGGAGTTTTACGGCACCAGCGGCAGCATCGGCGGTCTGAAAACGGCAGGATTGCAGGCGCGGATGATGATGAACCACCGAGGATTTCCAGGAGGCGGCCTTACGACCAACAGCGTTTCCAGCGGCACCATTCTCCCCCCGCCGCCGCCGCCATCATTGCTGCGGCAGCAGAAGAAGCAGCAGTCGCCAGAGATCAAGATCGAGCCGCCAGAAAAGACGCCAGCACTCTCCAGCTCGGACGCAGCGACTTCTGCCGGGCCAGCAGACACAGCGACGACAGCAGCAGAGACGACGACAGCAGCAACGACAGACGCAGGAGCAGCAACAGCAGCGGCGCCACCAACAGCGTCTGAGACCATGACCGGGCTAGGAGCGGGCGGCCTGCCGTCGTCCGACCCCCGCTACGTAGCCATGGCCTCCCGCATCGCCGCCTACTACCACCAGCGCTGCCAAGCGGTAGCCAACTTCCAGCAGCAGCGGTGTCAGGCGTGGGCGAACATGCAGCGCCAGAAGAGCCAGGAGATGACGCAGGCGGCCATGCTGGTGGTGGCCTGGTACATCCGGGACCGCATCCAGCGGCGGCGGCGGCGGCAGAAGCGGCAGTTCCGTCGGGGCCTGGCGGCCAAGGCGGCGAGCCCCAAGATCACGGCGACGAGCGCCGGGCTGCGCGCGGGCGCCGCAGCAGGCGGCGTCGGCGGCGGGCGCGTCACCAAGGGCGAGGCCGTGCGCAAGTGGGTGCTGCAGATTCCCGAGCACGCCGACGCGCCCGGCTGCGCCGCCCGCGACAAGCCCGTCGATCCGGACGAGCTGTCGTTTGACATTGACCGCGACACCGTGTCCGACAAGGACATGAAGCTGTACAGCGTGGCCGACAACCTGATCAAGAGCCAGCTGGCGCGCATCGACGTGCCGCTGATGGGCGCCATCTCGTTCGACGCCAGCGAGAGCGAGAGCGACGAGGAGGAAGAAGACGAGGAGGACGAGGGCGACTACGACGACGAGGATGACGTCGACGGCAGACACCGCGCCGCATCCCACGTCGCCCCCGGCCGCCGCGACGACGACGAAGACGCCGCCATGGCCAACTACGAAGAGAAGGGCATCTCCGGTGAGGCCGTCGCTGCCGCCAACGCTGCCGCCACCGCCGCTGCTGCCGCCGCCGTCGCCGCCGGCGCTGCTGCAGTGGGCGCCGCGCGCGCGGGGCTCGGTGCCGGCGCGCGCAAGACGCCGCAACAGCACCAGCACCAGCACCAGCACCAGCAGCAAGAAGAAGAAGAGTACGACGATGACGACGACGACTATCTGATGGAAGACGACGACGACGACTATGATTTTGAGGATGACGACGACGACGAGGAAGAAGAGGTCTCCCAGCTCGTGCACCATGGCACCGGCGGCGCCGGCAGCCGAGAGCAAGGCGAGACTAGCTCATACTCGTGAAAAAAAAGACGAGGTGAACGTATCTGTGCGAATTGTGAGTGAGAGCTTGTGCGAGAGGGTGATTGGTGTCAGTGAATGTGTGAGGGGGTGTGTGTGCGTGTGTGTGTGCATATACCACGGAAGCATGCGAGCCATTGCAGCGAATGAGCGAACAGAGATAGGAGAGACAGGTGTCTGCCAGGGTAGTTTTCTCGACTAGGCGTTTGGAGATCAACAGTTTGTCACGTACACAAGGCAAATCCAAATACCCGGCCTGCCTTTTTTTTTTGTTTTGCAAGGACAGGTATGGGATTTGGAAACGACATCCACGAAAGGGTTTTTCTTTTGTTCATTTTTTGGAAACTTCTCACGTCTTCATTTTTTTTTTTCTTTTTGTCAGGGTTTGGTTCCCGGCCATTTTGTGCACGGAGTCGGCTTTTTCTAATGACGGCGCCTCTCTGTCCCCCTTATTATATTCCACTTCAGCATATGCGGACACGGCATGTTTTTTTGACTCTATCTCTTTGTCCCCGTTTTCATTCTCTGTACATATAAGATACACAATTTTTAAGAAAGCATGCTTTCTATTCTTTAGTGTCTATTATACAATATATGTAGTCGAGCTGCCATACTTCATCCTGCTGCCATCTCAAACAAGCAAATAGGTCTCTCTAGCTATGTCCATATAAGAGGGAGGGAGGTTCGTCCAAAGACACTTGAGGCTCTAATACCAAGCCAATCTTAACTGCACTCGGAGGTGGTATGAGCCTACGGGGTATTGAGATCGATACAGCCTTACGGCTACTCCCTATTGGGAGCGGAAGTCAGGGCCAACTGACAAGGACAGCCCTACTTGGGCGTGCGCTGTCAGGCCTGAAAGTACCGCCGTAGCAGCGAGGAGAGAGTTCTGCGACAGGCTCTCTTAGGCGAGGCCAACCGCGCCAAGTGAAAAAGCTTAGGAAGAGAATTCTTCTCTTCGTCTTTGTTCCTCCCTTTTTTCGAAATTTTTTTCTCCTCATCACTCCTTCTCTCATTTTTAATTTTTCTCACTTTGTAAGATACATGTATACTTCCTGAGGAAAGGGCACTCAAAATCATGACAGA
This sequence comes from Hawksworthiomyces lignivorus, assembly GCA_002917075.1. Lineage (NCBI taxonomy): Eukaryota > Fungi > Ascomycota > Sordariomycetes > Ophiostomatales > Ophiostomataceae > Hawksworthiomyces > Hawksworthiomyces lignivorus. Next base: position 334,949 of record NTMA01000009.1, on the reverse strand, counting down.
ATATCGTACAGTTTGGTTGAACCAGCCGAGTCAGGTTCCCCCTTCCCACAAAAACCTGGTCACCTGTGGTTCTTTTTTCTCACTCGAAGCAGGTCCCCGACCGCTGCCGTCACACGCTAATCTATATTTGGAAGGGCCTGGGGAGGGAAGACCCACAGCTGGAATCGACCATTACGCAAGGAGGGGAAAGAACGAGCGAGTTTCTGCGGAGACCAGCGGATAGTTGGGTGGTTGGTGGACAGTCTGGTGAGAGTTTCACGTTGCTTGTGCGGAGACAGGAAGGAGAGCTCCCCTCTGCTTGCCGCCTGCCATTTGAGAACTTGTTCAATCTACAACTCTCACGAGCTCAACCAACTCCCTTGGCTTCAAATTTCATCAAGTGTCCCCTCTGCTTTCACGTTGGAAATTGTATATTATATATATTTCTCTTTTTGCATTTCTGTGCCTTTCCGCCGAGTATATCTGTGATCATCTGCCACAATCTTTTATTTACTGTCTGCTTGTTTGCTGTCTGTTCGAAACCTCGTCTTGCTCCATTTTAGCCGATTTAAATTGTCAGAGACCGATAAAAGCACAATTCGTTGATGTCAGAACCAATCTCGACGACATCGCTGCAGACACTTCGTTTTTCCACTGCTGTGTTCTCTCTTTGCGTTCTTGCGTCTGAGCATTGTCCTACGTAACAGACATACAAAATGGGCGGCGGCGAACGACCTCCGCATCTGGCTGACGACAGCTATCCGCAGCTGGCGGAGCGGCCAGTCGGCCAGCGCATCGCAGGCATCTACCGCGACCGCATCAACCAATTCTACTCCAGTGGACAATGGGACAAGGTCAATCTATTGTCGTAAGTCTCCTCCAGCAATCCAAACGTCGCCCATCCCTATAACCGTTTCTCTTTTCTTAACAAGCTCGTAATTCCAGAATGATGAATGAGGGCGTTGCTTCTGGCAAGCCCCATGTCAAGCTCTGGACGTGGCCTGCGCCCAACCAAGACCGTCCGACATTTGCCGAAGCCGTCAAAAACAAGTTCGAAGAAACATCTGTGGGCGCTTCCTTTGGTCCCTCCTGGTCCACCCACTGGTTCCGCGTTGAGCTCGCCGTGCCTGCGGAGCTCCGCGAAAAGGAGCTGCTTGAGCTCCATTGGGACAGCAACAGCGAAGCTCTCATCTGGTCTGAGGATGGCGAGCCTCTGCAAGGTCTGACCGGTGGCGGCGAACGTGTCGAGTGGAAGCTGCCGGACAGCTACCGCGACGGCAAGGCCCACACCATTTACGTCGAGATGGCCTGCAACGGAATGTTTGGCAACGCCAGTGGTGACAGCATCCAGCCTCCCAACCCTAACCGCTACTTTTCCCTCTCCAAGGTCGACATTGTCGCCGTCAATTATGCCGCCCGCCAGCTGTTCATCGATATCTGGATCATCGGCGATGCCGCCCGCGAGTTTCCCACCGACTCGTGGGAGCAGCACACCGCCTTGAATGTGGCAACCCGCATCATCGACACCTTTGAGCGCGGCAACCCAGCGTCCATTGTGCGGGGCCGCAAAATCGCCGAGGAGTACTTGGGACCCAAAGTCGACTCGTCTTCCGTATTTACTACCAAGCCTGGCAAAGAGCCCGTCGTCTTTGGCATTGGCCACTGCCACATCGACACCTGCTGGCTGTGGCCATGGGCCGAGACCAAGCGCAAGGTCGCCCGCTCTTGGACCAACCAATGCAATCTGATGGAGCAGTTCCCCGAGCTGAACTTTGCCTGCTCACAGGCTCAGCAGTACAAGTGGCTGAAGCAGTACTACCCCTCAGTGTTTGCGCGCGTGAACGCCAAGGTCAAGAGCGGCCAGTTCCACCCCATCGGCGGCAGCTGGGTGGAGCACGATACCAACATGCCCAGCGGTGAGTCGCTGGTGCGGCAGTTTGTGTACGGCCAGCGCTTCTTCGAGGGCCACTTCGGTGCCCGCTGCCAGACGTTCTGGCTGCCTGACACCTTCGGGTACTCCAGCCAGCTGCCGCAGCTCTGCCGCCTGTCTGGTATGACCCGCTTCCTCACCCAGAAGCTGAGCTGGAACAACATCAACAAGTTCCCCCACACCACTTTCAACTGGGTCGCCCTCGACGGCAGCCAGGTTATCTGCCACATGCCTCCCTCCGAGACATACACCGCCGAGGCCCACTTCGGCGATGTGCGCCGCAGCATCACCCAGCACAAGTCCATGGACCAGGACCACACCTCCCTGCTGGTCTTCGGCAAAGGCGATGGCGGTGGCGGCCCCACCTGGCAGCATGTCGAGAAGCTGCGTCGCTGCCGCGGCATGGCTGATACCGTGGGCCTGCTCCCCCGCGTGCATCTCGGCCAGTCGGTCGACGATTTCTTTGACCGCCTGCAGGTAAAGGCCGACGATCTGGTGACCTGGTACGGTGAGCTCTACTTTGAGCTGCACCGCGGCACCTACACGACGCAGGCCAACAACAAGCGCAATAACCGTCGCGCCGAGACCGTCCTCCGTGATGTCGAGTACCTGGCTACCATCGCCTCGCTCCAGCCGGGCACCGAATATCGCTACCCCAAGGCTGCCATCGACGATATGTGGGAGGCTACGCTGCTGTGCCAGTTCCACGACTGCCTGCCAGGCAGCTCCATTGAGATGTGCTATGACGACTCAGACGCCGTAAGCTTCTTCTCTTTATTTTTATTTTTTGTTTTTGTTTGCGCCACGCAGTGCTATTCTTGATCAAATAGCTACTAACTTCTTATAGCTCTATGCCGTTCTTTTCGATACTGCCGAGCGGGTTATCAAGGATATCTATGATGCTCTGGGCCTCTCAACTGTTCAGACTGGCCAGGGACTTGGTACCGCCGTTATCAACACTCTGCCTTGGCGGCGAATGGAGCTGCTCGATCTCCCAGGTAACGAGTGTGCCGTTGCCAGCGGCATGGGCCCTCTGCTGTCTCTGAAGCCTCTGTCTGCATTCGTGTCCACGTCGGAGGAGGAGCCGGCAGTTTCTATTAAGGAGGTTAGCAAGGGAGTCTTCGTGCTCCAGAACACCAACCTGCGCGTCACCATCCAGGACGGTGTGATCACCTCCCTCTACGATTATATTGGCAAGCGCGAGGTTATCGCCCCTGGTGGTAAGGGCAACCAGTTCGTCATCTTCGACGACAAGCCGCTGTACTGGCAGGCCTGGGACGTGGAAGTCTACCACTTGGACACGCGCCAGGAGCTCACGAACACGTCGACGTATATCGGAGAGAAGAAGCCGCACCGTGTCAGCGTCGTTACCGAGACGCGCATCAGCGAACAGAGCAGCATCCGTACCACCATCAGCCTCTCCGCAGCGCTCCCCGATGAGCCGTCTATCGTTGAAGTGACGAGTGACGTCGAGTGGCATGAGACCATGAAATTCCTCAAGGTCGAGTTCCCTGTCACGGTGCGCAACACCGAGGCGTCCTACGAGACACAGTTTGGCATCGTCCGTCGGCCGACACACTACAACACCACCTGGGATATGGCCAAGTTCGAAGTATGCTGCCACAAGTTTGCTGACTTGTCCGAGAACGGGTACGGCGTGTCGATCCTCAACGACAGCAAGTACGGCTTTGCTACCGTTGGCAGCCTCATGCGTCTGTCGCTGCTACGCTCGCCAAAGGCGCCGGACGCCCACGCCGATATGGGCCATCACACCATCCGGTGGGCGATTCTGCCGCACGCAGGCACGCTGGGCCCGACCACCGTGCGGAAGGCCTACCAGTTTAACAACCCCCTGCACACCGCCGTAAATATGGCAGGTCCCACGGGCCTTACGGTCGGCAAGCCTCCTGTGGTCTTGACAGGCGACAAGTCGCTCGTGCTTGACACGGTCAAGCGTGCCGAAGACGACGCCGATGTGCGGTCTGAGACGAGTCCGGATGCTGACGGGCCTCACCTGCGGACACCGCGCAAGACCCGCAGCGTAGTCCTGCGCATCTTCGACAGTCTGGGCGGCCGGTCGCGCGGCACTGTCAAGATTGACACGGCAGCATGGCCCGTCGCGCGGGTGTTCAAGACGAACCTGCTGGAAGACGACCTCGAAGTGATCACCTATAACAGTGATCTGGGAGACAGCATTGGCCGATTTGACATCGACTTGCGGCCTTTCGAGGTTGCCACGTACAGACTGGAGCTGAAGAATTAATGTAGTTTGGCAGGGGTGACACGAGTAGTAGCCACAGAAATACTGAGTCTTTGAACTCCCTTTATTGTGGCCCTGTTAACAATGTTCTGTTCTGGATATTTCTTGCATATACGAGTTCCATTTTTGTCTATAGTACGTGGACAGTTGACGTCACTCTCAGATTAACAGATTAGCAAATTGATGGCAATTCTTTTAGGAAAATTCGGGAATCTTTTAAGCTCGAAAAATGAAAGCATGAAAAAGATACTGTTCGTTAAGCTCGCTCGTGAAAGTATGATGCATGGCTTCTGTAGTCCATCGGGGAAACGAAAAAAAAAAATAACCCTCTGCCAAAAACAGAAATAAAACACAAGGCAATCTATCGTACAAAACGCCAGTCTCTCTCCTTCTCGGCTTCCCCTTCGCCCGCCTAGGCGTCATCCTCTAGCCTGCTCAGAGTGTCTTCTACCAGGGCGATCAGCTCGTCGATGTCGGGCCGCTCGGCGGGCTCGACACGCAGGCACCGCCGCACGACCTCGCGGACCGGCTCGCTGATGGGCGTGCTCGCGGCAGCGGGCGCAGCAGCAGCGGACGCAGCACCGCTGGCGCTCATGCCGGTGCCGGTGCGCTTCTTTGCGGCGGCGGCGCCGGGTCCCTCGTCGGGGAAGCGCCAGTCGCCGCTGAGGACGCAGATGGCGAGGGAGCCGCCGGTCTCGTCGGAGCGCATCTCAAACGGAGACTTGCCGACGAGGCAGGCGTAGAGGGTGGCGCCGAGGGACCAGATGTCGACCTTTGTGTCGACGACGGAGCCCGTCTTGACGTCGAACAGCTCGGGCGCACGGTACGACATGGTGCTGTGCTCGGCGGCGATGTCCTGCGTGGCGATGGCCAGGCTGCGCGACGTGATGGCCAGCGGGCTGTCGGCGATGGAGCCCAGGTCCATGAGGATGGGCGTGGCGCCGTCGTCGGCGATCATGATGTTGCCTGCAGTTTCAGGAGCCTGTCAGCAGAGAGATACGGATCAAAAGGGGGCGGGGAGAAAGAGGGAACAAAAAAAAAAGGGGGGGGGGCTTGCGCACCTGGCTTGATGTCTCTGTGCGCGTAGCTCTTGCCGCTGCCGCCGACGCGCTCCTCGTCGGCCATGAGCGGCCGCTGCTGCTCCGACTCGAACTCCTCGTCGGCGCCCGCCGCCGCCTGCTGCTGCTGCTGCTGCTGGGCCGCACCCAGGCCAGCCGATGGTGAGCCGCCGCGGCGCGCAGGGACCTCCATGCGCTCGCTAGAGGAGCCGCCGCTGCCGCCGGCCACTCCGGCGCCGCGGTAGTGGTGCATCTCCCGTAGGGCGCGGCAGACGCCGAGGAACAGCTGCATCAGGTGGCGCTCGGGGAATTGGGTGTGGTTGACGAGGTTCGCATTGATCAGGTCCTGCAGGTTGCCGCGGCGGTAGTAGGGCAGCAGGATGTAGACGGTCTTGGCGGGGCCGCCGCCGCCGTCGCCGATGCCGCCGCCGCCGCCCCGCTCGGTCGCGACGCTGTAGTCGATGCTGTGGATGATGCCCTCGGCGTGCGCGAACAGGCGATACGCCTCGACCTCGCGCATGGCCTGGGAAACGGACTCGGCGCCAAAGGGGCAACGGATCTTCTTCAAGGCGAAGATCTCGGCGTTGGAGGTATCCTGGACGAGGTAGACGTAGGAGAAGCCGCCCTGCAATAAAACCGAACGAGGAAATAGAATGTCAGCCGATAGAGCCCTCCAATTAAACCAGTATGGCAGAAAAGGAGGGGGGGGAAAGCATCTTCTCTTCTTACCTCACCCAGCAGCCGCAGGATCTTAAAGCTGCGGCCGTTGATCTTGAGCGTCGGCGTGCTCGGGAAGCATGACAAGCAGCTCCCCATAGAGTAGAAGAGATCGAGCAGTGTGTTGGCCATGGTGATGATCGCGTCGGACATTGAGAGATACTCTAGTTCAACGACAGCAATTCAAAGGAGGACGATGATGCCAATAGTCGAGTTTGGCTTCGATCGATTTTCGTCTCGACAACACGTCAGCTTCTTTTTTTACATCGATTCCCTCAGCCTCGAAGCTTTAGCAGCGCCCCAGCTAGTTCGAGGTCTCCGTAATAAGATTAATACGAACCAGGAGCTGGTATGTAAGGCGATTCTCCTGCGCCACACCTGTTTGACATGCTTGTCTGCGTTCCGCTTTTAGAAACGTAAGCCTGTGGCTTGATATGTTTCCACCAGCCACAGGTGTTTGGCAAGGCGTCTTCATTATTGTCACCTCTTCATCATGTACTCTGTATTACTCAATGCACGGCCAAGTACTCCTTAATTACGCTTCATTTACTCCATAGGCCCTTGATACGCCCCTAACATCCTGCGAGGTCCTTTTCCTCGGTGCAGCTTTTCGGACTGCGGCTCGCAAATTGCATTAGCGAATGATGTCAGCGCGCCCTCACAATCTGGGTTGTGTGATTCGTTCTCTGCTTTACTTCTGAAAGTGCGATATTCTTTGGTCAAGTCAAAAACGCTGTCACACTCATTTCTGGCCCGTTTGTATTAGCCGCTATTTTCTTCTTAAGGGAATCTCTTTCAAGTTGTATAAAATTTACAATGTGTATACTTCATTTATTAAATGGTAAGGACTAGTAGAATTCTGTCGAATGGGATATTTACTAGCAACTCCGGGCTCAACAGCTGTCAAAAGCTTGTGTGGATCTTAAATGTAGGTTTTACTTCTGCTATGCTTCTCTTGAGTTTCCCCGGATGAGGTCCTCAAACAATTCAGCCTCGCTAGATAATTCAGGTTTGCAATTCAGCTTAGTAGCCGTTCGTCTCCATGTACTCACGCAGATATGGGTCGTACACGTAGTGGCAGCCGCCCTCGCACACATGCCGCACCAAATCGCGTCTCCATGGGTAGCCCTGGGGACAGGCGCCTAAGTCACTAAGTGCGCTCTTTGTTCTTTCTTCGAGGACTTCGGTGAAGTTGTATTTCAGTCTCAGTCTCCGATAGCGAGTCGCGTGATCTTCGGTGGTTTCGTCCTTTGTCTCGACCGAGATCTTGCCTAGGTCGACCTCTTGGTGGCTTGGAGCGTGGCGCTCTTCGGTTGCCGGCTCTCCCGTCCGGTCACCGCCTCGGTCTTCGTTCTTCAGAACAGAATCACTGGCAGCCTCTAAGCTCTGGTCTTCTGCCGGGAGCAAATCGTTGTCATCAATTTCGAATACCCTGTGATCATCCACCGACCGATAGTATGTGAGCGCCTCTGAAGTATGCAGCAAGGGGCGCACTGCGGCGAGAGACACTATTGCTGGGAACATCATGGAAGCACTGCGCCCACCAATGTCTCCACCAGACCGTTGATCAAGGCCCCACGTCACCGTGAGCCCCGATTTCGTAGCCTGTGAGGGACTAAAGGCTTCGAAAGGATTGGCTGGCGCTATCGTTATATGCAAGACCGGCGCAAGCACAAATTCTTCAGCTTGGGCGAATTGATACTCCAATGCTGGTGAGCTCGGGGCCGTAGATGACTCAGTATTATGGGGACACGTACATCTTTTCTTTCGTTCTACTATCATCCGCCGTAGGCAAGCTGCTGCCTGTTCCGCTGAAAGCTCTGGGAGCTTTGGAAGCGTGATCTCCCTGCGTTGAAGCAGAGATTCTTTGTTCGCCTCGAAATACGACTTAAATAAAAGCGACTTCATGTTCTTCGCGAGCGTTTTTACATCATGCGCATTTCCCCAGAACGGTCCCAAACGGAGAGCCTTGAACAGTCTAGTGAGCTTCTGGTAGGCTTCGCTGCTTTTGTCGCTCAGAAACGGTGCCGATACGTCAACGCTGGCCAACTCTCTGCCGAGAAGGTTGATGCAGTCGTCCTCGTTTAAGTCCTCAAAGTTGACTTCGTTGGGGAAGAGTGACGAAATGCCGACGCTTTTGAGCAAAACATGCATCTCCTCAGTGTAACCTGCCAAAATGATAACCATCTTGCGGGAGTAGCGGGCGCTGTTCAGGCTGGATAGAATTTCTTCCAGGGCCTCTTGAGCGTAATGTCCATGCAAGAGCTGGTGCGCGTCGTCGATGAGGAGGACCTTGCCAAGGCCCTTATCGAGCTGAGCCTTCGTCTTTGGTCGTGTTTGGCCCACGTACTCAGCGATAAAGTCAGCGACTGAGCATTCCACAACCTCTTTGGAGCTGAGGAACCCCAAGTTGTAGTAGATCATGCCCATGTGCTGCGCGGTAGCTGTTTTGCCAGTCCCTGGTGGTCTACAGTTAGAATGCATGAACGGCGCCATAGCACGATCATGGTACTCGGAAAACGAAAACAGGGTCTCCTCACCTAGCCCGCCTTTAAAAACGAAATTCGTTGGAACAACATCACTAAAGCTACCGTTACCAGAGAGCTTGGCCATGAAGGCTTGCTGCTGAATGTCTTCCAGCTGTAAAATAACCTTGTCGCTTACAATACCATCCAGCAGCGACTTGCAGTCCGTATACCCAGTCGCTTTAAGCTTGTGGTCCGGGTCAAAATCTTCTGGTAGCAGTTTGAGACTGTAGTCATCGCCATCCTCCGAGCTATTCTGGAGTCTCGTCTGGCGTCTCTTCTTGCCTTCTTGCAGGCATATCTCCACTGCGGCTGCATTCGGAAATTCGGGGTGCTTGCTTTCCCGCAGCAACACCTCTTTTGCCACAGCCATTGCCTGGTCATCCGCCTCGAGTTGTTGCTGTCTGAGCTTCAACTTCAAAATATCCATAAGCTGGTCTAGAGTAAAGTCCTCGAAGCGAAACGGTTTATCGCAAGCGAATCGTCGCTGCAATCCCGGGTTTCCTTTGCGAAACAGCTCTTGCATCTCTCGCTCGTATCCTAAGAGTAGCACGCAGCGGTCTTCCCCCGGCTCACCCTGTATCTCGGCCACGAGAGTGTCGAGCACCGCAGCCCTGTAGGTGTCTTGGGAGTTGCTACTGTTCATTGACTGTGAACATAGCCCGTAAGCTTCATCAATGATCAAAACCTTTCCGATGGTTGAGGCCAAGATAGTCCGTGTCTTCGCTTCGGATGTACCGAGAGCTTCTCCAATGAAATCGGAGGGGTTTTTGACCACAACTAGAACAAGCAGTTAGCGACAGAATCCGGTGCGTGGTGATGCATTCAAATTTTCTTCACTTACCTTCTCCGTTGCTTAATAGGCCAAGGTCAGCTAGAATTCGGCCATAGTATTTGGCAACCGTGGTCTTCCCGGTTCCCGGTTTGCCGACAAAGACACCATTCAGAGAGAATTTTTCTGGCTCAAGTCCACTTATTTCTCTTTGATAATTGAAATCACTGAGACCGATCATGAGTTTGATATGTTTCTTGAAATCTCGAAGGCCAATAAGGTTTTTCAGTTCGATCCAAGCTTTGCTTTGAAACTTTGCTTCCGCAGGCCTCGGCCCGATCAGGTCTTCTTTTGTGAAGACTTGATAGTCTCGTTCAGATTCAGGGATGGCCGCCAGGCGTTGAGCCTGCCGTCCCGCAATTCGCTCGAGCTGGTTCTCGACGGAGCGGGCGTTGCCAAAGCCCCTGCTCCCCCTGCCTCGGCTGAGTCTATCCGTGACGATTCGGAGGTAGCGGCTGTACTCGTCATTGTCATCTCTGTGAGCCTCGATTTTCATGCGAGCGCTGTACTTTTGGTTGATTTTTCTCCTGAGGATGGAGTACAGCTCGTCTCGAGTAAAATCGTCGAACTGGAAAGTATAAGGAACCCGACTGTCGAGACCGCTGTTGTGTTCAGAGAACATCTCCATGTCCTTGGTGTAACCAGCAAAAATGATGACGAGATTCCCGATTGAATTCTCCATAATGTTTTGGATGATGTCTAAAACCTGGTGACCACCAGACTGGTGAGATGCTGTAAGCTGGTAGGCTTCATCAATGAACACAACCCCTTCTTCCAAGATCTCTTCGACCTTCACAGACCCCTTCGCAGCCAACAGAGTTCCCGATGTCTCTGTAAAAGTGTTTGTAGTTATCACGCCCATGGCGTACAAGAAACGGGCATAAAGTCGTGCAATTGTTGTTTTTCCTACACCGGATTTAGCACATACTTCAAGAATTTCGTAGTTGTTACTAGAGGAGTCTGTTGTTCATACCAGTTCCAGAGTTGCCAACGAATTTGACATGGAAGCGTTCCTTCTGCAGATCAACCCCTTGTTTCTGGTATGTCTGCACTCTTTTCTTCAAGTCACTAAATCTTTCCTTTACGCTTTCCAAGCCTACAAGCCCATTCAGATCTTGCCAAACCGAGGCTTCGACGGTTCCCCGATCTTCGTTCTCAAATACGCTCTTGGTCGAATCAGTTTTTTCGACGTTTGCTCCCCGCGTTGCCGCGGGTGTTGTCGCAGCTGTTGCTGACTCAGACTTTGAACACAATAAAGGCTCAGAAGAAGTCGTCCCAGCCGGAGACGCCGACATGGTTGATGTGTCGTAGGGACTGGTTGCTATCCCAGCCGAACACTTAAGCCCAACGACAGATCCGATTGCGATGCTCGTACGTCAATTGAATCGATATTATTGGCACTAGGATACAGTTGCGATGCCTAACATAGTTATTTTGCAAGCAGTGGAGGGATCATCACGGACCCATGTCGCCAACTGATCAAGAGCTAACGAAGGGTTTTGTAGTCGGTGTGACTTCAGCGAACGCCAAATATCGCCAACTTTACATGTGAACGCCATTGACGTCATTGGGTACTTAGATCCTCAGCCTTCTAGTCCCAAATTCAGCCAAATGGACTGCTTGATGCAACTGTCTCCACCGGTTCAAGGTTTACCAAGGCACATAGAAGGGAAAATGTTACGTCGTTCTCATGTAGCCACTCTTGCCGCGTAACGAAACTAAGCATACTGTTAACGTGACGGCGCAGCGAATGTTGCCTGAAAAAAAAAGCATTTAACGGTGTTTAACGGAAGAAGTGAATCTTCTGGTGATTCGTCCGTATGCTAGAGTTGTCGAATACAGATGCGGCTGAGCAAGCAGCTGCCTGGGAGGGAGGCGGAGTGGTGGCTTAGTTGCTGGCTTTTCTGCCAGACACTTGGAAGGCTTTTCCAATCAGAAACATTTTTGCGTCAGCCTTGCCCTGTCTTACTCGGGGCCACTTATGGCCCATGGTAGTCACTGCAGTGTGGTCAAGGAAATTTCTCGCTGCCTAGGCAATTGCTTCATAATCTCAAAGCCTGTACGGCGTATGGCACAGCTACTTTCTGCATTATATTGCACTTTCAATCTAAACCATCAGTGTTAACCCCCAATGGTGGCTGAGGCGGTGCCGGACATGTCGCAGGTGAAGGTTTCAACTCTGCCGTATGTACTGTGATGATATGTCTACTCGAAGTACCTTTACACGCTTCTGCTGAACAAGTCCCGATGAGTATCTAACCCAGTAGGACCATTTACGGCAAAAAAAGGCGCCAACTGCAACTTTGCCTTTGTTAGTCTTATTAGAGGTCTATCATTGTCAGGCTTGGGCTGACTCCAACCTGGATTCAGTTATCCTCGAGACTTCGTTCAACTTTCCTTGTCGTTAAATTGCTACCAAGAGGAGCATCCGTAAACATACGACCCATAGCTTGAAACTAGGAAAGTATATTTTAATCTATATTATAGTATCTCACGGCGGTCGCTTCTTGGCCAGAAAATGAGCCTTCTTTACTGAATCATGACACCAGAGATCCGACATCATCGAGGTCACAATTTGGTGATATTGCATTCAAGTCATCTGCAACGTAATCAACTGTATAAAATTGGTCAACACGCTCATCTGGGCCCGAAATGTCCTCTCCGACTACCGCTGGAGCAAGCGGCGGACCAAGTTTCACTGATTGGGTATCCGCGGTCTCGGGCATTATCGCCGCGGTGACTGCGCTGGTGACCTTGTTCACGGTTTACGCTGCTGCCCTACAACTACTATCACAACACCAGAAGTACCGGCACGGATTGTCCGACCAAGTCCTAGGGCCATGGAAGCCAAGAGTAGTGTCTTCGTCTCTTCTTGGGTTGCAAACCACACTATCCTCTCCGACAGTGAAACTTGAGAAGCTCCTCAACCAAAAATGGAGACCCCGCTTTGCGTATCCCTCTGGGTTCGAGAAGGGCTTTACTCAGAAGTCTGTTGATAATACCGGGGGAGGTAGAACTCTGGTTTTACCAAGAGCAAGTTGGGCTACCTTCCTGCAGGCGCTCGGAATCGAGCCGGAATCAGGTTCGATGTATGAGATGCAGTTTGAGTCAGAGCTCGTCAACGGGATGGTGCCCATGCGGTGGAATGGACAGGACCTGGTGGCAATTTGTTCGATGCTGGGTTTCCAGTCTAGTGAAGAAAGCCCGTCTTTCAAGACGCCAATGCCACTCCCAGTGCAGTGGCAAGGTCCACTTGGCTACATCCAATTTCGGAATGGGTTCGAATGCTGCGTCGCAGAGTTTCGCCGAAAGACGAACGTCTTGGATCAGGTCCATGTCAAGTTTCATCAACACTATCGCAGCCATTTGCCTTTCAACTGCGACTCCATTATTCCACAGCTTTGTCATTCCATTGGAGGCTTCTGCGTTGAGAAGGAGGGAAGAAAATCGCTATGTATTATTGGCGGTACCGATGTGGATGCTTTCGTGGACTTCCTCCTCATTGACGCAGGGGTGGAGGTTGTGGATGAAAGTGTTGACGGGTATGAGAAGACGGGGAAACAATCTGGCAACTCGGAGACTTCCGATACAATGAACGACGTGCTTCAGGAACTAGAGACCACGGTTATGCCGGAAGACGATATTCTTGAAAAAATTTGGGGTCTACCACCCCGAAACAACAAGAAGCCAACGAAGACCCCAGAAAAGGCCGGAGTACGTTCGGAACTTGTGGACGACATATTCGAAGCGGCAGCAAGAGAAAATAGGAGGAAAAGGAGCCAGAGAGAAGTTATCGAGCCCTGCCCAGGCCTTCTATCAGTCATTGTCGATGGTGAGCTTGTTGCCCATCGTGGTTTTAGGCTTTCTGAAACTCTCGAGTACCACCGGATCCCGACACACATCACCAAACTCGATGCTGAGCTCTATCCTTACAACTTGGGTGATATGTATATGAGTCGGGACACTCTTGTGGTCATGAAATCTGCCGTCCTCGGAGTCAAACCCCATGGTTTTTACTTCTCACCAGCCAAACTTCTTCGAGCTGATCTAAATGACGCCTATTTTCAGGCTAAAGATGGGCTCAAAACTAAAGACTTAGTATTCTTCAAGGCAAATCTTGAAGACTGGAACGGCTATGAGGAGCTCTACTGGGGAGCCGATCTTTGCAACGAAATGCAGCGACTTCGCAAAAGCGTGCGAACCAACTTTAGTGTCGAGGACATGGGTATCATGGCAAAGGCTGTCTCGTCCCTTGAAAACTTTGATTCAGGTAGGAATCATGATGACTTAGTTTGGGCACTTATAATATCCCCCAAACTCTTCACGGACTTGCTCAAGTTTGTCGGCAAAGCTGCAGGGCTAAAATTGAAGGCCTTCCTTGTCCGCTCTCTTCGAGTCGATAGCGAGAAAATCGATGATATAGGGTTAGAGCGGCTGCTGGACACACCAGACGGCGAGAAGCCGGACCGGGAGAACGACGATAACGACGAAGCGGCGGCGAATACATACAAGGTACCGTTGTGCAAAGGCGGTACGGTTACAGGTGCCCAGCTACTAGCAGCGTTTATTGATGTTTGCTTGCGGGTCTACTGGATTGAAAAGGGTTGGACAACTGACGTGCATATGTACGGTGCCGCAATTCCACCTACAGTCCTCATGTTCTAGAGCTGGACGAGGAGTTTCGCGGTTTCTAATCGGACAATACTGGGTGGTATTGGGTACAGCAACTCTGTGATTACAGTAAAAATCAACATACCGCCTAGAAGAATACATCCTCGAATCCGCTTCTCAAGTATCCTTTCCACTGCGCCATAAATATTTTTCGAAAACGGCTGTTGACAGACCCAAGGCACAAGATATGCGCCCTTATCGGTCTAGAACGGAGTCTGGACGGGGTGATTTACTTGAACTACGCCATCCCTGTTGAGGTTGAGTGTCAACGCTTTGCAATTGCATATATCCAGCACCAAAAGAAATTGAATCTTCTCAACGTTCTTGGCAGACACCGGCGCCTTACTAGCCTCCCATCTTTTTGCCCCGATTAGATTATACTCCCCGGCGACGAACCGAAAGACGACAAGACATGGCTGGTGCAGCTGAATAATCGCTCGGTAGCCTCCCTGATTCTCTTTGCCGCGTTTGGCTCGTCAGTTCCTTGTGGTGGCTCGCCAGTTCCTTGTGGTGGCTCGTTGGTTTCGGTAAGGTCGTTGTGAAAGGCTTATTATTCGACATGATCCATAAGGCGAGCCCGGAGTGCTATCATCGTGGGCCGGGCGCCAACAGTGGGCCGGAGGAATCAACACCCTAGAGGAAGGCGTAGAGCGCAGTATGTTTTTAAAAGCTCTACCCGGAGGGGTCAACTATAACATTAAGTGTCTAGCCTACGTGTCGATTCAAGAGGGTACAGAGGAAGATGTCATGGTCCGGCTTGAAAAATGGTGAGCGTGGAATCAGTCCGGTGCGGCAACGATTTCGCTTCTCCGCTCTGATGGCTCAGGACTAGGCGTCAACGTAGATGTAGCCAATACTACATTCTGGAGAGACCAGCCACTCCATAGTTTGGTTTTAGAACTACTATTAATGTCCAGCACTAAATGGCGCCTCAAAAGTCATGCCGAGGCCATGGATCTTCTCAAGCCGGTCCAGGGGTAGATGAACCAGAAGACCAATGAGCCAACCATGCCGGAAGCAGTTATTTGTTTGTGTCGTGTGTACAAATTGTGTTTCATGGTTTAATATAAAGGTAAATCGAATGATTAAAAGATATACACCATCGTTCATATTGTTTGGTGCTCGAAGTTTATGTTAGAAGGCGTTGTAAAGAATTGCACATTCATCGCGTGAAAGATAGACGAAACTAGGAGCGTTTACGATTATTGTAAAGGAAATATGCTTTTATAATATTTTGTTTAATCAGTTATAAAGATCGCTTGCGACTATGTATTCTCCTTCAAAGTTTATTATGTTTATTTTAACAGCGATGCTGAGAGCAAGGCGAGCTGACTCTCTCGACTCAACCTAACGACCAAGACCACCACCACTCGCTAAAACCTCCATGGAAAACCCGCCGCATGAGCGGATTCCTAACTTGTATAGCTCCCTTTATTACAGGAAGGGCGTGAGGCGTCCTCCCTTACAGCCAGGTTCTGTGGTGGGACCACATTAGCTTCACGGTCGGGTAGGCCTCTGGCCTACGACTGGAAGCCTTTTTCGGCTCTCAACCAAATCGTGACAAAATGGCTTCGCTCTTGTCTCCACGAATTGGCTATTCTCCAGTCGGGTACCGTATGTGTTCAGAAATGTGTATATTCAAGTGCCTGCCTTCTCTTTCCCAGCTGCCTCTTATCTCTCATTTCTTTCTGCTCTGCTTTGCGGAACACCGTTCTTCATCGAGTGTCATTCATCCAGTGTCAGCACGTGTCAATAGCATAGATATCAAAGAGTTTTATACGAAGAAGGCGCTTAGCCTCAGTAACGTTATGTATTTAGTTGTGTATTTCTAGCGGCAAGTGAAAAAGCCGCTGGGGATGCTTACAAAACAGGCGGGGATTTGCAGCCGAATCTCCGATGCGCCGCCCGTGACATCATGCAAAATGGTAGGTATTTTCTCACGTCTTTTGGAAAAGCGACAATGAGATGTAGCCACCGTGAAACAGAGTGCCAACCAAATCTTGCTGCAGCTCTATGGCGCTGCAACAAACAAAATTGGCCGTTGCAGTGTCGCATAGCATCAAATTTGTGATTGAGCTCGTTCTAAGAACATAGCAGCGCTGGAACGCGAGCTCGTTCTCTTGATATCTCTGCCTCTACGTTCGATCACACCACCAATAGTAATTGCGAGCGAATCGATAGGAATCCCGCGTTCCAATTAATTTTTGCCTTCTCTTAGACTACTCAAAACAATGTCCCAGGCAGATCATCCCGCCGCCTCCGCGATGTCTCCGGCCAGCAAAGCCCTACTTGCCCGCGTGCGCCAGATGGTGCCACCAATGCTCGGTTCCTTTCACAAAGGTAAGTAGCGCCATTAGATTCGGCTATTATCCGGTAGGACAACGGAAAAGACTACTGACGACATTCCCAGGCCAGCTCGGCCGCATCGGCGTCATTGGAGGCAGCGAAGACTACACAGGCGCGCCTTATTTTTCTGCCATTGCCAGTGCACGACTAGGATGTGACATGGTATGACAGCTGATCTCTTTGTGCCCTCTTCTCGTCCTCATTTAGCTGCGTATTTGGTTCCCCACTTACACTATCTCGCCCAAGTCCCACGTCATCTGCACGCCGGCAGCTGCGGCCGTGATCAAGACTTACTCTCCGAACCTGATGGTGCACCCGCTGATGCGGCAGAGCGAGAGTGCGGAGGGCAGCGCGAACCGCGACATCGAAAAAGAGGCGGCAGCCGTCGGCCGCCGCGTCGCCGAGCAGCTGCTGCCGCGACTGCACGTGCTCGTGGTCGGGCCCGGGCTCGGCCGCGACCCGCTCATGCAGGCCACTGTGGGCCACATCGTGGCGGCCGCCCGCAAGCAAGCGCTGCCGCTGGTGCTGGACGCCGATGCGCTGCTGCTCGTGCAGGCGCGGCCCGAGCTGGTGCGCGGGTACCCGCTGGCGGTGCTGACGCCCAACGTGGTGGAGTTTGGCCGCCTGGAGAAGGCGCTGGTAAAGGACGAGGGCGGCGACAGCGCCGCCGCCGCCGCCGCCGGCGAGAGCCAGACACACCGCGCCGTGCGGCTGGCCAAGGTCCTCGGCGGCGTCACGATCGTGCAGAAGGGCGAGGTGGACATCCTGGCCAGCGGCGACGGCGAGCACCCTCCGGGGCCCTACCTGTCTGACCTGCCGGGCGGCCACAAGCGCTCCGGCGGCCAGGGCGACACTCTGACGGGCAGCATCGCTACCTTCCTCGGCTGGCGCAAAGCATACCTAGATGGACTCTGGGACGGCGCCCGCGAGCGGCGCCTAGACGAGCACGAGCTGGTCATGCTGGCTGCCTTTGGCGGCAGCGCCATCACACGCGTATGTCCCATCTCCTCTTTTCTCACCCCTTCTTTGTCTTCTTGTCTCTACCGCTTGCTCTCATGTCTCCTTCTTTGCCTCTAAACTCAGACTCGACTTGTCCTATTTTCCCCCAAAAGCTAACTCTCCGTCAGGAATCTTCCCGTCTTGCATTTGAAAAGCGAGGCCGCAGCTTGCAGGCCAGCGACCTTACAGACGAGGTCCATACGGCGTTTCTCAACCTTTTCGGCGAGGTTGATGACGTAGAAGGAGCCAAGTTGTGAAAATGGGACTGCAAATAGAATATATATACTGTGAAAAGGTGCGCTTAAAAGGATTCCTGGACTTCTTGCTTTTCCCTAGAAACAGCAAATACGAAGGCGTAATACGCACCTGGCTTCTCACGTAAGAGACGTTTTGGTTTAGTCATATTTATTAGCCAGTCCTAACCATGTGCGTCTATGCGAAGCAGAACCCTCTGGGCCAGAAACCGCCATACTATCTAGTTAGAGGTGATAGCGATGCAGGATTACAAAGTATTACAGTAAACAGTGGTGAACAACGTGGAACGGCTGTATAGAGATCTTTATGTCTCCTCTTCTTCGTCATCCCCATCATTTTCATCGTCATCCTCTTTGAGCCTGGAGGTCAGAGTGTAGTCTGGGATACACCCGCTGCGCTGACGAGAGGATCTTTCCAAACTCTCGTGATTTAGCCATTCGGCAGCAGCGGCGTTATATCGTTCTTTTTACCCTTTGTATCTCTACCCAGTTCTTTAAACACAAATCAACCTTTAAATATTTCTTGTCATCCAACTCAAGCATACTCTTCTGTTGAATTACACATCCTTCGAGAAAGCTGGGATCGACGCTAGGTTCGCTTAGGTGGGAGCGAGATCACGCGACACAACTACATCGCATCTAAGGCGAAAGAGCAGCTGAAGTCCCCTTGCTTTTCTATGCCAGAGATTCTTCCAGCTTGTATTGGCAGCCACTACATACGGTTTATCCTGGCCAAGCCTCCCTGATGTTTATTGGCACCTTTACCATCTTTCGCTTAGTCTAGAGAATCTGCTTCCTGCTTTTCTTGCTAGGGTCTTCCATCTTTTCCCAAAGTAGTTCAGCCGTGTTTACACACAAATCCCATAAAAGTGAATATTGACGTTAGTCACCGATTGCAAGAAAAAAGAGAAATGTGAATATTTCAATCTCTTCTCCTTGATCTTAGTACATGTCAAACAACCGCTTGGTTGTTCTCACACTCCTTCGTGAAGATGACAGCCGTCGGAGGCCGTCGCGCTAGATGCAAGTGGCAATATGGTCACTTATCATATTCTACTTGAGATATTTTCGAGTTTCTAGAAAAACAGTCTGTTATGACCTGTTACAGGGCATGTGTAGTGAACGACCTCCCGACACCACGGCGAACGTAACAGTTGCAGCTTCTGGAAATTAAATGTGATAGCTGCGCACCTCCTGCACAAACAGCTGGCAGATGATCATGAATCACAATCGCAGCCTCACCACTTCAATATCTCGTATTCGACTACCGCCCCAAAACAGACGTGCCGCGTAAACATATATAAAAAAAATGGGTCAGCATTTTGTCAGATCTCATAACAAGTCAAGTCTACACAGACGTACCGATACCCACGTAGATTCGACAAAGGGTTAGCTATTGTTAGATTCTCCCGTAGCAGATGCCAGCAAGGTCAAAAGATACATTGCGGACTATCTTGCACTGCCCTCTAGGAGGGCAAGTATGCGCATGGGAGGTCAAGGGAGCGGATGCTGTGGCAGTCTAGTTAATTCCACATATACTCTTGTTTGGTGATGCTTACACAACTTTGGGAGGGAAATTAACATCCCCTTTCTCTATAATAGCTACCTGTATAAGTAGACAAGGACGCAAGGACGCAAAGACGCAAAGACGCAAAGACGCAAAGACGCAGAGACGCAGAGACGCAAAGACGCGGAACAGCAGTCATAACCCAACTTTCCGCGTTGCTCAGAAAGCTATTACGAATCGCGTCCGCCACCCGGTGAGCTTTTCTCTCCTTGCTGACTTCTGCCAGCGAGTGTCCTTCCCTTTTTGATCGTCTCTAGTGAGACAATCTCAAACGGTCAAGGGCGGCGAGAATGAGAGCATGCTCTGTAGAAGTACATAACAGAAACCCGAATCCAAAGGGGAAAGATTGTGGAGCATTCGTCTTAACTCTTCGAGAAGCTCCTACATGCAACGCTTACGAGTATATATATAGGGGAAAAGAAGTGAGAGAGTGAGACAAGACGAGGGCTGTGTTCCAAGCAAGGGACCTTTTGTACGTCTGCAAGTAGGCTTATGTTGCTTCGACTCCTACGCGTATTTGGGACCTCCCAGCTGCATGTCTTAGAAGTTGGTGCCCATGTTTCTCAGAAGCCGATTCGTCTAGTCCAGACCACAGGGCTTTCGTTGCTCAGAACTCAGAGAGACTACTTTCAGATGATTGGTCAATTTACTCTTTACTTTTTCTCTCTTTCTGCCCGTTGCTCGATTCAAGCACCCTCTATTTTCGTTTTCGTGTTTTCCAGTGGCGGGTTGGATGAAAGGAGATTTTTCTCCTCTCATCGTCTCAGTTTGTCTTTCGTCTCCCTGATCTTGCACCCGTTTTTCTCTACTTTCTTTACTTCTTCTTTTTCTTTCCCTTTTTTATCTACCTCCCTTGGCCCCCTTCATCCCCTCTCCCCTTCTTCACAAGACTTTTAGGACTCGTCCAGACTATGGGAACCTATTTTCCGCCAATATCTCCGCATCAACCAACTTGGTCCCATAGGGACATTTTTGTATTCTTGTCACGTAGATGCATCCGCTGCTCCCCGTTCTAACCAGTGTCCAGAGTGTATGCTCGAGAGAGCTGCTCGGCTACAGAGTATCTGTGGAGATACCCACTTTTTAACTCACATCTCAGCATTCGTAAAGTAGCTAATAGAGCTAAGCTGTGTCGCGTATTTTTGTATATGTAGTTTTTCGTGAAGCGAATTTGGATTTTTATTGCTCCCGAGATTTTTTTTAGGGCTGGCGACCCCCGTTAAAAAAAAGGCAAAAAGGCCCAATGCAACCCGGGCATACAACACGATGTAGTATGGCGAGAATTCTCGCGTTTACTTCCGCCTTCCCGTAACCGAGAGCGCATCTCCATCTCTACGCTTTCCAGTTTTCTATCCAGTGCAGCTAGATTCCCAAGCAACTAGGTGAAATTGTCCGATGCATGATTTTCCCAGACTCCCGGGACATGTTACCAGCAAGCAGGTTCAACTGGACTGCATTTCATAGGCATACCAAGAAATAGAATGAGATGAACGCATGGAAATATCGGATGGCCAAAAGTCAAGACGATGGCGGGTGGCCAAACGCACCTGGATCTGGCCTTCCAGATCCAGTCTTGTCTTCTTTTGTTTACTTCTTCGCGAGCCTCTGCACGTAAGGTCGTCGGATATGATGGACCTTGTAGCATGCATTGTACTTCATATTTGCAATATTCATTTCGCAAAATACCATCCCACGTTTCGTTTCACGCCGTTGCTTTTTCTTTCTGGGATATGTCCTCTTCATTCAACTGGAGCTCTTCATTCCACATCTTCATACAGAGGATAGCCCTGCTAGTCATGACAAAAGCCATGCTTGCTCTCTGCATAAGCGTACGTATGCCCTGCTATTACCATGTGTCTTGTGTTTGGCCCCCATCCATTGCCATTTCTCTTTCTGCTCACCGTCGAGAATATCTTTTCCTTGGTTAGTGGTGGGATCTGCGTCAGCATAGCCATGTGCGATGGTGGCGTTCGGTCTCTGCCGGCACTGAGTATCATTGCAACTGCATCCTGCAAGACGCTACGTACATCATGCATGCTGCGGCAGATACACGCTGCACCGCACGTACGCAGCGTGCATTGCATTGGCAATGCAGTGTTTTACACTGGCCAGATACTGGCCATGCGCTGGCCATGAACTGTGGTGCAGTGAACGTTAGAAACTGTTGAACACGGTGCGAGGCTAATACCACATTGTTCGGAACAGCGCCTTCTTGACAGAGGACGCTGTTACATGCCAATGTCCATCCGCTAAGATTTACAATATCGGACGAGTCATTCGCCTGTAGGCTGGGTTCCCTTGAACATGCTGCGAACAAGCAGCAGGAATTGGGGGCTTTTTCTGCCATAAGTCATGCCGAGGAAAGCATATATACACAGATACTCTGCTTAGGAGTTCGGCTACTTACTTTGTGAGACTGAAGTAGAAAAAGTCGTAGCCTATGCCGACTTATGTATTGACCGGAGGTTCCCCGGATCC
Source organism: Hawksworthiomyces lignivorus (assembly GCA_002917075.1). Classification (NCBI taxonomy): domain Eukaryota; kingdom Fungi; phylum Ascomycota; class Sordariomycetes; order Ophiostomatales; family Ophiostomataceae; genus Hawksworthiomyces; species Hawksworthiomyces lignivorus. The sequence goes on along the minus strand of NTMA01000009.1, from coordinate 313,333 downwards.
ATGGCACAAGTGCTCTGTGGCCGACCATGCCCTGCGGTGCCCACCTGTCGTCCTCAAAGCTGCCTATGGGTTATTTTTACACGCCGCCCTCGAGTATTGACCGTTGATGTCTTGGGGACTCTTTTATCTCTTCTCAATCCAACATGTCCTTCATATTCAGCTCCTCCCCTCTTTCTTGTTCGCCATTTTAGTCTCTCCTTGACCGGTTGAAAAAATGACAAGTCAATCCGTTAACTCCCATAGTCGCACATCCCTCGGCACGTCTTTGCAGGTTTTTCGCCCTCGGTGCGGAGAGCACTAGCTCACTAGGCGTTTGTTTGTAGGCGTTGAGACTGGGAGACTGGGCACTAGTTTTACACCGTACTGTGTTGCCAGCCCGGCACTATTTGTCGTTGAACACATTCTGAAGTGAGGCTAGTGTCCTCCTATCCCACAATTTCACCGTTTACATAGAGCGCGGCGTTTCCTTTGGCGGGACTTTCCTTTCCGCCGCTCCTAGTACTGAGCCGTCAGCTTAGTCCCGCACAAACCACATAAACCTGCTCTATTGACTTGTGCATTTTTTGTGTGCACTATGTAGTGGTCCAGGCGAGGTGTGCATGTCTATTGGTCTTACACGTATGTTCATAGTCTCCAGTTTACATAATCTTGGGATCGCACCCTGCGCAAGTCCAACGGCCATCTGCTGCGCAGTGCTTAAGTGTCCCGAGTACGTAATTATGCAGCGCGTGTGAATGTGTGGGAATATGCGCATGCGCATCGTACGAGTAATTACACTACCGTGACTACGTACTAGCTGCTAACGTCCGGAAGTAAACCGCGCCCTAGCTATTCCGCGTCCCCCGGCAACCCTTAACCCTCCTTATCGCAGGACTCCTCCCATCATTTGCTCTATCCTTGCCTCAGCGGCGCGCTTGTAAGTTTTTGAGTACATATACGTAACTCATAGCGTCTGCGGCAGCGCGGAGTACATGTCAAGTACGACAGACACACGCAGGCTTGCTCATGCCCCGTACGTGGAGCTATTCGTACTGCGTAAGGTAGCTTGCAGCTCGACTCCAATCCCTAAGCCCTCCTTGCATCGTCCACGCACCCACTACCCATGTTCATCCTTGTCGCTTGGCAGAAGCGACGGCGCAGACGCAGGGATGCAGACGGCCGTGCGCTGCCAAGTTTGTTTCGTTTTTAATCGCCCAGGACGTGCAAAATCTCGTTTTGTCCATTCTCCTTTCAGCGTCTGGTCTTTTTGCCCTGTCTTTCCCCTTTGTCATTTCCTACATTACTTGCCCTTGTATGGAATTAGTACGAGAAAAAGGTGCAATAAACTGCTTCGTCCTTTTGTTTTAGTCTACCAGGACATTCTTATAAGGGAACAGCCAAAGAGCGTCAGTAGTGTACTCGTACGTGTACGCCGTACATTCTGACCAGTCCCGCTGTGTATGGACAGAGGCTCATAATACGAGTGCCCTTGAGGCGTATGGCTATTGGACTTTGTGATCGCCTTTCTCTGATTCTCAATTTTCTGGGCGATCTCTGAGAAGAGCAATCGGTGGGCGTGGAGGAGCGGGAGTCTGTTCTCCCACGCGTCGTCTGTCTGTTCTTTTTCCTCCCACGAGAATCTTCCGAGTCGAGAGCAGTTGTCTGCGAACACAGCTGCAAGAAAACACATGCAACCGTAGAATTACCATCCCAAACCATACGCACAGCCTTTTCGGATGAGCTCACGGTCTGCCACCACCATTTCTCTGTGGTAGCACCCACCGCGCAGAACTGGACCTTCTGGCCATCCAAGACATGGCCCACTTCCTTGCATACAACACCTACATACCTGTACATACATACTTTTGTTTCTTTTCTCTGTGGTGTTTTCTCTCCGTACTCAGCGTCCTGTGCTGGTTACCGTATTTCTGGTAGAATTCACGCGCCTCTCACTACGTCGCTTGTTTTAAATCTACTCTCTGCTTTCGCATACACAAACGAAGGAGGGATGCCTTTTTGTTTCCGTTGGCCTGGGTTTCCTCCGCATCCGCTTTGACCAAAAGCTTGCTTGCTTCTGCTGGGCATTCTCCCGCGCGGGATCAGCGAGACAGACACACTTCGCTACACACCTCGCTACGTAGGGCCTACTTTTGTAGCCAATCTTTGTCGATACAGCTTCACTTTCTTTGGGGCCATATTTCTTCTTTGTCTTTCTCCTTTTTTTTTTTTTCTTATTCCAACTCGATATAACCCGTTTTATACATATCGTACATTTGGTCCTCACCCACATCTACGGAGTATGCTCTTCGCTTCTGTGCAAAGTTTTAATCGTAGCAATAGCAGTGCATACAGCACATCTCTTCGGACCCATCCAAATCCGGGTACAAGGCTAAACGCATGTCTTAATTGTACCAGGAATCGCCTGCGGCGTGTGCTTGTTGTCCTCTGTAGGCTTATGAGCTGAGACGGGGGATTTGTTGTTTTCTGGCTCTCATGTCCATTCTGAGAATCGTTGCACCACGAGTCCCGCAGGGCTATTCTCTTGCGAAGACGCCTCGGCTTGCACCCTGGCCGGTTTTCATTTTCTTGATTCTAGCCTCTTCATACATCTAGCCAGAGCACGTCGTACATACACGCTCCTTTACGTAGCACGCACAGTAGTCGTAGAATATGGGGCAAAAGTGACGCTTTTTAACCTGGTCATGATCAAAGCGCAAGAGTGCCGGGGGTTTGTCTTTTTCCCCTCTGGTCAACTGCCTGTCTCCTATGCAGAAAACGGTTCTGCTTCTCCACAATATATATGCTCCACTATCACCCATGACTACTCGGTACGGACAAATAAGTGCTTCTTATTTTATTTTATTTTTCGTTTTGCTTCTTTTGTGCTCTTCTTTCTTCACATTTGTCCTCCCCTTGCTTGATGCTAAGGCACAAAAGCCTGGTCTGGTCCTGTTCATTTCCACCAAAGAGGCAGTCTTCAAGGTTTTTCCGCATGGCAAAGAATCATGAAGAGTACCTTTTTTGTTTTCGTCTTCCAATCGTCATCAGATATATTACACGTGTAGCTGTTGTGCTATCTGCCGCATCATACTGTCGTTCGCCTACATATTTGTAAGGTAGTTGTATATACTTATATACTGTAGAGTACAGGCCGTCCGTATGTCGAATTGGCGCCCATCTCGGTTCTGGCTACATACGATGGTGGCCCGGCCTATATTAGCGCATCATAGGGACAGGCCGGCGAAAGCCTAATTTAGGAGCACCGCCCGGGACAACCAGTCGCCCGCTAGCTCTGCCATTGCGGCGTTGCAGCTGCCTATAATGTCAACGCGGACAAGCATACATCGCAGTCAAGTCTAGCTATGACCTTTTTTGATGCCAAGCTAGTCAGTGTCTTGTCACAGGTTGTGTAATGGTTTGCGGCACCTTTACCGACGCAAAGCACCGTGCTGCCGTGCATATGTGACCTATCAATTCACCTGAGATGCCAACAGAGCTCGCGTCAACCAGATGCGCTGAGCGCAAGATGCTACATACACGAATCAGGCCAATTAGTTCAGCTAGATATGCTAGCTCTGTATATATTTGTAAAATAACAGGCACTACTTGCCCTGTATGAGGCTAGTGGGAAAGACACCAAGCAGAAGGTGATTAGTCGGATTGCCTCTTCTGTCTTGTCCTTGAATCTTGCTCCTCTTCTCGTCCTCGTCCGGTTCTCCTCACTTTGTCATGTTTTACTTTTTCTGAATATTATTCTCGCTCTGATGACATCTTGATGATGAGTATATCCTTGAAACGAAGACAGAGAGGACCAGTTGAAGCAAGGAGCAAGGAGCGTAACACGATAAGCGTACAGAGGGCCTAGATGCGGAAGCCCGGCAGAAAAAGAAACATCAACAAAAAAGAGCTACAGATCGACAATCTGCTCCGCCAAGAGAGAGGAGAAGCTCCTATTATTACAGATGTGTCTTGTATTTGCGACCTGGCTTACCGCAACTCTTGCTATCCCCTCTCCTATGTCGTAATACGCTGAGTGCACCTTAGTCGTGCTACTACGATTCGTATGTACAGCTCAATGCAGCGTGCACACTTCGCACCACCAACCCTGATGACGATCTCCCGCCCTCGCCTTTCCCCTCCAGCTTTTGCACTTTTGCTCAACCAGATGTTCTCTGCTTATGGCCTTCCCGTTTCTGCGCAGTATTACGTCGTGCTCTCCTCGGGACGGATCTTCGCTGCAGTTTGCCCTCCTCTTCCTATCCTCTTTTGAGTCTATCCGCGCCCAGATTTCTTTATCCACTCTTCCCTCCCACTCTCTCCCCCTTCCTTGTCCATCCCCTCCCCCTCGTCTGTGTGATTTCGGAGTATGAGAGTGATTATCAGCAAGTGTCCTCTCTCCCTCGCGTCTCCCCCACCTGCTACGCACCTGCAACGGCATCCCTTTGTATTATGACGGTGGTGTGTTTTCGTCCCCATCTGGGATACAAAACGAGGCCATCCTAGGGACAGCTGCCCGTCAAGCCGGGGCCAAAGCTTTGGAGCACTTTGGTCAGTACCTTGATTTGCATGTTGATTCGTCGTGCGCCGACAGATCAGGTAGAACAGACTGTGGCAAAGGGGAAGAAAGAGATGACAGACAGATCAGAAGCTATCGCGCAAGAGATCTGCTGTGGAGAGAATATGCAGATTTTGCTTTTCTATCGTAAAATACTATACTCCATACAAGCATAGGGCCTGTTAAGCCTCTCGTGTTTGGGCCTTTTTTGTCCCTCTTTTCTTGTCTCTGATCCTTGTCTTAATCCTTGCCCTTGGCTGCAACTATACCTATTCTCCATTTGTATTTTCCTTTTGCCTCCCCTCTCCGCCCGTCTCCTCCTAAGAAGGATCTATCTATTCTCTTTTGAGCTGTAAGTGGAACCGATGCCATTGAGACACAAGAAGGAAAGACAAAAATCACCTCGTCGTTCGTCACTCCCTTTCGACTCTTGTCTTTCGATCTTATATGAACCCCCCTGGTTCCGCCACATCTCCAGAAACCAAAGCTGCAACTTTATGCACGTACTCGCATTTTTTCTTTTCTCCTTTTTTTGCTTATTCTCTCTTCGATGTCTTGACCCTCGATTTTCTTTGTTTATCTATTTCTTCATCCTTGTCTTTGGATGCTCTTCTCTGCTTCCGCCTCTCCCTTCTCCTCCACTTGCTCCTCTCACATGCTTCTCACTCCACTTACACGCAGACAACACGACGCAGACTCACAACAGAAACACTGCAAACCAACACGACGAGAAGCTTCACGATCCATCTCGCTTGTCAACGTCGTATACGCAGGACTCACCGCGTCACGGGCTCTCGCATCTACCAAGTCTTTCTTGTTGCACTCGAACTGGGTCTCTTATTTCCTCAGCTCCATCAGAGTGCACACATCACGCATTCTGTCCTCAACACATTTTCTCAGCCCCTTCTGCTTTGCTGCCCGGATTTGTTCTTGCTATACCGACAATTGTCTGCTCTTTCATTTTTCTTTTGTTCGAAAAGTTTTTCCATCCTTCCGTTGCCGTCGAAAATCGCCAGAAATCCAGCCAATCCTTTTTTTTCCGCAACGTCAATCCGCGTCTTCCCCTTGTGTAATTCCATTGGATTGATTTTCTTGGTTCGCCTTGACGCGGTCGTCCAAGAACCAGCATTCCAGAGCCCAGAACAGCCCAGCCTCATTAAAAACAAAGAAAAAAAAAACGCCCACAGACCAGAAACCAGAGAGCATCCCAATACCACGCTGTCTCATGGCGTAGCCCGCTGTCCTTGGTGCCATTCCAAACTTCCCCTGCCTCTCAGCTTTTGTATTACGTCTCTTCCTTGTTCCTTGCCGCAGTCTAATTCCACGTCTTCCGTGTCGTTCGGTTTGTTCTTTCTCTCCCATCTAGACAAGCTACGCTTCACCTGTCGGGAAATTGGTAATTCAGCTATAAGCCTACGTCTGAGACGACCACAAACTCAGCCCACCAGCTGTCCCGGCTTGGATGTTTGGATCTTTGCCTTCTCTGAAGAAGACTTCGTCACAACTGCTCTCTCCCTTTCATTTTCTCCTATTAGTCAAAACGAACGAGGACTACCCAATAGGCCAATTCTGTTCTTTCTGTAGATTTGCGCTGATTGGGCATTCTGTCCAGCCTCCTTCTCAATCTTGGCCCTGTCTCACGTATTTTCGGATTGTCTCTCTCTCCAATATTTCTCTATTTTCTTTTTTTTTGCCCTTCCTTTTTCGTCTCTTTTCTTTTTCTTCTCGGACAACTAGGAACCCACTCCTTTGCTCATTTGCTAGGGGGTTCTGAATCAGTTGCTTGATACGCGGTCAGCTTACACGACTTTCTATATGCCGGACTTGCTGCTGTGAGTCGTCTTCGCGCTACGACGGCCGTACTTCGAGCCAGGCACGTCGTTTCTGCTCCTCCTTATCCACGCATATGATGTAAGGTAATTCTTTTTTTTTTCTCTGCCTTCTTTTTGCTTTTAAGTCCCTTTCCCCTCCCTTCTGTGTCTAGTCTTGCTTTTGCTGGATCGGTGCAAAATCATTCATCGCCATCTTCCTGGTGGTGAGCTTGTGAGACCGTGTACCACTTTCAGGAAAGGGAGCAGGAAGGGTGATACAGAAGAGAAGGCCAGTTTGTAGTTTGTCTTCGGAAAGGGACATTCCAAGAGTCTTTCCTTGAAGATTTCAACTACTGGGACTTGTTTTCTTGGTCGTGTCATCAAAGCGCACTTTTTGAACGTGCACAACTGACATCACGGACCCGTTAGATCTTCACCGTGCACTACTACTAAACAATGGCAAACGGCATCGACAGGCTAGAACGCCTGTTCAACAAAAAGAAGCATGCGGCTACCCGAGCTTCTGCGGAAGCCGGCAAGCCCAGCAGCTTGGCCAATACGTTGGCCAACACGTCTTCCTTATTTCCTCTTCGTAAAGGAACTGGGACCACAGTCTTCGGTTCCTCACGCTCATCCGCACCGCAAGAATTGCATTTCCCTTCACCATCTTTTATTCGCCCTAAGACAACAAAGATGCTTCCCCGAGAAGACTCTGTTCCCGCCACTTCTCCACGACCAGCAACTGCAGGTCGGAGCCAAAGCGTATCAGACCCAGCAAACTCGGCCATGACTCCGTTCACGAGGGGATTCGTTCCTCTTCCTCCAGGAGCAGCAACGATAGCATCAGCAGGTGTCACACCATACCGTGACTACACTGGTATCAAGAGAAGCAATACGACCACTCACAAGCGCTACTCATACATCGAGATTCCGTACTCGCTGGATGATCCCATAACTAGTGCTGTTCCTAATATCAACGTTAGCGGAAGCAGCAACAGCAGCAGCAGCAGCCTCGGTCACGCCCATCTACACCAACTGCCAAAGCGGTCTTCGTCTCTGATGCTGCGCCGTGATGTTTCCATTACGCCTCTGAGTAGTTTCAGCAACTACCAACCCCCGCGCTCACGAAACTCAACGGTCATCACCATCAGCTCTGGCGAGGTTAGCCCGGCGTCTATTCCACAGACGACAACGCCTGCCGTCCCCTCTTCTCCCAAAGTCGATCACACTGCGTTGCATATTCGGCTAGACAAGTTAGAGGGCTTGCCGGATCTCCAGGACCTACAGCCGCTCTTCTTACAACAGCAACAGCAGCAACAGCCACAACCGGAACTACTTCAGATCGGCGCGCCACCGGCTCTGCAACATGACGAGAGCAGCGGTGTCGAGATGGCAAAGAGTCCGACTCAGTCAACGCCTGCTTTGCCCACGACATCACCCGAGTCATCGCCGACAGCACCTGCAGCCGCAGTCCAGCCTGCTCTAGCTCCAGAAGCGCCTCCTGATCTAGCTGACGTGAAGGACGTTGTGCTATCGGCACTGCAGCCCAAAGATGATGTGGAAGCGGTTGCCGCAAGCAGGAACAGGAATTCTAGGACGCCCTTGCTGCAGCGCGACTCGGTCTTTTCTATTGTCCTACCACAGCAGAGCACTGTCAGCCGAGACAGCAAGTCGTTGCCCGGGTCGCCGCGCCGCCGGTCGCGCGTCGTCCGTCGGCCCATGTCTTTCCGCTACCAGCGCCATCTCCCCGTCCAGCCTACGCCGTCTTCGCCCAGCTCGGTCCTGATGGAGCCTAACTTGGGCGACTTTCTGTCTCTCAGTGATGATGATATTGCCGAAAGCGTTCCCGCTGCAGCTGCTGCTGCGGCAGAGCCGGCAAAGAGTGCGGATACGGTAGACACGCCTAAAACTCCTCCTTCTACCGCTGGTGCCGCTCGGGAAGCAGACACCCCCAAGAAGGGCGCACTGGCACTGAATAAGCCTCTGCCTCCTCCGCCACCCCCTCTATTGTCTACGTCGCGTATATCGCGTGCGTCGCCGCCGTCGCCGCCGTCGCCTGCGTCTCCTATGCGGAGACCCACACTCCAGCGCGAGGCCACGCCGCCGTCGCGCCCGCCATCCTTCAATGCGCCACCGCCGCCCCTACATATTGCCGCCTTGCTTCCGGCTATGCCTGTTCTGTCGACGCCTCTGTCTGCAGGCCGGCCTCGGACTTCGGCAGGCCAGGCGCGCATGGCGGCCGCATTTGAGATTGCGCGCATCGCCTCGCAGTACAGGTTTGACCTGGCCTACATCGCCAGCATCGAGCCCAAGAGCACCACCCGCCCCCAGTCCTCCCCTTCTCCGACGACAGCGGGTGCTGATGCAACGGCGCCCCTGTCGCCAGCGCCCCTGTCGCCGGGACCTCTGTCGCCGGCACCCCTGTCGTCGCCCAGGCAGACGCTCTCGCGCACCAGCAGTATGGCCAGCCACATCAGCCGGGGCCGCCGGACGAGCCGCGCCAGCCAGGCCAGCAGCGCGAGCGCCGCCCACAGCCGGTGCAGCAGCACGGCCACAGCGCGGACGGCCACGATGCCGCCGGCGGCGGGCGCGAGCCGTGGCAGCTTCCACAGCAGCTACGGCAGCCCGGCGCCCATGAGCCCGCACCCGTCCGGCCTCGAGGCGCAGTTCCTCGCCGCCTACGGGCTGGCCACTGTGCAGGCGCCCTACAGCCTGTCGGCGCCGACGCACGCCGAGATCTTGAACGCGGATCGCTGGCTCGTATTCACCGAGTCGGATGCCAAGCCGGCCGAGTTTGCCCGCGGATACGGCTGCGCGTTCCAGCGCAGCCGCGCATCGGCGCCGCTCGCGTCCGCAGAGGCGGTGCCGCCTGTGCCGCTGCTGCCCCAGCTGCCTCAGCTGCCCCAATTGCCCCAGCTCTCTCAGCTGCTGCACTACTCTTCTTCAGATGCGAGAGACCAGCGGCGCCCGTCCGTCGACAACTGCGACAGCGGCCTCTTGCTTGGCAGTGGCAGCAGCAGCGACTGTGCCTTGCCAGGCCCATACAACTGCGGCATCGTCTTCGTGGCCTACCGCCGCAAGGAGGCGGTGCTGGCAAGGCAGAGCGGCACAGACGACCTCGAGGCCCTGCACCGTGACGTCGCCGCCTTGGTGGACAAGATCCTCGATACGCAGGTGCAGCAGTAACACCAGCAACACCAAGCATCCAAGGCCGGGTCGTAACTCGGCAGGACGCACAAAAAGGCTGAAAATGCGCAGGCTGCATAAGTATGGCCCAACATAGCAATCACTTTCACATGGCCTAGGCTGCCACACATGTAACACACACATCCATCCTGCATCTGGTTGTGGCGTTTTCTCATTGACGTATTTGATTTATTATTTGTATTGTCTCTTTTTTTGGCGAGAAATGACTGCATGAGTGTGGCACAACAGAATACACACGTTTTAAGATACCAACAGATGGAGCTTCCCGGGCAAAGATACCATGGTTGAGTGGAGGAAAAGGCACACATGGGGAAACGGAACGGGGACATGAATATGAGATATATACGCATGTACTATGGAGAGCAAGGCGTCATTATGACCATCATGTACTGCGTATGCGCTGCTGCTTGGACGGCGGCGCAGCTCCAGCGCAGCTTCACGAGAGCGCGCAAATTAAAAATAAAAAACAAATATTTCAAGCGATTCCATCCCAACGCGTACACTTTTTGCTATCTCGTGAACCAGTGACCGTAGACACCTTTCGAATTTAGAATTACATTGAAAGAAATGTAGGGTATCTCTTGAACATCTGCCCATAGAGGACGAGACCCGTGGATAGTATAAATATCTGAGTTGGCACCCACTGCCAATTTTTTTTCCCTTGACCAATCCCGGGTACTTATCTAATATCTGCCTCCTTATCTCAGTCTTGCAGCGTGAAATCCCAGGGCGCAAACGCCTTGCGAAACGCGGCGACGTCGGCCGTTTCCTCGGCCTCAGTCTGGGCGCAGTCCTGCCAGATGGTGCGCGTCTGCTCGAGCCCGAGTAGCTTGGCCACCACCTTGCGGCCGTACTGCAGATCGAAGCGAGCGTCCTCGTCTAGCCGCATCACCAGCGTCTTGCCGACGATGCGACCGCCGCCGGGTGCCGTGCCGCCGCCGCGCCCTTGTTCCTCGCCGGCCTCGCTGCTGTCGGGCTCCTCCGCCCAGATCCAGACGCGAAAGTAGTCGCCCTGGATCGGGCGGAAGTCGTCGCTCGCCCCGTCGCCAGCGGAGAGCACGGCGGCCTCGTCTTCCAGCGGCGGCAGCTTCAGGTTGGCCGCCTCGATGCGGAAGGCCGCCTCGACTAGGCCGCCACGCACCATGCCCGCAGGCACGGGTACCACCTGCCAGTGCACGTGCACGTTACGGGCGCGGCTGATCTCCCAGGTGACGGCGCCGAGGCGCTGGCGCGAGGCACCCGCCAACATGGCCTGCAGGGCTTCGCGGAAGCGGCTCATCTCGCGGTAGGTGGCGGCCGCCACCACGGCGCCGCTGGGCGCGCCGGGCGCCTCAGAGTGCAGGGCGCCGGCGGAGATGGTAGGCGCGTGGCTCAGCGGCACGATGAGCATGTGGCCCGGAAAGGCCAGGCCCTGCTCGGCAAACGTGGTCGGCTCTGGCAGTGGCCCCTTGGCCGTGGCCAGGTAGGCGTCGTTACCGATGCTGGCGACCATGTGGGTGGGCAGGTTGGGATTGGACAGGCAGAAGAAGCAGCGGTCTGGGCCGGGCGGCGGCGAGCGGCGCGATCGCTTGTTGCCGTGGCGACCACGACCGCCGCCGCCGTGGTGGTCATCGCGGGCAAAGCGCGAATAGGGTTCCGGTTCTAGGGCGGCGCGCCGCTTGCCGCTACCGCTGTTCGCCGAAGCCCGCTGCAGAAAGGGCGACGGCGTGCAGCCGGCAGGGACGAGCGCCGGAGGCTCGCGCGAGAGGGCGAAAGCGTAGAGTGACTTGGCCTTCTGCGGGTTGCCCCAGGCGGCGAGCGCCAGGAAGCGGGTGACATCGACGGCGAGGGAGTGCGACTCGTCGGGCCGCTCCGGGTGGAAGAAGCCCTCGCGCTCGTAGAAGAAGGAATCTTCTTCGCCGCCGCCCTCGCCGCCGCGCAGAGGCGGTGCCGCTGTGAGGTGGTACCGCGGCCGCAGAGCGACGACGAGGTCCGCGATGCCGTCGCTCGACGGTAGGTCTCGGGCCGGGTCTAGGTCGGCGGGTAGCTGCACCTGCGACCCGCGCCATACGCCGCGCGGCCACGCTGCCGTCAGCAAGATGTCGGCGCCGTGGGCACCCTTCAAGGATGACGCGTCAGCAGCGGTGTGGAATGGCAGACACGCGTCGGTGGAAGGCCCTGCGCGCGCAACGTCAGAGCCGTCGTCGAGCACACCGCCGAGGGCCACGATGCGCAGCCCGTCTGCCGTCTTGGTCACGCTGCGCTTCCCCAGGTAGTGCAGGTTGGGGCAGAGGTCCTCGGCCGCCTCGTCCTCCTCTGCGCTGCTGCTCCGCTCCAGCCGCTCGGCAATACGTGGCGGAAACGGCCGCGTCCCCACCGTAAAGTAGGTAGACACGGGCACGTCAATCTGGCCAGCCAGGAGCCGGTCGACTTCATCATCATCTACCTCACTAAACAGATTACCCGTGGCAATGCAGCAGGCAAATTGGTTCTTGGCATGCAAGGCGGCCAGCTTCTTGAAGGCGGCCGTGAGGTGGCCGTTCACAGAGCCGAGCACAATTCTAAAGGATCAAATGGTTAGCATCTGAGTTTCTTGAGACCAAAGTAATATCAAGTAATTTGCATACACTCTGGGAAGATGGATCATTTTGACAAGTAAAGGCGAGGATGAATAAGATATGACGATAGGCTGAGAAGAGAGAAGACGAAAGTGGTAGTAAGGCTAGGAGAAGCAGTTGCATCAAAGGAATGGAACAGAAAGAAAAACCAAAGTGGTCTTACAGTTTGGAAGACATATTTTGTCTGTGTATGTTCTTTTCCTGAAAGGCAGGTGATTCAGTGATGGCCGTCGAAGGAGCTAGGATTCGTCACTGCTGGCTCCTCTCGTCAGATGTGAGTGAGCTGCTGGGATCATAGAGTTCGCGTGCTCTCGAACGCAAGCCTCAATCAGATGTGAGTCAATTAGCGTCTCAGAGCAGTATCTGAGAAAAACTCAAATACAAGGAGAATGGTGCCGTGTAGAACGGCGTGCTTCACTAGGAAAAGAGAAGAGGAAACGCTTGAAGGTCAAAGCATTCTTCTTATGAGAAAGAGCGAGACCGTGTCCATCCCCCAGTGTTAGATTTAAAAGAAATGCTTCCTGCTGCTTCACTGTTATTTGTATAATTCATGTATATGCCTGAAATCATCTAGGAGTTGTTCGTAGGCCAGTTGTCGTTTGGGCTTTGTGACAAATGCTCCATGACTTCATTAACAAGAGACTCTACCACTGATCGAGCCGCTGAAATGTAGTTATTCTCATGCCTCGCAAAATTTCGAGAATATCGTTTAATCGCATATGTTGCATTTATTATCGTTATATGCGATTAATGGGGTTTGCTTCCCCAGCAACCAACCAAAGTCAGTCAAAACGCCCCTTTTGTTTACTTGCAGCACCAAGACTCGACAGATATATTCGCCGCAAGCATATCCTGTCGAGGAAACATATCAGGTGGTACGGAAGTTAGTGTAACCACCTACAAAATCATGACTGCTGGAATGAAATGGCGGTTAAAGATCTTGCAGTGGAATAACAGTCTAATTCTACTGTCTAGAACAACGTGCCCAAGGAACCTATGCGGCGGCGTATTCAACGCCTTCACATTATACAATTCCTCAGAATCTTACAAGAAAGTATGAATCAGAATGACAATTCAAAATCAGTGCGCCAGGAAAGACGCAAAGCAAGCCATTGAAAAATGATATCAATTGAATCTCCCGAATCGTCAAGCAGAAAACAGCAATGTCCGCAATCAAGAACAGACCAAAAAAAATACACAAAAAGTAGAACCAAACGTCACAGGAGTAGACGACATAGACATCCTAAAACATCTCCTCTTTTTTTCCCTTCTCTTTCTCTTCATTTATCCTTCGTCTCACTCTTTCTCTCATTACCACACCTTCTCGCTCGCCCTCTTCAGTGAATGCGAAATGCAAGTGCAAAAATATGCATTGATGATGATGCAAATGCTCTCTTTTTGTGCCCCTTTTACAAATAAAGGGGTAAATACGACAATGCCATATGCTATGCCAAACACCTTTGTTTTCAAGGTGTGAATGTAATTTTTGGTTCTATGTCGGTTTCGCCGACTCTAGGGCAGTAATAGAATAGAGAGCAACCAGAGGTCACTTGTAAATATTGCGGGCGATGCGGTTTTGATGTGGGTTTGTTCGTGTTCGACTCGTGTACAATGGTTGTGTGTAGCTCAAGGTTGGTTGGTGAGCGTCGTATCGCGTGCTATGGAGAGCACAAAACATGGGATTCAACGTGCTGATGGAAATTGGATATAAAACAAAAAAAAGAAATAGAATCGGTGAAAAAATGCGCTAGTACAAGCAAGAACCGCGCCGAGTAATGAAAGTAAGAATAGAAAGGAAGCAAAATGCCAAAGTGCAGTCCAATGGGAACCAACTCCTAGCCGCCAAACCTGGCAATGAATTTGAAAAGAAACATGAGCCAAAAAAAAGGAAATGTGTCAATGATAAGACAGTATTGTTACACCTTCACAGTCCCGGAAAAGAATGATGGGACCGTGGGAAATAGAAATGGTGGAGCTGGAAAGAGCAGAGATACACATCTTTCAGCAGGACCCAGGATAGACGTCTCTCGCGAGTTCTGACGTCAATTAGTATGATGCCATACGTCTGGCGTGACCACGATCGCTGCCGAGAATTGGCGAGGCTCCTATCATCATGACTGGTGACGAGTCCTGAGACATGGTCATGCTCACTTGCATCGACCGACCAGGCGCAGTCGGCGACGACACATCATTGAATTCGTAGAAGGACTTTTGCTGTTTCTGGTTCTGGCACTGGTTCTGGCTCGCATCGCGCTGGCCAAACGCAAACGTCTGGGCACGGTGCAGGCCCTTCCGGTTCTGCCGCAGCCGGCCCATTTCCCGCTCGCAGGTGAAAGCGTGCTCGGCAGCATCCATTTCCACGTACGCCTGGGGATAGCACCGGCTCGGGTGCGCGCCGAAGAATCCACTGTAGCCGCCGTCCAGAATGTAGAGCTCGGGATACGTCAGGCGCGGGTAGTGCTCCACATTTGCAGCGCGGTCTTCGGCGCGAATGTGACGCGCCATCAGCGGAGCACGGTGGGCAGAGTACTCGCAATGCAGAATGATCAGCGTGCGGCCTTGTGGCGGTGTGCTGAACAGCTGCTCAGTCAGCAGGTCCTTGTCGTTGTAATTGATGGCTTCGTTGATGTGGCCGCCGTCGTATTCGTACTCGAAGCGACAATCGATGATGAGCTTGTGCTCGAAGCGGTCGTTGAAATGGCCGTCGAGAATAAGCAACAGCGTCGATCGATCGATACGCGGGATAGAGTCATTCTGGTCTGCCGGGAAAAAATGCGGCAGAGCAGGCCCACAAGGCGAAGATTCATCCGTGTCCATGACAGAGGCGAGAAGCGACGGCTGCAACGACAGCTGTAGCGATGGTGCAGCTGCTGTTGCCGGCTGGGCAGCTTCCTCGCACTTGGGCTTGATCACATCTACAGGGTTTTCAAACATGCTTAGAGACCGGCGGTATTGTCGTCTGGGACGCACAAAAGAGCTAGATTGCCGGCGGATATGTCCGTGGCCAGGGCCGTGACTAGGGCCGTGACCGAGACCATGAATGGGAGATCCCGTGCGTGAATTGGCAGCAGAAGCAGCGCTGCTCATAGCCACAAATGACGGCCGTGACCGCACCGGCCCCACGGTCGAGTTGGGACAGGGGCTGTGCGAAGTCTGTGGGCGACGCTCACCAAGATCCTGCCAATCTGCCGGCGGCGGCGGGGACTCCTGGAAGCATTCTGAGACGGAAAGGGATGGGACAGCAGGAGCCGCGGGCAGCCGGCTCTCGCCAAAGCGAAAGAAGGGAAGCTGATTTTCCGTATGGAGCCGGCCAGACGGTCCAGCAAAAGAATAGCCCTTGGCACGGGTCAAGGACGCTCTACGAGGAAGTTTCCTACGTCTAAATCAGAAAACTGGTTAGTAAAAGAGAGGAAAATTTTCTTCGGAACACGGCACCAAGATCGGCCATACTCAATTCCACCGCCAAGCGCTCTCGGCGCCTCGATCACCGACGGTTGTGGTGCTGGGCAAGGAGACTCCAGAATCATCTGGTCGTTGGGAGAGGGCGACGAGGGTAATGGTGACGACAGCTGAATCTCGGTCTCAGCTACACTGATAGTCTTATTGGGCACAGGCGTCATGTCCATCAGCTCTTCAATTTGTAATGGAGACGACGACAAGATCGGAAGCGGAGGAGCTTTGAGAAAGGCTACAAATATTGTATGAGCATATATAAATCAAAGGGGGGTGGAATGGCATTGTCCAATATCTGTTTGGTCTTACTTCGAGTGTCGGCAGCTGTGGAATGGCCAGTCGTGAAAAGAGCACGACGCGGAGTTGGGAAACGGGGACTGTGAATGTTAGCAACATGGTGTGCTCCCTTCCTATGCGTCTCACGGCTGCTCTTGCTACATAATACTGACCTTGCATCGTCGCCGATAGTAAAGTTTTGGCATAGATCGGCTGCCAGAGAGCCGGCTGGTGAAGAGCCGTGAACAGGTCCAAAGAAGTCCTGGTTCAGCTGGTCACGAATGCTAAAGGTGCCAGCACCGCCGAGACCACGGCCAGCTCGGTTCTTACCGGGAGACAGATGGACACGGAAGCTAGTGAAGACGTCACGCTTGCCAAAAAGAGCAGCGGGCCGATGCATGGCGGCTAGAGGCGAAGAGGTCTCCATGGTGAAGATAGGCCACAAAGTATATGTTGCAAAGCTAGTCGGATGTCGTCGTGTGGCTGTGACCCGACTAGCTCGGTATCCCGTATTAATACAGTTTGGAAAGCGGAAAGAGAATTAGACTCTGCTCGCCGCTGCGTCTTCTTGAGCTCTGCTGCTTTGCTGTAGTCGATCCTGCGAATACAGATGGAAGAGATATCGACAGCCAATGGGCTAGTTGCTACTTGGCGGAGATACGACAAGATTAGCCCGTTGAGGTCGAGAAGGCAGAGACGGCGAAGCGAGGCTGACAAGCATTAGAGTTGAATTACGTTCGCAGGCATTAGCATTGGAGAGACAGGTGCGTTGGTCTCGTCACTGAGGTGTTCCTTGATTGACAGACGATATGTCATATAACATCGATATGCCGTATAATAGGCCGAGAAGCTCTGACGTTGGGTGAGCAATGGCGAGAAGGTCCGAGGTATGCCGATATAAGTCGAGGATATGTCGAGGGAGGAAGGCTAAGGGATAGTTAAGAAGGTGAAGATGCAAAGCTCACGGTGAAGGTCAAGAAGATAAAGGACCGACGGTAGTGAAAGTGAGCAGTGGAGATGAGCCTGAGCTGTTGCACCGAGCAACGAAGGAAGGGAGGAAAGAGGAAATTGAGGAAGGAGCAGGGCAAGGGAGGACGAGAGGGGAAGTGGAGGAGATGGGGACGAAGAGACGAGAGGAGGAGCTTCGTCAGGCCGAGACGCTTCTAGAGAAGAGAGAAGAGGAGGGAGAGAGGCGTAAGAAGAAGAGGAAGAGAAAGAAGGGAGAAAAGGAAGAAGAAGCAAAAGACGAAGCGTTTCGTTTTCAAAGAAAACAGCCGCCAAGGTGAGAAGAAAAGGGAAGCCCAGGCGCTGTGACGTCTTGACTCCGGTCTTCCTCCTTTCTCAAGAGATCCGTCTCTTACGACATGCTATGTAATACTTCTGTCTTGGGCTCTTGGTTCTAGCTCCTGTCCCCTCTCTCTCACTCTTCCTTTGCGTCTCCTTCCCAAAAGAAAGACTTTTCGAGAGAGTGTGACTAAAGAGAGTCGTCTCTGGGGAGAGACAGAGACAGAGAGAGGGAAAAGTGGGTTGGTTGGTGTTGTCAGGGGAGATGGCAGCCGAAAAGAGCAGAAAAAAAAGAGACTGTAGCGATAGCTGTATCTCACTGTATCTCACCATATGCGAAAAAGAGCATGGCGACAAGCGACATGGGAACAGCCACAGCTGGACGCTGCGCAGACTGGCCAGTCACAGAACCAGGATGCGCTTTTCTCGTCTCGGTGGAGCCCGCTGCTTTGCCATGAAGAGCGGTACCTGGTCCTTGGCGGGGTCCATCCACCGCCTTGTATGGAACAGATGATACAGAGCACGGCAGCAGAGTATATTAGCGTGCTTTGTGCATCTGACCGTAAGCGCTGAAAAGAGGGGTGGGGGGGAAGGGTTGTCATGTAGGGCGGCAGGGCGACCCCATAGCAACAGGGTGCGGAGTATACGACTACGGGCTAGCTACCTGCTGTTCGCTCGCTGCAGCGCCCGGCGTACACGCAAACTGAGCGCTGAATACAGCGATTACGACACTCCTAACCCGGGTCACCACCGCACAGAAACCACGCTAGCGAGCTCAGAAAAAGCCTCCAGTGCTGCAGGGGATGTCGTGCCGTGTACGGAGTACATACACGTACATACACACGCATATGCGTATGCAGAATACACGACCGATCGCCGCCGCTATGGAGTATGTACGGAGTGCATAACGCAAAATAAAAACAAGAGAAATCAAGGAATCGAGCGGCCCTATGCCTACTCGTGCTTAGTGACAACAGTGCGTGCTAGATCTCTGCACGCGTATTGTGAGCATGGCGAAACGTAATGTTCTGCGATTGACAGGATGACGAGCGGCGCCAACCGACACCGAAGGCTTGGTTGGCGTTCTCCAGTCTCATTTCCAGAATTGCACTTCATTTGCCTCCATTGCTCAGCTTCTCTGCTGGTCCAGAGCTTGACCGGTACAGGCTATGAGCGCTGCTCGCAATTAGACCAAGCTCGTAAACGGACCTGTTCGCCGTCCTTATCTTACAGCTTGCAGTTAGGCGCCGTAGCGCCCCCCCCAAGGAACAAACCCACAAGAAAAAGAAAAGAAAAATACCTTTCGCTCATCCACCACTCAGCAGACAACAGACATGACCTCCTAACCGCAAACGGCACCTGTGCTGTCGAGGCTGTTCCTGCTATGGAGACCATTAGCCTCGTAGTAACGGTGCTCGACGAGACAACCCATGTCAATTTCTGTCTTTCTATCCCTACCGGGGTCCTGTTTCGGAATTCAAATCCTCTTTCCAAGCCCACCTCTGTGCGGAACAGCACGGAGCGAATTTGCTACGAGCCAGAACTAGTATGTAAGCAGATTACGGAGCAGACATTGCACCGTATACAGAGCTGCTCGGCGGTTTTTGACTATGGATTCTTGCACATGTCGATGTATTTCAAACGGCGACGCCGTAATAGCGGCTAAGAGGAAGCCAATCAAGCTGGCAACACCATTCCGTCCATCCTTCGCATACACACTACCAGCCTTTGGCGTATTGGAGCAGTGAGATAAGATGAAGCAAGAATGGAAAAGCAGCCGAGACCATAATAGCGGCACTGCAAGTCTCGCGTCGCAATTCCTTCGTCCGAATACTACGAGAATACATACGTATCTTGGCCGTAATACATTGCTCTCCGCTCCGGGTCCCCTTCATCATATAACCGAGAAGCCCAAAGCATGGGGACGTGCCGTGCGCACAGCTCGCTTTGCTACTTTGTATGTTGCAGCGGTCTCCATAAATGGGAGCTTGGAGCAGGTCTACCGTACCCAAATATGGGTGAGACATGGCCCGAGAAAAGGAAACGAGAGCTTGCCCCAAATGAAGAGCCAGAACGACCACCAGAAATGAAGCGCAATATTAAAACGTAGCGCACCAAGGGAGGGCAAAATGGGCACATGAAAGTAGCGGAGCACATCCCAATAGCCAATCCGCTACTCGTCGGTGCCGCATTGTGGAAGATGAAGTGGAGTGGAACGAGTTTTTCTGAAATTTTTTGAAAGCGGCGTTCTGGTTGGTGGTCGGCGCGATGCGACGCGAAAGTAAATAAACCACGACGATAAAGGGCGGAGAAACGTGGTTGCCGGGCTGCCTTTCTTAGTAAGACTTTCTAGTGCGCTGTGACGACAGCTGGAGAGATGTACTGCACAGTAAGCCCAGTGCATCTCGCTTCAGAGAACAGAGCAATCTTCGTATTCCAAAGATGAGCAATGGGTAGAAGACCACCATGATTAGCTTCTCCCTATTTTTATTTCGTTTGGTTCACTTCTTCTCCGCGGCCTTCCCGCAATGGAAATCGGAAAGTTTATTTCAGTTCGCGCATCGCGACAGGCCAGATAAAGGCTATATCACACACTGTATGGGTACACCATTTCCATTTGTTCCATTTTCAGCCTGACAATTTTTTCTCGTCTTTCCCATCCTCATCTCCGATCTGTGGGGATCGAGAAGGGGAAACGAAGGGTGGAAATGGGAGAACGGCAAAGAAAAGTATAAAAGATAAGGTGAGCAGTGATACGAACAATCCAAAGAAACCGACACTTTGTGCACTTGGCGGGGCCATTCTTTGCACGGTAACGAGGAAGCGAGAAGAATGAAGTAAAAGAAAGCAAACGTGCTCGGCCGTTGTTTCGTCTCGGCGAATTCTCCAGCACGGTACGATTATAGCATAGGTACTCCGTACAATACATATAACTATGCTTAGGGTGACAACGCGAACTAGCCAAGCAAACGTGGTCCTCTGTCCAAGGACAAAATATGGAAGTGCCTTTGGATAGCGAATTCACATTGCGGGTACATACCTTTTCGACGTGAACGACAGCATGCTTAAATTTTTCTACTTTCTGGCCCCCAAGTGGTGCCCGGGCAGCTGGCAGAAGGACGGATGGCGGAGATGGCCCGGCACTGTTCTTGTCTCTGTTTCTTTCTTCTTCTTGTCATGATCGCGCATTGAAGATGCCGTACGGACAAATTCCGTACAAGGATGGAGGACGATCGAACAGCTACTCCATTTGGCAAACACATGTCCTAGACCAAGCAGCGATCTACATCTTTCTTTTTTGCCCATGAGCAGGAGCCTAGCCGTCGCTGCCGTTCCAACGTTCACCTCTGCTATATCCCGAACAGCACGCCACAAGACCACAGCCTTCCGCAGCAAATAGCCATGCAAATTAGAGGAGATGTATGGAGTACGCTTTCTCAGGCCTGGGAGTGCGCTATCTGAGTGCGTGCATGAAGAATAGACCTTGGCTCCTTAGACCTAATACTGCAATGCTTAAAACAGCTGCAGGAGTGAGATGCTTTTTGTTAAGAGCGTGCATGCATACAAGCGAGTATGCGTAAAAGACAGAAGTGGGGAGAAAAGAGGAGGGAATCGTCTGTTCCTTGGATGCATCTTCCTGGCGCACCCTTCATCTCCCGGACCACGCTCTCTCCTAGCTGGAACAAACCAAGGTCCCTGTCGAACTACATACTACTGCGTGTGTTTCGCCATAGCGTATCTCGCGATCATGCAAAGTACACCTATGTTCACACAGTACTTGTATACATGTACGAGCCGTTCATTCTCCCTTGCCTTCTTCCGGATGTCCCAACTAAGACCAATCGGTTCCCGTTTTGGATCATTGGTGCATCTCCTTTGGCACCCGGCAAGGGTATATGTATGTATTTGGAATGCAGCAAAAGGCTATTTTTTTTTTCTCTACGCGATCTAGAAGTTCCGTCTACAATGCTGAATCGAAGAACCGCATCGCCTAATGGTTTGCCTCTGAACGTAGAATGTCTCAAAGAGCCAGCCTCTTTCTTTTGCGCCCTTTTTTGCCGTTGTCTCTCGTGTCCTTTTGCTTCTTTCAGAGGATCACCGTTCCAAACCAAGCAGCCCCCTCATTCCAGGCTTCGTTCTCAATAACTCTCTTTTGTCTCGGCCCCCAATTGACTACTTTTGCATAACATGTCTACCACACGCGACTCATCCTGGATTGAGAAGAGCTTATGCATATCCGGCTTGTCTTGTCTCGTGTCTTCCCATGTTTCCTTTTGCCCGCATTAGGTCGCGCGCTTTCTTTCCTTGTTACGATTTTTGTTTCGACTGCGCACTGGTGCCAAACGACAATAAATCAGGCACATGTCGTGGCTGAGCCACGGCTGGCGTTGCTTCCCAGAGTACCACGTTCGTATAGATATATGAACTGCTCGAACCGCTCTTATTTCTCACATACGATATTGGCAACCTGCATATTGCACCCTGTCAGGTGCACCAGGTATAATGCGGAAACAATTGTAGAATTCGGGGGGTGCCCAGTGCAAGGGCGCATTGGCCTAAGCCAACATAAAAAAGCCTCAAACACACTATCGCGCACATCTCCCCCCATTTGCAGGCTTTTCCCTATGCACGAGTAGGGGCATCTCTACAGAGTGCGATACATCAAACTCCGGACCGGGTTGTTTTCGATGCCCGCCTTTTGAGGCGAAGCTGAGCGACCATCTTCATTATGCTTAGTGTGTCCGATCGGTTTGTTTACTCTCCATTAAACTATCTACCCCCTGCTCTCAGATAGCCAATGACGCCAACACCCTTCCCCTCACCGCTCTTCCAAGAAAGAGCCCATCAGCTTGCCCTCGTGCTGGAATAGAATATTGGCCATTTATCTCGATGGCATGATACGGGCTCGTTGGACAAAGCTCCTTTTTTTCCTTCGCTCGCGGCCCAATGAAGCTGCGCAGCAAAAATTACAAAGTAAACAAATGACGTACCGTGAAATATTTATTTCCGACGCGTAGTAGCAAGGGGAAGCGGGGCGCAAATGAGAAAGTTTCATACAGGGGGGACAGCTCACTTTTTTCCTACAGGGCGTCAGACTGCTGTCCTTATTGGTGGGGTAGCTTTTTTCAAGATGGACTTTCCTCGTCTTACATGTATGGGAGCGGAAAACACGCGTAGTCACATGACCTGAAAGGTCATGTTCTCTCTTACAACATCGAACTCCAGCATATTCATAGCTGCACGAAAAGCCCAATTCGATGAACATAACAAAGCTTTGTATGGGTTTCAAGAGAACTGGTGCTTCTGCTTCTAGGGGATACAAAGTGTTTCGCAGTGCAACTGGCAATGCTAAGGTCTACGGTGTCTTCGTCGAGCTTTCCGTATGTTTTGTGCTTCCGAGTCAGCTCGAATGTGTGTGACTGGATCTCAATGTTGTATTCGTACATACATGTGTTATTGTATTGCCCCTGAATCTTCTCTCCTTCTCAGCATGGAATATTGGGGGGTCCTCTGTAGGTAGGATCTCTCCGCTGGTGGCAATGTACATCAGTCATCAGAGCCTCGTGCTACAGCATGTTGGCAATTGAAGCAATTGATTTGGAACCAGCATTATATTTTATAAGCACAGCTCATAAACTGAAATAAATAAATAAATATATAATGAATTGTGAAAAGACAAAAAGACAAAAAGAGAAGAAAGAAAAGAAAAGAATATAAAAGCCTTTGTTCATTAATTTGAGTCGCGAAATGTTAAATTATATATATTTCAACTTTACAATATTATACATTGAGTACCAAAATCTTACATATTCCCTTCTCATCAATGAGCCCCCAATAACATAAAATCTATATGTTTAAAAGAAGAGAATACCAAAATGTAAATGATCTTGGTATATATACAGGACTATATGACATCGCCTTGAATTTTGTTTCGCGAAAAGCAGAACACACTTTCAGGCATCCTTCCAAGTGCCAGATAAAACATCTAGCATGTTGCACAACGCCAACCATCCACCGTCGTACAGCAAGTTCATCACGTCGCATCACACCTTTATCCGAATATGGCCTTGTAATAATTCATATAATCAGTGCATTCTTCTGTCGCTGATAACCTCTCCGAGCAAAGCGCCTTGCGAACTTCGTCCCACAAGGCCCTCTCCACGTCGTAGCCAGCACTGTCATTGAATTCCATTTCCGCGTCCCAGAGTCGGCTTAGTTTACCGCTTTCGTTGGGGGCATACACATCTACCATAGAGGGGCCAAGCCGCCGTAGGTTAATTTTGAAGAGGTTATGATGCACAAACATCCAGCGTGCATGTATCGAATCCTCTTCGTCCTCCCGTTTAGCTTCTTCTCCAGGAGAGATATCAGCTTCTGTAGCATCTCCTGGATGGTCGTGGCTGTCTTCTCGCGTATTTTGTATCGTATTTTTCTTCTCTTCCTCTTTCTTCTGCGTCAATTTGAAGTCCTCCGCCGGGTCAGCCTGCCTCATAGCCGCAGCAGTATATGTACCGTTAATATGACGCCCCAAAATTCCGATTTGTGTACGGACGTTGTAGAAAGGTGCCTCCGCTACCAAGGCGCCATGCAGAAATGTCTCCTTGTCACCCTGGCCAGTCGCCCCTTGGGATAACAGCGGATAATAAAAGTCCGGGCCGTAGAAATTATAATAGGCGGAGAAGAGCAGGCTGGCGCTCTGGCGCGCCTTGTCGTACATCATAATGCCAGATTCCGAACTGCGCCGCTCAGTCACTGGCGGCGCTGGAATGCCTAGAATATCATACAGAACCGGTGCAGATGTAGAGAGCCAAAAGTCCGGCCAGGTGACTAGTCCCTTGGAAGTGAAGGGCTCGGATTCAAATAGATGGTCCGGATTGTGGACGGGCCAACAGTCAGCGTCGAGGAAGAGGACTTCACGGAATGACGAAAACAGAATTGCTAACACTTTAAACTGAAACTTGGCAAGCCTGGGCATGCCCGGGGTGGCCTCCCAAAATCGCTGCATCATGTGGCATTCAGCACCCAACCTGGGCAATATCCTTTCGCACAAATCCTTGTCGTAGTCAGAGTCGTCGTCGAGAAACAGCTGCACAGGTAGAATGGATCCACTGCGCCGCAGCATCAGCAGCGAGGTGATGGCAACGCCAATATATGAACCACCGGCCGTCATGACAATACCACGGGCAGCCGCCGTTTCTACAGGCGGTGGCGGCTTTGCTGTTGTTGGCGTTCTGTCCGCCAAAGTGCGTGATCTCGTCTCTCTCGTCGCGGTCCTTTGTTCGAGCATAATACGATTTGCTCTTTTCTGTGCGGTTATGCCTTTATCGGCCAGCCTACGTCTGTATGCCTTTGGTGTTGCATCGATCCCCCTTGGGTCGCTGCCTTTTCCGGAATAAGGGAGAAGATGACATAGGCTGCGAACTGTCTCTGCAAAGTTCATGTGACCAGCCTTGAGAGCGTCACGCAGTTCGTCTGCCAAATGGGTCTTGTCGACGCGTATTCGGGTTTTGTTTAGAAGTGGACTGGGCTCGAAGTCGTATGCATTCACACCGTCCTCGATAACCACTGTCTTGTCAGTCTTCGGCCTGGCGTCTACCAAAGCGCCCAAGAGACTCTTCCAGAATTGCAGTATAGAGTCAGAGGGCAAACCGCCACTTTTCATTGTCGTGGTTTCTGAAAAAATAGAATCGCCTATCCGGCTGTCGGGATTGCTGTCGGGATTGCTAGCCACGACAATAAATTCATAGGGTATGCCAACATCTTTCCCTATAGCACTACTCTCGCTGCTCTCGCCGCTTTCAAGTGTGCCGCCTGCTTCTGCTCCATCGGAAACATCTCCTGCAAAAGATAAAGGTCTTTTGAGGCTGAGTCTTAGTTTCAATCCTCTGCTCTGAATGTAGCAGATAAGAAAGACAGGGAATAGGAGTGCCAACAACACCCTGGATCTGTGTCGTCGTACAGTAACAATCATGTCGAGAGTACATGTAACAAAGAAGAAACAAAAGTGTCTAGAAGGAAGAGCCCCAAAGGACTAAGGGGGTATATGCAGAATCAAAGGCAAAGGCAAGAGTATTCGCTGAGCCGTTGCAGTTTTGCACCGGCTGCTCATGCAAGAAAGAAACTTGAAAACTAATGCAGAAAAAGAGAAGAAAAGTATTGATGATCAGAGAGAAGGAGCGAAGGAGAAATGAATTCTGAGAAGAAATTGCAGAGAGCGTAAAAGGGACAAAGGTAGGTCGCTCCTTCCCTCACTGGACAAGAAAGAATATTTAGGTTGGGATGCCGTAAAAGGAACAGCGAGAGAAGAAAACGCCAAAAAAATGAAGAACAAAGAAAAAGGAACTGGCGACAGAATTCTGCCATTCACTCATCACCGGCGTGATCGGACGAGAAGGAAGCAGAGGTTGATAGGCTTGCACTACTTCAAAGACGACTGTGTGGTCCGAGAGATGGTTTGCACAAGCCGGGCTTGTGCCTTTGTACGACAAGATAAGGATAGGAAACGGCCAGGATGGAGAAATGGAAGGTTTCTGCCTTGATACGATCGTGAGACTGTAGATGAATATTAAATCTTACTGAAGGAAGAGGCTGCGTTGGCTTTATGGGAATGGATGCTGACGAGAGACAGGCGGCAAAGGCTACAGATGGCATGCGCATATTCTCTAAGTTCCTCTTCCTGTATTCAATTTCCACATCAAATACTGACAAGTGAGCAGAACTGGATTTGACAAAGGCAGTCTTGATGCCTTATGTGAATATGCTGTAGGGGAAGGCTTCTATGAGCAACGTGCCACCGACCTTTTTTGTCGTCATGACATCGTGGTCTAACCCTCTTCGTGGCCCTCCCTGTCGTTTTATATCCCAGCCCTTATGTTTTTTTACATTTTCCACCTCCAAGATGTCGCGCGTCTATTCTCTCGACCGTTTAATGGATGTCAATAGACTACATCCGTACTAGAAGCTGGAACGTCTCTCTGTTGCCTTCATGACCTTCATCACACTTTTACACACTGTCGGACGCTCTTAAGGGTTTCATTGCCAACCTTTTAGAGTGGTATGTGCTTGCAGCACATATTGGTATGATTCTGATGCGCAGAGACTTTCTGGTCTATCTTGTCCATGCTTAAATCACCGCATCCGACCGGCGTCAAAATTCCTCAAAAACATCATCATCTTTATATGCGAAATTTAAGGGACATCCTGCGGCGGATAGGGAGCATGTCATATATATTGAGTATCATTGGTGAATACACAACGAGGAGAGCACACGATGGGCTGCGGCATGTGTGTGGCGTAGGCGGCGAGGCATGCTTTGCGCTTGTTCAACGAGTTTTCCTTACAAAATCAAGCTTTTCGGGGATTCGATCCTTGGTTGAAAAAGGAAGGCACAGGGGTTCTCATGTGCTCACAGGATTGCGCAAAATCCAATGAAACTTACAGCCGAGAGGGTTGGTCTAGAACGCCGACGGCCAGATGCTACCGGTGTCCCATTCCGCCTGTGGCGTGGACGATTTTGGAGCAGTGCAGTAGTGCCATTTGGGCAGAGCGAAAACCTTTGCTTTTAAATAAAAAAGGCGTCCTTTGGTTTGTAATAATTCACTTCTTTCTGAACAGTTAATAGTCACGTTTTCTGTATTTCGAGCTATAACTGCTCCTATTTTGAAGCCTTGCGCGAGCAGAGATGTCTTGCCAAATTCCCTGGCGCTTAGTCCCCAACCCGATGAACAAGCACCACCTAAATGGACGCCACAAAAAGTCAGGGACAAATAAAAGGAGATAGTTGCATAAAGGATGTGCAGTGGAAATTCTATACTACTTAGAAGAGATTTACTCAGAGGAAAACAGCGAAAATGCTAATGCAAACGGGAGAAGAACTAGTGTGACAGCGTTTTTGACTTGACCGGAATATCACACTTTCATAAAGGCATCTTCAAGTATAAAGTTCCATGTATCTTGTATCGAATATCTGTCACCAATAACGTGTTTCTAGAAGCTGTCAAACATATTACAGTGTATCTAAAAGTAGCACTGACTCGCCTTTTCTATTTTGGTACACTCGTTTGTTATAGTTACTGAAGGGACGGTATAAGAGTACAAAAAGACAATATAGCACAAGAGCAGAGTAGAGAACGAATGACACAACCCAGGCTGTGAGAGCGCACTGATAATTATTCGATAATACAATTTGCGAGCCGTAGTCCGAAGAGCTGCACCGAAGAAAAGGACTTCGCAGGGTGTTAGGGGTGTATTAGGGGTCGACGGAGTAAATGAAGCGTAATTAATTACCTGGCCGTGAATTGAGCAATACAGGGCATTAAGAGGTGACGGGGATTTCTGTGTACTTCTCATTCGTGTATTGTGAGGCTGTTCGGTACTGAGTGGTTATTTCGTAATAGACTTATTAAATACGACGCCAGTGTCAGGTTTTCACTTTTCCAAATATGTTGACGTTCGAAATGTCTTGTAATTATGATTCCCAAATCCAATGAGGCATAAGAAAACAACTATCGTCTTTTTATGTTAATTCACAACCTTTGGTCTGAAAAAGATTAGTGACGACGTCTGTCGGAACATATACACGAAGACATAAATTACGTCAAGAGGAAGAAACTAGAATTAAAAAAGTATTTTGTCAAAAACATTTATTATGGATTCGGTCTTGAAAATAAAGATTTAACGTTCACGACAACTTGAAACCAGACATCATCATTACTCGCCATAAATTTACACTACAGATTCTACTATTATTCCATTACCCGAACCTCTTTAGTAAATCTCAACAGGATATAAAAGAACAATTATTAACTCCTTGCGTCACTCTACAATCTTGTTCTGAAAAAGATTAGTGACGACGTCGCTTGTCGGAATGTATATGCGAAGGCGCTAAGCTATGTCAACAGCAAGAAGCCGGGCTTGGAGAGGCACTTTGTCAAGAACATTGGCTACGGAGTCGGTCTTGAAGACAAGGATTCGACGCTCATTTTGAACGTCAAAGGCTGTCTCCCCCTTCAGAGAAGTCACAGCCGCCGCCATCGCCTCCAACGTAATGGCGCACCTTACCCTACTTGAGAAATGTAACCTGTTAAAGTTACGAAAATGGCCTCTAGCCGGACGTCACCCCGACTGCAAGAGAGGCACAGCCTCACTCAAAAGGGATGTTCCTTTTGGTCATAGGCTACAGACCAGAGTGGGCAGAGGCATCTTCAAACGGCTGACCGTTTTTGCAGCCAACGCCTAGGCCAGGGGAAGTTGATCCGCAAAAAGTACCAGTCGCCCTCATCGATTTTGCTGGCATTCTTGATCTTGTTGTATTAAAAGGCATAGGACGGCCCATGATGGGTAGCATGACAGTGTTGTTCTTCTGATCCAATGATACAAGTTTCGCCAAATGGAGGTCATTAATGCAGGCTAGGAGACACTAGGTTTAAAACGAGTATATTCGGACAAAGGGAATCGAGTGCAATTGAGCTTTTTTTTTGACTCTATTTTACAGTAGATAGGCTGGAGAAATATGTGAATCGCCCTCTCTTCCAAATTCGTCAGCCATTCTCCCGCGATCATCCCAGCGAGGAGAAGAAAACCAGTGAGATGGTTGGAGCTTCTCTCTAGCGAAACAAAGATGCACGAGACGAAAACCAAGTCATGTGAAGTAGACTAATACCAAAACGCAAACCTCAACTCACATGCCTCACCTAATCCCCTACAACGGCGGCCATCTCTTTTTTTACAACACACACCGTATTAGTAGCAGCCTCTATTTAACCCAGAAAGCTCTTGGTGAAAGCGTCAATGACATCCTTCAGCTTGGCCTCTAGTTCCTTGCTGAGGGCACCCTCCTTGTCGATGGTGGCGAGCAGCTCCTGCTCGTTCGTCTTCAGGTGGGCAAGGAAGTCAGCCTCCCAGGTCAGGATCTTGTTGACGGGAACGGCGTCGAGGAAACCGTTGACGCCAGCGTAGATCAGGGGAACCATCTCGTTGACGGCCATGGGCGAGTACTGCTTCTGCTTCAGGAGCTCGGTCAACTGCAGTAACTTGTTAGTATATACATATATGCATATATGCGTCTTTTACGACGCAGAAAAATCAAGGGCATAAGTCGCAAAAAAAAATTCATAAGTGAGTACTTACACGCTCGCCACGGCTGAGGGTCTGCTTGGTGGCAGCATCCAGATCGGAACCGAACTGGGCGAAAGCGGCGACCTCACGGTACTGGGCCAAGAAGAGCTTGAGCGAACCAGCGACCTGCTTCATTGCCTTGAGCTGGGCAGCGGAACCGACACGAGACACGGACAGACCGACGTTGATGGCGGGGCGGATACCCTTGTAGAACAGCTCAGCCTCCAAGAAGATCTGGCCGTCAGTGATGGAAATGACGTTAGTGGGAATGTAAGCAGACACATCACCACCCTGGGTCTCAATGACGGGCAGGGCAGTCATGGAGCCGCCACCGTGGGTGTCGTTCATCTTGGCAGCACGCTCCAGCAGACGCGAGTGCAGGTAGAAAACGTCACCGGGGTAAGCCTCACGGCCGGGGGGACGACGCAGCAGCAGAGACATCTGGCGGTAGGCGACGGCCTGCTTCGACAGATCGTCGTAGATCACAAGCGAGTGCTTTCCTGTATCCCTGAACCATTCGCCAATGCTAGCGCCTGCTACGAGTTAGCAAAAGATGCAGGCAGAACGGGAGAACACATCGCGATGCAAAGATATAAGATGTAAGTCGGGCCAGGGACCGATTTGCGCCGGTACAGATCATGTGACACAGTGATGAGTAACCAACCGCGACTCTGGCAAATCATGTGACATGAAATAAGAAAATACCCAACACGCTGGTATGCACCTGTGGCAGGCGCGACCCTGGCAAGAGGCAAGATATCAAATATGGAAAGAGGTGAAGGCCGGCTAGAGTTGCCATATGTGGCAACGTATGAAGAAAATAATGCACAAAAACTGAAGGGAAATTCTTACCGGTGAAGGGAGCAAGGTACTGCAGAGGAGCGGCCTCAGAGGCAGTAGCAGCGACAACGATGGAGTACTTCATAGCGTCGTTCTCTTCCAGGGTCTTGACAAGCTGGGCGACAGTAGACCGCTTCTGGCCGACGGCGACGTAGATGCAGTACAGCTTCTTGGTCTCGTCGTTAGAGTCGTTCCAGCGCTTCTGGTTCAGGATGGCATCCAGAGCGACGGCGGTCTTGCCGGTCTGACGATCGCCGATAATCAGCTCACGCTGGCCACGACCGATGGGAACCATGGCGTCGATGGACTTGAGACCAGTCTGCACGGGCTGGTTGACGGATTTGCGGGGCAGAATGCCGGGTGCCTTCAGCTGGGCACGGCGCTTCTCCTTGGCGTTAAGGGGGCCCTTGCCATCGATGGGGTTGCCAAGAGCATCGACAACACGGCCGAGCAGCTCGGGACCAACAGGGACATCAACCTATTAAGTTAGCCGATTGGGTAGATTTACTATTGGTAGAGGTAGAGGTGGGAAGTAGCACTTCGCCATGTGATGGCAGGGTTGCAGAGGAAAAAAAACAACAAAAAAAACTCACAATCTCTCCAGTACGCTTCACGATCTCACCCTCCTTGACGAGACGATCGGAACCGAACAGCACGACACCGACCTGGCCGGCCTCGAGGTTCATGCACATGCCCTTGACGCCAGAGGCGAACCTTGGGGAAAGTTAGATGTTGAGAACAAAGAAGAAAAAAAGTGAGAAATATAAAGAAATAGCTTTGATAGACAACATAATTGATTAGGTATACATACTCGACAAGCTCCTCAGCCTGGACGTTGGCCATGCCGTGCACACGGGCGATACCATCACTGCGGGAATTAAGGTTAGCCAAAACGGGAACGCTAAAAATTTCATCTGAAGACAGAAAGTGCAACAACGGGCGTGCCGTGCGGCCCTTTTCCGTCGCCAGACAGAATAGCACTAATTAGGAAACTGCGACTCGTGTTTGCATACCCGACAGACAGGACACGGCCAGTCTCGGCAAGACCAGCTTCCTCCTGAACACCGCGGATCCGCTGCTCGAGGATGGATGAGACCTCGGTCGGCGAGGCCTTGGCGTCGGCGTAAGACCGGGCCTGGATGGCAGCGTTGAAGGCGGGCGCGGCAATTCGTGCCTGTTGATAGAAAGCGATGAGTTAGCAAGGGCGAGAGGGTGCGATGGAAGTGAGGATGGAATTGAGATGAAAGTCGGGGGAAAGGCGGCAAATCCATCATGTCCGGAAACAGCTATTCCGTAAAACCAATAGCTTCAACCAAGCTCGGATACAAAAAATTTGCCCATCGCACAAACGCCCATCAAGTTCATCTCAATTGAGCTTTCCGGAAGATTGTTTCAATGGCAATTTCATCAGGTTGTGATCTATTTCTTGTCCGCTGTGCTCTGGTTGCGATGTTTTGGGCCTGCCTTTCTTCCCTCCTCGTACTCGATGATTTTTTTCGCTCTCGGAAAACTTACCCCAGCCACTCTGCTCGCAGAGATGGCGCCGACGGCGCGCGTCGACTGTCTGAGTGCGTTCCGGAACATGGTCGGGACCGTTATTGTGAAAAGAGAGAAGGAAAAGAATGCGAAGAGAGAAGAACAATTGCAAGACCAATTGCAATTGTGCTGCACGGAGAGAGGGGAGAGTCGTTGGAAAGGGGACGGAGGTCTGTTTTGGGTGTGTGAGGAGGTTTTGAGACGAAGAGCGGAAAAGAGAGGAGAGAAGGAAAAAATGCGAGACTTTTTTCTCACTGGTCCAAGGAGAAAGAAAAGCGGCCGGTGCTCTGGGGGGGAGCGAGAAAGAGGAGCGAGCGAGCGAAGAAGGGAAAGACTGGAGCCCAGAAAGAGCCAGCATGGACCAAAGAAAACGAGCATGTGGGTCTGGACCTGGCGGGTCCAGCCAATAACAGATGAGCCTCTGTATTTTCCGCCCTAAAAATTCCGGTTACTGGTCAACAGGGAGTCTGCTCGCAGAGGGAAGCAGAGGAAGCAGAGTGTTCGAGCTTTCGGCCTCTGCGTGGCCGTTGGTCCGGCTGGTGCGGCAAAATGCCCAGGGAACCGCATCAGTACGTGAAGAGCTGTTTGCTGCTACTTCCCCATGGTAATGTAATGTAACTCATTGCTTCCAATGCCATCAGAGTCTTCTATTTTGACAGGCTGCCTAGCTCCCAATCCCCTCAATGTATTGTTGGTGATGAATGCAATGTTTCTCGTCTCTTTCAGTGCCATTTCCGACCAGTCCGCAGCTTCTTGCTGAGAGGACAAGTCGTCAAATCCTCGGCAATTCGGAAAGTGGACCAAGATTGCACAACCGACTGCGTCCAAGCTTACGATGGCAATGGCGATGTCAATTGATAGCGACAATTTGAAGAAGCAAAAATAGAAAATAGAGAAGAAGGAATATGGCATCGCGGAGATACCGTGCATGCACTGCAGCCTGCCAAAACACGGGGCTCCTGACCCGGCTGCCAATGATGCAGCCGGCAAGTACCGATGCTGTGGCCCACATTGTCGGCTCTGGCCCAAGTGGATGCAGTTGTAGACGACAAACAAGAAATGTCAATTGTTTTTCGGCTCGCCTCTCTGGGTCCATTCAGAAAGCGCTTTGGCGAAGTCCCAAGCACGAACCTCCGAGATAGATCTGTATTTCCGGGAATGCCCAATGCTTATGTGAGAGCTGCTTCCGTTTAAGTGAGAGCTGGCAAAATATCAACAACAGCTTCTACTGCGGTTCTATTAATGATGAGATAATACTGCAGAAGTATCTTCCAATCCTTTACAGTATTTGGTTTAATTGGATTTATTAGCCAGCCCTGACTATGTACGTCTGTACTGCGCAAAATAGCTCCTCGGTAGCCCGGGGCCAGTTTGAGCGCTTGCCGGAGCTCCTGCCGGATCTCCTGCAGCAGCGGATGATCACGTGTTTCGGGGCCTCTGCCTCCTCTCCACAGGCATAGATGGAGGACTCTTGCTTGCCATGGTCACTTCCATCGTGCCCTCTCGCCCTTTGCTAACCCATCGCTTTCTATCAACAGGCACGAATTGCCGCGCCCGCCTTCAACGCTGCCATCTAGGGCCCGGTCTTACGCCGACGCCAAGGCCTCACCGACCGAGGTACGCTGGAGGCACTCCTGTAACTTAGCCTTATATCAGGGTAGCAGACAAAAAAGCGTATATTGGTAAATGGTTATGTAAAAACACAGCGGGTGACGTATTAGTACACGGATAGAGAGATTTGTCATGGTCGTGGCTTCCTGTTGTGGACATTGTTCGTCGTTTGCAAGACACTTGCCATGTCATCAGTTAGAAATCCATCTTTTTCTCTCTGAAGGAAGATTCCCCTCTCCTTTTCTTTTTTTTCTCCTCAACCATCTTCGTCTTTTGCGTATGTACTCCGTTTGCCTCCTCCCCCTTCAGCTGCATCTGTTGCGCGATGTTTGCTTCGTGCAGTACTTTTCTGTTGTCTTTGTCAAGTGTCTATGCTGTGAGTTCGACGTTCGTTCTCCAACGTTCATCCTCTGATGTCAGCCCACTGGCAGCAGATCTACAGATTTGTTGATGTTTCATGGGTAAACAGAACAATGTCTGTTCTGGTACGTTGCTATATTTCAAGATTGTCTCCGTAAGTATATTCTCTCTTTTGTCAACGAATACGACAAACAAATAATGTTAGAATCTCATCAAACAGACGATGGATCAACTTTTCCAACCAACATGAGTAATTACACTCTGACTCCTCCATACGGCTGCTTTATTACAGTATACTATGGAAGTTGACTGTTTCGTTGTGCAGAACAATCAACAAAAATGAGTAGTGTGAGCGTCCTCAAACTTACCATTTTGTTTAATCTGTATATTAATAGAGAGTCTAGACGGCGCTCCAAAGTTTGTCCACCGACTGTATCACGTCTGTTGTCGTTCTCCGACTCATTCCTCCAACATGACGCGCCCGTTGAGTCTTCGACTCTCTGAACACGTCGCTTCTAATTGTCCTCCACGACTCCGCCACGTCTGCCTCCACGTCTGGCCCCCCGACCCAACAAACCGTGGATGGTCTCATTCCCTCCGCCTCTCAAACTACGACGAATTTATCCCACGGCTCGCGTAGTTCTGGCCGTGGCCACGGCCGCGTTCGCCGGAACCTCCGATACGTCTTTAGTCTATCTAAGCACGTATTTACTCTTGTGCTAACATATTCAGATTAACAGATCCAAGACATCTCGGTACTTAACATCGCCTCCCCTTTGCCTAGCTACAAATTACTGACTCTTTTCTCTCTTACTAGGCTATGCGGGCCAACGTCGCCGAAGTATCCTCAAAGGTAGATTATTGTAGCTTCTTTTCTCTAACAAGTTTCAATTTTAGTATTTCGAGCGTCTTTTTTAGGTTAGTTTCCTTGCTCTCTCTCTACCAATACGCTCCTAAGACGTACATCATATACTGATTATGCTGACATATGCTTAGTTTTCTTTCTGCTCGAGTCTTATTTATTCATTCTTCTGCTACAACTTCATACTCAAGCTGTTTAAAAATTTCTTGTCTTCTCTTCTCTCATCCCGATGTCTTTGGAGACTCTTGCTGCTCCCCTTTTCAGCGAGCATGGAATCCGCTGTTGTATCGATCCATGGCTTTGCGAAGTATTAAATGTCTGCTCTCTTTACCATGGTAAAGCTCTAGTGCTAATTTATATGCAATAGGCAATGAGTATAAGCATATATCTACAAAAAGTTTCGCTTAGAATTTTGGATCTGTAACCATGGACACTGGTAAGATTCGAGCGTTTGTCACTTATATATTTTTTTCTCTTGATGAGCTGTCGAAGATGAAAGAAGCAAAGTTTTCTGAGGTGCTTCTACGGAATACCATACCAGCCAAGACAGACCAATGGAATCAATGCCTTAAAAAAATCCAGAAGATTCAAGACAGAATTAATCTCTCAAAATCAAACAAAAAAATATGTTGAAGAATTCGAAATGCCTCTTGAAGAGGCGCATCAGGATTTGAGCCCGATGCGGGGGTCGAACCTGTTGGATGTATGTTAACAGATGTGTTCGGGAGGAATCTTTGTCTCTGGAGGAGATGCTACTAACCCGCAACCTTGAGATTAAGAGTCTCACGCTCTACCGATTGAGCTAACCGGGCGTTTTCTTTCAATTGTTGAAATATATTTGCCGGTAACAGAGTCTATCAAATATGGAGGTCTTTGTCCTGCGAGGAGGCAAAATTAAAGAATGGGGCGGATTGTGGGAGCGTTACATAATTTTTCAATTTTAGGGCATTATCGGCAGAGACCGCAACCGTCGTCAGACTTCTCAGCTCCCTAGAGCAAGAGAGACTCTATTTTTTTTTCTATCTCATCTGCTTTTACATTTTCTAATATCTGCGAGATTTGTCGTGGCAGACGATGAAGGAACCAGCCAAAAGAAGGCGCTCTCTTGATAGCGCGGGTCACTCTCAAGGAGAGAGACATAGCGCTCTACGCAACCAAGCTAGCCATTCGACTCTGTGGGCCCTTTAGAGGGAAATGCACCCATTGGCGCTATCCTCGATGAAGATGCCGCCATAGATCTGACCGTCCTTCAGGCCGGACTCTTGGAAGCCGCTGTTGACCACGTCGCTCGTGCCCGTCGGCTTCTTGAGGATGCCAATCTGGTACTCGCCGGCACCAGACAAGTCGTCGGACGCCGACTTGAGAACGGACGCCAGAGCGTCGGTGCCCTTGGAGTAGTAGATTTGAACGGTGCTGCCGCTGGTTAGTTTTCTGGAGACCGCGGCGGGAGCCTCTGAAGACGACCTACTTCTTGTTGAAGTCCAAAGTAAAGGCAAAATTCTGCCAGTCGGAAGCCTCGATGGGCGTCGACCATAGAAGCTTGTTGCTGCGGCTGAGAACCTTGAACGTGTTCTTGGGCAGGCCGGACTGGTCGATCAGCGTGCCGGTCTGGAACATGATCTGGTCCGCCGAGTAGTCGCTGGCCTCGTGCCAGACATTCTGCAAAAAAAGCAGGGGAGATTAGCACGTCGGATACTCGCCATCATCCTGCGCGCAATTGACGCCATCGGCTAGAAGAGCTCCGCTCACCAGATACTCGTGGCTCAGATTCAGCGGCCGCTGTGGGTCCTGCTTGACGCTGAAGTGCAGCGTCTTGATGCCCGTCCAGCCGGGGCTGCCGGTGTTGGTGTCGCCGTTGAACTGCAGGCCCGCGCGGCGGAAGCCGTTCTGCTTCTGGAAGATGGACTTGTCGCTGAGCGTGACCTCGATCGCCTTGTACGGGGTGGCCGAGCCGTTCACGGCCGCGTCGAAGCGGCTGGGCGTCGCCTCGGTCGGGAACAGCAGGATGTCGCTCCACTTGAGGTCGTTGCCCTTGACGTAGCCCGGATTGAAGGGCGAGCCGCTGCCCGACGAGTCAAAGTCGGTGGGCTTCAGCGTGGACGCGACACGCCCGTCAAAGACGATCGGGCACTTGATGACGGCGTCGTCGCTCGCCGCGCTCGAGGGCGCCGTGGGCACGGCGGCGGCGGCCCCGGCCAGCAGCAGGGAAGTAAAGGCGCGCATGGTGATTTGAAAGTCAGAGAGCTCAGGACCAGAGAGAGATCAACAGAGACAGGCAGGGGCTATTTCTTTTGGCAGACAGCTCCTCCCTTTTTTAAGGAACAGAAACAAAAAGAGGACAGCCAAGTAGACGGAAGGAGGAGACAGAGGGGGGATTCGCTTGAAGCCATTTTGTCTCCCTTTTTTTTTTGGTGTTCTCTGGTCCTCCTCTTTCTTCACCCATAAATTAAACTTTATCAATTTTGGCTTTTTCTGATTTTGTTCCGTTTGGTGCTCTCTCCTTTTTTTCTCGCCTTCTTTAACCCTCATTTCTCATCCACGGCTGAATAGGAGAGAGGCCGCTGAGGTAGAGGCGTAGGTAATTCCCAGAGATCAGAAAGAGAGGCCAGGCCCATCCCGTCTTCTGTAATATTGTGCGAGATATTTGCACCGTTTCCCTTAAAAGACAGCATCTTCCGTCATCCGGTAAATAAGCGGCAACGGCAACGGCAAAGGCTTCCAGATTGCCATTGACTTTTTGTGGGGTTCATCTGCTGGAGCTGTACTATGTACCTTGCATGCAATTGGCATTCTATCCGTTTTCTTTTATTCATGGTCTCAATTCGCCCTCTTTTTTTCGTCTGTTTCTCTCTTAAGCATAAATCCCATGATCCGTTCTACGGCCGGCCTAGTCTGATTCTCTGCAGTAGTCTCGCGATGTAGAGCCTCTTTGGGGTACGGCAGACCCAAAATGGAGAAAGTCGATTTCAGGCTGCCAGATTTTCTGTTTGGACACAATGACGTCGAGAAAGGAAGAGAAAGGAGAAAACGGGAACGAAAGGAGACAGAGCGAAATGAAAAGAAAAGAGAACGGAATACGAAGAGATGTATTGTTGCTGCCTGGCTTGGTTTCTTCTGCTGTCAATTGGCGCAACAGGAAACGCAGCGATAGAGTCCCGCTAGAAGAAGAGAACACGGGAGCTGGCCTGGACGGATTTGGCTTAATGGTGCGCTGTAGGCACGGGGGAGATCGGAGTGTGAGTAGCTTTAAATGGGCTGAAACGGATGACACCCTTTTCAGCGCAGCACCAACTGCGCTGGCAGTGGTTGGTGGCCGCAGTCAGCACGGCTAGGCTGCAGGGTTTTTGGGGGACCGGTAGCAGCATAAGCATCGTTTTTCGTATTTGTGAAGGTGGGCGAATCGGAGCATAGCGCCCACAGCGCCAATGTTTGGTCAGAAAGCTATCTTCTACGAGAGACTGATGAATGACGTAAAAGAGGATCACTATCGTTCCCAAAAGAAGGAAATTGGAAACAAAACTGCGAGAAGAAGCGAGGCGAGCCCGATGCAGAGCCTATCTTGGCAGGTTGCAGAAATGCACCTCTCTTTTGGCTGTGATGTGTGAGGAAGAGCCTTGCCTGCTTTCGGTCTTGGCGCAGAATACAGATCATCGCTCTGTCTCTCTCTTTTCTGATGTTTGAGTCTCCTGAGACACCTCCGCCCAGATGGCTCTGGATATAAAAGGGAGGCACGTCTCCCTCGAGCTGGCCCCGTCGAGGCTGTCTTGGAGAGAACCAGCTCGGTTTCACTTGCATGCCTCTGCCTCTGCCTCTGCCTCTGCTTTACACCCAATACACACTCACATCGCTGTCACAGCTCCTCTCTGACAGCAGCTCCAACGTCGGTCTTAAGCTCTTTCATACTTGACCTCGTCCTACTACCTACTTGCTCCCACCCTTCTGCCATACACTCATAATGCCGCGCGGCGAATCATCCACGATGCCCCCCGAGCTGAGCGACCTCCACTGCTTCACCGAGACGAACGGCGTCATCACAACAACCATGATCGACATCCCGGGCTACCGCGTGGTGCGCGTTCTCGGCGCCGTCTATGGCCTGACCGTCCGCTCGCGCAACTGGGCCGCCGGCCTGGGCATGGTGCTCAAGAGCGTGGCCGGCGGCGAGCTGCGCTGGTTTACTCATCTCGTGCGTGCTTCTTTCCCTCTTCTTGCCCTGGCGAATGGTTGACGCGAACTAACAAAGCGGCCAGCTCTACTCTGCGCGCAACGACGCCATCAGCCGCCTGGTCAATGAGTGCCAGAGCCGGGGCGGCAACGCCATCATCGCGCTGGGCTTCGACGCCGGCGACATGGGCGGCTTCGCCCAGGTGTGCGCCTACGGCACGGCCTGCATCGTCGAGAGGATCGACGACAAGCTGCCCGAGTACCCGCAGCTGCAGCGACGGAGTGCCTGAGAGAATGGCTCTTCCTAGGTCAGGGGGAAGAGGCCATGTTGATTTTTTGGGGGGGAGGACGGTCTCATGATCACTTGGTTTAATGAATTTTTGGTTGTTTTCTATTTGCACGATGATACCTTGAAACGAACTCGAATTGGTCAAAAATGGGAGAATACGGAGAAAAGACAGAAAAAAACGAATATATGATATATACACGCAGGTCCCAGTAAAAGAAACGCCCGGAAATGCTAGGTGGTCTTATAATTTACATAGAAATAGCACAGTCGCGCTTTTGCACTCACGCGCTGTCGTCGTGCCTCTTCACTTTTCTCGGGCCCACAGGCTTGGCATTGTCAACCTTGAGCCACTCGCCGTTGAAGGCGTTGATCAGCCAGTTTTCCAGCTCTGAAAAGAGGTTTGAGAGTTAGCACAAAGACACCGAACAGAAAAGGGGGGGAAAGAGAGAGAGGAAGCCAACGCACTGTCGTAGACGATCTGGTTGCCGTTGTGGAAGTAGATGCCGTGGTCGCTGTCGGGGAAGACGTGGACGTCGTAGTTGCTGGCGCCGGCGAGGTCGAGGCGGTCGAGCAGGGCGAGCGAGTTCTGGAAGTGGACGTTGTCGTCGGCGACGCCGTGCATGAGGAGGAAGCGGACGTTCTGGGCGAGGGCGGAGACGTTCTGGACGGCGCTGGCGTCGTAGCCCTCGGGGTTGGCCTGGGGCGTGCCCATGTAGCGCTCGGTGTAGATGCTGTCGTAGAAGCGCCAGTCGGTGACGGGGGCGACGGCGACGCCGTAGCGGAAGGTGCGGCCGGCGTCCTGCTCGAGGGTCTTGAGGGCCATGAAGCCGCCGTAGGACCAGCCCCAGATGGCGAGGCGGGTAGGGTCGACGTAGGGCAGGGCGGCCCAGTGCTGGGCGGCGGCGATCTGGTCGTGGCTCTCGACGACGCCGAGGCGGCCGCGTACGAGGACGCGGTCGCGGCGGCCCAGGAAGCCGGTGCCGCGCGGGTCGACGGTGACGACGACATAGCCGAGAGCGGCGGCGGCGTAGGCCTGGAAGTCGACGCGGAAGGTGCGCTTGACCTCCTGCGACCCGGGCCCGCTGTACTGCTGGAAGAGCACGGGGTAGCGCTTGCTGGGGTCAAAGTGCGGCGGCCGCCGCTCGACGTAGTTGAGGTGCACGCCGCCCTCGACCTCGAGCGTGCCGTACGTCAGCAGCGGCAGCGCGTGCTTGCGGGCGCGGTCGGCCAGCTCGGCGTTGTCCTCGAGCGTGTGCGCGAAAGCGGGGACGGGGGCAATGACGGCGGTCTCGCCTTCTGCCGCCGGCGCCTCGGGCGTGCTGATCACCTTCTGCCAAGGGATGCCCGGCCCGTGGTAGTCGAGCAGCAGGTAGCCGGCGCCGGCGGAGAAGGACGCGGTGTAGTAGCCGACGGCGGACGTGTTGGTCAGCGCGGCCAGGCCGCTGCCGTCCTGCAGGCGCA
This sequence comes from Hawksworthiomyces lignivorus, assembly GCA_002917075.1. Taxonomy (NCBI): domain Eukaryota; kingdom Fungi; phylum Ascomycota; class Sordariomycetes; order Ophiostomatales; family Ophiostomataceae; genus Hawksworthiomyces; species Hawksworthiomyces lignivorus. Next base: position 272,931 of record NTMA01000009.1, on the reverse strand, counting down.
CGCTGTAGACGTGGCGCTGGGTGGCGCCCTCGATGGTGGCCAGGAAATAGACGCGGTTGCGGGCGAGGTCGACGGCGGCGGGCGCGTCGTCGACCTCCCAGCCGGGCCCCGTGGTCAGCATGACGGGGTCCGGGTTCTCGGGCGGCGTGAAGTAGGCCAGGTGGTCGCCGTTGGCGTAGACGACGGTGTCGATGTAGCCGTCGTCGGGCCGGCCGCGGGCCGGGTCGCGCGGCACGAAGCGCGTGCGCTGCGAGATCTCGAACCAGCCGCCGTCCAGCTTGCCGACGTCGACGGTCCGCACGGCGCGCGCGGACCGCGCGGCCACGTCGGCCACGACGACGCGCATGACGTCGCTGACGCGGTTCGTCTCCTTGACCAGCACCTTGCCGGCGCCGGCCCACAGCACGGTCGTGATGAGGCGGTCGTCGTCGGCAAAGTCGCCTGCCACGGGCACGGCGAACACGTCGCCGCGCGCCACGTCGTAGAACTGCAGGTTCACGACCGGGTTGTGCGCGCCCGCCTTGGGGTACTTGATCTCGCGCACCTCCGGGTAGCTCGCCTCGCCCGGCGCCGGGTCGGTGCCGCTCGGCCGCTCGATAAAGTACTGCACCGGGTACGACGGCACGCCCGTCTCGTTGGTGCGCAGAAACGCCACAAACCGCCCGTCCGGCGACCACCACGTCGCGCTCGGTCCCGCCAGCACCTCCTCCTCGTACACCCAGTCCGGCACGCCGTAGAACAGCTCGGCGCCGCCGTCTGTCGTAACCGCCTTGACCAGCGACGCGTCCGGCGCCGCACTCAGGTCCGCGCCCGCCGGCACCTGCCGCAGGTACAGGTTGTTGTCGCGCGTAAACGCCACGGCGTCGCCCGCCGGGCTCCACTGCGCCAGCTGCACGCGCGCCTCGGGCTCGCCCGGCACCAGCGGCTGCATCGCCTGCGTGGCCACGTCCAGCACAAAGTACGACGCCGTCTTGGAGTAGCGCCAGTTGGACTTGGTGTTGACCGCCAGCAGCACCCGCTTTTGGTCGTCGCTGGCCACCGCTGTGCTGATGGTGTACGTCGTTTCGCCGTACTGAAAGTACGACTCCTGGACGAGGACGCGGCTCGGCGCCACGGTCGGGCCGCCGCCGTTGGTGCTGGATGCGTCCGGCTCCAGGCTGCGCACGTCCTTGACGAGCAAAAACGGCTTCCCCGCGCTGCGGCTCGTCTCGAGCAGCAGCCCGTCCTCGCCGTTGGGCCCGGCCACCCACTGGATGCTAGCGCGCTGCGGCGACCAGAACCCCGCGTCCAGCTGCTGCCGCGTGATCTTGCGCAGGTTCCCGTGCGCGGCCGTCGCTAGTGGGTCGTGCTCAAACTCAGACCCGTGCAGATACGACTTGTGGGAGATGTAGACGAACAGGCCGCCCACCCAGGCGAGCACGAGAACCAGCGACGTGATGATCACGATCCGCCGCAGCTTCGGATCCATCATGATATAGCCGCTCCGCTTGGACCCAAAGGCGGCGTCATTGCCGGCGGCAGGGCCGCCGTTCGGGCCGCTGGCGCTGCGAGCACCGCCGAGAAAGGGACCCGTCTCGAGGTCGTAGTCGCCGCTCGTCTCTTCGTCTTTTAGCGGATCGTCGTCGTCAAAGTCGGAGAGCCTGTCCCCTCGCTGGCCCCGCGAGCCATCGCCGCCGTGATAGTCTCCAGGGGACCGCCATCTTCCGTTGCTGTCCCTGCGGCTCTTTGCTGGTCTGGCCGCGTCAGCCTGGGCGGCTAGGTGCTCGCTGATCTCTTCAAAGATTAGGCTCGTCGTCGAGACGGACGATTGGGATTCATGTGAGATGCGGCGGGAGGATGGTTCGGCCATATCTTCGCCGGCAGCTGGTGGTGGTGGTGGTGGGAGTGGTTTGTTCGCATTCATCTTCGTCCGCGTAGCCTCCTTGCCTGGATGGACTGAATAGGTACGGTGATATATGTTCGGTTCTCAGGAGAGATGCCTTTCGTTGTCGGTTACAGGTTTCAAGAATGAACGACTTGGTCGAAAGCGAGAGCGAGAGCGATAATGCGCATACAAAAGGACGAGAGGCTGAGGCCGGCTCTGAACAGAATGCGCTTTGACGCTTCGTTCTCCTCCCTTTCTTATTCGCTCTTTGTCTCGTCTTCCGTGCAGAGGGCTATTCAGCACCCGATTTGGAAAATCGTCAAGACAGAGAGGGAGATGAATAGAAACAATGCAGCTCCCAGTCAACGATAAGCGAGTGTTGTGCAGTCCGTTAAATGACAGTGGTGCTGTTCGCCGCTAGCACGAGCTTATTAGCTGGTGTTATCCACTTGGATCGATTCGCGCGTTTGGGGGATGTTTCTAATAGCTCTGGTGCAGTACTCCGCCCTGGATCGTTCGTTATTTGGCTCCAACTTGGCGCAATAGGCATCACGTGCTCCCGCCAAGCCTAGCCGACAATCAATTTCACTTGCGTTACAGCCTCTTTACAGGCCTATAAAAGGAAACAGCCTACCATCTCGCCTTCTGGCAGTCGCACATTGACAGTTGCCCACTGACAGCCGCAGACTGATAGCCGCAGACTCACAGCCGCACAGCTTTTGACTTTTAAACATACAAATCACGACCAAACTCCATACGCTAGGTATACCTACGATCCCCCTACTCTCTCAGTCTTTTCACGGAGGCACTAGACAATACCCAAGTAAAATTGTGAGAAATATAATTAAAATTCCGAACTTAGCTATGGTACATGAAACTTGTAAATATATGAGAAAGAGACGGGGGAAAAGGCAAAAAGCGAAGAAAGAAAAACGCTTCTTGAGACATTGGTTTGAGGGTTTTCTTATCGAGAGTAATTCCACCACGACACCTTTGGAGAAAAAAAAAAACAGCAGTAACAGAGAAAGCAAAATGCACCCGGTCTCGAGTAGTACAAACCTTGTCTTATTCTTTTCACTTCCCCCGGTATTTTGTGTATCCCTACATCTCCCCGACCACGCTTTACTTCCACGAGATCCGAATTAGCTTGTTATCTTCTCCCCCGAAACAAATACCAGAAGGCGCCCATAAAAAGGCCATCCGGCAGGCTGCCACATCCTTGTCGTGAGGAGCACTGCATCATCATCTGAGCAAGAAAAGCAAAACAAGACAAAGGAAAAAAAGGCTCATTCATTTTGACAGTGAGGCTGGAACCCTCGGGTCCGGCGTTGGCGATGGAGTTGGCTGCGGGGCAAAGTAGTACCACTGATGACAGCCCTGCGGGTAGCGGTAAGGTGCCATGACGGGCACAACCGGATGCGGCTTCTAGAATCCAAACCCGGTAGGCTGGGGAGCAAAGCCGGTAGGCTGGGGCGCAAACCCGTTGGTGCCCACGAACGGTGCCGGAGACGCCCGTCCCATGGGGGCGCCGGTCGGGCCTGCCGTGATCATGAGGCGGTTGCCGCCCAGAATCGGCGTGTTGTCCTCGACCTTCTCCTGCTCCTTCTCCTTTGCCTTGCGCTCCTCGTTGTCGGCCTTGAGCATGGAGAGCTCCTTTGTCGTCTGGCTCAGCAGGTTGATGAGGTACGGCATGGTAAAGTCGGTCAGGCCGTTGCGCCATGAGAGCTCGAGCACCACGTCCGGACGGATCAGGTCGTGGCAGGCATACAACATGCCCACGTAGCACTCGCGGTTGCCAATGTCGACAAACTAAGCCAGGCAAAGTTAGCATGCGAACAACACAAAAGCTTCGTCTTCTCTTCTGCTCAGAGTCAGTGTGTACTTACGTAGCGGAGCAGCTCCTCGACGACATCTGTCTTGCCAGAGATGGCCGCCGTCTCGATGGCGTCCTTCCACAGCTTGTCCTGCTTCGAGAGGGCAATTGACTTCTCCCAGCGCTTGTTCTTGCGGTAGATGTTGGCCGCAATCTGGCGGAAGAACACCAGGTCGTGCTTCTCGAGACGTCCTGCGAGCTCGACAGGATCGTAGTTGTCGTAGTTCTCCACGGAGTCCCGGAGCGTCTTGTAGTCTTCCTCCTCGATCAGCAGGTCGTTGATGGCGTCGTTCACCGCCCGCTTGTTCTGCGTCTGCACGTTCAGCAGGAAGGGCTTGATCAGCGGCAGGTTGTCCGACTTCTGGAACATCCGGACCACGCGGTTAACGTCGATGCGGGCGGTCAGCACCTGCAGAAGATCCGTCAGTAGAGACGGGTGCTGCTCCAGGTAGAAGTTGATGGCCTTGTAGTAGATTTCCAGGTTGGCCACCTTGACGACGATCTCCTTGAACTGCTGGTGCTCCCACGAGTTCTCCGGGCGCTCCATGACCGCCAGCGCGGCGTTGTCAAACTCGTCGTAGTGGTAGTAGCAGAAGATCAGCTCGGGCCACAGGTTGGCCTCCTCGCAGCCGCGGATCATCTTGGGCATGTTCATGCGGCTCCAGAACAGCTTCAGGTGCTCCATCAGCCGATCCGGGTGGTACTTGGCGAGGGCGATGCCGAGCTCCGTGAACATGGCCATGTGGGCCCGCTCCAGGCCCAGGCCCTGCTCGAGGAGGTTGATGAGCTCATCAAAGTAGCCGTTGCGCTCGTACTGCTTGACCAGCTCCTGTAGCTGGTCGGCATCCACAATCAGGTTGAGACCGCAGATGAGCGCGAGGCGGAACTCCTTCTTGTCAACGCAGGCCTCGTGCACCTCACGCCACACCTTGATATTGTTGGCCTTGCGCGCCGCCTCGACGGCAGCCTGGTAGTCGCCCAGGTAGACCAGGGTCGTCGCCAGCTTAGCCCAGTTAGAGATGCTCGAGAAGAAAATCTTGGCCGCCTCGAACAGGCCCTCGCCGTAGGCCTTGTCACCCGACTCTTCGATGTTGGCCACGTTCGTGCCGCGCAGGAAGTCGTCGAGGTCAGAGAGGTTGTCCAGGCGCGCGTAGCTGAACGCCAGAGCCGTGTCGATGACAGGCTCGCGCAGGGTCTTGCGGGCCATGAGCAGGTACTTGACAAGCTCCTCGTTCTTGCCCGCATGGGTGGCAATGTCGATGACCTCCTCGTAGTTCTTGGGGTCCTGAGCTTTGATGTATGAGTCGATCGAGTCGCTCACGCGCAGACCATCCAGCTGCGCCTTGGCGACCCGGCTCCAGACCTCGGGCGTGTCGACCTCCTCGGCGTACGCCTGGGCGCGGTCAATGCTGACGACGTGCTCGACGAGGACGTTGACGGCGCTGACACTGTCGTTGATCTTCTTGAAGATCTCGAACGCCTCTTCGTACAGGCCCACGTTGATACAAGCGGCAGAGATCTCCTGAGGATCAAAGGCGTCCAGCTTGTGGATGTAGTCCATGACGCGGGCCTTATCGGCGGTCGTGGCCGTGAACAGCAGCAGATTCTGCAGGCTCTGGTTGTCGCTGAAGGGAGACGGCTCGAGCACAATCTTCTCGAGAAGCTCGATCAGCTCAGCGGGCAGATCGGCCTTGAGGAAGCAGGCAACAGCCTCGGACACCTTGGCCGGATCGTTGCACTCGGGCACGGCCGTGGAGATGACCTGGTCAATGACAGAGCGGCGGTGGATGTTGTTCTCGCTCAGCACAAACTGCCACAGCTCGCGGTCGGCACGCTCCAAGAGGTAGCGCGCCTGGGCACGGTACATGGAGTTCTCGTTTGTCACGTTGACGAGCTCCAGGTCGTTCTGGCCCTTGCTGTAGGCAATGTAAGCCAGGTTGGGATCCCGCTTCTCGCAGTACTTGCCGACAACGAGGGTGTCGTATTGGTCGTTCTCCTTGAGGAACTTCTCCGGGTTGTTGTTGGAGTCGATGTAGATCTTGGCCAGGGCATTGTAGACGGCCTGGTCGTGGTTGCCGGCAGCAAGAGCAGACTCGAGGAAGGGCAGCAGCAGCTTCAGGCGGTTGCGGGACTCGACCTCGGCAACGAGCTGGTCGATGGGAATCGGCGCCGGCGTCACGGAAGCGAGCAGGTTCTTGATGATGTTCTCGTCGCAGTCGACGTCGAGAAGACCGCCAATAACAGCGGGCGTCCGCGAGGGGTTGATGCGCTGGACATAGGCCTCGATTGATTGGAACTGCTGGTTCTGGTAGAGGTACAGGATCAGGTCGTGGACCAGGTTAAACCTGTCGCAGACGATGATCAGCGGCAGCTGGTCCTGCAGCTTGGCCTCCTTGAGGAAGTTCTTGACCTTCTCGGCGTTGTAGTGGTTGCTCTCGCGGCAGATCCGCTCGACCTCGTTGAACTGGCCCATCTTGGTAGCCGCCTCAATGTATTTGAAGTGGACCTCGGGGTCTTCAGACAGGTTGACAATGCTGCCTAGGTAGTAGAAGAGACCCTCGGCCGTCTTGTACTTCTCGAACAGATCGACAAGGCGCTGGGGACCCAGAAGATCAGAGTACTTGGTGGCGATCTGGACGACGGACTGCAGGTTCTGGCGAATATTGTGCTTCATCATCGCATCCAGGCAGTCCAGAGACTGCTCAACAGACAGCTTGCCGAAGAAGCCGGTGAGCCACTCGGGATCGAAGTCGGCAGTGCCGGGGACGTTGATAACGACCCGCTTCACGGCAGCCGGGTCCTCGTACAGGTCCAGCGCCCACCGGTAGAGACCAGCCTGCTCGCACAGCTTGGCAACATGGGCCTTGTCGAAATGCGAGAACATCTGGTTGCTCAGAATAGCATCGGCCACCTGAGGGGCGTTGAGAAGGTTCATCTCCAGGAGACGCGTCTGGAGGTGGCCCTGCTCCGGGCGGTTCTCCTTCAAGGCATCGATCAAAAAGGCGGTGACCTGAGGGAGCAGGCTCTGAGACTGGAAGACGTCGACTGCGCGCTCGAGATCGATGAGCGGGCCACCCTCGTTGTTAGCAAGCATGGTGGCAAACTCGACAGCCTTGTCGGGGTTGGCGCGAGCAACGTGCTGCAGGAGCTGCATGTAGTCTGGGGTGTAGCCGGCCTTGGTGGCATATGGGATGATCTCGTTGAACCGGTTGGCCTGCGCAAGGGCTGCAACGACCTTGTGGGGGACGTTGGCCTTGACGTAGATGCGGAGGGCCAGGGCCAGATCGAGCGGCCGGACCAGGTCACCAAGCTGCTCGGAGCAGTAGAGCTTGTCCTCCTTGGCCCACTTCTCCAGCAGCTCGGTACGCTTCTGGGCGACAACGGGCTGAGCAAGCTCCAGAGTCTCCGTCATGTTGAGGCCACCCTTGTCCAGAAGCATGCCAAAGTACTGGAGAATATACGACATCTGGCCAGGCTGCTGGGGGAGACGCTTGAACTTCTCAATGGTCTCGGAAGTGCGGAGGAAGCCCTGGGGGGAGTTTGCAGCAACGCGGGCGGCCTCGGCGAAATTGCCCGAGTTGAAGAGCTGGTCAAACTTGCGGGCATACAGAGGCTCGGCGCCGGGAAGGTCGCCCCGAGAGGCAATCTTAATTGCCAAGTCGGTGTTGGCGGGATTCTGCAGGAGGTAGGGGATGATGGTGGTCTCGTCGACCTTCACGGAGAGGGTCTGACCCTTCCGGTTGATGCCGACAACACCAGTCGATTCGGAATCGTTGCAGGAAACGAAGATGGTCTCACTGGACATGCGGTTCATGAAGATGCAGGTGCCAGTCTCGATGTCGTACAGGTGGATGAAGCCGTACTTGGTGATGAGGTACACAATACCGTACTTCTGGGACACCTGCACAGCTACAGGGAAATCGTTGGTGGCCTCGGCAGGGAAGTAGACATCGACGGCCTTCTTGGGGAAGGCAGGGTTTGCCTCGGGCTTGTCAATCTCGACAATGTGCAGCTTGGCGTGGGTAGCAGTCCGGACGGCGAAGACAAACAGCTTGGACACCTGCGGAGCACCCTCTAGCTGGTGTGTGGCAAAGGATGCAGCGTGGCCCTCGATGGCCTGGCTGACACCGCGCTCTTTGGAGTAGAGCTGGATGGAGCCGACAACACGTCCTTGTTGTTGGGAGATGCCGACGACAGCCATCCACTTGCTGTCAGTATCGATGCGGTAGTTGATGATCTGGCAGGCCTAGTTGAAGAAACGAAACTGTCAGCTGCATCTGCGTATATTTTGCATTCCAGCGGAGCAGGGCGGAGGAAACCAAATAAGCAAGCGGAGGAAGGGCTGCAGCTTACACTCATGGCGGCGTTCCGCTTAAAGATTTCTACAGGGGCCTTGTTCGCCTCGAACACGTCCCAGTGGTGGACGCCGGTCTCTGTGACGAGGCCAATGGTGGTCTCGCTAATCCACTTCCAGTAGACAACATCTTCGTTTGTGGTGGCCGAGTTCAACTTGGCCTTCTTCTCTAGGTCGAAGATCTGGAGTGTCCGGGACTGGGCGCGGAGGGCGATGACCGGGCGCGACCAGTGCATGATGGCACTGTCCGCCTTGATGCCACGGCGCATGACATTGCTCAGGTTTTGCAGGTCGACGATGACGACTTCCGGCTGGGCGGCCTCGCTCTTCTTTTCCCGAACACAGACGTACCGATCGGACTCTAATGTCTGTCGTGGAGGGATGATCCAGTCAGCAACACAGCACATTCAGTATCTCCGCAGGGACAGACACGCTAAAACAGTAGCAGATAGGGACAGGGAACGGAGACGCAGGAAACGCGTCATAGTCGACGCTGGTAAGCTCAAAGGGGGGTGGGAGAGACATACGCAAGAGTTGAATCCGATGGCCGCGTTGTCGATGCCCAGAGATGTGAGCTGGACGATCTCGCCCAGCTTGATAGGCAGCGGTGCCATGGTGGCTAGGAGGATGTGAAAGGAGCTCGCGGAAGCTGTGCGCGAAGGTGCGCCGGCAAACGAAGCTACGCCGACAGCTTTAAAATTAATCGAAGCTAAATCCCTGCGACAGGAAGAGGATGGAAGGAGGTCGAAGAGGGCTGCTTCTCGACGAAGTGACGACTGAAAGTAGAAATGAGGTCAAAGGTCGTCGGAGTAAGGAGTAGAAAACCGTTAAGCTTCCCGCACAAGCGGGAAATACAGGCGGGAGGGATAAAGCGTAAAGGAGAGAATCGAACAGAGAAAGAAAAGGAAAAGTAAATTAATGACACAGTCAGAGAAATGAAGCCTTTTCGCGAGGGGCCTCGTAGGGAAGACCAAAGTGAGTATTTGGATGGATTTGGAGGACGAAAAGAAGGGGGAAACTGGAAAGTTTGAAGAGCAAGTGAAATTGGTTTGATAAAGTTTACCGTATCCTCTATTTTCAAGGAGTAGGAGTCGTTTGCATTGTTGTTTCCTCCTCTGTCTGGCCGCAGCTGAGGACGCTATGCACGGGCCATTCAGGGGTGAATAAGCGGGAGCTTAGTTGTCACGTGTAGTCTGTAAGATTAATTTTCTTCAGGAGAATAGCGAAGGAGCGAACAACGAACACGACCACGTATGCACGTAACTACCTACCATACTGTAAGTCCGCCGACGCGAGATTGTACTCGTATATTACGCTTCATACGCCACAAACAAAATGTCCCAAAATAATCGAAGAAAAAAGAAAAAAAAATAGCATATCACAGGTGTGGATAAGTTTCACTGTCATTCGAACTCTTCCCGTAAATACTACTCATACGGAGTATACCAAGCCCATCTTCAAACAGCTTCTGGAAACCCGGCCAATTTAGGCAGCGACAAACCGGGCACTGGTAGGGTGGTTTAGGTCGCGGCTTCCCGCACACAAGTGACGCAGGTGCTGTTTCTAAAGTTTTTCTAAAGTTCGGATGGTTCCACGTGATCGCAAAATTGTGCAGAGCACATTGTGCGAGGAAAAGACAAGCAAAATAATGAAATCCAGCCAGGTCTCGACCGGCTAATCATACATAAAAAGACAGGGACATATTAACATGGCATATTTAGGAGCATCGTTGCACTGTATCCACTGCTGGGGCAGGTATCTCATTTCTCCCCCAAAGAAGCCGTGTGCAGTTCGACGACCGCTGCAGCCAGCAGGACATAACACTACAAACAGAACCGTAACGCAGGCGCATAGAGCAGAGCATACGAGAAGCAAAGCGAGGTTGCAGCAGGAAGAAAGGCAAGAGACAGAGCTCACACATACAAAGCAGAGCAGTCACAATAAGCATCGTAACTAGCTGCCTTCATGTACAGCAGCTTTTCGACCTGGACTGAAGCTCCTGCTGCACTTCTGTTGTCGACTTTCTCCTGCCATTTTATTCTTATTTCACATAGCTGTCACCAGATACTTTCACAGCAATTTGATGAGATGTTCGATGAATCATTGCGACCCTTCCCACAGGTTCCTTTGAGGTCCCCAAAGGTAAGCACCGCACCCAAGATTCTTCAAGAATTCGTTCTCCGTTCTGAGAAAAAGCGATTGAGATCGTCATGGGAGAGCTCGCAAGGAGTTCCCTCGGTACTATAATGACATTTTCGTGAACGTGATTTTAATTGCGTTGTTCATGAAGAAGAAAAAGGAAGAAAGAGAACCAAAAGAAACGCAAGCGGCAGATTTTTTTTTTTTTATATGCAAGCATCTAGAAATTTCATAAAAGTGGGTCAATGGCTTTCTGTCTGAATTTCTGCCTCAGGCATCGAAACTCTGGTTCCTGATCCAATAGCTGGTATTAGTGGGGTGGGCGTCTCACATTCACCGAGCTTGAAGCGGGAATATGCGGGCTCGAGCTTAGAATAGAACAACTAGGAACGACCACCACAGTAAAAGTCGAGCTTCTTTTTTTGAGAAGCTGCCCGCAAGAAGTCGCTGCTTCAATCTTTCAGGGAATAGATCGACTTCTGCCACCTTTGACGCCATGGCGACCTCGTTGCCGTCTTCGCTGCCGAGGTTTCTCCTCCCGCAGCTGAGCTGGAAAGCTCCCCTTGGCCTGTCTGCGCCGCTGCGCCAGCTGCCCACCAAGCCGCTGCTGTTCCGCTCGCCCGCCTCCGCAGCAGCTCTGTCATACACCGCTTCGACACCATACGTACAGGGAAATTCGGAGGGCACTCACCGGAGACGGAGGATGGCGCAGCATGCGGTGTTTGCGACGTCGTTCAATCCTTCGTCCGCGCCGTCGGCCCTCGTTCTACGCCGTGCGTTTCACGCCTCGGTTGCCCAGCGCCGCGACCACCACTTCGACACGCTCAAATTTGTGCAGCGGCTCCAGGATGAAGGTTTCACCGAGGAGCAGTCAGTGGCCATGATGAAGGTTCTGAACGACGTGATCGAGGAGAGGTAGGTGCTCTGTCCCACCCGCCCTGCAATCCCGAGAATTTGCCGAATTGCTTTGTCGACCTGCTAACCCCCTCCCTTTCTTTCCAGCATACAAAATCTCACACGTACCATGGTCCTGCGCGAGGATGCCGCCAAGGCCACGTACACGCAGAAGGTGGATTTCGCCAAGCTGCGCAGCGAGCTGCTGTCGGCGGACAGCACGGAAGGAAACACGACGCGGGCCGCGCACGAGCGGCTGGCCAACGACCTGGCCAAGTTCAACAGCCGGCTGCGGGACGAGGTGGGGCGCACGCAGGCCAGCGTGCGGCTGGACCTGAACCTGGAGAAGGGCCGCATACGCGAGGAGGCCGTCGGGCAGGAGCTCAAGGTGAAGGAGACCGAGACCAAGATCGAGCAGGAGGTGGCCGCACTGCGCCAGCAGCTCGAGCAGGTCAAGTTCCAGACGCTGCAATGGCTGATGGGCGTCTGCACGGGCTTCGCGGCGCTGATGTTGGGTGCGTGGCGCCTGCTGATGTAGGGAGCAAGCGAGAAAGTATGTGATTTATAAATAATAAAAAAGCTGTTGGGAAAACACGAGTGGGAAAGGGTCATATGGCGGCAAACGCCTTGGGAACTAAATATGGCGTTTTGGCATGAGAGAAATACATGTTTACACCGAAGTATGAGACAGCCTGTAGGCCATTCCGAAAGACTTTTGATATTGGGTAGGCTACGTGGTCTGATGCTTAGGATTTTATTCTCAGTTATTCTTCATACAAAAATGGAGATAGAGGCCAGCATAGCGATTTAATGATAGAAAGTTATATATTCGACGAAAGGTAATATAATATGTATCCCTTTCTTTATGAAGAGATAGAAAAAAATGCTAAAAGAGAAGGCGACGCCGCATAACGCGCCCATAATGAATATTAAAGAAGAGGCAGGCTAGCCCTGGTATCTTGCTTACGCCCATTGTTGTCAAACCGATTGTAATCGAACAATCTAGGAATATGCTACTAAAAAAAAGAGAAGAGCACAATGGAGCAGGAGGAAAAGAAGAGCCCTCCTAACAATGAAAGGAAAGAAAACATAATGGACAATATCGTCTCCCTTTGTCGCGTTATCCAAGTCTTGTGGGCCTCTATGTTGAATACTTTGCCACGAGATCCATGTCCTTCATATGCTGCCCCTTTTGTGTAAATCATAAATTTGTCTTTCTCAACGAAGTAAATAAACAGCCGGAAAATAATGAAGTGTACTACACAAGCTGGCAAAACCTCCCCTGTTACCGTTACAAGGAGGCAGACATGTAGGGAAAGTAGAAGAAGAGTAAAATCTTGCGACCAATCCAGAGCTAAATTCAAAAATGCGTTAGCCAAGGACTCGCTGGTATGCTATACGCAAAATATTGAGAGAGAATTAAGAAAAAAAATTCGGGCGAATCGCAGACGCACCTATTGCGGGAGGACGTCCAGAGCCGCGCGAGCTGCGCTGTGCATGGCGTGCAGGTCGCGGCTGGGGGCGGCGCAGGCGCCGCCGGGGGCGTAGCACCGGGCCTCGACCGTGCTCAGGGCGGCGTCTTTGGGGACTGAGCGCTTGCTCCAGCAGGGCTGGCCGATGAACGGGCAGAATATGGCCCTGGTCCTGAGTGCGGCGGTAGAGGGCGAGCCGCGGGCCTCCGCTCCGTTCCGTTCCCAGCATGGGCTTGGCTCACCCACGTACGGGCAGGAGACTCTATGGGCCCGGTTCTTGTGCTCGGTGATGATGGAGGGCGATGTGTCGTCGCTGCTGGCGTCGCCGTCATCGCCGTCAGGTCCCGGATCCTCCTTGCCGCGCTTGTGAACAGCAAAGCCCTCGATGCTGACGAGGAGCGCCTCGGCGGCCCGCTTTACCGTTTTGGGGCCGGCCGAGATGCGCGCTCCGTCCAGCCCCAGGCCCGCGTAGAAAGCGCGCGGGTCCGCCTGCGTCGAGGCCACGATGCCGGCCAGGCCCTCCAGGGTGCGGGCGGCCTTGTCGCTGGCGTTGGTTCCGGCGGCAGAACGCTCAGCAAGCTCGTCGCCGCTACCTGCGAGAACAGCGTCGGCAAAGGCCTCGGCGGCACGCTTGCGGCCCCAGCAGGGCTGGCCCACGAACGGACAGAACATGGCGTCGGGGTTGGCAATGGCGGCGCCGCTGACGGCCGTGGTGCCGGCGGCCAAGGCGGTAAACACGATGGAGGTCTTCATATCGTCGAGACAGTGAAAGAATTTGCTAAAAAGAGAACGATCAGTCAGTGGTAATCGCTGCAGAGCCTTGGCGGGCGACGATATTGCAGGGAGAGTGAAGGACGAAGAACCGATGGAAAAGAAAATCGACCCAACTTGAAGCAAATGCTACAGGCTCTTATAATTGAGAAAGCTCATTCAGACATTTCTTGAAGATGAACAACTTCTTTGTCGACATTCCTCACCTTTCACGCCATGGACGGGCCAAGCAGGTAGGAGCTCTATAGAGCTTGACGGAAACTTATTGTGTGCAAGGGACTGGCGTAGTTAAAGAAAAGGAGGGCAAACGGCACCGAAGACATCGTGTATACCGCCGGTTCCTTTCTCCGCTTCTTCTCACATCATTTCTCGTCATGGTAAAAAGAATTAATAACCCCCTTCGGGGCATGCCGCATGACCTTTTGCAAGCGAGAGCGAAGGAGCAAAGGCCGAATGAAAAAAGGGGTATCCATTGTACACATTGATACAGTAGAAGCCGAGATCTAGAGAACGCAACGGTCAGTATATGCCTGGGTTTACCGTTCGATGTCCTACTACAGTCTTATTGACACCCGTATGAGGCAATTGACGGTCTACAAACGAACAGGATACTCTCAAAGGCCACCAATACACGAGGGACTGGAAAAAGACTTCAAGAGGAATTTGGGCATAGAAGGGAGGATGTGACACAGAATCTGATGCGGGTAGCCTACAAGGACACAGCGGGTGCAGGAGAGATGTTCCCGGGTGATGCGGATCCATGGCCCGAGAGCAGCAAAGGAAAAAAAACCGTACACTTTACGACTCGTCTGTATTTTTGCCATTTCTAATGCTCAGCACATTAGATTTTGATTCTGAAAAGGGATAGAGGTGAAAGAAATTGTGACGGTTATGGTGAGTGACAGATGGTAGGCTTATCGATATGAAGCTCTATTGACACCCAAATGCGGTAATCTGGCGGCTCTTGTGTCGATGCGCACCATTTCCACCGATCCTAGTAAACCAAGTCCCAACAACCACCCCAAGCCACGCTCCAACACATACGCTCACTTCTTCTGCGTAAAAGTGAATCCAGATTATTCCATCCACAGCACTGAGAGTCAATTAAGCATATCAGTGCGTCGTACTGGGAAATACAATAGATTGAAACGCTAGGGCTTGGGAATGAACTGATTGGCTTGGGATGTTGACCAACAGACCCTTTCCCAGTCAACTGGGTGCTTTGCTGCAGAACAAGAAGATCACATGAAGCAAGCTCAGATCACGTATAAAACAGAAGAGGATTGTCTGATTTTGTTTCGATGAGAACCTCAATTCCTCTGCCGTGCTACATCATAGTGTTGGAGCTTTACCGCGTTAAAGGCATAATGATTTTTGAATGGTGTTTTCGACCAGTTCCAAGGAGCCACAAGATGTCCCGTCTCCTTTATTCTGGTCCCGCGCGCATATTCCTAATGAAAGAAGCGGGAGTCCACAATCAAACCTCTGGCAGGGATGCATCCAGGAAAGCGCCATCAGAGAATGGAAACGTCAACAAAAACAAGAGAAGGAAAGATGTGGAATTTTTGCCGGCCCGTGATGCTTCTTGTTATTTCTTTTGCATCCCTGTCTTTGTCCCTGTTCCCGTTCATTTCTTTCTCTCCAAATTCTCATCTCGAGCTGAAACCGTTCCCGCTCCTCCAGCTCTGTTTGTGCGCGTGCGTATATGTCCGTATAGGGATATGCTGCTGCAAGCAAAAAACACAGATTGCTAGATTGTGCTATGTAGAAAAAGAGACCCACCGCTGGAACAAAAAAATAATAATAAAGAATTGCCCGAAATATATCCTTTCACGGAGACGAACCGCCAGCGGTGCTGGTTCTCAGCTGTTGTGCTGCCTGGGCCACCAACGCCTCGATCTGGCGCCACCGGTGGGCCAGGATGTCCCGCTGGCTCTCGGTGCCGACGCTCTTCCTCCCTAGCCGAGCGATGCTCTTTAGTGTATCGTTCGCCACCTCGGCCATGCCATCGAGGCACTCGAGAACGAGCTCATCCACGCGCACCTGCGAGATGTCGTCAGACGACGAAGACGCATGCCCGGCGCTCCCATTCGCAGCACCCGTGCTGCCGCCCTCGTCAACGAAGCGCCGCCAGGCGGCGCGCCGCGCCGCGCCCGGCCCGCACAGGATGCGGCGCAGCGCGACCTGGGTGCGGTAGCAGCCGCCGGGGGTGTCGGCGTCGATCATGTAGCGGCCGAGGAAGCCGGCGGCGTCCAGATCGTCGCGCATGGCGCGGGTGGGCAGGCGCGGCAGCACGACGGCGTCGAGGCTGGCCTCGTCCCAGCGGTTGGCGCCGTCGGGCAGCACGAAGCCGTACTCGACCAGCAGGGCGTCGTTGGCGTGCGCGCCGTAGCTGATGGGCACCTCATCCCCCTCCGCGTAGGCGCGGTCCGCCGTGAACGAGAAGCCGTCGGCCGCGTACGCCGCGCGGCAGCCGTGGTCGGCCGCGTGGTTAAGAAGGTCGGCCACGGGCTGCATGGCAATGCGGTCTTCGCGGTTGGCCAGTGTCGCCTCCGACCGCGGCGTCGTGTAGTAGAACGTCCGCGAGTTGACGAGCAGCCACGCGTGCATGTAGCGCCTGCGGTCGCTCTCGGTCGAAAAGGACTCGGGAAACGCAGCCTGGACGGGCACCCAGTCCCGCTGCAGCTTGGCTTGCTGGTGGGCGAGGGCGTCCTTGGCTGGCGTCGGCAGCAGATCTTGCAGCTCCTTCGGCCACAGCATGGGCATTCCTGCCTCCAGATCACTGGGCGTCGGCAAGACGGCATCCCAAGCAGCGTAGTCGCCAGTCTTGTCCAGCACGAGGTCGGCAG
Organism: Hawksworthiomyces lignivorus; assembly: GCA_002917075.1. NCBI lineage: Eukaryota > Fungi > Ascomycota > Sordariomycetes > Ophiostomatales > Ophiostomataceae > Hawksworthiomyces > Hawksworthiomyces lignivorus. The sequence continues at coordinate 256,715 of NTMA01000009.1, read as the reverse complement.
CCAGGATGCCATGGACAGACACGTCCCGATCCAGCTTGCGCGAGACAGCTTTTGGCACTGTAGCTAGCGTACGGAGAGCCCGGGTCGGTACTTCTAAGACCGTCTCTCCCTCCTTCACCAACGATATTAGCTTGAACATCGCGAACGGGATACGGGACGGGAATACCTCATGGTACCTTGATTGCCCGCGTGGCTACCATGCCATAGCCTCGACCAGGCAGGCGCCTTGGCGTAATGCCAGTTAGCTGGACACCCAATTTGCTCGCATATTGGAGAAGGTCTTTCAGAGTGTCGTCCATATTGAAAGAGAAGGGAAACTATCCAAAAGAAGAGCCAATGCCAATGGAAATGGGCCTTTCGAGTGGCTCTAGAGAGATCTGACTCTCCCACTAACACAGCAGCACAGCGAGGAACAGTCTAAACGGTCAATAAAAGACCTTACAGCTATTGTTCTTGTGTAGACATAATATTAAGAGAATTTCACCATGTGTTATGAATTGCATTGGCCCATGCTTGACGTTGCATGCAAGACTCGATTGACTCATCCGTACTCCAAGTGAGGTGAAGTCGGAAGGGATTTACTGGTAGTGCTGCAAAAAAGCCGAGTCACGGGAAATGGGGCAACGCACCTCATCGGAAGCTAAATTGAACGTATGAGTATAAGCAAAAGCCGCCCGGTGAGCTAGCCGCATCTACAGGTACGGTTGGGGAAATTAGCAACCGACAAAAAAAAATCAAACACGTTTATAGCATAAAAAAGAATGGGGATATGATCCAGTCATGATGCAGTTCAGTAAAAGACCAAAAATATAGGAGTCAGAACCCCAAAAAGAAGATTTCTCGCATTCCGCGCGGGACTCGAACCCGCAGCCTCAAGATTAGAAGTCTTGCGCGCTACCATTGCGCTAGCGGAACTAAGCGAAGAGGCTATAGTGAAAGGCGCCGTTATCTCTGTTTATGTACCAACGTGAAATTGAAGAATTTGCCACTGGCCCCATTTCGCTGAGACAAAGACGATTTGGTTAACAGATCATGTATTTGGATGATCTACTCGTGTGGAATTGTATCTGCCGGTACAAATTCGCGATCAAGTGTGGTTGGTGACGCTCCAGCTGCCAACAAAGTCGAAGCCCGGTAGAAAGAGGGCGCGATGCAACAAGATGGTCTGGATTCATCATTGCTTCCTGTCTTGTCTTTTCTTGCTTTTTAATCTTTCTTCTGGTATCGCTTGAAAAGGCAGAGGAAGGGAAGGGTCGAAAAATACAAGGTAACTGTAATTTTTCTTTGTTGCTGGACTGCTTTTTGAAGTTGTTGCAAAGTCTTTTGTCTCGTGCTGTAAGTGGAACGAGGCTGTGCCGAAATGGGAATTCAGAACTCCAACCAGAGTCGACAACGACACGAACTCTGTCTTACTCTCCCCTCCCCTTTTCCTTTTCCATGTTCTTGGCTGGCTCTCTCTCTCTCTTCGGATTTGTTGAACTGTTGTATTTTCCATCAGCCCCGACGAGCCCTTTTTTGCATTTTTCTCTGCTCACCTTTTGGTTTGACTGCTTTTCACTCCAATCATTTTCCAGACAGGAGACATGCACAAGACTTTGTCTAGAGAAACCTATTCGAACATGATCTCTTTTCTCTCTTCCGTCTTCTGCAGCTTTCTCGTTTGCTTGACCGAGGAAGAGCAGTGCGCAAGACGACAGAACTTGTACAATAACGCACGTGAAGAAAGGAGAGGAGGGAAGGATGAAGCCAGAAGAGGAAACTGAGGGCTGCATGATGTAGTAGTCCAGATGGCTATCGTTCCCCCAGTCCTCAAGTGCCTCTGTGTGGTTCGACCCCTGCCTAGTTAGCGCGATCGGGACATAATTTACTGATCATAACGACTTGTTTTTCCTCCGAGCGAATCGTCCGTGTTATACCTTTTGCTCTTTTATTATAGCAACACTAGCTCTTTCGGCGCATCGCTCCCCTATTTGTCCACCGATCCGCTAGACAGGGTAGGATCAGCGAGGCTTGATTGTCTTTCAGGCCTATTTCAAGCTCCAGCCCCCGCTCTTTACTGGGATTGGCTTCGTGACCTTCCCGAGGCCCCTGCTCCCTCCGCATGATCCAAGCCTCTTTTTACAACCTCTGCTTCATCCTCGTGTCCTCCTTTTCTGCAAGAGTTCGTGTCTGCCTCCTCTTAGATCACCCGGGCGCTACGGGGTGTTTGCCAGATGTGGATGGACGATGGCACGGTGAGATGCATGGAACAAAAAAAAAAAAAGAAAACTAGAGTCTCGCGCTGCTCTTTCACGATGCGGGTAAAGCGCATGTTGTAAAAAGACAGCAACGGCAGAAGAGAGCTCTTTATGCACGTCATCGCAGCTATTCCACTTAGTCGCCGTGGTATCTGCACGACCTTCTCTACTGTAAAGTCGCAGTATTTGCATCGAGAGACCTACGGGGGGATGCGGAAAACCGTTACTAAAAGTAAAGACGAAGAACAAGTATAAATACACAGTTCGAAATCCTTCTTAGTCTCACCGTGAAGCAGTTCGGCAGCGTACTTCGGAACTGTCTAGATCATACAATCCAGAGACGTTTAGCTTTCTCCTGCTCGCATTTCTGGTTGCTTCTTCTCACGCAATGTCTTCTCTCTGCAAACTGGCCACGCTGCTGGCGACGGCTGCCGCTGTCACTAACGCTGCCCCGGCTCTCCGCAAGCGCCAGGCCCTCCCCGACTATGCCATCACGTATGCGCCCATCTCGTACCTTGAGAGCAGCGAGCAGTGGTGGCCCTCGGACGTGGCGACCCACCTCCAGAACGTCATTCCGGAGAACAACTTTGTCGCCGTGCCTGGTTTTACGTCGGCCGGGTCGGTCACGCTCAGCACCCTGAACCAGCAGAGCAGCTCCGTTTACCTGACTTCCAAGGACAACGTCGACTCCCAGCCGGCCTGGCTGGTGTCGACCTACGGCAAGCCGACCTCCACGACCGGCGGGTACAGCGCGGCACCCGGCACCATCGTGGCCGTGCAGAAGAATGACACCTGGGTGGACGTGTTCTACTTCTACTTCTACTCGTACAACCACGGCGGCGCGTAGGTGGCCCCCCCTTCGGATGCGTTCTGTTTCGCTCGTTCCTACGTTTATGCTGATCTTTTTTTTTTTACTAGGGTTCTGGACATTCAGTTTGACGACCATGTCGGCGACTGGGAGCACACAATGGTAAGTGGAGCGCCTACTTTTTGCCTCTCTTGCTCCCCGGTTTAGCGTGCTGACGCGCAGTTCTAGATCCGCTTTGTCAACGGCCAGCCCTACGCCATGTACTTCTCCCAGCACGGCGCCGGCTCCGCCTACTACTGGAACGTGCTGAGCAAGCAGGGCAACCGGCCCCTGACCTACATCGGCCTGGGCGGCCACGCCAACTACGCCAAGCCGGGCAAGGAGGACTACACCATCGCCTTCGGCATCATCTCGGACACCACCGATGCCGGCTTCGCCTGGGACATGACGCAGAACTACCGCGGCTACTGGTACGACACGTCGTCGGGCGCCTTTAGCGAGGCGGGCGGTGTCGGCGTCGGCGGCTCGGAGGAGGGCGCCGGCGACGGCAACACGGAGACGGCGTCGTGGCTGCAGTGGGGCGGCGCCTGGGGCGACGAGCAATACCCCAACAGCCGCAGCGGCCAGTACTGCATCTTTGGCGAGTGCCACTACACCTCAGGCCCCACGGGCCCCGTGGCCAAGAACCTAGGGCGGGCAGCCATGTGCGAGAACGAGAGCAGCTGCAGCGTGTACGACAACATCAACGACCTGACGCACCAGTCGAAGCGAGGGATGGAGGAGGAGTGAAGGGAGAGCATGACCTGATTCTTAGTCGGAGATAATATGTGCAGTGACCTGCTGCCCTCTGGGAAACCCGTTGGAATTGGGAGAATCTCAGAGAAATCTAATCTACAACGCAGATACAAGGCAATACTTTTATACTTTAATTGATTAATATTAAAGACAACGGACACTGGATACGTGCATAATACGTTTTATTTTGGTATAAATTTGGTATATAGTGGTATCTTCGATATGAGCTCAATGGACTCGACAACAAACCCAACTTCAGCCTTACAAATAAAAAGGATCAACAGCATGACTGTCAGTATATATAGGGATGCAGAGATAGAATGATCTCGCCTCCTTCTATATAGTGAACGCATGTGCTGGAAGTCGCCACTCGTCTCCAGAGAGCAGGCAAAACAAGGCAAACAGAAAATTATTATGCTCTCCTTTTGGCATTGGTGAAAATTATTAATGTGGTTATGTCAGGAGTCCAGTCCAGTTGTCACAACAAAATGTCTATCAGGAGCAGAAATTTCGGAGTGAAGTTTTCCAGCGGCGGAACAGCAAGAAACGAGAAAAGAAAGCGCGCCATATTTTCCCACCTGGGAGGAGAGAAATATATATGGGCAGTCCTTTTTTACTCTGCGGGCGCCACGGGCGCCTCGGCAGCCGGGACGGGCTCGTCGCTGTGGTGGGAGGCAGGGCCGGCGCCGTGGTCGAGCGCCTTCTCGCCGTTGAGGTTGAGGGCGGCGAGCTTCTCCGGGTCGAGGTTGCCGGTCTCGAGGGCGTTGGCCTGCTTGTAATGGACGCGGGTCTTCCAGGCCGGGGTGCCGATGTAGGGGATGCCGTTGGGGTCTTCGAACATGGCGGCGGTCTCCTCGAGCGTCTTGCCGGCGGTCTCGGGGAAGAGGAAGAAGACGTGGATCAGCATGGTGGTACAGAAGACGCCAAAGATGATGTACGTCTTCCACATGATGTTCTGGAAGGCGACGGGCACGAACAGGCCCAGGGCGGTGTTGAAGGCCCAGTTGCCCGAGGTGGAGAGCGACACGCCGAGGCCACGCAGGCGCAGCGGGTACAGCTCGGGCGGGTAGATCCACGAGGCCGGACCCCAGGTGGGCGCGAACGAGGCGACGAACAGGTAGGTGCAGGCGATGAGGCCCTTGCCGGGCGCGCCAGAGACGCGCATGGACTCGGCGGGGACGCCGTCGATGCCGCCGGGCACGACGACGCCGTAGGTGGCCATGATGGCGCCGTTGGCGTACATCCAGATCATCATGAAGAAGGCGCCGACGAGCATGGCGTTGCGGCGGCCGTAGCGGTCGATCCACAGCAGGGCGGGGATGGTCATGAGCACGTTGATGATGTACTGGATGGATGAGGCCAGCAGGTTGGCGTTGCCCGAGTAGCCGGTCATGGCGAAGACGTAGGTGATGTAGTACATCATGACGTTCATGCCCGTCAGCTGCGACCAGATCTGCGTGAACAGGCCGATCAGCGTGCGGTTGATCATGTTGGGCTTGAACAGCTCCCAGTAGGTGGCGTCCTTGTTGGCGGCCTCGAACTCGACGACCTCGCGGATCTCAGCCAGCTCGGCGCGCGCAAAGATGGAGTTGGGGTCGCCCTTGCCGTGGACCAGGGTGAGCACCTCGCGGCACTCCTCCCAGCGGTCGTGCTTGGCCAGCCAACGCGGCGACTCCGGCAGGAACATCATGCCGAAGAACAGGCCGATGGCCGGGATCATCTGCAGGCCCCAAGGCACGCGGAAGGCAGCCGGGTTGTAGGCAGTAGATGGGTCGCCGCCAATGAAGGAGCAGCCGTACGATATGTAGAACATGATCAGGATGCCCCAGGTGATGGCCCACTGTTGGGCGGCGACCACACGGCCACGCAGGGAGGGCTGGGACAACTCGGACACGTAGACGGGGACCTGGGAGGACTCAATGCCGACAGAGAAGCCGTTGATGACGCGGCCCACGATGAGCATGCCGACGTTCTGGGAGGCGCAGACGAGTATGGAACCAATGACCCAGACGATACAGCCGATCATGATGGCGGTCTTACGGCCGAGCCTATCAGTAATGAAACCGGAGATCAGGGAGCCGATCCAGGAGCCGGCAGCCATGGAGGCCGTGACACCGCCCTGGCGCAGGGTGGTCAAGCCCGAACAGGTGGCTTTGCCGTTGAAGGTGGGGCCGTCAGGCCCATCATTGAAGTAGCACTTGTACTGGTTGGTGCCCAGAACGGCAGACAAAGAGGCAATGTCAAAACCGAAGAGGGAGCCACCAATGACGGCAATGGCCGTGATGATGTAGATGTTGCCAACTGCCATGCTTGTATCGCAATGACCAGAGGCCCCTTCTATCAAAAGAAAGATGCAATTAGAAAGTGTTGTATAGTCTTACCAAGAAGACCTGGGAAGTCTCTAAAGAGAAGAGAGAAAAAGAGAAGGGCCGGAAGGGAAGCACAATTGCACAAGGGGGGTGGCCTGAAGCTCATATATAGACGTCCATGCTTTTTTCACATGGGACAATCAAGCAAGACGGGAACTCGATATGAATAGACATAGTGCTACTCGCACCTTGACCATCGCTGTGAAAAGGCGTTGCCAAGCGAGAAGGGGTCCGGGATCCCTTGCGTCCTCTGCTCCTCTCTTCCCAACGAGAGGGAGTGTGACACCACTTTCTTTTCCTACTTTCTTTCTTACCCTCTTCACACATCACGCGTCTTACTAGTTTTTCATCGCTTAGTATCTTGCCGTGCAATTCTCTCGAGATTGGACCCCTGTCCACTGACTGCGTCTGCTGCAGTGTTGGGTGATGGCCTTCGACAGACCCTCTGTCAAGCGGCGCTGCCCCTGTTTTCCTTTCCTTTCCTCTTTTTCTCTCGAGTTAGGTGCCTTTGTCGTACGCCCAGCCTCCGGTGGAGGGAGTCATGCTAGGAGACATCATGTTGTGTCATTGGTGAAGAAGATGCGGGAAGGGATAACGGAAAGGGGGGGGGGGGGTGCGAAAGTATCAATGACGTTGATCAAGGGCGATGAAGAAACTAAGCGGAACCCTGCCAATTGCGGAGAACTACGCTAGGTACGTGCTAAATTGGGGAAGAAGCTCGTGTAAGTCGGTACTTCAGGCCTTCTCTATCCAATGAGAAGATGCACTGTACTCGCAAACACATCGAAGCCAAAATACTGAAATGTGCAGAGAAAACGGTCACGCTGCGGACGGAGGGCTTCTCTGCGCTTGTGCCGCTGCTCTGCTTGATCTCTATTTCCCTCTTGTTAGCATAATATAGCAAGCACTGACCCCAGCGATAGAGATGTATGTAGACAGAGATAGAGAGGAAAAGAGATCCAAGCCAAGGTCCTTGCTTGCTCTCCTTCGCTGAACAGTGCTGGCCAATCCTCCTCCCAGGCCATGCAACCATGCAACCAGCTCAAACAAGTCATCTTGCCCCAGATTCTTGCTCGGACAACGGGTCTCCCTCACACCCTCCCTTATCCCTCCTCTCCATATTTTGCTCTCCCCATCTCTTTCTGCTTCTCCTGATGTCGCCCCCCCACCTCCAAACCACCGCAGTAACACCGACCAGTGGGACGGCCGAAAGAGTGGGCAGAAGCCTTTTTAAACGGCGGGTCGGGAAACCAGCTCTTGGAGTATAATGTAAATGATACAGGGGGTGGGTATGTCAAACAGGACTCTGTGCTGTTTGAAAAAAGAAAACAGAAAACCTGGAAGATCGGTGAACTGCCTAAATTGTCGCTAGCGCTGCACTGCTTCCTGAAGAGCTATACTTGTTATTCGTGCTCCACAGACAAGGAGGCTGCGTACTAACAGAGACAAAATAGCCATGCTGAAGCAGTTAGGCGTACGCATATCGAGATGCCCTGTATTAGCCGATCTACCACCACAGATGAGAAACAAACACAAACAGAATAGGTTTTTTGCCGATCGCTCCCCGCTCAAACAAGGCACCAGTACTAGCTCGTACGGTCCTCCGTAGTCATCTCCACCACATGATGTTCGTCATAGAGCTCATGTTCTATCTGCACTGCACATAGAATTCGGCGTGAGAATAAGCTTTGTAACGATATATAACATATCCACCGTTCTATGCATATAAGATGCGCTGACGTTTAGTTCTAGACAAAATAAAGTTGACACCGAAGCATCAGACGGGACATTATCATGACAAACCAAACTGTTGGATTGTCTTTCGAACAGTCACAGGATATGTAAAAACTAGAATGGGGAGACCATGGCACTCCGTTACTAAAGTCGTATGAGAATGCGGTAAGGCCTAGCCAAAGCGACGAGTACGATACGCCGCGCCTGCGCGAACCACGAAACCGCGAACCGAGACCACAGGAGATGGCTGGACGACGAGGATAATGAAACCGTGCGGAGATACGTCAAATTTGCCTGGGCTTTGAGACGAACGGTAAAATGGATAGTCGCAGAATAGCTAAGTGCACTGAAGCAAAGCCCGCGGAAGAGCACAGCCTCGACTGCCCAGCCGCCGGACTTTGACAGCTGGAGGCGGGAACTCGTCCAGAAAGAAAGTGGAATGCGCGCCCAGTTGAAGATGCAGGCTGTGAAGGCGTAAAGAAATGCAGGTGGCTCAACACTTTCCTTTTCCAGTTACCGCCATCTCCCTCATGGCGATGACCACAAACAAAAAGAAATCATGGACAAGAAAAAGCTCCGACAGAAGACGGAAGACTCGTCTGATGCCGGGGGACCCCGTGGCTTTCCTTGTTGTTACGAAACTGTTTCCATGCCCCATCACAAAAAATCGGAAGCCGAATAATGACAGCCAATGTCCGAAGCAAGCTGGAGTGGAACCCCCTACTCTCGCCGTCCTTGGTCCTGTGGTACGTTCGAATACGAATGGGTTAAACGTTACATATCACACGCGCGTAGCTGCGGAGATGCGACAGTGCAGAGCAAAACATGCTTAAATGCACATTACAAAGCGTGGAAATAAGGAAATAAGCAGCGCGAAGAAGAATCAAGCATACGAGGGACGTCGAGCCCTCCAGGGCACGATGATGTGTGGTCAAAACAAGAATTGCGGCAACGCCATGCTGTCTGGGGCGGCCAATACCAAAGAGGGCAAAGGCCAAAAAGGCATTAAGCCACCCAACACAACAGAGCCGCCTAAGACTAACGCTAGGACAGCTGCGTAGACGTACCTACGAAGCATGCCGCAACTAGCCATGACCTGTATGTGTGGTGTGTCATACTGTACTGGTACGATCATGTTAACCTGGCATGCTGCGAGAAAGGCAAATCCGGCAAGTATACAGTAGCAGAGTAGGAACTACTTGGACGTATAATAGCTACCCGAGGATATGCGTCTTCTGTAAGTGGTCCTTTCTACCCAATGGCCCCTCCAACAGCGACACTGTAGGATTAGGAAAAAACTGTGGGATTAGAAAAAAACCATGCTGTGCCGTACTCACGCGCGATGCAGCCACAGTTTTGCTCCTCGACTGCTGAGGATGCACTGCACGCCGACCCTTGATACGGTAGAGACGACGCTCTCGCAAATTGCATGTTTCACGCCTCTCGGCGCAAGGTGGGCCACCAAGATGATGTGTTTCCTACGACTGGATCTTGGGGGGCGTACGAATGTTTGTGCATGCTGTGAGAAGGGTGGTGCGTGCGAGTCAGTGCATCTTTTGCCGTTGGCTAGGGCAAGCCACTTCCGTCAGATAGACCTGGTGTGGAGTAGGCTCGATTGCGCTACACCAGACAAAGTAAAGCTGCCTACCAACTTTTTTTTTTGTGCTACTCGTACGGAGAGTTTTCCTCCTGCGCCCCACAGAGCAGCACCCTGCCCATACACCCATAATATGCTTATTGCGCTCTGCCCATGCTTGGTTTGACAACACTAGTGTGCATACGCGAGAGCGCCCATGGGTTGGGGGCAGTCCGGGGACTGTTACTGGCATCCGGATGGACGTTTTGTTTCCACTAGATTTGCTCCTGTGGCAGGCCAGACGACCGGCAGCGAGCAAGCAAAACAAACGGCACTGGCATATCCGTTTGATCTTTTACATCGACAAGTCTTTCGTGCTAGCTCTGTTTGGATAGGCGATTGGGAGAGACGCCTCCATTGCATCATTGCAGTATCATACGGTATTCGGGCTCCTGCAGACACCGCGGCTGTCAGAGCAAAAAAAGAGAGTTTGACGTGTCGTCGAATCGAAATTAAGACTTGAGGCTACCCCAGCGGTGGTTTCGGATTCAGTCATGCAGAAAACGCATTGTGATCGCTATTGGAAATACACATCAATGACACCCAATGATCCACCGATGCCACCAAACGCAGCTTTTGCGCTCTAAGCGGCCCATTGAAAAATTCTCGTAGGCGGAAAAATAAAAGAAAGAGTGATCATCTGTCACATTGCCCGCCTCCTTCACCGTTTTCGAGGTATCACCCGGAGTTTGGGTGCTTTCAAACTCCGCCGTGTAGCGGTGCGCGAAACGATGTAGCACGACCCCCTCAGCTGTCACTTTCTCGGTATCTAGTCCTTGGTAGGTCCCTCTAATTTCTTGTCATTTACATTTCCTCTTGGAGCTTCCAATTTAGGTAGGATGTGAATTCAAACATCAAATTGTAATAATCCCAGTGTGTTTTGCTCGGGCAGGGCGAGTAGAGCGCGCGAGGTCTAATTTACTGACACCGTGGCGTGTTTTGAGTGGGAGGCAGTATTATTGCGTCGTCTCTAAATTGTTCAATCTACGGAATATGCACTTTGATAAAAACAAGCAAACAAACAAACAAAACCATTGACGGAAAAGCCAAAGCTCCAGTGGTGGATGCCTGGAGAGTGTGTACAGCCTATCTTAGAAAGATTCGAATTTATGTAGAAGTAGAATTGGCGGACGAAGCACAGAGATGGAGTGTAAGTCGTTTTAAGCGTAAGTGATGGGAGAGAAAGAAAATCTGCAAATCTACGCATGCGAAAATCCGGGGAAGAACATTCCTCTCGAGAATCCCGTCTTCTTATCGACGATCTTTGGGGGCCACAGCTGGGTTTGCCCCGGGGAAAGCAGGTGTTGGATATCCCCGTGAACGTCAAAGTACTGGATGGAGAAGAGAGATGATCTCGAGTGAAAAAAACTGACGCATTTTTCAAGCTTAGAGCTGCTTCAGCAGTTAATCCTCATTTTCTTACAGCTTGAACCGTAGCGGCGGGGAGCGTCGAACAAGATGTACATCTTTATTTAGTTGGCATCGAGGCCGACAGCAATACAGCTACGTACTTGTACCCGCAGAACGTCCACAGGAGGTTCCATTTACATCCCTATCCATATTCTCGGGATCGTTGCCTTCGTGATCAACGTTGTAAAGAAGCCTGTTTATTTTCAGGTTCTTGGGAGTCCCACGGCACCGGTTTACTTCTCGTTTTCAGAATTGATCAACAAAAAAAAAAAAAACCAGTTCGCTCTCAGGACCCGCGTCTCGAACCAAGATCGTCACCAGTTTTCTCAGGACCTTTAAGCATATTTGCACGTCGCAGGACCCAAGGTCAGGGGAACGGAAAGAACTGGAGAATGGCATGAGACGAGGCATCAACAGATCCCATCCGCCGTATTTGTTAATGTTGTCGGCCACCCGCTCGTACATGGCAGCAAATGATCAGACCACCATGCGGTTCGAGTTTCCTCTGCCAGCACTCGCGCGGTCTCCGTCCAATTGCCGTGTTGCCGTCCGCGGATAATACCTAATACTATATATACACTTTCACTATTCACAAGGACGTGCTCTCACATCGAACAAGCGGGTTTGTCATTGTGTAAATGAATTAATTGTCCGCTCGCTTGGAGTGCCATCTGACTCCATTTTCTATTTTTTCCCTATCGCTTTTCATTTGGTTTTGACAACTTCACGCGGCCATCCACACTGGCTCTCTGGAGGGCGTGGGGTTTTGTCTGGGGCATTTTGGATCAGCTCGGGAAGAAATAGTCCGACGCTCGACTAGCAGGGGAGTGCACGTAAACGAGTATAGACAGAACAATAATCGGGTGAGGCACAAACGAGAGCGTTCGCGTGCAAATAAGGCAGAGGTCCTCAGATCTTCTTAGCATCTCGGAGGTGTGAGCATTTTGGGGAAGGGTAATGGATGTCGACTTGCCGATCGGCACTGCAAGTCAGACAAAGGCCCGTGGAAGGGCCGCTCGAAGGTACGGTGTACGCGTAAACAAAAGAATTTGTTGCTGTCTCCTGTGCCTTAAAACCCCCCCCGTATGCTTTCTGCTCCGCACGCCCTCGTCGTCTGCTCGTATATCCGTACTCCGTACATACGAGTACGAAATAACGTTTGCCAAGTTTCGCAGAGAGAAGCACCTGAGCACAGTGGGTTGTTTCTAGAAGATCCAGAAGCGCGCGGAGTATCATGTTGCTCTTAATGCTCGTAGCTACACAGATAAGACATTGTCTTTGCTAGGATATTTTTTTCGACGTAAATTCATTGCTGAAGAAAGCACTCGCTGTGTTTATTTAATGATCCAGAATCGAAGTCTGAATATTTGCGATGTACAAGAAAGCCAACCCCGGATTGCGTCCACTTTTGCACCACCCCTTTTGTCAGTGGACCGAGAACGCCGTTCCCGCAATGCTTAGCAAGATTGGTGAATAAAAAGCAATATGAAGTTCAAAAACCGAAATGGCCAATTCAAATGCGACCTTCCTTTCGTGACCGAAAGACTCCGGAAGAGGGGGGATCCTTTCGCCTTTCTTGTCCTCCTCTGTCCTTTGCTGCCTTCTTCCTCTCCTCTCTCCTCCCTGTATCGTTCGTCACGCTACCTGCTGACTCTGCACACCCCGCTTTCTTCACATCTGGTGATGCACAGGAGGAATAGTGAATGAAAAGACAGCAAGTACATATGCTACACCAATGTGTGGATGCTGAGTGAAAATCTCTAACCAATGGTTGGCGTGCCATTGGTGCCGAGCACCGGGTTACCGTTGTCATAAACGAGAACGAGAATGCTCACCGGGTGAGAGCACGTTCCTCCGTTAGGCTACATAGCGGTAGGCTGGAGGATCCGACTCCTCAATGCGCTCTAGGTATTCGCGTGAGATCAAGTCTTCGATTCGCTTCTTCACCATCGCCACCTCCGGCCGGAACAGGCTAGCTAGTTGTGTGACGACTTCCGTGACGAGGGCCGTATGCGTGAGCTCCTTCCGTTGCCTGTACATGTTAGATCCAATTGCATGATGTGGGAAAAAAAAGGAGGAAAAAGAACATAGCAAGAGAGGGACGTACTTCATGGTGCGAACAACGGCGGCGTCGATGGTGTGCCAGCGCGTCTGATTGTTCTTCTCCTCCGTAGCTTTCCGTTCCTCTTCACCCTCCAACTTGGACAGAGCATTGATGACAGGCACTTTGATTTTGAGCGCCTTGCTGGCGAACTGCGCGTTGAACGAGAACTTGTCGCCAGGCTTGATCGTCTTGCTCATTGGTTCTTTGAGCAGCACGCGGCATTTTGGCGGGATCGACAGAGAGGCAAGCGCCCGGGTAAGATCTGCTGGTGGAATGTTTGTCTGGCCCTGGATCTCTTCAAAGCTGAGCTGCGTGTTGTCCTCGGCCAGGTTGTTGAACAGAAGGAGCACGATCATGCCGTGAGTGGGCACATTCAGCTCGTAGCGCCGCTCCTTGCTAAGAGGGCCCTTGTCGTGTCCCGCAATACGCGGGAAGACGCACTTGATGTCGGCGCTGCCGGCAGAGCCCACCCACGAGAGGACCCGACCGCTTCGGTTGCGTAGGTAGAACTTTAAGAAGCTTTGCTGCAGGCGCCGGATCTCTGGCGGATAGTTGCAGCCCGCTGGCGCGTTGCTGAGGCTCTCTTCGATCTGCGAGGAGCGGCCCATGACCTCCGGCGGCCAGTTGTTGCTCGTCAGAACATTGACAGCCAAGTCAATGCGGGATTGGCCGCCGTCTTGGTTGCCGCCGAGGTCCTCCCGAACGTAATTCCCGTACTCGCGCGTGAGCTCCTCCGAGGTAGCCATGTCCTTGAACATGCCTTCGAATTTGGCCGTAAATGTCTTGCCGAGCTCGGCCTGCATACGGGAGATCATCAGCTTTTCGGCTTCAGGGTTCTCGCTCTTGTTGTGCAGCAGCCGGCGAGCGAGGTGCTTCTGGTAGTAGCGCTCTAGCATATCTTTTTCGGTGACGTGTTGCACCATCACGGTGGCCTTGTCGAGAGCCGCGTCAATTTCGGCATCGCTCTTTCCGCGCAGGCCACGTTTGAAGTTGTCGTCGATGAAGAGAGACACATATTCAGCACTGCGCGTGCAGAGACGGAATAGCTCGGTAAAGCTGCTGGAGATAGCAGACTGGATAGCAAGGTCCTTGTTGAAACATTCCCTCCATAGCCGGTCGAACTTCTCCTTGAGTTCGAGAATGTCGGTGACCCACTTGATGGCTGCGGCGGTCTGCTGCGCTGATGCAGAAAGTTGGGCTGCCGGCTTGGCCTGGCCCTCCGCCTCGGCCCCAGCAGCTGCGTCGTTGGACACTGCTGGTGCCGGGGCCACGGAAAAGTCTGTTTCCCGCAGAGTCTTCTCGATTTCTAGGCCTAGGTCGACGATGCGTGACTGCAGTGTCTGGCTTAAGACGGCACGCTTGGACTCGACGCGGTTCACGAGCTCGTACAGAATAGCCAAGTCGTCGATGCGGTCATTGTCTACCATGGCCTTGAGCCCGCTGCCGTCCATAGCGATAAATTCCTCGAGGTGGGCTGCAATCATCTCTAGCTCGAGAACGCGCCCTGTCTTAGCCTTTGTCTCCTGCGACACAGTGTGGCCGCAGCGTTCTTGCTCTTCACGGAGGCGGCGCCGTGTCTGGCGCAGCCAGGCACGCGCATCACCGTCACGCAACAGGCGCTCGCACTCGGCACGGTAGAAGAGATGCGTGGCATGCAGAAACTCGGGCTCAAACAGGGTCGAGTAGAGCTTCTCGTCTTCTCGTTCGTCGTCTGTTTCGTACAGAGCTTCCAGCATGCCAACGCAGCTGCGCAGCAGCGTGCGGTCGACGACATCGCCGTCGCGGTCCATATTGATCTGGTATAGAATGACGGCTGTGAGAACGGTAAATATTGTCGGATGGCGGTTGGCACCGTTGCCGGCTCTTGTACTGGTGCCACCACCGACTACATTATGGCCTGTCATCAGAGCCACTGCATTCTGGTCGTACTCTGTCCATATAGAAGGAGGCAACGGAGACAGCAGGATGTGGTCGCGGAAAAGACCGATCGTTGCAGCGTAGATGGAAGGCTGCGTGGCATCTTGGGCACGGTCAAGATACATGAGCACGTCGGCAACCATATTCATCGACATGTTATGGCGCTCCCAGGAGACTTTTATACCTCGTAGGAACTTGTCGCCCATCGCAAGTCGTTCGTTCGCCGTGGTACCTGGCGCATTGTACAGTGCAACAGCCACAAGGCTTCGAGTCACCAGGTCCCAAATCTGAGGTATTACTTTTTCGGCGAAATATCGCTCTTCGAAGCCCTTGACAAGAGAATATAGCTCATCCCCCCTCTTCTTGATCACAATCTTGTATGAGGCTCGGTAGAGCTGTTCAAATGAGAGTTTGCCTGCATTCTCATTGTGTATGTCTTCTAGCGCATCGCGGATGAGGTTCCAGTTCTCTTCAAAGTCGTCGATACCGCCGCCGACAGTCCGTGCGACTCCGACCTGTGCATCTTTCTGTTAGTATCTCTTGCTCGTAGGATGACTGCCTAAGACATGTGAGGGAAAGGGGAGAAGCAGCAAAACCAAAAGAGGTCAACGCACCCTTCGAGGAGGGCGGATTTTGCCCTTGTGCATCATGGTCGAAGCTGGCAGGAGGGGTTGTGACTATTGCGGGATGGAGCCCAGCCCACGAGGAGAGAAGTGCAAAAGAACAATAGAGGGCAAAAGGCGGAAGAGGAAAAAGAGCGAAAATATGGTTGATCGCTGTCGGCAGCCTTGTTCAGAGTGGCCGACTGCACGCAGCTGAAGAAGGTGAGGGCGAGCGGGGCTCACGTTGGCAATGTGGTCGAAGCAGATCGTGAATCGGCTGTCGAGAGGAGCTGCTGCCGGAGATAGCGGCTGGAACAGGGAAACCAAGGCTATGAGGAAAGGCCGAAGCAACAAAAGGAAACGAAATGCCCGAAGAAGCCATCCAGAGCACGATGCCCAGCTGAGGGGGACAAGACAGAGATCCAATCAGTCAGATTGGGCGAAGCTTAGTGGGCGACGGGAAACTGGGAGCCTTCTGGTGGTGGAGGATGGACTTATGCGATCTGGGGATTCGAGCAAGGGTAGTGGATGTGCTTTGACAGCAGCAGAACGCTGGTTAGATAGCAGTTTGAAGCTGACGATCGTTGAAGAAGAGAGTCGTCTCTGAATCTTTTGTTCG
This sequence comes from Hawksworthiomyces lignivorus, assembly GCA_002917075.1. Taxonomy (NCBI): domain Eukaryota; kingdom Fungi; phylum Ascomycota; class Sordariomycetes; order Ophiostomatales; family Ophiostomataceae; genus Hawksworthiomyces; species Hawksworthiomyces lignivorus. The sequence continues at coordinate 240,484 of NTMA01000009.1, read as the reverse complement.
TTTTATTTAATATTTTTTATTTAATAATTTTTGCTTTTCTCTCTTCACAGGCTCAAAGATCTTTGGTTTAACGATACGCTCTTTCCCGCTGTAGGCTTAAAGAGTTTTTGTCCGCCCCTGATATAGAGGGAAAAGAAGGGAAGACCCCGCCATGAGCAGAGGAAAGGAACGATAGAAGCCTAACTTAGAGGTGGGTGGTACTCGTTCGTGTAGGTGAATAGTGCTATTGTCCAATCAAAGCTTGGTGGAAGTCTTGCCACAAGCTCTAGGGACCCACACGACCGGGCCGTTGGAAGGCGACGGAAGGTGCAAAAAAAATATAAAAAAATAAAATAAAATAAATAATTAAGAAAATGAAGAAGTACGTAAAAAGCAGAAGGAGCAACCAAGAGAGAAGAGACTCTTGCAAATCTATATCACAGTACAGACACTACTGAAGGAAGGGACCAACTACATGGTACTTCCTTGTTTTGTGATCCGAAAACTAGACAAGGAAAGCACGTACCACAGTGATAGTTTCGTGAAAGACTTTGGCGACGACGACAACTACAACGGCATCAACTACAACGACAACAACGATCACGACGACAACAATCACGACGACAACAATCACGACAACCACAACAATGGCCTCGAAGACTGCCTGGTCGCTGCTCACAAAACGGCCGCTCGATTCTGTGACACGCGCAGCAGCCTCGCGTGCGCTGACAGTGAAGCACACGCAACAGGCCCTCTTCTCCAGCGCTGCTGTATATGCCGTCAGACGACCAATGCAGTGTCTTGTCCGGCCCCCGCAACCATTTTCTCTCACAGCGCGGCGCTGCGCCCACGACATTCCCCGGCCGTCGAGGCGACTGGCAACGTCGGCGACCGAATCTTCCTCGTCTGAGGCTAGCGACGCCAGCCTGCCCGCTGACACCACCGGCCTCGCTCCCCACTACGAACTCACCTTTACGTGCGTCCCCTGCGGCCAGCGTTCTGCCCACAACGTCTCCAAGCAGGGGTACCACCACGGCTCCGTGCTGATTACCTGCCCCGGATGCCGCAACCGGCACGTCATCAGCGACCACTTGGGCATCTTCGGCACCGCCCCTGGTGGCGCGCGGACGATCGAGGACATCCTGCGGGAGCGCGGCAAGCTGGTGAAGCGAGGCACGCTTGGCGAGGACGGCGACGTGGAGTTCTGGGAAGACGGGTCGTCGAGCGACCGGCAGGCCCGGCTGGCGTCTGAGGACGTGATACAACCTAAGCGAAAAGGCAGCAAAGACGCTGCCGGGGTGGAAGCGGATACTGGCGCAGCACCGGGGTCGACGTTCAGAAGCAGCAGTGGAGAGCAGCAGTGAAACCCTCGCACTTCAAGCCCGAACAAATAGCATAGATGAACCTTGTGGAAAGAATAATAACTTCGAGCGGGTAACGCGGAGTATTCTATGGGCGTTTGGATCGGGGAACTGTAACATAATGAAGCATCTCAAGTGGCGTTTTGGGTCGGATTACGGACAATATTTGCAAATGTTAGACATGCTGGAGTCATAGCTGCCCATATCAACTGTGGCAGCTGGTTGAAATTAATCTCGCTTCTACCTTTCGCAGCTCATTCAACTCTGTGCTTTGGCTCTTCTGTGCCTTAGCTTTTCTTACTTGAAGTTCAGATTAACTTAATTTATTGTGAAAAATGTGAATATGAAAGATAGGAAACATGCAACTAATTGCTAACACATGCAAGTGTTCTATGCTAAAACCAAATGCAGATATATGCAACTTAACTTTTTGTTTGTAGCCCCGAACGCCGGTTTTTGTAGTATTCCCTCCAGACTCCTATAAAATGGCGGCAAGTTCTTCCTTGTCTCCTCAGTACCCGCGCCGCACGCCGCGGTACTCCTGTCCCCGGATTTTGCGCCGCTCCTTCTTCTTGTCCAGCTTCTTGCGCTTGTCCCGTCCGTACTTCTCCGGCTGTGTCACAGCCCCGATCTTGCGCTTGCTGGCCCGCTGCTGCCGCCGGTCGCGCGCAGCCGCGCCCACCGCCAGCAGGAGCCGCGTGTACGCCGCCGTGCCCAGCCGCGTCTGCAGTGTGTCCATGAGCAGCTGCGCGCGCCGCTTGAGATCGTCGTAGCGCGGTGCAAACTGCGGGTCCGCCGCCACGGGCGCCGGGATAGACGTGTCCGTCAGGTTGCGCAGCGGTCGCAGAATGGCGCGGGCGGCCACGGCAGATGGCGGAGGTGCGGCTGCTCCCCTGTTCTTTGTGCCGGCGCTGCAGACCGCCTCCAGCACTGTCATGGCCGCCGCCTTGGGCACGAGCGCCGACGCCTTGGGCGGCGCCTCACGACGGACGATGCGCGCGAGGCGAAGGAAGACGTAGCGGCGGTCGACAGGCCGGGTGCGGGCCAGAATATTGCCGGCTTCCTCGTCTTCGTCGTCCTCCTTATCTTCATCCTCCTCCGGTGCATACTCATCCTCTTCTTCGTCGCTATCCGCTTCTTCCTTCTCAGCGTCGTCATTGTCCTCTGGTTCAGGGCGCAGGTACTGTCCGAGGTGGATCAGCATCTTGGCCGCCTCGGCCGCTTCTACCTCGTCTACGTCTTCGTCGCTGCGCGCCGACAGGACGCTCAGGCAGCCCCGGACAAAGGTGGCGACGTCATCGTCTTCCAGAGTCATGCCGTACGAGCCGGTGATGGCCGACCCGGACTCAGCAGCCAAGCCCCTGGCGCTCTTTTTCTTGCCGTTGGTCGCAGCAGCCGCATCAGCAGCCGCGCCAGTAGCGCCGTGACCCTTTCCGGAGAAGTCTGCCAGGAAGAGCCCGACCAGGCGCATGGCCGCCATCCGCACGTCGTGCGTGCTGTGCCACAGACACTGACGGATGCCGAGCCACAGGTCTGCGGATACCGCTGGATCGAGCGCGAGCACGGGGACGTTGGCCACAAGCGTCTCGGCTGTCTGCAGGGCGGTTGCGACCAGGCGGTCGTGGATCGCGCTGCCGCGGACCTCCTCGCTAGCTAGGAGGGCTGCGATGCGGTCGATGACGGCGCGCACATCCTCAGCCTGCGTAGTGGTCAGCGCCGCCGTGGTAGTGACGGGCGTCGCCGGGTTGCCATCCCAGGACGCAAAGTAGAGGCCGAACATCTCGACGCCCACGTTGAGGCGGCCAAGTTCGGCACCCGCTGCCTCGCTCGCTAGCCACCCGCGGAACGTGCGCAGGAACTCGTTCAGGTACTCGCGCTTCGCCATCTGCAGCATCGCCCGCAGCTGCGCCGCCGCCACGCGCCGGCACTTGGCGCTCGAGTCGCGCGCCAGCACCAGCACCATCGGCAGGAACGTCGCCGCGATAATGTCTTGCACGAAGTCGTCGTCGGCTGCCTCGGTAAGAGACGCCATCGATGCCGTCGACTTCAGCAGCAGCTGGTACACCACCTCCATCGCCGACAGCCGCCCGCTCTCGCGGTCATAGTCAAAGTTGGCTACGATGAAGGCGAGCTGCCGCTCCCAGCGCCGCCGCCGCTGCGGGTACTCGCGCAAGAACTGGAAGAACGCGCGCCGCGCAAGATCGCGCGTCTCCTGGTCGTCGTTTGTGATCATCACCGTGCCGATGTAATCGAGCGTGTCGTACACGGTTGCCGTCTCCACCTTGCGGTCTAGCACGGCCCGCACAAAGTTGAACGTCACGTGTCGGAACAGCGGGTTGGTCAGGTCGTGCTTCAGCTTGCCCAGCAGCTCGTCGACGGCGTTAGGCCGCACGGGGACGTCTTCATGACGACTGCGCAGTACGACGGAAATAAGCTTTAGGGCGGCCTGGGCCAGGTCGCTCGTGGTTGACGCCGCTGTGCGCACCGTCTTGAGGGCTTCTTTGGTGCACACCTGGTAGAGGCCGGTGAAGTCTGTCATGTCCTTGAAAGGGACCTTGGCGAGGACAACGAGCAGCTTGTACGCCGCAATTTTGACCTCGTCCTCGCCGGCCACGACGGCATCGCCGATGATGGGAATGAATCCGGTAATGTTCTCGGCCGTCCGCAGGCTGTCGTACTGCCGCAGAACAGTGCGTAGCAGGTCGAGCCCAAATTGAATCAGCTTGTACGTGAACTTGGCGGCGGTGCGCTCGCCAGTGTTGTTGCGCATCGTCTTCTGGAACAAGAACTTCTTGACGCGGGGATCCATCTTGCGCGCATCGTCGCCTCGCGCGTCGCCACCGGCCGCCCGGCTCTTGTATACATCGTTGATGATCTCGTAGCAGAAGACGAGGGTGTCATGCGACTCTGCAACTCCCGGATTCTGTGCTAGACCAGAGGCGATCTGGCTCAAGAGCGTGTCGATCTTTGCAGCAATCGACTTGGTGATCTTTTCCTGCATCAAGGCATGCAGCGGCCGCACCAGGTGTCCGAGCTGCCGGACGGAGACGTTCTTTGCGACGAGCTTCAGCGAGTCCTGGCTCTTGCTCTTCTTGACTTCCTTCATCTTGCTGACGTAGCCCTCGGCATCCTTCTCCTCGCCAACTGCTCCAAACACGTCATCCATTATGATCGTCATCATCGTCTCCACACAATCGTCCAAGTCGCCCTGCGCAAACTGCGGGATGACCGCCAGAAGTAGCGTGTGCATCGTGTACGACAGGACGTGCAGCTGGTAGCCCCGCGTCAGAGCGCCGCGGAGCTCCTGCAGGATAAAGCCAAAGCAGCTGGGGCCGAGGATGCACGCAATACGGGCTAGCGTGTCGCGCGCCATCTCGCGCGACTCCCAAGCTTTGCTGCGCAGAATATGGCAGACGTCCGTGAGCACGCCGGCCAGCCTCTGATCGCGCGTCTCCGTGGGGAGTAGATTCAAAAGCTTCACCACCACAATAGCTACGGGGACACGAGCACTGACCGTCTCTTCGTCCTTGTCATGCAGATATTCGAGCAGCGATGGTGCCAGATTGTTCAGCACCTCGTCCGTAAGCTTTTCCATGTCTGGCAAGGTGGCAGCCAGACGTCTTTGCGGTGCAACCACCGCTGCATCGTCCTTCTTGGATTCAGCGTCGCTTGTTGCCGTGCCACCTGCTTCCGTCTTTCCAGCAGATACGAAAAGCGCATCCACTACCTTGTCGAGAAGACGGACCACCTGCTTCTGCAGCTCGGGCTTTGTCTCAATGAATGAGAGAAACCGCTTCAGCAGTGCCCGGTACTGGTTCCACTCGAGCGAGTACGCCAGCTGGGCGATCGTGTTGGTCGCCTGGGCGCCCAGGCCGAAGTCGTCTGCGCCTTCTTCGCGGCCGAAGATGAAATGCTCTAGAAGCGGGATAAAGAACTGGCTAATATTTTTGCTGCTCAGCGGGTACCGCGCATTGATACCTTCTAGAACCTGCATGGCCTGGATCTGCTTGGAGATGGCCGGGTTGAGAATGTTGGAAAAGAAGGCGCGGTTGATGTCTCTGTCTTCTTCAGCAGTGCCGGCGTCTTCCATGTTGGCCTCGTCCTCCGATTCGTCTTGGGCGCGCTTCTTTGGCTCCGGCACCAACGGCGTCAAATCGGCAATTGGTTGCCAGGCCCGCAGGTTCGAGATGAGGTGTCCGAACACCCGGGCAGTCTCGCGACGGACAGTTTCCGAGGGGTTTCGCGCCCCGGAGAACATCGCAGGAAGGACCAAGGTCTTTAGCAGCTCTGCTAAACCAGCAGACTCGTTGCCATCCTCCTTGGGTTGCTGCGTCGTGGAATCTGAAGCGTCGTCGATGAACTTGCAGAGCCCATCGGCGGCATTTGTCGCCAAGATGCCGTATTCCTCGTCGATTCGTATATAGAACAGCATATTGTGTAGCAGAGGAAGCCATTGTTCCGCTGTAAACGGAGGAGAAGAATCCGATGACCGCTGCACAATGGCAGTAAACGCAGCTAGACGCCGATCGTAGTCGGGTTCGTCAAGCTGGCCCTCGGTGTACGAGTTGAGGTCAAAGCAGAGATCCGCCACCGCCTGCAGTCGCTTCCGCTCCTCAGGCAGCGTCGTCTGCGCCGTAGCAAAGACGGCCAGGACGCGGCAGAGCGACTGGCGGTTCTCGCGGTCCTTGAAGAAGGAGAAGAGCGAGGCGATGGTCGTGAACACCTTGCTGTGCAGCTCTCTGTCTTCTTCGCTCTGAGCTTGGAGGCCCATGGCGCTGGCAGCCTCATTGTCAAGACGGATGAACCGCTCGAGGATGAGCAGCAGCGAGCCCTTCACGCGGGGATTGACACGGCGCGAGGGCTGATTGAGGAGCCATGTGGCGATGTCGACGAGGCTGCGCACGTGGGTCGACGCCTGCACCAGCGGCGACAGCCCCACGACGGAGTTGACGCACGCTTCGAGGAGCGGCCGACTAATCTCCCCGCTGCCGTCCTCCGTCGTCGACGAGCGCAGCATGCGGTTCAGGTGCAGCAGCGCGGCGTCCATGTTGGGCGTCAGCAGCTCGGATAGGACGCGCGCTTGGAACGGCGACTCAGCGACGGGTGCCTGCGCCAGCTGCACCAGGCTGTCCAGCACCCCGAGCGCAAAGATTCGGATGGCGTCCTTTGCGCGCTTTGTCGAAAGGCTCTCGAGGATCTTGGGCACGATGCGCGAGTCGACGCCGAGGAACATGACGCAGTGCGGCGTCTGCGCCCACGTCGCCAAGAGTTTCCAGGTCCACGAGACGCCCTGGGTGGTCTCCTGGGGGAGGCGGTCGATGCCGGGGCTGATGACCTCGGCCACAATGATGTCGCGGTAAGGCGTCCAGTCAAAGCCATCGGCGTTGCGGAAGAGGGCGCAGAGGCAGCGAAGAGCAGCAGTCTTTGCGGTCCGGAGAAGAGAGACATTGCTGGCTCCAGAGCCAACCAGAGCATCAGCATCGACATCTTCTTCTGCCGCTGTGGTCGTCTGAAGGCCACGGCAAGCGCAGATCAGACAGTACAATGTGGCGTTCACCAGAATATCCAAGAAGGTTGTCACGTTGCTTCCCAGCTCGGTAATGATCGGTTCGAGCATGTTCAGCATACCCACCTGCTTGCGAGCGGTCAGGAGACCCTCGTCACCTTCGCTACCATGTGCTGGGAAGATGCTCTCGCGCAGGGTCCAGGCCTTGTCCGTGCTGTTGGTCACAACACGTACCCCTTGCAGGCTTCCCAGGGCGACAGCCAGGAAGCCGCCGATGCCGTCCACGTCCAAGTTGCGGATGACGAACAGACGTGTCGCGTGCAAGCCCTGGCGGCCACTGGCAGCTCCCTTCTTGGAAATGGTGCGGCCGTATAGGAGACGGAGCAGTACGGGCATGAGGTCAGCGCGATGCTCGGGCAGGATGCCGGTATTGCTGTTGTTTTCGTCATCCGCCTGGAGCAGCAGCGTGAGCCCGTTCTTGAACTTGGTCTCGTCGAGGAGGTTGTCGAGCTGCTCCTTGTAGCGGATCAGTGCGTCTTGCCGCCAGGCAAGCAGACTCTTGAGTGCCAGACGCTGGATCTCGATATCGCCGTTTGCCATGAGCTTCAAAAGGGCCGTATAGGCCTTGTCGCTCTGGTACAGGACTTGGGAGTTTGTAAAGAGCGAGAAGACGACCACCAGGGACTTCTTGTCGGCAAAGGACCACCCGCCCAGCTCGCTTGCGCCATCTTCTTCATAAGCATCATCGTCTCCGTTATCCTCAGCAGCAAAGTCCTCAAAGTCATCGTTTTCTTCTTCTTCTGCATTGAGTTCCTCGTCGGCGTCATCACCTTCGTCACCGACGACGCGTCTCTGGTCCTCTGTCCAAGAGAGGAGGTGCGGTACGAGTCTGCGAGACCGCTTCTCGGCCACGGCCGGCATGGCGGCCAAGACCTTGAGTGCTTTGCTGCGCGCAAAATTAGCGTGCGCCGCAGCCGCCTGCTGCTTCTCCTGGAACGTCTGCCACAGGAGCACTGACGGGTCCGCGACGAGCTGTTCTGTCTTCTTCGCAGCACGGAGCAGCTTGTCAAGCTTGAAGCACTCAAAGTCGGTGGGTGCCAGCCGGGGGCCGCTGTTGTTTGCGTCGGCCGAGTTCTTCAGGTGACCCCGCGCCTCGCCGCTGCGAGGCGATGACACGTCGAGCCAGTCCAATGCTAGCGTGGCGATGGCCTCTTCGCCGACCTTGTTTGTCTCAGCCACCTGCTTCATTGCCTTTATAGCATCCTCCCAGACGGGCGCCAAGGGCACTGAGAGCATGCCAAAGAGGAAGGCTGGGATCGCCGCCTGCAACCAAGAGCCGTCGGCAACATGTCCGAAGAGCTGGGCTAGCTTGCGAAGGTGGACTGCTAGGATACGGACGTTCTGTGGCACAAAGTCGATTTGCTCGGTCTCGAGCATATTATCAAGCGCTGCGGCATGGTCGGGAGGAGAGGTGGATGAGTCGGCATCACCCAAGCGTTTGAGGAGCTGGAGAGACACAAATCGGAGGGGGTGCGAAGGCGCTGCTAGATTTGCCACGAGGACCATGACAAAGGGGTCGTCTTCTTTGTCTGCTTCCTCTTTGGTGCTTTCACGACGATCCTGATTGTCTGTAGCCGGCGGTACGTCCTGCACTTGTCGCTCGTACTGTAGCAGTGCCTCTAAAAACCCTATGCGGCGCGAAAACCTTGGTGCAGCTGCTCGCAGGAGGGGCCGTAGACCGGAATCAGGTGTCTCCCCGAGTGCGCGAGTCATGCGCAGGTAGGACCGAAAGCCCTGGGTGACGAGGAACGTAGTCTCGTCGTTGTTGGAAAGCTGGGAGGAAGTGGGCCGCAGGGCCAGCTTCAGCTTGCGAAGTAAGAGCTGCGCAATGCGGGCTGGCGTGGATGGATGGACGATCGCGACGGTATCCACCAAGTGAAGAAGAGCAGCGTACTTGGGTAGGCAGTGCTCACGCCATGTTGTGGGATCTTTTCCGTAGACGCCGCGTTCTGGAAATGGAATCGCTTCAAGTTGGTCGAATTTGCTGACGATGCTGTCCTGCCAGGACTGAGGTAGGCGGAGGCAACTTGTGGTTTTGGTGTTGCTGTTGCTGCTGCCACTGCTCATAGCACTCACCGGCGCAGCTGGGAATGCACCCAATGTCACCATATGGACCAGCACGGTGCATAGGACATTTTCGTTGCCATCATGCGACCAGTGGGCTGAGATGAAAGCCTGAAACGGCTCTCTCAGTGTGCTCTGGAACGCAATCGGGTTGAGATCGGCCACGTAGGCACAGAAGGGAATAAACCACAGAGAAAAAGGCTCGCGGTCTAGAGATTTTTTGAGGGATGCGAGCTGGGTCTGTATCGTGAAGAGCGGTGCATGGTGCCAAACAATCCCGACATTGATGAGAATATGCTGCCAGATCAGCGAAGACGAGGAATCTATCGATGAGGAGCCGCTGGCAGGGGATGACATAGTTTCAAGGATCTGGGATAGGGTCTGGACCAGTGGTAGCCAGTCCTTGATCTTCATGCCACCGCGCACACCAGCCAGAATTCCAATGAGACGTACAAAGATCGACAGACGCCACGGACTGCCGCTTCCGGTTGTTGATGCTTTGCTGCCCTTGGTAGATGATAATTTGGTTACGTTCTCCATAGCTGCTGTGGCCTCAGCAAAGATCGCCTCCGTGATGGGTTGCAGTTGCTCTGGCGAGGCATGGTGTATTATGCTTGTCAGCACACCGCAGCAGATGTCACTCCACGGCGTGAGTTGACTGTCGTCCGCTTTATCTTCCTTCTTCGACGCTGGCCGCTGCTGTAATTCACTGTCCGGGATCGCTTGCAAGATACCCACGAAAATTCCATCAGCTGATAGCCTCAGCGTGTCCCCGGGCCCTTTGGTCGCTTCGGCGAAAAGAGTCATGATAGCCTGTGTGTAGAGCTGGATAGCCTCTTTGCTCGTGCGTGTGTGCTTGGTCGTCGGGGACGATGTAGCGGCTTCTATTGCCTGCAGCAGGTCGTCGCGGATGTGGTTTACGATTCGGGCGAGCTCCGTCTGGCGGCGAGTCTTGTTGGCTGTAACGCGCACCAGAAAGCTTAATGCTTCAGCCGTGAACCGCGCGATGTGGCCAGGAACATGCCGGGTAGGCTGGGTCGTGGAAGGCCGGCCGAGGAGAGGCGCGAGGATATCGTAAGTAGGTCGCAGGTCGGATACGAGGAGTCGCGCCAGGTATTTGAACAAGAAGGCTAGGCAGGCAAACGTCCACTCAATTACGGCGGCATCCATCTCGTGGTTCTGCTGACGGCGGGACCCTCCAGCAGAGAGACCGGCGCCGCTGTTGCTGCGGGCCACATCGACGAGCACAACAAAGGCTCGGGAGTCGTAGCCTCGCTCGACAAAGCGAGAGCCCAGATCGTGTGCGAACGCCGTCAGCAGATCCAGCAGAGGCTCGAGGGCCTCGCGCCCGTCATCTCCCGTCTGGCTGGCTTCTTGAATTGCTGCGACTAGAGCGTCCATGATGCGGTCCTCGAAGTGCAGGATCTGCGCCAGGCTCTCGCAGAGGGGCTTCACTGTGCGGCGAAATGCCGTGAAGCCCCGTGTCAAGTTCAGGTCGGCCCATTTTTCGATTCCGTTGCGGAAGTAGGAGGTAGTGGCAGAAAGGTCGCTGGCGCTGGCCTCGTCGAGATCGTGACGGCGGACTTTGTGGAGAGGGTCAAGGGAATGTAGTTTCGCAATCTTGCTCTGGAAAGACTCCCATCGATGGTTCTTTTGATGCTGTTGCTCTATGGGCTTTTTCTTTCCCCTCTGGGACTTGGCGATCCGTCCTGATATCGTCTTCGACGGCATCTTGTCGTCTAGAGCTCCCCAACACCAAGGATTTTGACTTCAATGTAAAGAGAGGTCGGTGCAGAACTGATTTTAGCGTTCCTACTTTTTTTTTTTCTGCCGTATAAAAATTTGGACAACTGATAAACTGATAAGAGATAATGTGGGTCCACTGAGACCCACTGTTTCTGCTATGTAAGATACATCACGTGTGTATTGGAAAAGTACTTACAGCGAAACCCCCAGAACCGAAACCCCATGCTTAACCGCTCTTCAGTATCAATCCAATCGAGCCAAAGTGACTCACTCGGAGACGGTCTTATCTTCGTAAACCCATTAGTTTCTTGCATTCAGAAGTCGATCGATTTTGTGAGTGGCAGTACCACTGAGGATGGCTATGTCAACCCATTTGACAAGCTCATGATCTGCTTCGATGAAAGAGTGAGAGGATATTTCATATTCATATAGGCACAAATTATTTCTATCGATCTTGGTGTACAAAGAGGACCTCTGAATGTTTGCAACGTTTGGCTTTGTCTGTTACATCGTGCACCAGAAGTTTGACCTGATCGATGACCCAGTCATACGACAGCCTTCTAGGCAAAAACATCTGATGTCATAATGAATATCCATTTCCAATTCTATCAACACATTAGATGGAGAAATCCTTGATGTCCTTGATGAGGCCGAGCTCCTTCTTCTCGGTAAGATCGAGCAGGCCAAGGGCCTCGCGGCGCGTCGGCGCGTCGGCCTTGAAGAACGGCTTCTCGGCCAGCGACGTCACGCGGTTGCCGTGACGCGGGTGCTTGCCGCCGTAGTCCCAGCTGGCGTTGTGGATGGTAATCCTGGATTGTTGTTAGCACGGGAAAGACATTAAGTCGCCAATCCAAAGAGAAGACAAGAGGAGCCAAGAAAAGGAAAGCAGTCCAAGAGGACACAAACTGGGGGTGTGGGAGGGGAACACAGGCTTACCGGTTGTCCCATAGGGCGCTAGTGTTTGGCGTCCAGCGGAAGCGCACCTGGATGTCAACGTTGGTCTCGTAGACGTGGTACAGGTAGTTGAGGATGGCGTCGCTCTCGTCCTTGTCGAAGCCGACGATGCGCACCGTCATGGAGCGGTTGACCCAGAGGGCCTTCCAGCCGGTGGCCGGGTGCACGCGCACCAGGGGGTGCACGCGCTCAATGTACTGGGGGCCGAGCTCAGGGTGGTCGCGGTCCAGGTACTTGTGCGCCGAGCGGTAGACCGCCTGGCGGCCGTCGATGATCTTGCGGAACTCGGGCGACAGCTTCTCGTACGCCGCGTAGCCGCTGGCCCACAGCGTGTCGCCGCCCACCGGCGGCACCGTGTCGTTGTGCAGGTGCGTGATGCCCGCCGGCTGGTTCTCGTGCACCAGGTCCGTGTGCCAGCGCGACGCGCCGCCCGGGTTGCGGAAGTTGCTCAGCCGCTCCGTGGCCTGCAGGTCGGGCCAGATGACGGTCACGCCTGGCACGCCGGGGACCTGAGGAGTTTGGGGCTAGATCGCAGGAGCAAAAAAAAACGGCCGGTCAGCAGAGCCTGCAGTGGGGTGGGCGCGCGTGCCGGACGCGGAATGCAATGGGGCTTGTGCTGTTCTTACATGGACCTCCACCTCTCCATAGTACTCGCCCAGCTCCTTCTGCTGCTGGGGGCTCAGGTCCTGGTTCCGGAAGAAGACGACGCTGCGCTCCGCGATGAGCAGCGCCAGTTCGTCCCGCTGCTGGTTGGTCAGGTCCTTGAGCTGCAGGCCCTCAATCTCGGTTCCGATGTGCGCCGTCAGGTCCGTCACCTTGGTCGCCGCCGACAGCAGGCTGCTCTTGGACTTGTCGGCGCGGGCGCCGGCATCCTCAAACGGCCGGTCCTCGCCGCGAATCTTGTACACGTCATCGAGGTAGAGGGGAACCAGGGGACGGTACGGGTAGCCGTTTGACAGGTCAATGCCGGCCTTGGTCAGCCGGTCCACGGCAGTCTTGGGGAGACCGAGTGTGTCTTTCCTCGGCTGAGCCACATCCACAATGGCGGGATCAATTGCTGTAGGAGCCATGGCTTTATCTCTTTTCTTTTTCTTCCTTCCTTATGTTTCTAGTACGCTAGATCGAATTCAACAGCTGAAAGTATAAACAACAGCCACTAATATCATGAACAAAAATTCACTGGAGTTACTCGTTTAGGAAATTCAGACGAGGAAGAGGAGTACAAGGGTCTTCCTTTCGAAAGACATCAAACTCCTATTTATACGAAAAAGGACATATTCAACACAATAGCAATATGTCAGCAGAAACTAGCAAGAGAAGCTAATTTGCAAGTGTCGAAGTCCCAAACGGAGCGAGTGAGCTGCGATACAGGACGACAAAGATGTCTAGTTCGCGACTTGAAATGACTACATTAGCTGGTATCATTCGTACTCTGCGTTTATTGATAAACTCAACATCTCAATTGGTTCGCTGAGCACATTCGTGTTTCTTGCCCAACGGGTGGGCCGGCATATAAAGCAAATCACACGGACCAAGCCTACTTTATTTCTGCATCAGCAAATCGAGGTCGCAAATGACGACAGCCTCGTCTAGCCAACCCAGTGGGCTGTACGAAAGCGGGGAAGCCCAAGGCTCCATGTCGATCGGCCCAGCGTCGTGCGAACCAGGAAAATCCGTAGGGAGCTCCTTATCACTGACAAATCTAAACAGCAATCCGGCGTTAGAAATAAAATAAAAATACCGTTTATACGTACGAGGAAACGTTGTTCAAAAGTCCGAGCTACTGGGAGAGATCTAACATCATAGATTTGAACATTAGCGCAATATATGAATTGCGATTGTGTCATCAGAGACGGACGGAAACCTGCCCTTAGTTCTTAAAACGGTCTCGTACGACACTGTCCAATTTGGCAATTTTCAGAGCTTGGGCGCAGGTCACAGCTGTGTAGCTGCATGTCCGTAAGGGGCAATTCTCGAACCTACCTCACCGCGGTCGGCTTGCATGTCCGCCCACAATATCTGCTCAAAGGCTGTACTCCATTTCCCCCACGCCTACTGTGTTCCTGATGCTCTGCGTCTCTCGTCCCCTCAGAACTGCATTGCCACGAGCCTAGTGACAGGGTTAGCAAATCCTCTTGTACGGACGATTCTCCTCAATTAGGAAGGTTTAGGATCCTTCCAAAGACATCCCGTTGCAATTTGCGGGCGGCGTGCCATTCCGACTATGGCTTCACTGTTGGTCCATATGTCATCATTATGATCTTCGCGCAAAACTACCCAACCGGAATCATCCGCAGCTGTTCACGGAGTACCCGTGGCAAGCCTGAAGGTCGAGAACGCTGTACAGGACATCAAAAAAATAGATAGCAAGGCACAACACACGTAAAAACACGCAACTAGCCATGACATGATGATCAACCTGGGCTGTGGGTCGTTCCACAAGAGGCTCCTTGTCAAGAAGCTGACGAGTCCCATAAGCTATAAGCACATCTGCGGAGAAGCAACTAAAGATGGGAGGAAAGTACAAAGTGTGACAGGCCGTGGTACAGGCAGGGGTTGATATACGAGCGGCTGCGTGCAGGTCACTGTGTTGTGGAGAGGCGAAAGATACTTTGAGAGCTCGAGGCTGTGAGACAGCGGTGAATCCATTGTACCAAAGAATAACAACAACCAGAAGGCCAGTTAGATAAGGAGGGAGTGAAAAAACCCTCCCAGGAATATCAAGTAAATATGATATATAAGCTCTTTCTCGTGGAGCAACACTTTCTGTTTTCTTTGAGTCTTCCATTATGTCGATTTGGCATATTCGACAAACACCTAGTACTAGACGTTCTTTTGACAGCTGTCTCAAATCATACATTCAAATAGTACCTCGCAAGTACTTCGTCTGTTCTCAGTCGTCCTTTTAGCCAGTTGTTTCGCCACCACCGCTACTTACCAGATAGTCCGCAATGGCGGCTGGTCCCGAAGTAGAGAAGTCAAACGTCATCCTGGCCGGGAAAGAAGGCCCCAGTGCTACCTCTCGGCTTTCTGGGTCATCAGGAGGAGATCCTATAGACGATGCCACTGTCAGCGCCACCGCGTCGGCGGCTGACTTGACCAGTCAAGCTGTAGCAGAGCGTCTGGTCAAAGAAAAGCCGAAGAAGACGTGGCGGTCCAACATCTGGGACACCTTGGACAAGAGTCCAGAAGAACGCAAATTTCTCTTTAAACTCGATGCCGTCGTTCTGACCTTTGCCTCGCTGGGCTACTTTATAAAGTACCTGGACCAGGTAAACATTAACAATGCCTTTGTCTCTGGTATGCAAGAAGACTTGGGTTTGTACGGCAACCAGCTGAATTACATGATCACTTGCTGGACGGTTGGCTACGTTATTGGTGAGGTTCCCAGGTAAGAAGAAGCCGGCATCCTGTTTGTCCCATTCCATCCTAGCAGCAGAGCATAGCAGCACCTAACAAGGAGTAGCAACCTTATTCTTACACGTGTTCGCCCTTCCATCTGGATCCCCTCTTGCGAAGTGTTGTGGTGTGTCCTCACCATCCTCACCTGCAAGTGCAACAACGTCACCCAGCTGTACGTCTTGCGGTTCTTCATCGGCCTCGCAGAGAGCACGTTCTACCCGGGCATGCAGTACATCATCGGCAGCTGGTACCGGTCAGACGAGCTGGCCAAGCGGTCGTGCATCTTCCACTCGGCCAGCGCCATCGGCACCATGTTCTCGGGCTACCTCATGGCCGCCGTCTACCACCTAGGCGGCGTGGACGGCTTCAAGGGCTGGCAGTGGCTGTTCATCATCGACACGACCATCTCGCTACCCATCGCTGTGGCCGGTTACTTTATGCTGCCAGACGTGCCCGAGATCACGCGCGCCTGGTACTTTTCGGCGGACGAGATCGCCATCGCGAAGCGCCGAATGGCACTTGAGGGCCGCGCCAACCGTGGCGCCTTCTCACGCAAAAAGTTCCAGCGCATCTTCGCCCACTGGCACCTCTACTTGCTAACGCTGCTGTACATCCTGTTCAACAACGGCTCTGGCTTCGGCGGTCAGCCGGCCTTCCAGCTGTGGCTGAAAAAGTCCGGCTACAGCGTCTACCAGTACAACGTGTACCCGACGTTCACGTCTGTGGTGCAGGTGCTGACCACATTCACCTACGCCTGGACCTCGGATACGCTGTTCCGAGGCGCCCGCTGGCCACCGATCGTGTTCTCGGGCGTGGTCAACATCGTTGTGTACACCAGCTTGTCAGTATGGTATATCCCAGACGGCTGGAAGTGGGCGTGCTACATCCTCAGTGGGTTTGGCGGCGGCATCTCGGGCCTGACATTCGCCTGGGCGCATGAGATCTGCAAGGACGACAACGAAGAGCGGGCGCTGGTCACGGGGTCTATGAACGAGATGGCGTACGTGTTCCAAGCTTGGCTGCCGCTGCTGATCTGGCAGCAGGTGGACGCCCCGTACTACAAGAAGGGCTTTATCACTAGCATCTTCATCGCCGCGGGGCTGATCGGCACATCGTTTCTCATCCGGTACCTGCACCGAAAAGAGCTCCGGGAAGAGAAGCTGGCACAGAACTCCAACGCTGCCGGCCAGCAAGAACAGATTGCTGTGTGAGACGATTTGTCTATCAACGGAAGAACGTCCTGCCCGCATTGTTTCCTTTTGTGCTCGCTGCTCTTTGCCCACTTTGTGCTCTTTTTGTATGTAATAAATAAAGAGGAAGATGACTTGCCAAGCAGCGTATATTCGAGACGGCATCCTCAAGGCATGAATTTCAAGACCCAAGCAGCCTATAGCCGCGTTCTTCCTGGTGATCTCGATGAAAGCCAAGAGCAGTCCCAATGAGCGCGCATATGCTAAACTATGGACGCTAGCCAACATAAGCTTTGAACGGATATCTGCAACGCCATTGGCCTCTGTAGAGTGCCCGAGAATGAGAAGGTCGAAATACAAGAGGGCATCGTAAATACGAAGCAGTAAGGCAGCAACTATTTAAATGAATGACGCAGCGACGGGTCGCCGTTGGAATTGTGGCCTTTTTTGGCGTGTTGATTGGTCTCAGTCTCACTTTATTACCCTTTTGCATCTAAGACCCTCTAAGGAAGGCACAGACCAGCAGACCAGCACTGGAACTGCCGATTGCCGACCCACCTGCCTTCACCTTTGCTGGAGTAGCTGGGACGATAGCTGTCTCAAAAAAAGTAGCTGGTGTGGTTGCTTCTGGGCCAACGGTTTTTGGTTGCACTCAAATCTTTTCCCCCTTCTACATAGTTACATAGTTACTCGTATTACTTTCTCCTATTCTTTTCTTCTCCTATTATTATTATTCTCCCTTTTTCTTTTCTTCCATTTGACTCCTTCGTCCTGCAGATCAATTTGTTCAAGGCAAAGCTTTTCATCATCCTCTTCATCTATCCTCCGAACCTTTTCTTTTTTTCTCTAATACCCAACTTTCATCTGTAAGTAGATCATTGCTATCACCACAAATAAAATAAAAAGCTCTTACAGAGAAAACGAAGCTTACAAACGAAGCTTACAAACGAAGCAAAGCATTCACAATGAGCGACAAGCCCGTTGAGTCACCTGCCCCCGAGGCGAAACCAGCTGAGGCAACCCCCGAGGTGGCCGCCGAAGCTGCTCCCGCAGAGAGCGCGCCGGCTGCTGCTGAGGCCGCGCCGGCCGCTGAAGCTGCGCCTGCTGCTCCTGCTGCAGAGGAGGCCAATCCTGCCGAGGAAGCTAAGCCAGCCGAAGCTGAGGCTGCCGCTGATGCAAAGCCGGCCGACGATGCTGCTGCTGCTGCTGAGGCGAAGCCCGCTGCCGAGACGCCCGCCGAGGCACCAGCTGCTGCTGCTGCCGACGTTGCCCCTGCCGCTGAGCCTGCCGCTGAGGAGAAGCCCAAGACGACGCCGATCCAGGCGCTCTACGCTGCTGCCATAGAGCACGGCCACCCCGAGATCTGGGGCGTGACGCTGGCGGACCCAGAAACGGACGTGCCCAGCCAGATCGTCTTCCAGAAGTACCTCAACGCCAACGACGGCGACCTTGCCAAGGCCAAGGACCAGCTCCTCAAGACCCTGGCGTGGCGCGCCAAGACAAAGCCCCTCGGGCTGCTCAAGGAGAAGTTCAACCGCGAGAAGTTTGCCGGCCTCGGCTACGTCACGACCTACACGGCCACCGAGACCTACGACCCGGCCGAGCCTGAGTCTAAGGAGGTGTTCACCTGGAACATCTACGGCAGCACCAAGAGCATCGACAAGACGTTCGGCGAGCTCGACCAGTACGTTTTCCAGCAATGCATCACATTTCATTCGCGCTGCTCTGTGACGATGTGGACACTAACACAGAACTGTCTAGGTTCCTCAACTGGCGCGTCGCTCTCATGGAGCTGGCGCTGCAGGACCTGTCCCTGGCCACGGCCACGAAGCCCATCACCGCCGACTATGACCCCTATAAGATCTTCCAGGTCCACGACTACAAGTCCATCAGCTTCCTGCGCCAGTCGCCCCAGGTCAAGTCTGCCAGCACGGAGACCATCAAGGTCTTCGCTCAGAACTACCCGGAGCTGCTCAAGGAGAAGTTCTTTGTCAACGTGCCTGCCATTATGGGTTTCGTCTACGCCTTCATGAAGCTCTTCGTTGCCGCCAAGACCATCAAGAAGTTCCACCCCATGTCCAACGGCGGCGGCCTCGCCAACGAGCTCGGCAGCAGCAAGATCAAGGACTTGGGCCAGCGGCTGCCAAAGGAGTACGGTGGCAAGGCGGGTGAGCTGAAGACGCTGGGAAAGGAGCCTGAGCTGGAGGCTGAGACAGCTCTCGCTGCCGCGGAGGAGGAGGCGCCGGCGCCTCCCGCCAAGGAGGAGGCCAAGGAGGAGGCCAAGGAGGAGGCCAAGCCGGAGGCGGCGAAGAGCGAATGAGGGAGAGGTAGAGGGAGAGGGAGAGGGAGAGAACTGTTTTTAATGCGTCAAGAACAACAAAACAATACCCCGGACGTAGATGACGAGAAAAGGTGGATGGATAAGCAGCAGAGCAAGCGTTGGTTTTGATTTTTCTTTCTTGGTGGAGGTCGCCAATAATCTCTTAATATTAGACAGAAACACGTTTCCAACATGATTCGTTGTCTCATCCGTCCTATTTAGCAACCAATTCAAAATGCGAGGCGGCGAAATCTAATTTGCAAGAAGCTCCCATCACCTGTTTTCTCGAAGTAAACTTAAAAGTTGCCGTCTCGTTATCAGATCGATGCAATTAGATCAGATAACTGGAAAAAAAAAATTGTCGGAGTTCGCCATTCAACGATGGGAACTAACGACTATCGCAACATTCCTATCTAAGAGCTCAAGGAGATAAACTACCGTGAAAACCCATCTGCAATTGTAATATCGCAGACGTTTTCATGAAATTAGTCATGAAACAAGCAACTGCGTCGTAAACTGTATTTCACAATGGCAAGCGAAAACGAGGTCCAGCAATGGCAGACACTTCAGAATGGCCTGGAGAAGCTGACACGGCACACTGCGCCAATGCCCACTCCTGGGAAGAACGAAGTCTTGGTCAAGATTCACACCGTATCGCTCAACTACCGTGATACCGAGGGTATGAATCGAGGCTCCGAGGGTGCACCATGTGGGAATTGAACACTCTGTATTCTAACTTGGCCTGGCGTGTAGTATGCATGGGCCTGTACAACCACCACCGCGCCATCGACTCGGGCGGTCCCGAACCGCTCGTGCCCTGCTCGGACATGTGCGGCACCGTGGTCGCCGTCGGCGAGGACCTCGGCGTGCCGCACAGCGTCGGCGACCGCGTCATCTCGCTCTTCAACGACCGCCACCTGACCGGCCACGTCAAAGAGGAGCACATGAGCGTCGGTCTCGGCCTGCCCCTGCAGGGCGTCCTGCAGACGTACCGCGTGTTTCCCAGCTACGGCCTGGTGCCTGCGCCCGACTACATGACCGACGCCGAGGCCTGCTGCGTGCCGATCGCCTCCGTGACCGCCTGGATGGCCATCAACGGCATGCGGCCGCTGGGCCAGCCCGGCGGCTCCGGCGAAGTCGTCCTCGTGCAGGGCACGGGCGGCGTGAGCATCGCCGGTCTGCAGATTGCCCATGCCAGCGGGGCAACAAGTAGGAATTTCCATTCCCAGAGTCTACTTCTAGGAAAATAATTTGCATTTGCTAACACAGCGGCTTCCGCTTCTCCTCATCTACAGCTATCGTGACATCGTCATCTGACAGCAAATTGGAACTCGCCAAGTCGCTCGGCGCCGACCACTTGATCAACTACAAGACAACTCCCCGGTGGGCAGACGCCGTGATGGACTGCACAGACCGCCACGGCGCAGACATCATCCTGGAGAACGGCGGCGCCAGCACGCTCCGCCAGTCGTTTGACGCCATCGCCTTCGGCGGTGTGATCAACTGCATTGGGTACCTCGGCGGCAAGGAAGACAAGTCGGGCGAGGGCGAGGACCGGACCGGCATCTCGGTCCTCGCCCTGCGGCGCAATATGACGCTGCGGGGTATCCTCAACGGGCCCCGCGACCGGTTTGAAGAGATGCTGACATTCTACAAGAAGCACACCATCCACCCAGTGGTGCACCGCGTTTTTAACTTTGAAGAGGGCCAAGCGGCACTCCAGTACCTCTACAGCGGACAGCACTTTGGCAAAGTAGTGATTCGTGTTGCGCCGGATGCCACCATTACTTAGATAGAACTACAATCGAAAACTTCCATCGACTAGATGAAAAGACTACGCGTGAACATCACTTTTCAACAAGGGGACAGAAGGACATAAAGGGGAAAATAGAAAAGCCGGCATAGGCGCCGGTCGGTCTCTAAGGCCGCTGCTAAGACAAAAAATTGTCAAGCGATGATTTTTTGGGTTGTCAAAACTGACAGCTTCCCTCGAAAGAAAAAACAAGCCTTCGAAGGGGACAAAAATGTACACAACCAATTGCTCCGTTTCCCGAAACCGAAACCCATGCCGTTAATTCATTTCTCTTTTGATTTCTTTTCTGTTTTTCTCCGTTCATCCTAAACCCCATTTTTTTTAGCCCAAAGCTGAGCCGCTTAGCGGACAATGCCGTCGAAGCGCTGCTTGAACCACCGGACGGTCTCGTCGCGGTTGATACGGTGGTTGGCACCGACACGGGCCTTGGCACGGCGGCGGCGGGACACACGCTCACCCGGGCGGGTCATGCAGCAGTAGAAGTCCATGCCGTAGATACCGATACCGGGGTCGTATTTGATACCCAGGTCGATGTGCTCGCTGATACCAAAGCCGAAGTTGCCGGTCTCGCTGAAGTTGCGCTTGCGCAGCTCGTATTCCTTGACCTTGAGGCCACGCTCCAGGATCTCCTCGGCCTTGGGGCCGCGGATGGTGACGTGGACAGAGATCTTTTCGTTACGGCGGATACCGAACGTGCGGACAGTGTAGCGGGCCTTGCCTGGAGAAGAGAGAAGACACGATTAGTTTTGTTTTTCCCTCTCAAATTTTTAAATTTTCATCTTCTCCTCTGCGACATTCGTGGGATCATAAACTTACTGTAAACAGGGGTCTGACCGCTCAGCTGCTCCAGAACCTTAGCGGCACGGGTGAGTCTGTCACCAGATTCGCCGACAGAGATGTTCAGGACGAGCTTCTGGATGCGGAGCTCCCGCATGGGGTTGGCGACCTTCTCAGACTGTACGAGCGAGCTGTTAGCAATTGGAAACGAGAAGAGTGCATGCTTGCAATATGTATCGAAATCTTCAACTGGGATGCACGAACCATTTTGAATGATAATGTCCTCGTGGGGTGGTTGTCGAGGGAAATGCTTGTCGATGGTGTGTTGGTGGTGATAGTCCAAGAGAAGAGATCAGAATTGAAAATTGGAATAAATCGTCAAAGGAAATTAGTAGGGCATTCAAAATTTTGTGCGGGCGGTGAGGCGGCTACCCCCCAGAAAACCCTAGTAGTCCAGTCACGTGAAATGACTTGAAGTTTGGTGGGCGACGACCAAAGAGAACGAAGAAGATTAGGTAAGGAAATATGGGTCTTTGTTTCTCTCGCGATCGAAGAAACTTTGAGAGCTTCGCGGATTTGGTCTGGAGTGCTTCTTGTTGCTGCTATATTCCAACTCTCCCGTCAGCGGTTATCTTACAAGGACGCCTTAAACAAAGACGTTCTTCTGAGAGAAACTGCGCCGAAGCTTCTTAAGCTTTGAAGAAAACAAAGGAGAACGCTTTGGCACAATTTTTGAAACCCAATACCTGAGACCACGATAGTAGTGTGCTGCATTTATTTGCGAGCTGCTACAAAAGCTTGTCAACATGGCGTCCAACAAGCAAGGCAAGATGGTAAGTTTCCCTATCCGGCAGCTCCCCTTAACTATCAACTTATTGTTTGCTAACAAAAATGGTGGTTATCTCTCATGTAGGCCGGATACGTATGTCCTCCCTCCTTTCGAACGCACGCGGTCTCAAGATGACATTCTACTACGAATTAAAATAATGCAAAGCTGACAATACATCTCAGATCAACTATCGGATGAGGATCACCCTCAACGACGGTCGTCAGATGACTGGCCAGATGCTGGCTTTTGACAAGGTAAGAAGAGTTATGGCGGGGTTGTCTCTGAAGCGGCGGTGTGCTCTGTGGAGCAGGCTTGCAACGAGGAGCCTTTCTGCTAACCGCGAGATCTAGCACATGAACCTTGTCCTGGCCGACACCGAAGAGTTCCGTCGCCTTCGCCGGAAGCAGACCAAGCCTGCTGTACCGGGCGCCGCATCCGGCTCCCAGACGACGACCATCGAGCAAGAGGAGAAGCGCACACTGGGCCTGACCATCGTCCGTGGTGCTCACATCGTCTCTCTGTCGGTCGAGTCGCCGCCGCCAGCAGACCCCAGTGCCCGCCTGGGTAAGGCGCCAACGGCCGGTGTAGCATCCGGTCTGGCAGCTGGCCCAGGCGTGGCGCGGCCGGCGGGTCGCGGCGCGCCCGCACCAATTTCTCTGGCCGTAAGTTCCGTTGATGATTTTATTGCTTTTTTGCTGCTTTTGTAGCGACTATAGCTAACTTATTTAGGGTCCTGCTGCTGGTGTCGGCGGGCCTGGCCAGCCATTCCCTCCTGGTTTCCCAGGCGCGCCTGGCTTCGGCCGCGGCGGTCGTAAGTTCTTCCTTCACTTTGCATCTCTCTGCCCCGTCTCCACTAACATCCTGCCTTGCAGCACCCCCAGGATTCCCCGCCGGCGGATTCCCCCCTCCTGCTGGCTTCCCCGGTGGCCCCGGCTTCCCGCCTCCTGGCTTTCCGTCTGGCGGTGCACCACCTCCCGGATTCAACCCTCCTCCACGGCGGTAAAAGCTGTGTTTTTCTTGCAAAACAGATCTGGATTACATTGAGGAAGAGGACGCAATTGGCTCTTGTTTAATTTTATTCTTGCTAGATAGAAGTTCTATGCAACTTTGCGGCGTTTTAGAGATTGCGACAAAAGCTGGGAAGAGAACTGGTCAAATACCAAGGCAGATATGAAAATGGGGCTTGTATCATCTTGTCAACTGTCCCGTCGGTCACCTTCAGGGCACCCATGCTATAAATATAAATGATACCATTTCGACCACTTGCTTTATCTAAATCTACTTCGTAAAAAAAGATTCTAGTATTTATCTTTTTCATTATGCGCATGCCCGTACGTTGTCCAGCGTCTTACAAGCGCACGTGATAGCTGTCACCGGAACCCAGAGGGGCATGTCCGATAATCCCGATATATCTGGTTTCTAATCGATTGGGGAAAAAAACGGAAGCTATGACTGGATAAACCGCTGAGTCCGGTCCTAGCCAACCAATCCGCGCTTCGTTTTTTCCTCCTCCCCAAGTCCCGCACAACAAAACCTCAACGACTCAACGACCGAAAAGCGCCTCTTCGAAATTTCCAACGACGACCTTTCTCGATCTCAACCCCTTTTGCGTCATTCTTGCTACTACTCCTCACCATGGCAGCTTTCATTAAAGCGGCGAACGCCAAGATCCGTTCGAACCCCGTGCTCGACTATGTTTGCTCAACACGTATGTTATATCCCATTCTTTGCGTGCCATTTTATGACTCTTCCATCCATCGCATCTCTCCCCTCCGTAAAATCCGGACAGCAACGATGTTGGCATAATGATGTGGGATATGGCGCATCGCAAATATTCGAACCAAGAAGCAAGGTTATCTGCTATTGCTGGTCGCATTTCATAACCATTGGCATTGTTGTCATGCCGGAATCGGCCTCGTTTCCGGAACCGATGCCATAGTAGCCGACAGGACGTCGGCGGCGGGGTTGTCCGATTTGAGGCGGCTCATCATCATTCAAGATCTTTTTTTTTTTGGCCATGCCTTTTAATGATTGTTAATATTAGCCTTATACTGACCCTATTTCTTTTTCACAGACTTCTGGGGCCCGGTCTCCAACTTCGGTATTCCGGTGGCGGCGGTGATGGACACGCAGAAAAGCCCGGATTTGTAAGTGCCTTTATGTCTCTGAACTTTCTTCCACTTTTCCATCGCGAACCCAAAGGTAGCTGCTAACCGCACATGAAGAATTTCTGGCAAGATGACGTTCGCCCTCGTGATCTACTCTGCAACATTCATGCGCTACGCCATGGCAGTTACCCCCGCCAACTACCTCCTCTTCTTGTGCCACTTCGTCAACGAGGGTGCGCAGCTCACGCAGGGCTACCGGTACCTGCAGTACCACAACTGGGGAGGCAAGGAGAAGGCCAACCAAAGCGTGACCGGCGTGCTGGAGGCTGCCAAAGCAAACGCTAAGGCAGCTGAGGCCAAGGTTGAGAGCGCAGTGAAGAAGTAGAGGGCGAAGCTGAGTAGAAGTGTGGAGGAGAGGAAATACAAAAAACAATAAAAATGAATAAAACTGAAAGGCACAGCGATGGCACTGTAAAAGGAAGAGTGACAGTACGTGGAAAGGATGTGACTGGACGGAGGTAATGAAGCGGCAAGATAGTGCAGACCAAATCTCGGATGTCAGGACGCCATACTTTTGCGGTGTCTTTGCCTCGAGTATTGGATTTCACTATCTTTCTAGGCCTTCTCTGCCTTCTCTTTTGCTCGAAGATTGAGCAGTGAGACTGAGGAGACTGAGAGATGAGAGGCGGCGAAGATGGAGAACATCATGACTGAACATTACCCGGGTGAACTAGAGACGCTGTATAGTACGCTCTACCACACAGACACGTGTCTGTTGTACTTTTTGTATTCTTGAGCATCACGATGCGAAATCCGTGTCCTTATGTCATCATATTTTTTGTCTTGTGCTTCATGTGCTGCAGTACCGATCTGATTATGAGAATAACCAGAAGAGATGTAGAAGAGGACAAAGATGAACACACAATGAGATGGCGTCCAGACGGTGGTCCGTACGAATCCATTCGTCCTAGGAACTAGCCAATGGAATACCCAAAAAGACGAAGTCAAGTCTTCCCCAGATTTGCCTCACCCTCTTTTTGACGCCTCCGAAGCTAACCGGAAGGAAGCCTGGGATACAAGGCATTTCCAAAAATAAGAATGAGAAGAGATAAAAAAATATCGCAATGCGATTTTGTGAATAGATCAAAGGGATTTGCGGGGGGATGGTGAAGCAGTTAAGCTTTGAAGCTTTAAAACCATGCCATTCGCCCAAAGTCCTGCACACCTTCTGCGGATGCGCTTGCCTCATGTAGTGGGTATTTGTGTCTTACTCGGATACACCTTCCCTTGAGAGGCTGAAAGTGATAGCTATCCTCACCCCCGGCCCTGCTTCTCGAGAACTACGCGCTATCGGTGCGGAAGTCAGCGTTACGATGTCCTCTCTTTCAAAGTATCCTTTTGCCCGGAAAAAACACAACAAACTAAACTGCGGTAAGAAAAGACTGTGCAGACAAAAAAGACGAGAAGATGCATTTCCGTATGCAAGAATATAGATATTCCATCTGAAATTGTTGAGTAGAAGCTGCAGGAGCCGGCCGACGCCGTTATTCATTTACTGCCATATGCTGCTAAAAAAGCCTACTTGCTTTGCATGCGGGTTAGATGTGGTCTGCTCTGCTTGCTTGCCTACGGTGGTCCGATGCGCCGCCAAGACTTTTGAATGCGTGGGGCAAGTTGACAGAAAATTGACATAGCCAAAAGAAAGGAAAGAAAAATGAAAAAAGGAAAAAGGAAACGAAAAAGAAGGAGAAAACTAAAGCATGTTCAACACCCCCCCCCCGTAGACTAAAAAAACCATGTATCATCACTGGGATGCCATATCACTACGGGCCATCGACATTTCACTTGTGATTTATTGGTTGTTGATGAGGCGGACATCCTCTTATCTGTCCTGATCCGGCACTTACATGCGAGACAGCCGCCGTCAAATGCAGAATGCCTTGCCTCAAAGTCAAGAGCAAATACAAAACGAAGGGGAGAAATTCATGATCAATTGAAAATTGTTTCCATTTTGCTAGAGTTGGGGGTGCAGTCCGTACTTCGGGGATGCTTATGCTCTTTTCTTATTTTGCTCACCTGAGAGCCTTGTCTATACACATTTTTCGACGGTCAGCATGGTGTGAAAAGAACTAGCTTTCATAGTCACAGGAATATGACTCAAGCTCAGCTGACTAGAGGAAAAAATTTTACGACCAAAATTTAGGATATGAAAAGCCATGGCGTATGGGGGAATGGGGGTCGAACAAAATCGAAATGTGGCAGAGGAAGAAGGGGATTCTCTAGAAATGCCATGTATTGAGTCACGGCTAATTTCACCGGCGTCAGCCGAGGTCGGAGTCTAGACCTGTCCCCCCGACGAACTTTGGTCCTTGTGCCTCTCATCAGGCACCCTAGTCGAGTAAGAACCACTTGGATAAACGACAATACAGGCCTAGAATGGTTAGTTTGCCTTTTACCACAAGGTAACGCCATATTATGCTGCCGTCTCTTATAGGAAAATTTGGTGAGCATGTGCAATTCACGATTGGTAGAACCACAACCGTACACATATGTATATGCGTAATGCAATTGCCAAGTGTGGCAGTCTGGATCAACGCGATATGGCATGAGATCCAACGTCTAGTTACAATTGTATACATCGTATAGACATTCTTATCTAAATTATATCGCTCAAAGGCAAGACAAGGGAGACGGTGAAGATGAGATGGGTGGGGAGAGATTGTCCATGACATCACTCTAAGGAAAAACGGATTTTGACGCAAAAGCATGCCCTATTTCTGCGTTGTGTCCGTGCAACATTCTGTGCACAAAGAGCTCTGAGTCGACCTTGACGGACCGGTGGGGGTGCGCGGTCTCTGGTTAGAGAGGGGTGGGAGGTTTGTGAAAGAGGCGGCTGGCAGAAATCTTTTGGCTCGTCTTCCTTTGTGCCGAGCAAGTCGAATTTCCGGGCCCCTGCTCTCGACTAGGACTTTGCCGTAAAAACACTATCGTGCCTCTGGAAGAAGAGCATCCTTGCGTACAAAATACGAGAACAGACTAGTATTAAAGTATGTTGCATAATGCAATCATCGACATTTCATTTTCTATTGTCGTTGGCTTCCGTCGTTGGCTTCCGTCGTTATCCTCGGCTGAACGAAAACAAAAGGCTGCGGCCTGGAAGTTACCAATTGAAGTGTCCGTAGGTAGAGGCAGAGCAATCGCTGCAAAAGTAGCCCCAGATATAGTAGGCACGGGCGAACATCCCTCGGGGCCAAACCCGAAGATGGCCCGCAGATCTAACGGACAGGGCAGGGCTGGGGATACTTGGGAAAGGCCAAGGGGAAGATGACACTGGCTAGTCGTTTGACCACTAAAACCAATTACGGGTTTCGGCTTTTCTTTCGTTTCTCTCTCGGTCTACGTACGGCCTTGCACGCTCTCTCTTCTACTCATTACGACTCGCTCAAAATGTACCGCGGCTCCCTTGGTTAGCTCCTGAAAGCGACTACACTTACTTCTACTCAGCTTTATGGCCTGGCCTTGAGAGCTCAATGATTCAGTGTCACCGGATGGCGCCTATGTAGTCCGTGATAGGTAATCCTTTTTCACGGTTGTAATTATCTCTCCCTGACCAAATTTTTCCGGTGCAGATGCTTTCACCTTTGATTTCCTCGTTCCCGCATCCAATTAGTCCATCCATCACGGTACTGCAGCTCGCGGATGACCCGCTAATGTAATGGCAACCATAATCCGCCGGCGCCCCTGCTATTCGTTGCTGCCCCTCACCATTCTCCTCTCGCTCAATGCTTCCCGAGGGATGGTACCTTTTTCCACGGTAAATTTGGTAACTCGCTGGTGCTAACGATACTTTTTCGTTGTAGCCGAAGTCATGTTCGTGGGGCATCTGGGGCTTATCCCATCTGACTGAGAAGCTCCCCTCCGTCTTTGTTCCTCCTCAGAAGAGCAGATCGTCCCTAGCTAGTTTGACTTTACATATGGCGTGGGCTGGGTGGGTAAAAATTGGCGGGAGCGTACTCCGTAAAGAGCAAAAATGAAATAAGAAAAACACAAGGAACAAAAATAATTAGCATACCACTTCACTGAATTTGGAAGCCTCGCCTATTACAAGCAAGAAGCTACAGCTAGCACCTTGTGCAATAGTCTGTCACAACGGGCCTCGGACTTCTTTCCTTGACGCAGTTGACCTCTTCTCATCCCTGAAACGGTCTTCTCTCTTTTCCTCTTTCTCCTACCCATCCCGCAATTCCTACTCTTTCTCTCTCTTCCTCTGGTTTCTCGTCTTGAACCGCCCACCCCGATCCATCCCGCCGGTATTGCCGTTGCAAAGCGCTTGCTCTGCCGTAGCAGAATATCGTCTGTCATCTATCTAGCCCGGCCCTGCCTTCTTCTGCCTTTCCGCCAGGCTTCTCCCCTCTCTTTGCTTTCCTCCTTTCATTTTTCTTCTTTCCTCTCAAGTACTCTTCGAAAACTTCAACAATCTCATCTCGTACTCGCTATCACTTGTGTTTTAAAATAAAGGTCAGTCATGTGTCTCGGGCTTCTATCCCATGTGAGAATGAAAAGTTTGAAAGCACAGAAAAATCCCGCGGTCTTATGCGACAGCGGCGGAGCATGTACACAACAAAGGCAACAACACTAAGTAGTTAGCCGCCATATCCCTCCTCTGTCATTCTATTGTCTCTCGCCCTCCCTTTGTTGCTCCCCAGGTCGCATACCATATTTCTTGCTCCATATTCGCTTTTTTTCTCGCCACAGCATACCTCAGGACCCAATCGTTTTGATCACAATTCCCTCGCGCTCCCACTTTCTGGTGCTTGCCCGACTCAGGTTTTCTTGCTTCTTAGAGCTTATCAAAGCACATCACCACCTTTTGTGTCTTGTTCTTTCTGTAGCTCG
Source organism: Hawksworthiomyces lignivorus (assembly GCA_002917075.1). Classification (NCBI taxonomy): domain Eukaryota; kingdom Fungi; phylum Ascomycota; class Sordariomycetes; order Ophiostomatales; family Ophiostomataceae; genus Hawksworthiomyces; species Hawksworthiomyces lignivorus. The sequence goes on along the minus strand of NTMA01000009.1, from coordinate 211,479 downwards.
TCTCATCATCTTTTTTTTTCTTCTTTTCTTTCTTCACCAGTCTTTTTCTTCCCTCTCCTGACAATCGGAGGTTTTGATCGTTTGTTTGAGTCGAATTTGTGTTCTTCATACTTATTTCGTCAGCGGTGCAGCATTCTCTCTTTGGCAACTGCAGCCAGGCTGTGTAGCTTCTAGCCAGCTCTCCGCCGCTGAGCTTGGAGCTTACGTCCAGCTCCAAAACCCCTTTTCGCCCCCGTTTTCTGCGCTCTCCTGATCAAGGAGCTCAACAATTCGTTCGAAATAGCTTTTCAAGTCCCAATTGGCAACAATGTCTGCGCAACCTCTCCTCGACTACGCTGCCAACAGCACCAGCTATGAGGCAGTCTTCGATGACGATGCCCCTCACACTGTGGGAGCCACCATCCAGCGCATCCGGGCCAACTCCAGCATCATGCAGCTACGGAAGATCCTCGTTGCCAACCGTGGCGAGATCCGTAAGTGCCTTCCATACTATGTCTGACCAACCTCGTTTACCAAGGATTTTGGTCTTGGTTCGCCTGCGACTGATTATGCTAACGCCTACGATTTCTTAGCCATCCGTGTATGTTACTTGCATTAGCCAAACAGGACCGTGACAGAAAGGTTATGAGAAGATAAGAGTAACTATGCTGACTATGTGGTTTTGGGTACCCACAGATTTTCAGAACGGTATGTGTCTTTCTATTTGGGGTGAGGGGTGCATACGCATTCTCAACGCCCGGTGTTTTCTGTCTAGCTCTCTGGCATGTGACTGATCTCAAAATTACAGGCCCACGAGCTGTCTCTGCACACCATCGCTGTTTTCAGGTAACTGACAAGCGAGCTTGCGAGCTTATGAATTCGTCATAGTCTGACCAACTGCTAATTGTGTAGCTATGAGGACCGTCTGAGCATGCACAGGCAAAGTAAGAGCCATACCAGCGGCTTTTAATATCCTGTTTACTTTTGTTACCGGGCACATAGCTAATATTTTCGCTCTGCAGAGGCCGATGAGGCGTATGTCATCGGAAAGCGTGGGCAGTACACCCCTGTCGGTGCTTACCTGGCCGGTGACGAGATCATCAAGATTGCTCTTGAGCATGGCGCTCAGATGATCCACCCCGGTAAGTCTTCTGCTGCGATGCATGACAGTCGCAACCGCTCAAGCTAATACAATTTTCCTTAGGCTACGGTTTCCTGTCTGAAAATGCCGAATTCGCCCGCAATGTCGAGAAGGCTGGTCTCATTGTATGTTACTTCCTAGCAACTGGCCTTTTCTCTGCGACGCGCATGCTGACTTTGTGCTGTTCCTAGTTCGTTGGACCCAGCCCCGAAGTCATCGACTCTCTCGGTGATAAGGTGTCAGCTCGCAGACTAGCTATTGCTGCCAACGTGCCTGTTGTCCCGGGTACTGAGGGCGCAGTCGAGACCTACGAAGAGGTGGAGAAGTTCACCGACGAGTATGGCTTTCCAGTCATCATCAAGGCCGCCTATGGTGGAGGCGGTCGTGGTATGCGTGTTGTCCGGGAAGTGGAGTCCTTGAAGGAGAACTTCGACCGTGCTACCTCCGAGGCTAAGAGCGCCTTTGGCAACGGCACCGTCTTCGTCGAGCGCTTCCTCGACAAGCCCAAACACATTGAGGTCCAGCTGCTTGGTGACAACCACGGCAATATTGTTCATCTCTATGAGCGTGACTGCTCCGTCCAGCGTCGTCACCAGAAGGTCGTCGAGATTGCTCCGGCCAAAGATCTGCCGGCAGCCACCCGTGACGCCATCTTGGCTGACGCCGTCAAGCTGGCCAAGTCTGTCAACTACCGCAACGCCGGTACCGCTGAGTTCCTGGTCGACCAGCAGAACCGCTACTACTTTATCGAGATCAACCCTCGTATTCAGGTCGAGCACACCATCACCGAGGAGATCACTGGCATCGATATTGTTGCCGCTCAGATTCAGATTGCCGCCGGTGCTTCCCTGCAGCAGCTCGGCTTGACGCAGGACCGCATCTCCACTCGCGGTTTCTCTATCCAGTGCCGTATCACCACGGAGGACCCTGCAAAGGGCTTCCAGCCTGACACCGGTAAGATTGAGGTCTACCGCTCTGCTGGTGGCAACGGTGTCCGTCTTGACGGTGGCAACGGCTTTGCTGGTGCTGTCATCACGCCTCACTACGACTCTATGTTGGTCAAGTGCACTTGCCACGGCTCAACATACGAGATTGCTCGCCGCAAGGTGCTCCGTGCCTTGATCGAGTTCCGCATTCGCGGCGTCAAGACGAACATTCCTTTCTTGGCTTCGCTTCTCACGCACCCCACCTTCATTGAAGGCAACTGCTGGACCACGTTCATCGATGACACGCCTCAGCTGTTCGACCTCGTTGGCAGCCAGAACCGTGCCCAGAAGCTCCTTCTATACCTAGGTGACATTGCCGTCAACGGCAGCAGCATCAAGGGCCAGGTCGGCGAGCCCAAGCTCAAGTCCGACATCATCCTTCCCGAGCTTCTGGACGATAGCAGCAAAAAGATTGACGTCAGCCTGCCGAGCACCAAGGGCTGGCGCCAGATCATCCTGGAGCAGGGCCCCAAGGCCTTCGCCAAGGCCGTACGCGACTACAAGGGCTGCCTCATCATGGACACCACCTGGCGGGACGCCCACCAGTCGCTACTCGCTACCCGTGTCCGCACGGTCGATCTGCTTAACATTGCCAAGGAGACGAGCCATGGCCTGCAAAATCTCTACAGTCTGGAGTGCTGGGGCGGCGCCACCTTCGATGTTGCCATGCGCTTCCTGTACGAGGACCCGTGGGAACGCCTCCGCCGCATGCGTAAGCTGATCCCCAACATCCCCTTCCAGATGTTGCTGCGTGGCGCCAACGGTGTTGCCTACGCCTCGCTTCCCGACAACGCTATCGAGCAGTTTGTCGACCAGGCCAAGAAATGCGGCGTTGATATCTTTCGAGTCTTCGATGCCCTCAACGACGTCGACCAGCTGGAGGTCGGCATCAAGGCCGTCCACAAGGCCGGAGGTGTTGTGGAAGCTTCAATATGCTATTCGGGAGACATGCTAGTAAGTTTTTATTCTGGTGATCGTCTTTTACTTCTCCGTCGCAATCTTCAACATCACATTGATTTCATCTCGATGCCGCTCTACAATATCCTTAGACTTGTCATTCTTCATCTTGTTTCTTCGCTTCGTTCTCCCCTGATCCCAACTCCTTATCTCCTCTCAATTCCTTCCCTCAATTCCTTCTCTTCTCGCCTGGTCTCGCTCTTTCCTCATCTCGCTTGCTTGCTTCGTTCATTCCTCGTTTCGTCTCTTTGCAACGTTCTCTCGTTCTTTTTTCACACAGCTCTCTCGTTTTTTCCTCACATCATTCTCTCACTCTTTCCTCACATCATTCTCTTAATCTTTCTTCGCCTCATTTTATCGCTCGTTCTTCGCGTCGTTCTCTCACTCTTTCTTCACCCCTTCTCCATCTTCCTTTTTAAATACCTGCTCTAACATTTCATATAGAACCCTAAGAAAAAGTACAACCTGCCGTACTACCTTGATCTTGTTGACAAACTGGTTGCTCTTGATATCCACGTCCTGGGTATCAAGGACATGGCTGGCGTGCTCAAGCCCCATGCTGCCCGCCTGCTCATCGGCGCGATTCGCCAGAAGTACCCCGACCTGCCCATCCATGTCCACACCCATGATTCTGCCGGTACTGGTGTGGCCTCCATGGTTGCCTGTGCTGAGGCTGGTGCTGATGCCATTGACGCTGCCAGCGATAGCTTGTCCGGAATGACGTCTCAGCCGAGCATCAACGCTATCCTCGCGTCGCTTGAGGGTACCAACCTTGATCCCGGTTTGAACGTGCGCCACGTGCGCGCCATTGATACTTACTGGGCCCAGCTCCGTCTTCTGTATTCACCCTTCGAAGCCCATCTCACAGGTCCTGATCCGGAAGTGTACGAGCACGAAATCCCTGGCGGTCAGCTCACCAACATGATGTTCCAGGCGCAGCAACTCGGTCTGGGCTCTCTGTGGGCCGAGACGAAGAAAGCATACGAACACGCCAACGAGCTGCTCGGCGACATCGTCAAAGTCACGCCTACGTCCAAGGTCGTTGGTGATCTGGCCCAATTTATGGTGTCCAACAAGCTCAGCCCCGAGGACGTCAAGGCGCGTGCCTCTGAGCTTGATTTCCCTGGCTCTGTCCTCGAGTTCTTCGAGGGCATGATGGGCCAGCCGTACGGCGGCTTCCCCGAGCCTCTCCGCACAAACGCGCTTCGTGGCCGCCGCAAGCTCGACAAGCGCCCTGGTCTTTTCCTCGAACCGGTCGACTTTGGCAAGGTCCGTAAGGAACTGGCCAAAAAGTTCGGCCATGTCACCGAGACCGACCTTGCCTCATACATCATGTACCCTAAGGTATTCGAAGACTACAAGAAATTTGTGGCCAAGTATGGCGACCTGTCGGTCCTGCCCACCAAGTACTTCCTGTCCAAGCCGGCTATTGGCGAGGAATTCCATGTCGAGCTAGAAAGAGGCAAGGTCCTGATCTTGAAGCTTCTCGCTGTCGGCCCGCTGTCGGAGAACACTGGCCAGCGTGAAGTCTTCTACGAGATGAATGGTGAGGTGCGCCAGGTAACGGTCGATGACAAGCAGGCCTCAGTTGAGAACATCAGCCGGCCGAAGGTGGATCCCTCCGACTCCAGCCAGGTCGGCGCCCCGATGGCGGGGGTACTTGTGGAGCTGCGTGTCCGTGACGGAACCGAGGTCAAGAAGGGCGATCCACTCGCCGTTCTTAGTGCTATGAAGATGGTATGTATTCTCATGCAATGTCTTTTCTAACTACACCCTTGACAGCGCACCGCTTCTGACTTCTGTTTCTAGGAAATGGTTATCTCTGCTCCTCACAATGGTGTCGTATCATCTCTACAGGTGAAGGAGGGTGATTCAGTCGACGGTTCCGACCTGGTTTGCCGCATCACCAAAGCGGCCTGATATATAAAAACAAATCTGGCAGGAAAAAGTCTTTAACGGGGCATTTTTGGGTAGTCGAGTATTGATCCTATCGTGGATACGCAGGTAAGAAGGCTGTTTTGCTTTTACGCAGCTGCTGTTGAAGAATATTTTGCGGCCAAAGTCTACGCAAAATGCAGTTCTAGTTGATTTATATTCTCATGGAAGGTATGCGGTGCGACACTTTTATAGTGAATGGTACTTTTTGCATTATCCCATCTGTAGAGTTGTATAACTTTTCAGCTCTATAAAGTGACGCTATTACATCACATAGACTTGGAATGAGCCTATAAGGCGGACACAGGGTGCATTCTGAGATTCCCAAATGCGAGTAAGCGTTGTCTAGTCTGACAACCACGGATCGCGCAGAAGTTCCTTTGCAGTTGGACGTTCGAGGGGGTCCCAGGTTAGAGCTCGTCGCATGAACTGAAGAAATTTCGACTTGTCCTTTAGCTTCTCTTCTCTTCTCTCCAATGTCCTTCCCGAGGGAATTGGAACAAACTCTCCCCAGCTGCCTACAAGGAAGGCAAGATCTGTCAGTATAGCTAGGCTAGTCCCGTAGATGGACCAACTTCTCACCTTTGTCATCCCAGTATTCAAGCGCTCTCTCGCTATTACGGGCAAGGAGCCTAGAGGGTGGCGGTCCGAGAGCAGCAATCAGTTCTGCAAAATGCGCTCCGTCTGAAAAGCTCCTGTCTTCTCTGCGGGCAGTGAATAGAGTCCTTCCTTCAAGGAGGTCCCATGCCTAGGAGTATAGTGGTTAAAAGCAGCCAACGAGCGGTATTCATTATAAACGCAGATCTATAGACTCACAGTCAATCCGACACTCCAGATGTCAACTGGATAGCTCCATTGGATGCGCAGTAGTGTCTCTGGTGCTCGATACATAATAGGCATAATGTCACCGGCATGTGGACCCGGGCCGACTCTTGCTTCACCAAAGTCAGAGAGAAGAAGCGGTCCGTCCTTCGGTTTCATCAGACGGGAAAGGTATATTGTTCGGTTTTGCAGAATTTTGCGCGGAACGGGATTGGAAAATTCACTCTCCTCCAAGCCCTTGAAGATCGAGTTGTCCACCGCTCCGAGTAAAAGGTTGCCCGGGTGTATGTCTGATTCGAAAAGTACGAATCAGTGGTTATGTTATATGAAGCATAGATCTTGGCGATTGCTTACCAGTGTGCACTGCCTTTACCTCCGTGTGGAGAAAATCGACAGCGTCTAGCAGCTCTGTGATGGCACTCTTCACAAATGACTCTTCAAAGCCGCGACCCTTCATGAACACTATATCCATATCACGGATGCTCATCTGAGATGCCTGAAGCACAAGACAAATATGCTCTCCATTTGGCCCCGCGACTTTGAAGGAACCAAGAAATTGCCTGATATTATCGGCTCCTCGACGGCTACTTGGCAAGACTTTATGAAGGTGCTCGTACAAGGGTAGCTCTCGGTGCGTGACAGAATTGTGTATGTATATTTTCAGAGCTACGTACTGATGGTCCCTATATCATATGTGTCAATAGCTATCGCGCATGGCTACAAGCTCATTCTTGAGGTCGCTTACTGTAGATCACGCGCAAGCCAAATAGTTGAGGATGAGCCATAGCCCAATTTGGCAACAGTCTGGAACCTGTCGTTGAATATTTCGCCCAGGTGCACTGGATAAAAATGATCTGCCCTGTATTCAGGCATACCCTCTTCCTCGACAAGATTTCCGCTATCCACAATATCGAAGCCTTGAGTGGGAAGACTGCGCAGCTCTGACCGCCGACGGGGAGCGATTGAAACCATTCTCAGTTTAGGAGTGACTTTAAATGGTGCCCAGAGCGAAGCTGTAAAACTCGGGCGTTTGGGATGTAAGGACAACGACAAGAGACAGGACGATTGCAGGCAAGCAAGCTGCTGCAACGCAATCCGTCTGGATGCCATGATGAAGGTTGACGTTGAATTGATGAGAAGACAAAAAGGCTGGTGGCTTGGAATCACTATGTATTATAAGAAACACGATGAATCCTTTAGCGAGGAAGCTGTTATGAGAATTTCGAGCACGTCGACACGAAACTAGTACGAATTTGAAGCAAGGGCGTTTGCATTGGCAAACGCTGATGTACAACATCCAGCACCTTCTATGGTCGAAAATACTTTACCCCAACAACAATAAATTATCTACAGTCATTAATCTTTGCGAAGCTTTTCAAGCTTTATTCCCCATTTGAAATGTTTTTTCTCAAAATCCTACTACACCATCGTCCAAACTTTGTCTACCTCCTGCATGCTTCCTCCAGCCTTAGACTATGTCACTTCGGGGCTTCTCTACTACTGCTGGGAAATTGATTCAGCTCGCTGGACGGGCTACTCTTAATGATGTGAAAAAGCACAATGGCGCGAATGGAGTGCAGTGGAGCAACAAAGTTCAACGGGCGGCCACAAATGTGGAAAGCAAGGTAATATATCCATGTATATACATCTTATGCTGGCAGTGTTTGTTTCTTACTAACTATTATACTAGCGGAAAAGATGTGGCATCGTACGAAATTCAATAAGATCAAACTGAACATCACTTTCCAGAATATAATTTTATTAGTCTTGGGGCATTCGCTAACAATCTTAAACAAGAGGGGCAAAGACACACAAGTCTTCCAAAGATCCCGACGAAAAACAGGACATTATTACTCCTGGGCTTTTTTCAACGCTACAGGAACCAGAATTGGAAGTGCTCATGTTTGATAGGATGGAACATACGTATTCCAACCCAGTCTGGCTGGCCGTTGACCATAACTTATGGCTCCTGAGTTAATTACTTTTCATGAGAAGAGAAGGGTGGGCGTCGTTGTTATGATATCGAAGCGGAATCCCTAAATGCGCGTCGGCAGTTTGTCAAATGCTGGCTTGTAGTTGAGAATCATCGTTCATTTCCTGGCGGTACATGTTAGCATTGAGATAGGCGCAGAGTCACATTCCTCTAAATTCCTCAGTGGCAATGCGCCTAAAGGGCTGGTTTTGGAACATTTAGCGCGAAGAGGTGGCGGGGCTTAGTGCCGAAGGCGTCTTATCCTCTTATCAGACAAGGGTTCGGAGCAGAGCTCAATGCGCCGCGGGAGCGTTTCAGCGCGGGGCTAAAAATTGAGTCACACTACCAGCTCTACCCAAAGGCAAAATGATATTTATGAGTGCAAAATCCAGTCGGATCTTTTTAAGTGACTTTAACTTGCAAGTTTTAGATTGTTGTTCAAGCAATAATATCTGTTCTCCTCTCATATAGGAAGACAGAATTCGAACGAGCAGATCCCAGTCGACACTGCTGCATAACCGTACAAGCTATTTACATCGACAGAAACCCCCTCCTTCCTCCAACCATGGCGGACCTCGCTGAAAGCACGGCCAAGCTCCAGCTCGACGAGGAGACCGGCGAGATGGTGTCCAAGGGCGAGCTGAAGAAGCGGATGAAGAAGCGCGAGAAGGCTGCTGCCACGGCCAAGGCGAGAGAGGCCGCTGCCGCTGCCGCCGCCGACAAGCCCAAGGCCAGCAGCGCCCCCAAGCCGGCCCCCAAGCCCGAAGAGCCTGCCGTCGATCCCCAGAGCATGTTCAAGGTCGGCTTCCTCGACGAGGTGTTCCGCATCCGGCCCATGAAGCCCGTGCGCACGCGGTTCCCGCCCGAGCCCAACGGCTTCCTGCACATCGGCCACGCCAAGGCCATCGCCGTCAACTTTGGCTTCGCCAAGTACCACGGTGGCACGTGCAACCTCCGCTACGACGACACGAACCCCGAGTCTGAGGAGCAGGTCTACTTCGACGCCATCCTCGAGATGATCGAGTGGCTGGGTTTCCGCCCGAGCACCATCACCTACTCGTCTGACAACTTTGACAAGCTGTACGCCCACGCCGAGAAGCTGATCGGCCTGGGAAAGGCCTATGTGTGCCACTGCTCGGACGCCGAGGTCAAGCACCAGCGCGGCGACGGTGAGGGAAAGCCCCGCTATCGCTGCAAGCACGCCGAGCAGTCGGTAGAACAGAATCTCCAGGAGTTCTGCGACATGCGGGACGGGAAGTACAAGCCCCAGGAGGCGTTTTTGCGCATGAAGCAGGAGTCAGTTCACCCGCCAATATGGCCATTTACCTATTCCAAGCACAAATAAATGTCTAACGATGCCCAGTATCGAAGATGGAAACCCCCAAATGTGGGATCTCGCTGCTTACCGCGTTCTCGAGGTGCGCGCACTACATGATTTCTGCGTATCCATAATTAGGGATTGTACTGACCCTTCTCTAGAAACCACACTTCAGGACTGGATCAAAGTGGAAGATATATCCCACATACGACTTCACTCACTGTCTCTGTGATTCTTATGAGGGCATTGTAAGTTGCCACCTATATCACCGCTATAGCATGGACTACTGCTAATATATCGCCTAGACACATTCTCTGTGCACGACTGAATTTGGTATGCGGCTCCCTGCCACTTCTTTGATGTACCAACACGTGATAACTAACAGCCACTGCAGTTTTGAGCAGAGTAAGCTACGAATGGCTAAACCACGAGTTGGGAGTTTATGAGCCGATGCAGCGGTAGGCATACCTTTCATAAATCATCTGCACTTTTTTTTTTATTTCTTGCCTCTAACTGCTTTCAGCGAATATGGCCGTCTCTCCATCGGTGGCACAGTCCTGTCCAAGCGGAAAATCTTGAAGCTTGTAGAGACCGGAATCGTCCGGGGATGGAACGACCCTCGTCTATATACCCTGATTGGCATCAAGCGGCGAGGCGTTCCGCCGGGGGCGATTCTTGAGTTCGTCAACGAGCTGGGCGTGACCACGGCTAACACGGTGATCGACATTAAGCGTTTCGAGCAGGCTGTGCGGAGATACCTGGAGAGGACAGTACCGCGGTTGATGCTGGTGCTGGACCCCGTTCCTGTCGTGATTGAGGATGCCGACGGGTCCGACGGAAAGGACATCGCTGTTCCATTCAACCCCAAAGATCCCAAGGTTGGCTCGCACAATGTCAAGTTCTCCAAGACGATCTACATTGATCGTTCTGATTTCCGCGAAGAGGCCGACCCATCTTTCTTCCGTCTTGCGCCTGGGAAGGTAAGCTTCGTTTGATTTAAACTTTTTTTTTAGCTAGGAAAGACCCTATCTTTCTAACTTTACCAGACTGTTGGCCTACTTTATGCAGAGTGCCCGATCAAGGCAGTCTCGTACACAAAAGACGAGGTCACTGGAAAGGTGACCGAGATCCGCGCCGTCTCTGACCGAGAAACTAAGAAGCCAAAGACCTACATCCAGTGGGTGCCGCCGGTGGAGTTGGGCTCGCGAAAGGCCGAAGTGCGCATCCACAACCCGCTCTTCAAGTCCGACAACCCCAACGAGGCACCTGGTGGCTTCCTCAACGACATCAACCCGGAGAGTGAGATCGTCTACCCAGACGCTCTGATCGAATCGGGTTTTGACGAAGTGAAGAAGCGAGCACCGTGGCCAGAGGCCGCAGGCGAGAGCGAGCTGGGTAAGGGCGGACCAGAGAGCGTGCGCTTCCAGGGCATCCGAGTGGCCTACTTCGCTATGGACCCTGACTCCACAGACGAGAAGGTGGTGCTCAACCGCATTGTGGCATTGAAAGAAGATGTCGGCAAGAAGTAGTCCAGCGTAGTATGTCAACTATTCTCGCTGGTCATTCTGGCATATGTTTTTCTAGGGAAAGAGGCGGTGAAGGGGATACATGGCGTGTTGCGTTTCTATTGTTCATTTTTGGGGAGCCTGGTTCGGGAGTAGTTAAATCAGAAGAAAGACGTATATGATTTATTCGGGTTTTCTTCTTTTGTAGCTTTGGACATCAGTATGCGAGATTACCATTGGCAGGCCATGAGGATGAAAGTTGTAGAGTATTATTCACTTTCGTCATATATTGCTTACATCCCATATCCATCTGACCGTCCACAGAGGATGAAATGCATCTTGTAAATCTTCGGCATCTGCTGTACGGGCAAAAAAGCTGTTTTTCAAGGACGGCCAGAGCCCAAGTTTCATGAGCAAAGTTTCTAAATTATGCAGAGGTAATTACAACGATGGAGAACTAGACATGAAGGAAAGTTTTCAATGAATTAATGCAAGAGTGAGGCAATCAACAGAGGTAGAAGACACCTCCTTTTTACATGTTCATTTTGCTCTCGGGAATACCAGGTAGCTCCATCAGCCCTAGAGAAAATAAAGGTTAGCGAAATGCGAATGAAAGGGGGCAAGCAAAAGTGACAGAGAATGAGCGTACAGTTATCAACATCTTCGCCGACAATGTCTGGAACGGAGCACTTGTTCTGGTCGTCGATGGACTGCGTCTTGAGCGTCGGGCAGTTGACGTAGCAGGGGCTGTCCATCGCCCGCTGGAGCGCGTCGTCCTTCCAGCCGAAGACGTAGTCACCGTGCGAGCCGTAGCCGGTCTTGTCGCCCATCGACCACACAAACGGCTGGCTGCCGTCGGTGGGCCACAGGCTCTTGTCGTTGAACGGCTTGGTGTCCCAGACCGTCTCGTACATGAGCTGCGGCAGGTGGACCGGGTGCGTGTCCGGGCAGTCGCCGCCGGACTCAAAGGTGCCCGTTGCCGGATAGGCGACGTGGTCCTGGTGGTTGGGTGAGTCCAGGTTCTTGCCGTCCCAGCAGGTCGGGAAGCGCACGTTGGCCATGATGCCCGCGGGGCAGGGCTCCTTGGGGAAGGCCTGCGTCTCGGGCGACCGCGTGCTGGGCTCCTGCAGACACGTGTACGTGATCTGGCGGAACTTGGCGGCCTGGTGCTTCGTGCGGAAGGTCGGGTCGCCCACCAGCATGCGGAAGCCCGGCTTGAAGGCCGTCACCTTGGACAGCTGGTCGTAGTCGAATAGCGCGTTCTGCATGTAGTAGACGGTCATGCCGCCGCGCGTGCCCTCAAAACCGAGGTTGGGCAGCTGGTTGACGCGCTTGTACGTGCCGTTTGGCGCACGGAAAAAGAGCACGGCTGTCCAGTAGTTGGAAAAGTCTTCCGAGAACTGGCAGGTGGTGCAAGTCGAGAGCTTCGGCAGATCGTGTACAAGGGGTGTCATGGTGGTGTTGAAGGAATTCTACACCAGTCACAGACGCGTTAGAGGCAATGGATATGACTTTCAATCACGGCGTCAAAATTTTGATTTTGCTCCATTCTCTTCGATCAGCATCTACTTACACCGCCAATGATCTGATGAAGATGGGCCGACGGGTTCATGCCAGGGTTCACGAGGGGATCCAGACGCTGGACAGTCAGCTGGGCACAGCCAAATCGAAGAAGAGCCTGCACCGGCGCGGCAAGCGCCAGAGCGGCGAGAAAGTCGCTCAGCTGCATGGCTTGATGGAAATATTCAACTTCAATCTGAAGTGTTCGAGGCAAGCTTCCAGAAGATGGAAAATATTGAAGTTGACGACGAAAACGAAACGACGAAACCCCAGTGAACTTCCTCAAGGGGGTATATACTGCAGAAGCTGCCAAACAGAGTAGTTTTATTTATTAATATTCTTCCTGCCGAAGAACGATTCAGATGCCCGATAATAGGAAATACAACTGGGATGAAGCAAACAGGCTGCTCCAGCTCCTCTCTGCTTATCATGTCCTACCAGAAGTTCATCTTTCTCGCCTACGCCGTATCCACACTCAATAATACCAACCGCTTCTTTCTAGCTTCCCGTGGAGTAAACTTTTCATTATTCCGTACAGCCAACCGCGATTTTGTTGTGAACAATTGCCTATCGTGGGGTACACATTTGATTGTTTGGGTGGCGATGAAATGGGCATAGAGCAGAAATACGTAGCAGAGTGGAGGAAACAAGAAATTATTGAATATTAGGCCCGGTTCTCTTGTCTTGGTGTCTGTTGAAATAACGGCTAATGTACAGGAAATAATTATGTCGGGATACTCTGCCGCTCGAATGGAGAAACAGGAGAAACGGCTGAAGACACTCCTCATTCCTCTCAATTCTCCATTGTCTGGCTCATCTAGTGTCGGAAACTTTTTTTTTTTTGAAGAAATTCTAGTGAATTAGAAAGTGTGATAAAGATAAAACTTAACTTACCTCGCGAGCCTTTGGCAGGTCAAAGAATAAGTATTCTCAAAAAACAGGGCCAAATACCATATCTTCAACATGCACTTTGAGATAGCACAACTTCTACTATCTATATCCGAGCAGTCTGCTGCCAGACTCCTCACCCCAATCCTGAAATATCTTTAAGAAAAACAGTGGCTATATCTGAATTAATCATTCCGTCATAGTCTGCTAATCTCTACAGTTGATTACTTCGCAGAGGCACGTCTTCAGGGTAAGAGGGGGGCAGTGCGAGACAAAGTGGCCCAAAAATGGTGAACTACGAGACAATATCTTGGAAGATATTCCATTGCACTTGATTCATCTGCCTGGCCAGACTTTGTATTGCTGATCTCTCTTCACTTGGGAGCAGCGACAAAGATCTTCTTTTGAGTGATCCATGACTCTATGAGACATTTCTCATTTAAACCCGCAGTATCACGATTGTTTTTCTTTAGAGTAAGGCGGTATTCGGAATGAACTTGTAAAAGAGCTGTCGTTGAATGTAGAGAAAGGCAAGAAAAGACCGAAAGTAGGAAAAAGAAGAAGAAAGAATACAAACGTCCTTCATTAAGAAGACGCCTCAGCATCGTATCCATGTCTATGGAAAGATCGAGAAAAATACCTCATCTTCTTCTCCTTTGTGTCATAGCTCACTTAGCATCATCATCTCTCATACCACTTCTCTGCCTCATCAAAGAATGCGCGTATGCCAAACTCTGCCTCCACATGACCGGCTTGGCCTTGACATGATAATTAAGTACTCATGAACCAGCCAATTGGGTGTAACGCAACCTACATAATCTGAAAATGACGGCCCCTGCCGTCTGCCTCTGCCTCTTTGTTATTCGTTCCAGCGGGTTATTATCACTGCCATATCGGGAAACGAGCGCATGGAGCCAATAATGTTCAATCTGCTTGCTCTTGGGTAAATGCTCTAAATAGATAACCTTTATTTCTACAATCTTCATACAGTCAGCGTGACAATTTTCTTGGGCCTGTCTCTGCACTGCCCAGTTTACTTCACTCTAAACATGTCATTGTGTTTCTTATGTAGCTTGTCCGCAAGCATTAACACGCCTGATCATGGACAAAATGCTGTCTAAGCTTTCCCGTGTTTTGTAAAAGCAAAAAAAAGTGTTACATCTAGGTGGTCTTCTGTTTCGTGAAACGGAACCGAATTGATATCTCCATAGCCAGTAGCAGTCGTATTAACGTTTTTGTAGCAATTGGTTAATGGGGTTTCTGTATCAGCTCTAGCAGCAGATAATTGTTGCAGCGCCCATCGTTGAAAATGTACTTTAGTCGTTACGTGGAACTGTACGAGTTTCATATGATAAGATAGAGTGAGCTTCTAATAAGGTTTTATGTGTTAACATCTCACACCAGCTACACCACCTGCGTGCAATCCTTCGGAAGAACGTTGCACACCGAGCTCTCTCTAAGTTGTTCACTTTGTTGTCACTTTGTTCACTGTTTCTAAGAGCATTATTAGTCTGTAATTTTGCAGTTTTGTCTGAGGCAAGACAATTGATCCACTGGCGGATGTGTATTTCGTTGATACCTAGTTGTATATACCTCTATCGTAATGAACAACAGAAAGTTGAAGGCATTTTAAATGTACTATGACGTGTCTGAGACGATAATATAGATGAAGTTCGCGGCAAATAGAATCCTACTTGTTCACAGACAGAGATGTGAACGTTGTACATGTTAACACATCTTTGAACTACGTCGGAAAGTTCATACCCGATGAGCTTGACCGTGTTTTATTAGAAATTCTACTCGAATATTGACAGCTTCGAAATAGCTCATTGACTATTAAGGCTTAGCACGACCAAAGCAAGTCGTGCAAATCTGCCGAGTATTTAAGCCACTTTGACGATAGTCGCGCAAAGGCGTCTAAATAAAAATAACTTATGACATACGAAAACCTGAGAAGGCCAAGTTGATACGTGTATTGTGTGATAGGATCGATTTGCAAACGTTAACATAATGAGATTAAAATCGTCTGGATTGTTTGCTGTATTGTGCGTGAGAAAGTATTTTGTACTCGGTAAGTTGTTATTCTAAAAATGTGATGGGCTGTTTCACACATTTACTGTTAACGTTCCTGTTTGCACCCAGTTCCAGTGGGAACGTCATGTTGCTAAAACGTGTTTCTTTTCATCATAGTTCAGTATTTATTTTATTTTATTTTGTTTAATTTCAATTCCACTAGAGCTGAGTCTAAAGCACTATAGTCCTGGCTATTTGTTAACTGTGTTTCATGATTTGTACTTGAAGAAAGCTATCTCTTGGCATAAGAGACCACTGCAATGCTTAGGCCTGCTTAGGCAATGTTAGACTATCATCCTGGAATTTTTTTTTTGAAAAAAAAAACCCCCAAAAAACCAAAAAAACCAAAAAAACCACTCTTTCGTATTATATTATTTTTGTGAGTATTGAATTTATAACAGTTGTTAGAGGGATTTTTCATTTCCATATCAAAAAAGAGAAGAGGGAGAAATATCTACATGAAATATGCACATGGAGGTTTTATTTAGTCACTCGCATTTGTTCTCGACTTCATTTTTTTTCATTTGCATTGAATAGGTAGTAATGTTGTAAAGCCAGAGCGTGTTCCGCTGTTGAGGCTCAACTTTGCCTTCTACATATTTTCTTCTCTGCGCCATTTTAATGGGCAAGGAGACTCTTGGATAATCAGCTGCTGTATGGGTAGTCAGTCGCACGAAGTATCGGATTGAAGCCTAAGCATAGCGACCGTGTTCTGGATATCGCTTTCGTATACCAGACCTTAAGAATGTAGTGGAAATGATCAGCACCACCTTTAAGAGCAGTCTAATAGAAATATGATCTGATTTATCACCGCCGACAAAAGAGATACAGTATATATCCAAAAGTGAACTCTGCGACTTAATTGAATACTACATTCAATAGTCGAAATATTTGGTCTTTCGGAAACAGTCTCGACAAAAAGAGGTACAAAGCTGTGAGCTGTTCCATTTCGTACAGGAATGAAATGTACTCGTCAATCCCACAGCAAAGGAAATCATACAGTTGAGTATTTCCTCCCTAACTGTGGGATGGAACAGAGTCTTTGCTCTGTATATTTCCACCAAATGAGCATCATTAAGTACGATTTTTTAAAAAGACAACAAGTAGAAACTGCCATTAGAGACGTTGCATTTCCACCGACACTTCGCAACACTCACATGATTCCCCATAAAGGGTCCCATCTATTCATGACGAAATTGTTCTGCTGTTGTGCTTCCCAAGAGGCTTACGAGTATATTGATCCCCGTTTTCCTCTTCTTTTAAAGTGCCTGCAACATTGTACTCATATTTAAAGTTTCGGGCACATCATAATATTGTGAAGAAAATGGAGGCTGGGAGATAAACAAAGTGTTTTCAAAATAGTAATATAATTCACAGAGTTAGACGAACTGGACATTGAGGCTTTTCTTGATCGAAACAACTATAAAAGAGTTAGGGAGCTGTAGAACGGTAGGAAGCTGGCCGACTGATACAGCTACCCTACCCAGAAGAAGATCCTACACAATTCGGATAGCCCGGCTGCCGAACGAGGTACCCAAACCCGGTCCGGTGGGGGAGAGCTCATCCATCTGCAAAGACGAAAAGACGAGGACTAGAGAAGAGCTATTTTTGCGGCGGCTGAAGGCGTTTACAGGGTCATAACAGCGCTTATAAAACCCTTTTCCTTTTTGCATGCTATTCTACTGCATGAACTATCCTCCCAGCCCCTCTAGTTTCATAAAAGAAATATTCTAGCGTTATTCTTTTCATCATTCTTTTGCTTTTGATTCTCCAACCGTCCATGCTCTTTCTTATCGGATCCTCCTCCGTTTTAGATTCCGTACCCACACGCACTTTATTATTTGGTTAGTTATCATACCCCCATTGTAACCGGCACCTGGAGTAGACTGGGGAAAGACGGTCCCGCTCTGCTTGGGGTACTGGTGCGTATCGGTAACGAGTATGGGGAAAATTTCCGAAGGCTAAAAAGAGAGTCAGAACATATGTATGTCGCATAATAGGACAGGAAGTAGATAAGACAGAAACTGGAAAAAAGAGCCGGGAGGAAACGCCAAGAGACTCCCAAGGAAAATCCTCCTTGTGTGATGATAGACATATTCCTGCTTTTAATTCCCTTAGCTGCCCTGCCGCTGCTTGGCAACTGATGTTTTGTTCATTGCTACTGATAAGTGACGATGATGAAAAGATTCTAGAATGTTTTACTTTACTCGTTTTGCTTCTGCTCATATATGGACCTTGTACAGAGTCACGTAAGCCTTCCCTTTGGTCCTACTCTTTTCACCCAGTTTCAACTCTTCATATCTGTCTCTTGACAAACTATTTAAAAATAAAAAGGATAAAATATTCTTTCGATCAACTTGTTTTCTTATTTCATGATGTGTTCAGATATTGAGGCAGTATCATGGGAGAGGCAATGTAAAGCAACAAGCTGGTGAAGCTAGGTTCACAGGATGGGTCAAATGGTATGATTAAGCCCGTGATAAGGGGGTGCCGCAACTGTGACAGGTGCCGGTCGTCTTCGGTGGCACCTACGCCGTATATGAATTTAACGGCGATTATATGATACGATCTACCCGCTTACAACGCTGTGCGTGCCGTTGTACCTTACGGGTGGATTTGCCACATTTGAGTTACTTGCAAATTTAGCCGTGTTATTATACGTGGAAAATATCATAGAGAGATACAAAGAAAAAGAAATCAGAATGTGAAAAGGTGTATAATTAAGACGAAGTGGTTTGAGAAAAGAGAAAAAAACTGAAAAAAAAAAAGCTCAAAGAGTAGATAGAGTAAAAGAAATGAGAATGCAAGCACAAGACAACGCCAAGAAAAAGGGGTTGGTTGGCCAAGAGGAGGTACACAGATCGAGTGAAAACGCAAACGAAACGAAGCAAAACAAACGATAACAGCAACGACATAATAGCGGCATAATTGACCTGCGAATCTCTGATTCCTTCTGTTCCTCTGATTTGTTCCACTAAGTTAATATATTGACACCAAGATTCTTGATCATTTTTTTTCTGCACTCCGAGTTTTTCTTGTCTCTTTTCTGTAGTCTAACCGTCAGCGGCATTGCCGTGCAATTAACGCGAATACGGCCCATTTTGCCTACATCGATACTATTTTATATCAGCACGACGCGAAAGTGCATGCGTCTCCGCAGCCATCACATGTCCCTCTTCAGCTTGTGTTTTTTTACTGTTTCTTTTATCTATTCTCTTCTCTGTAATAGTAGATTTGCAGCACCGCGGTCAACGTATTGTGTTCGTCTACACTAAAGGTATCTCACCTTCCATCTGTACATCATCTTCCGCTTGGCGATTTGTTTTATCGAGGCGCTGTTTGGCCACGTCCACGGGCCCTCCCTCCCTTCGAGTATATTGTGTTCCTAATACACATATGTTTCCTTCCCAGCGCAGACCAATACTTGTATATAGTTTATGATATTCAAAATAATTTTACACGCCCTCTTGCTGCAAAGGTACCGGACCCCCTTCCATTAAATGCCTCCTCATGTGCCTCTTCTCCTTTTTTGCCCTCCCTATGCCTGCCTTCTATTTACTTGTTTCTTGGCCAGGACACCATTGAAGTATCCCTAAAAGGTTCCGTCTTACCTCCATTTGCCTCTTTCCTTTCACATCCCCTCCTCCATCCTCCGTTCTTAGCCGCCTCTTCCTATACCTCCTCTATCGACTTCAGCCTTCTTCAGCTTGGTATGCCTCCTTCTTTCCCCAATTTTATCAACACCCTCGTCTAGTTTATATTTCTCTTTCCATAGACGTAGATATCAAATTTGGATATAGCACTTGTCCTCTTGGGCCCACGGTTCGGCATTTCTGACTTGATGTTATGCAAAACATAGCCGCGCGTCGTCCCTTTCTCGTACATTGCCAAAGTCTGGAGAGACTAATAACTTTGTACAAGCTTGGACTACGACTGTGATGTATTGTCTGGAAAAGTATTGAATTTGTGGGGAAGCGAGACACATACGGGAGGGTATTTAGACAGATGTACTGCCCTTCTTTCTAGTAGAGAGTCAGACGAGAAATCCATAAGCACGGGAATTGACAAAAAGAAGACAAAGTTTTTAATACAGCCCCGTATTCAGTTTTGCTCCGGCTTTACTGATTAGCTGGCATTCTTGTCTTTCTTCTCCTGCTGTCTCTTCTCACACTATATGGCAACGTCTACGTACTTGGCGGTAGTTGTTTACACAGAATATCAACAATAAGAAACTCTTGCTACATATCAATCTGTCTGGCACACCTTACCATTTCCAACTTAACGAAAACTTCTACTTTTTACATATATTTTTTGCTCTCACATCTACCCTCATTATTGTCTATCAGAATCTCATGCTTTTTTTGAGCTGCTGAAAATATGGGAGCCCCTGAGATCACGGATTCACCTCCGTCGTCATTTACGGATCTCTCTGAGAAGAAATCAGCAACATGTGTAAGTGAAGATTTGCAATTGGTTGTTTTACTCGCTACTCTGGGTTCTAATATGTGAGTAGGAAATTCATGAGACCTTGACTGATGATGTGGTCTTGGAACATATTGAGGAAACATTGTAAGTGACAAACTATAGATGATATACCAAACCGGATTGGGGTTCGATAAGTATAAATTAGACTGACACAAAAAATCAGAATTCAATATGGCGTTGATGAGGAGCAGTTTGAGGAAGTCAAGCAATTGGCTAACTCATACTCCCTTGAGGATACCAAAGTGGTAAGCTAACGATGTCAATGGACAAGGAACCTGCTAGCGACCTACGATGCTGACAACAAATTTTCAGAGGATAATCCACAATATTAAAATCCACGAGCATGACCCCAATTTTAGCCATGAGCTCATTGAGAAGTTCAAAAAATTTCTGAGTAAGATAGCACCTTATCCAGTTTCCTGCATCATATTCTTGGGAAAATGAAAATATCGAAAAAAAAAAGAGAAATGAAAAAGAAACGGCGATGTGTACATTTCCACCTTTACTAAGGAGCACAATCACCTAGATACCGAAGAGATCTTTACGAACCCAGAAAAGCATGAAGTGTTCATCAAAGAAATCAAAATTGAGATTGCTCTTATCACATACAACAGTCCGTACGCCCAAGTCCGGTCTGTTGTTGACAACTTTGATGACCCTAATACTCCGTCATCTACGATTCGTGCTTGGGTGATCGGCCTCTGCTTCGCAGTTCTGTTGGCGTTTGTCAATCAGCTCTTCTCTATCCGCCAGCCTTCAATTTACATCGGAGCCCACATTGCTCAAATTCTGGCATACCCAATCGGCACGACATGCGCCCGCGTGCTCCCCGACTGGGGCTTCACCATGTTTGGCGATCGTATTAGCCTCAATCCTGGACCGTTTTCTAAGAAGGAACATATGCTCATTACCATCATGTCGAGCGTCGGAGGCAGCGCACCGTTTACTACTCTGATTATCTGGACCCAGTATCTGCCACAGTTTTTCAACCAGAAGTATGCGGGAAATTTTGCGTACCAGATCCTAATCGGACTGGGAACCAATTTCATCGGCTACGGCTTGGCCGGTGTCTGCCGCCGCTTCCTGGTCTATCCATCGTATTGTGTTTGGCCGACATCACTGGTGACGATTGCGCTTAACACTGCCTTCCACGACAGCAAGCCAATCAGCGTGATGGGGCCCTTCAAGAAGCTGATAACGTGGTCGCGGCTCAAGTTCTTTTTTACCGCGTTTGGTCTCATGTTTGTGTACTTTTGGTTTCCCAACAGTCTCTTCGTCGCATTGAGCATCTTTAACTGGATGTCATGGATTGCTCCCAACAACGTTCACCTGAACAGCGTCGTCGGGTTTAACAATGGCCTGGGCCTCAACCCTGTCCCGACATTTGACTGGAACAACATCTTGCACGGCGGTGCCGATCCGCTCATGTTGCCGTTCTTTACCACTCTCAACAAGTTTGCCGGTAGCTTTTTCTCGCTGTTCATCATCCTTGCCCTTTGGTACACCAATGCCTTCAACTCGAGCTACCTCCCGCTCAACTCGAATCGTGTCTTTGACCACTTTGGAAAGCTGTACAATGTGACGCAGGCTATTGACAAGAATGGCATGTTCTCGCAGGAGAAATTCGAAGCGTACTCTCCCGCTTTCTTGTCTGCTGGTAACATCAACATCTATATCTTCTCTTTTGCTATCTACACAGCAACTCTGGCATATGCAGTGCTCTACCAATGGAATGAGATTAAGCTTGGGTTCTTGGAGTTTTTCAATAGCTTCCGCCCGTCCAAGGCACGCGATATGAGCCGCTATGAAGACGTGCACAATCGCTTGATGTCTGCATACAAAGAAGGTGAGTAACAAGACTTTGTTTGTGAGCAGATCCTTTTTCTCTCGTGAGATAAATCAGCTAACTAATAAATTTAGTCCCCGAATGGTGGTTTGCTACTATTCTCGCCCTGGCTATTGTCTGCGGCATTGCAGGCGTGGCATTCTGGCCAACCTTCACCTCGCCCGGTGTAGTTTTCTATGGCATTGCCCTCTGTGTGGTCTTCATCGTTCCAATTGGCGTCATCAAGGCCATGACGGGAGTTGAAGTCGGTCTGGGCATTCTCGCCGAATTCATCGGTGGTTCGCTCGTACCTGGCAATCAGCTAGCTATGAACTACATGAAGGCTTATGGGTATGTCTCGTCCTTTATCTCGTCTTTTTACCAACATACTGATAAATGGCCTCAAGCATGGTGACGGCATCGCATGCCCTGTGGTTTACCAATGATCTCAAGCTCGCACATTATGTCAAGGTAGGTGGATACGCACCACTATGTCCTCTTCTTGCTATTAGAGTTCGCTTTCTCATCATGGACAGATCCCACCCCGCCAAACTTTCGCTGTCCAGATGGTTGCCACGCTCGTCTCAACATTTGTTTGCACGGCCGTCTTGAACTTCCAGGTAGGGCTTCCTAGGCTGTCTGCTCTTCCCAGCGAAACACGCGCGCGTCTAACCTGTAAATAGATGAACGAAATCCCCAACGTTTGCACCATGGATGCCCCCAACCGGTTCACTTGCCCATATGTCAATTCTTTCTTCACGGCCTCTGTCCTCTGGGGCACCATTGGGCCCCGTAAGATCTTTGGTGCGAATGGTCAATATTCGATGCTCTTGCTTGGGTTCCCTCTCGGTCTGATCATGGCTCTGGGATTCTGGGCCGTGAAGAAGCGGTTTCCGCACCAGTCTTGGCTACGCCAGGTGCACCCGGTCGTCATGCTCTCTGGTGCCATTCACTGGGCTCCGTACAATGTCGGCTATATCTGGCCGTGTGTGCCGTTCGCTTACCTTAGCTGGCAGTACGTCAAGAAGCGGTGGTATGGACTCTGGTCCCAGTACAACTTTGTGCTGTCCGCAGCGTTGTCGAGCGGCATTGCTGTAGCAGGTCTGGTGATCTTCTTTGCCATCCAGTGGCCAGGTATCCAGATCGATTGGTGGGGCAATACGGTATCCTACCAAGGATGTGAAAGCCGACTGGACCCTTGCCGACTCAAGTATGTCGGGAAGGGCGACTATTTCGGCCCCAGAATCGGCGAATTCCACTAAAGAGGAATGCCTCGACTTCTTGGTTTTCAGGGGACCGTAAAGCTACACGCTTCGAGCCGCTGCGGTACTTGCAGCGCTTGCCCTCGAAGTAAAAACAAAATATTATGACGATGATGACGCTTCCTGCTTGTTTATCTGCTTCCTTCTGTTTTGTCCTTTCGTGCTTCTTTTACTCTTACTATTTTGGTTTTACTTTTGTTAAAGTGCATAGGGATAGAGAGCCTCCTCTTTCTTACTTTTATCGTATTTCCCCAGCATCTGCCTGAACGATAGTTTCTGTATAGATCGAAAACCCATACGCGTAGTATATACTTTTGCTTTCTCTGTCTCGTTAGGATCGGTTAGGTTTATCTCCTCTTTTATCTTTTCTGAAGAATAAAGTTTGTTTTTAAATTTCAATGCTTTTTGAATTGTTTAGTGATCTATTACCGCATCTACATGTGGCATTAGTATAATACTCCGTAGTCTTAAAGCAAAGGCGGTACGTCGATCGGCGGAGTTATCGGCGGACGAAAGCTGTTCAACGCTGTGACTTTGGTACCTGTCTCCGGACTTTGCGGCGCACCTTAGCTCTCATCTACGGCAAACAATAAGACCGCCTTGAATCTATACGGAAGAGTTATACGAGAATCACGGCATTAAGTCTTGCTTAGTCGTGCATACATCCGGCGATTATTATGGCACAACTGCGTAGCTCTGCGGCCTGGTAAAGGCATCTTAAGCCTTTGATTGAAGCGGGCTGGCGGACTCACATTTCGCTCCGGTGTTTGTTGAGCTACCGCTGCTCTTGTGATATTGTAAAGTCCTTCTGTAGATGTATGATGGACGAAAGTAATCAATGCACTGACGAGAGTTGTTGCCCTCTGAGGGCTATATAAGACGTAGTCTCCCACCTGGTATCAATATGAGGATTCTCGATCTTCAGTCTGCTACACTCATTCCACACTTGAATCTCGCATTTTATCTCTACTTCCTATTTCAAACATCTCACTCTCATCTATTATACGATGTCTCCCTCTGGCTCTATTCAGTCTCGGCCTCTGGGCAAGAATGGTCCCGTTCTTCCTCGTCTCGGTCTGGGTCTCATGAACAACAGCGGGGCCTACAATGAGGCACCCAGCGATGAAGAGCGCTTTGCGTTCCTCGACAAAGCTTATGAGATGGGGGAAACCTTTTGGGACTCAGGTGAGAGAGATATTTCTAGTTCATGAACGTTCCTGGCTTCTCTAAATTTTTTGCAGCATACTAACAATTGCTTAAGCTGATATATACTCCGACTCCGAAGACTTGCTGGGAAAGTGGTTTAAACGGAACCCTGAGAAGCGCAAGGATATCTTTCTGGCCACAAAGTTCGCCATTAATTTGGACAAATTCCCTGAATTTACCGTCGATTCTTCGCCAGAGTATTGCCGCAAGGCTCTGGCCAAGTCCCTGAGCCGACTTGACCAGGACTATGTCGATCTCTACTACGTCCACCGCATCGACAGCGTCACGCCCATCGAAAAGACCATGGAGGCGCTTGTGGAGCTCAAGAACGCTGGGAAGATCCGACACATTGGCCTTAGTGCCTGTAGCGCCGCCACCCTGCGTCGCGCCCACGCGGTGCATCCCATCTCCGCTGTGCAGATGGAGTACAGCGTGTTCCACACCGCGATCGAGTCGCCCGAGCGCAACCTGCTGGCGACTGCCCGCGAGCTCGGCGTGGCTGTTGTCGCATACAGCCCGCTGGGTCGCGGTATTCTGACTGGCAGCATCAAGACTGGCACCGATGTCGAGGGCAAGGGCGACATGCGCCGCAAGTTCGGCATGCCGTGGTACCAGGAGGGCAACCTGGAGAAGAACCTGGCGATCGTGGAGAAGCTGGGCGACAAGGCCAAGGCCCGCGGCATCACTACGCCACAGCTCTGTCTGGCCTGGCTCCTGGCACAGGGCGACGACATCTTTGCCATTCCGGGAACGCGCAGCATCGAGCGGCTGCAGCAGAACCTGGCTAGCGTCGACATTCAGCTGAGCCCTGAAGAGGAGAAAGAGATCCGGGCTTTGGGCGCGCAGGTGGTTGGCTCTAATAGCAACCCAGCCTTAGCTCATCAAGAGATTGGTGACTCGCCGGAGCTGAAGTAAACAACTTAGAGCATCCAAGGACAACTGGGGGCAGATGCGAGAAAACCAAATATGCCACCTTTCATATCAAGGTAAATCTCACTATACTGCACCACGGATTAAATAAAAGGAACCCCTTTATTTCGAATCAGCTCGATTTTGCAGGCCACAGGTTGGCAGCCAAATCTCTTTAGCATTATCACAAATAGTCTCAAACAATTTGACCTCTTTGATATGAACACCGTAAAGACATAGAGAAAGTGGACTTTGTTTTGGTAGTCTTTGCTATGAGTCTGCATTTGAGTAACTGCTTCTCCATAACTCATCAGATGCAGCGTGCCTGAGATACTTCAGTTGCAGACCTTCTCTCTACCTTTGAACAATAGTAGGAAATGATAAATGCTTGTTAAACGCCGAGGCGGATCAGATGGCTATTTTGCCCGATGTAATCCGTGTATGCAAAATGATGAATACTCACAAAAATCCTCCCTTTTACCTCAACAGAGACCATACCGTATAACCAGGCGCTGAATATGACAATGAAATGAGCACACAAGAAAGTAAAACAGGGTATAAGCCAAGACGGAATGAAGAACCGTAAAATACACACAACAAACACAGCGACAGTGCTCAGCGTTTTGTCTTTTGGCTCCTTCTTTCTTTCTCTTTCTCTCCAATTTTTTCCCTTTTCTTTTTGATCAGTAGTCTACGCGACTGGCAAAGCGCATTTCACCGTTGCCAATGTCAAAGACTGCGATGACATTTGTCAAAAAGGTGACACCGAGGACATAAGGCTCCACTTCACTGTCGATGATGCCCACGCGACAAAACCGGCCCGTCTCGATGTCACGTTCATTCTGCCGCAGCATATCTGCCGCCTCGATGTAAAAGATCTGAGTGCCGATCTGGACACCAAAGGTCGGTGCCTTAGATGTGCACTGTGCGTAGTATGCGCCTCCCGAGGCGACCCAATGGGCCGGAGGGTCAAACGATTGCAAGACAGAATTAGCCACGTCTGTCTGGTTAGCAAACTTTTTTTTTTATTGAGAACAGAAGATATGAGAGACGAAGAAAAGGTACACACCTGCTGGCAAAATTGTCAGAGTGGAGCCGGCGTCGACAGAAACGGGAGACGTTGCCGTGTCGCTGACGGTGACTATTGTGCTATTATCGGAGCGCTTGCTGAATACCCAAGCCGTTGGTGTGATCACATAGAGACCTTCGCCGCTGGATGGCGGGACATTCCACTCATGGAGCTTGGCTAGCGGCTCAATGGGCGTGCGCGCCCACGTCGAGTCGTCATACTTGACGTAGGGCGGCACGCCGCCGAAGGCGATGTAACTAGCATTGGCATTGGCGTCCGGAGCCTGGGCAACTGGCTTCCCAGGCCAGCCAGGTGGTGGTCCGTTATTGTTGTTGTTGATGTTCCCATTGTTATTACCATTGTTGTTGCCGTTGTTGTTCGGACCATTCGGGCTGGGGTTGTGGTTTGCACTGACGCCGACGGTCTCGTACCGCGATAGTGCCAAAGTGAACATGGGCGACGTCAAATTGTCTTTCCACAACGTGGTGAATACAGGATCGTACGGCTTCGTGTCGCCCTCCGCGCCTGTCATAAACGGATATGCCAATCCCAGCATGCCCGACGACCGTCCATCCCCGAACCAATGCGTATGGTTCACGACAGCAATCTGCTGGTGCTTTGCAGTAAGCCCGCCCAAGGACACGTTAGCAAAGCCGAAGTATCCGTTCGTAAATGTGCCATCACCATAAAATCGATGGAATGACTCGTTCGTTATGACATCGTCCAGCTGGTTCTCAAATTGTCGTCCAAAGCCACAAGAACGCCTCTGTCAAATAGACGGATCATAATTAGAATAGAACACAGAACAACAGACGGAAAGAGATGAGATAGGAAACAAATAAAACGTACAGCTTTTGGAAACCCAGTCACCGACACGCACTGAAAGTTCTTTCCGACCACCCACGTGTCGGCAGATCCCGTATCCAGGTTAACCAGCATGCTCTGGCCGTTGATGGAAATGCTGACTAGGTAATATATGTCTTTGACGTTGGACAAGCCGCTGCCGGGTAGCGAGTAGGATGGGGTCTTCTGTGGCGGTGACCACTGCTGCGTTGCAGTTGGTGTTTGCCCATTCCCTGGTTTTGGGCCACCACCGCCAAAGCTTCCACCGAATGGATTTCCAGGGCCTGCTCCACCGTTTCCAAATGGACTCCCGCCGGGTCCGCCATTGTTGCCCCCGACAAACGGGTTCCCCCCTGGATTGCTGCTAGGTCCACCGTTGGGGCCGCCACTGAATGGGTTGCCACTGCCTGGCCCACCATTGGCACCAAAAGGATTGCTGCCGCCGTTAGGCCCACCACCGCCCCCGAAGGGATTACCCTTATTACCACTGTTACCACCGCCTCCTGGCCATCCATATATCGGACTATCTGACCGCTTGTCGATGTCGTCATTTTGTTTTTCTTCCTGTCCCTCGCTAGGATCTGCTTCCCTGGACATGCGTCTGGCTCGTCTTCGAAGATGTGGGGGGATGTCGTCTTCAGTGACTCGATGCAGTGGCATAAATTCTTGGGCGACTAGATTTAAATTGATGTGGTGGGCGGCCACTAGCTCCCGTGGTTTGACCTTTCTTCGACCGTATTTATCTTCTTCTTCATATATTTGACTTTCTTGTGCTGAGTCCGAAGGAGACAAAAGATGATCTGTGTTGTCGATTTCTTTCCTTGGTCGTAATATTGCTATTGGCTCATCTGGAATTGTAGATGAATATGTTTCTTCAACCGTAGTAGATACTGTTGTTGGATTTGGTTCAACGTTATAAAGAGGTGAAGCTGAGGATCCTGACATGGAGGAGGCCAATGTCACAGCAGCCACGGCTGCCACAGCAGTGGCCTGCCTCAGAATGCCACGTAAGGGCGGCATTCTCATGAACATGCAATTTCAATCTTCAGTATGAGAAGAAGACCAAAGAAACGACCCCAACGCCAGCCACTCCAAAAAGTGAGGCCAAGAATGGCAAGATGGGCAGAATTAGAGGTCTAGTATGCAGACAGATTTGACCATAACAAAACAAACAGTTACGCACAGCACAAAACGACAACCTGGGAGATTAGGAATAAATACATAAGAAAGCAAGTAGAGAATATGAAAGACAGCAAGTATGTCACAGGAAAAGGGTGGAGTCTAGAAGATGAATTCGTCGAAAGAAGCAAGCATCTTCCCGCTTTTTTTGCTTGTTTCCTTATTTCTCTTGTTTCTTCCCAGGATAAAGAGGAGATGGATAGACACGAAGAGAGCAGTAGCTAAAATAAAAACGGCAAGATATAAGCCTTGTCTCTGCCTTATTATATCCAGTTCCTTTCTTCTTATTTTCTGGTGGTGGTCTGGCCGTCGACGGACCTGGGACATTATTAAATTGCGTCTTGCATTCTATTTACGTGCTCTTTTGGTTTCAACAAGTGCAGCACCCATTATAAAGATTTCGAGCAGGGTTTGTGATGAAATCAGGAAGATGAACCAATATGTCCTGATCAAAAGTAGAAGGAGGTAAATAAACAGCAGAGAATGAAATGCGGCGTAGAGTGAAGCAAGGACTGTAAGGGAGCCAATGCTCTTTGGTACGCGGGAGCAACTTATTGACTTTAAGTTTTCGTATTTCTCCTTGGCTTCCTCCTATCTATATTCAGCTGTATTGTATTGGCTACGATGTTCTTCGTTTCTCGATGTGCTCTTCCTGCTGCACAGCTTCCACCATATGTTACAGGTCTACTTCATAATCTAGAATCTAGCGACCTAGATTTGCGTATAGGAAAACAAGTACTCTCATTTGCGATGGCCATAAATACAAGACTTCGTCTAGGTGCGCCTGGGCCACGTCATGGTATTTGCCGGTCCGGGAATGAGAAAACGAAGTGTGTTCGTTTGTGTGGTAGTAGAATTCTCATCAAATTCTCTCCCTTTGACTATCCGGTAAATTGATCTCTTTATTTGCTCCATTGCCCTAATTTATATTGACCTCCCAAAAATAACCATGAATTAGTTTTTTTTTTTATCTCGGCCGTGGGCAGACTGCTTTGCCTTCCCCTCCTCTTCTATCCTCTGTGTTTATAATCGGCATCCCTTTATACAAGATTAAGCAAGCTCATGAGCTTCTCTACCCATCATTCATATCCAGCTGGAGCCTCCATTGGCGGAGTTATCTCTAAAAATAAAAACTCTCCTACCCTTTAACATCATTTCTATGTGCGAAACGGTACTCTCCGCAGTCTCGGAGAGCCAGCCCCCTATTTAGCCTATGACTCTACACCCAAACATCGTTGCACAGCACCACACAGAACAAATAAGCGAATGTGAATCCTTTCCGTTACTGCCGAGATCAATACCAGAAGTTTGCATGCAGCAGCCCAACGAGGGACTGTGCCCTTCTCTGCAGTAGAGTACTCTGTTTATACGTCACGAGGCGGTCAAACGAAGAGTACGAGTCGCTCCCCTCCAGAAGACTCGCCAGCCCGTGCCATCTCCGTCTTGCTTCTGAGAATTACACTCAGTTTTTAATTAATAGCCTATCCAAAATGACGAACTTTATTTCACTGCCACTGAGAAAGAGACAAAGAAGAGTAGCAAATAAACGAGGCGTACGGCGTATGGCATCTCAAATGGGAAGGTCATGACGAGTCTCATGGTCAGAAGAGCAACGTGTATGAAGCCCAGATAGTGAATCTCGTGTTTTCGCAAAGCATGAGCTTAGAGAGCTGTCGTCTCACCTCAATGTGGAGCTCGCGTAGTGAGAGCATTTCGGAGCTAGAAAGAGCTCTCCATTTTTGTGAGAATCTTGTCTCTTCTGCTTTACTGCGCCGCCATTTCTGCTATCTGATTTGCAAATTGACGATTGTTGCCTAGAGCCGCGAAAATATCAAGTGCCTCTTTATTTTTTTTCCAGGATCACAAGACATCCGGAACCCTACAACTTAAAACTGCTAATTCCACATCCCCTTATTAGTCGTTGGAGATGCGCTTACTTTGATGTTGTAATTAATAGACAGAATGTTTGCTTCCGATTTTTATTATTTATAATCTAAAAACAACTGTAGACACCGCTGATATCCGTGGGTATTCTTGTATTAGGTGCATATGCCAGGAGACTATTTCTGGAAGAAGGTATGAACACATGCCAAAACAACTACATACGCCCGGCGCCGAGGAACACGCAAACAAATATGACAGGATGCCCTAGGTCAGATGTTACATACTTTTGTAAAGACAAACAAACAAAAGCGAAATATTATATGGGTGTGAAAAGCATGAGGGCAAAGAAAGCACAAAGAGATCCCAAAAAGGCAACAAGCTGAACCCCATCTATCAACCATATCGCGGCATAGAGGGGCCAGCGGGTGCCTTTTCTGCTACCCGCGAAGAGGACGGCCACGCGGGGGGCTGGACCTGCCCCGCGGCGCCCGCTGGCGGCGGCGGCGGATAGGGGAACATCATGCCCTCCTGAGGAGCGGTGGCGGCGGGATAGCCCGCGGTGGGGTAGCCAGCGGGGGCAAAGCCCGGGCTGACGACGACGGGGGGCGCGACAGCGGCGGCGGCGGCGGCGTCGCCGGCGGGGACCATGACGTAGCCGCGCTGGCGCATGTCCTGGAGCAGGTTGAGGGTCATGGCGGTGTTGCGTTGGGAGCGGTTGCGGCGGTGGGTGTCGACGCAGGCCCAGACGAAGAGGGCAAAGTGCAGGATGACGGCGAGCCCCTGCATGGCGGCGGCGGTCTCATCGAGGGCCTGGCGGCGCGGCTTGGCCTGCCACAGCGCGTTGACAAACTCGTCCTGCTGGGCGCAGCTGGTGAAGGTGGGCGAGCAGGTGCGCGTCACGGCCGGCGCGGAGCGCGTGCGCGTCGACGTGGCCGTCACGTAGTAGTAGAAGCCGTCCGAGTCGGTGGTCACGCCGGGGAAGGTGTCGTCGCCATAGGGGTAGCCGTAGTAGTCGCTGTCCGAGGCCGTCTGCGTCGGGTACGAGTAGTAGTCGTACGGGTCGTAGTACGACGTCGACGACGACACGCTGGTGAAGATGGCGCGCTTTGCGGCACCAGTGGCGGCCGTCGCGGTCGGGGTTACGAGAGCGTCGCTGGTGAGCACGGTGTCGATCAGCGACAGCGCGGAGGCGGACGACGCCGTCGCCGTGGGCTTCTCGACCAGGTTATCGTAGTAGCCGTACGTGCGCGAGATCTTGTAGACCCAGGTGCCGTTGGGCGCGAGGGAGTAGCCGCCCGAGTAAGAGCCGCTATAACCGTACGGGTCGTCCAAGTCGTTGGGGTCGCTGCCGAACTGTGTCACAGAGAGCACGGCGGCAATGGTGAAGAGCAGCGTGAAGATGAAGGCCAGCCACAGCACGAGGTCGAGTCCGACGGCCACACCCGGGTGGACGGGACGCGGCGGCTTGCGCAGCAGGAGGACGAGGATCACGACCATGCACCAGATGAAGGAGAGGCCGAGCTAGAAGGGGGCTGTCAGCAGAGGAGAATGGCGAAGATGCATGATACATTCGGAGAAGCAGTTAAAAGAAAGAGGACGAGAGAAACCATACCGGAATAAGGCAGAACGGCATAATATACGTGTCTTCGAAATAATACCAGCTGTAGTCGGACAAGAAGTTGTCGGCGGTGACCGCGGCAACGCAACCGATGCCGATAATGTCGATCACGCAGAGGAGGATGCGCAAGCCTAGCTTCCATTGCCAGTACTCATCGCTGCCGGCCATCTTCTGGTTAAAGTTCTTCGGGCCCGCGGCGCCGGCATCGACCGCGGCAGCCGCATTGTAGGAGGCGTCTGCTCCATTGCCGTAGGGGAAAGGGAAAGCGCCGGCGCCAGCTTGTGGTGGCACTGCAGCAGCACCACCTGGAGGCACCTGGTACTGAGCAGGGTATGAGCCGGCAAGAGGGCTCCGTTCGGTGGCAGCAGCGGCGGGGCTCACGCTCCGGGGTGGTACGACAGGCGGCACGCTGGCGGAGGCGTCAGTGGTGTGGGCAGAGCTGGATGATGCATGCAGTTGTCTTGGATCGGCTGGCTCGGCGGACAAAACATTGACCGTTGGTGGCATTACGGGCCCGGCAATATCCTCGGGGGCCGGGTGCGGGTCGCGTGCCGCATCGGACGCCATGTTTGGCAAGGCACGCGGCAAACAAAAAATGCGATAAATTAATTAATAGTAAAAGCGAACGAAATGTCTTGACGATGGCGGCGCCAAGAGAGCAATAAAGAATATAAACGAAGAAACGAAGACAGCACAAAGAAAGCGAACGGACGCAGCGGTGAAGCTGCTGTTTAACAAGCCTAGAGGCGAGAAAAGAAAGGGGGAAGCGAACGACGAAGTTGAAGAGAAAACAAGCAAAATAAAAACACGGGAATAATAGTGGAGGAGGACATTGATACTCCTTTATAACAGGGCTCTAAGCGACATCAGAGTTTTTGCGACGAGGCGACTCGAGACCCTCCTTGGCCGCTACGCCGTCGCGACGTTTACTGCCCATTTGCGCACGAGCGAGTCCCTCGGCGTGTGGTTTTTTCTATTTGTCCCTTTCCACGCCGCTATGCGACCAACACTCGACAGCCACACCTTTTTTTTTCTTGCCCCTGCTTGTTGCTGCTGCTGCCTATACTTCTCGGCCAAATAAATCATGTGTGGGAGGATGGGGCATCTTGGCTCCTTGGCTACGAGTACTAGAGCCGTCTGCTAGTGAGTCAATAAGGTCTGGTCTAAAATTAAAATAGCAGCAGGGGATGCCTCTTCTGGGTCCGTCTCGCCAGATCTAGGGGCACCGGCTCGAGCGAAGAGCGCAAAACACCCTATCACTCCTGACTTTTAGTGGGGCCCTGGTGCCAGGACTGAGCCAGGAACAAGCTTAATCTTTTTCCATCCTTTTTGCCTTCTTCTGTCGTCTTCCCTCTGGCCTCTCAGCTGTGGTCGAGATCTGATTGTGACTGCGCCACACCCGAATTTTTCAAGGTGCCCACCTAAAATTTTAGGTGTCGCGGTGCCAAGCAATGCAGGGTCCCTTTTTCGCGGAATTGCAACCTTGGCAAAATGATATCAGCACCCCAGTACGGAGCGCTCCCATCACTGCCAAGGACGTCGAACCTCCGTGATGGCGTTTTCTTTTCCTTGGCCGATGCGCGTCTACCACTGGAGCTCTCGACATATCTCGTATATTTGCTGATATTCGCCATCTTCTCCGTATTGTACTGGAGTTTATGGAAAATACTCGGTTGCCAACCCGCCAAGCCGGTGTTTTCGTCGCAAAGCTGTCCAGTTTCGACAAAGTGAATTCAGAACCCATGTGACGGTATACGAGCATGTATGCTTAAGGCCCCATAATCCTTCAAATAAGGTGGGCACTTCTGCGGCGTGAAACGTTGGGCGACCAACGGCCAACAAACAACTGATTCCGGTTAAAATGTAGCCCAGCGACGATTTTGATAGTATATCGAGCCAAGATCTAGGCAGCTGTGGCAGTGATACGAACAAAAAAGGATTCATTTTTGTCCCAGAAGATAGGTCAATGCTACGTTATGTGATAGCAGGTATATGTTGCCTGCCGTGCGATAGACTTTTTGATCCTACCATCTTTTTCTGTTTTACCCGGGAAGCGAAAGAGGAGGCTTCCAATCTCGTGACTTCATGACTCGCTTCTGTCTATGACGATCCTAGTTATGAGGCGGGACATTGGTTTTCTGACTTTGAATGAGATGGCACCGAGGGCGCCTCTCATTGAATGAGTGGCCACAATCGTCCTAAACTATTGTTATTCGTGTTTGGTAGTAATTCAAGTGAATGAGCGTCGTGCGTAGACCATGAATCTCTGCTTGCTTTTTGATTCAAGAAATATCTTCTGTTTTTCTCCTACTGTATCTATCTCGCTGGCCAATCTCTACTCTCTTAACAGGTCTAGGTAAATGACGTAGAGTAAACAAAACTATAGCGAGCTTTCAATTATATAGGGGAAATGATTGTTGCACTCCCAAATGGCCTGTTAGACTGGGTCGTTCTGTGAAAAACGTCAAAATTTGAGGTGAATCTGAGTGCAGTGTAAAGTTGAGACGAAATGCGTAAATTAGAGATGTTGGCTTTGTGTCCTTCATTTTCATTCACCCTATGGACGCATCTCGCTACAATCAATTACTGTCACTATCAATTTGAGACATCTACGATATTAGACATAGACGACGTGACTAGTGGCAGCACTCATCGGCGACCTACAGCTGAGCAAAATGCAGACAGACGCGTAAGATCTTTCCCTCTGTTCGTTGAGCCATTTCCCAGACTTAATGTCACTAAAGTACACGTTCTCTGTCCTCTCAGACCGAACACACCCACCGCCGGCCGCAGCCACGGCAGTGTGCCGAAAGTAGAGCTGCTACGAGGCCTCGAGAACTTTAATGTCTGGGAGACCACGCTGTGGGCCAACCTGCGGTATCACGGCCTCGCCGGATTTCTGGAGGGCACCGAGCCTCGGCCGGCCCACGCCGACAGCGTCGCTTACCTACAGTGGGACGAGCGGCGCATGGTGGCCAAGAACATCATCAAAGGCTCCATCCGGCCCGTGAGGGATCAGCTGCGGCAGACAAAGCGCCTGGGCAGACGAAGCAGCGGCAGTGGCAGCAGCAGAGGTCAAGGAATGGGGGAGGACGCGGGAGCGGGAGAAGGGGCGGGAGAAGACGCAGGCCGCGCTGTCGCAGCCGCCCGCAGGTGGAAGCCCGCGAGCCGGCGGCCCCGGCACCACTTTGACGCTGCAGTGGCGCTCGTCGTGCGCGCCGCCGAGGCGTCGGGCTACGTGGCGCAGCTCGTGCAGCGCCTGTGCCGCGCCGACCGCGCCGACTGCGAGAGCCTGGCGGCCTACCAGAGCCTACTGACAGACAGCCGGCGGCGGCTCGCGAGCCTGCGCAGCGACCCGGGCGACCGCTTCCTGCTGTGGGTCGCCGTCAACGGCCTGCGCGCATCCAACCCGCGCTGGCACCGGCAGCTGGTGGCCGACGCCGCCAGCCAGCTGGACTGGCACGGCCTGATGGAAAAGATGGCAGTCAAAGCCTGTCGTGAGCAGCCGGGCAAGCAGCTGCACTGGGGCAGCGGAGACCGGACGGACGAAGTGGACGAGGAATAGCCGGAGGAGGGCTAGAGAGAGAAAGGGAAGCGGCTTGTGGAACCAAAAGCCCACGAAAAAGATGTGACAGGACACAGTTGGGCGGGGCTTACACGCTGTTGCAAGGCATTACTGTAATACCGATGGGAACGGAATAGACGACATCAGATTCGTTATTGTAAAACCTCCAGAAAGGACAAAAAACGCCTTACCCTATGTTCCCCTTTATGCCGCTCATAGCTTGCCTACCGATTATTTCGCTACCAAGAAACATGGCCTTGCCCTTTCGCCATTTTCTTTTTCTTTTTTCTGCTGACTGCTGTTTCAGTGCTCCGGATGCTCCGGCTCTTCGTCGTGGTCCTCGCGCACGAGGATCTCCCGCGCGTGGTCGATCAGCCGCGCCACCGTCTCGCGGTCGGCGACGTCCACGGCCGCCGGGTCCAGGCCGAGCTGGTCTGCGAACACGCCCGCCCACTTGGCCGCGAAGGGTGCCGGGTCCAGGTCCCAGGCCGCCGGTACGTGGCCGAAGCGCAGCCGCGCCTCGTCGGCCACGCTGCTGACGCCCTTCCCCGTGAGTCCGCAGGGCACGAACCGCGCCCACGGGTTTGTGGACTCGTCTGGCGCCTCCTCCTGCGCGGATGGCGCGGGGGCCGACCCGGCGCTCTCGGCGGGCCCGGCGGCGGCGGCGGCGGCGAACCGCGTCACCGGCGTGTCGAGGTTGACGGCCACGCCCAGCGCACTGATGTTGCGCCGCAGGTGCACGCCCAGCGCGGCGATCTTGCGCTCCTCCCCTTCGGCGCCGTCCTCCTGCTGCTGCTGCTGCTGCTGCGCGCCCGTATTGCTTGGCCGGGCCGGCGCCCCGCTCCTGCTGTCGAGCGGTGGCAGCGGCAGCGGTGGCGACCGCACCCACAGGCCCGGGTCGTCAGTCGTGTAGGCGGCCAGGCCGAAGCGTCGGCGCAGCACCTCGGCTGTCGTCGTCTCCAGCAGCCGGCTGTAGGCGCGCACCGTGAAATTCCGGTGCGCTGGGGACTTGAGGTCGAACACGGGCCACAGCACCGCCTGCCCGGGCCCGTGGTACGTCGTCAGGCCGCCGCGCGGCGACGCCTCCACCGCCGGCGTGTACGTGGCGGGGCCGCCCTCGTCCGCGCCCGCGCCGTCGCCGTCGCTGCCGTCGTCCCCGTCGTCCTGCGCTGATGCCAGCACCGTCAGCGGCGCGCGGAGCCGTGCAAAGTCCGCTGCCGTCAGTCCCGCGGCGTCCTGTCGGCGGCCCAGGGTGTAGGTCGGGCTCGGCGTGAAGGAGATGATGGTAGGCGGTGGCGGCTGGACGAACAGCGATACGAGCGTGGCCTCATGGTCGTCTACGGCGCGCCGCAGCGGCTTGCCGTTGCTGCCGGCCGAGCGCCGTGTGGGGAAGGAGTGGGCCTCATTCTTGGCGTTGAGGAACTGGCGCCGGATGAGCTCCTGGACGGCGGCGGCGAGGCGGTACGTGGGATAGACGCCGAGCGACGGGAGCGACGGGATCTGGATCAGGCGAAGACGCATGCCTGGGCGCGCAAAAAAGGAAAAAACGAATGCCTTTGGAGAACGAGAAAAGGGCGGGACCTGGGCTGGCAGCCAGATGATAAGAAAATACAGCCAGGGTAAGACGACGGAGATCCGGCGTCAGCAATTCTACGAGGGACAATCATGCTGATATAGCACCCGAATCTTGTCAGTAAGAATTTCTTGATCGGAAACACAGTGTTTTATTAGACTACACAGTGTTGCAGCGGCATTTTGGAGGCAGCTCTAGAACAGCAATTGTTACTCCACCCGCAATGCTCGCAAATAATCGTTAACTCCCTCAACCATGGCGCTGCTCCATGGCGCATTACAGCAGCTCTTGTCCGCATTCCTCATGCCTGTGCGCCACGCTCACAAACTAAACTCCAGCCGGTTTCCGGCATAATCTCGTGCGAAGAAGCGGCTAGGGTACTCGACACCTTTGGAGCCTACAAGTCAAATAGTGAGCAATGGATCATTGTGGTAAATAGTATTTCGAGGCAGCGAAAGAGACAGACGGAGAAACAAAAGGGAAATCGAAACAAAAGATAAAGAGAGGACAATCGAACAAGTAAGAGACTGAAAACACAACAAACGAGTCAATAAAAATAAAACGCACCCGATGTTTCGCCTCCCGGCTCGTCACACTCCCTGGGTGCACCCGGGCCGCCGGCCTTGAAGTGCTTCCAGATGCGCTCCTGGAGCGTCCGCAGGGCAGTCTGGTCGGGCAGGTGGAAGCACGCATGGCGCGAGCACTTGGTCACCTGCGCGTCGAAGTCGATATCGCGGCCAAAGGCCACATGGATCTGCTGGCCAGACTCGCCGATGTTGAACCAGGCGAGGGTTCCGCGCTGGAGGACCGGGACCGGTGTCGACACAAATCCCAGTGTGTCGTTGTAGAAGGCGTGCGCAGCGTCGAGCGTGTCTCGGGGCACGACGAGGTTGACGTGGGCGATGCCGGTGATGAGAGCCATGGTTGCGATGGGTTGTGTACAGTTGAGGAACTAAGGATAAATTGTATACGATGGCAGGAGTAGAGAGTATATATCTGTACAAAACTCGGCGTAGAGAAGAAGGCGGGATTTGAATCCCGCCCAGAAAACGGTTAGAGGAGACGATATTTCTTCTCCAGATTTGCAGCTGGCGGTTCCGGCTGCGGAGGAGGAGCCAACCGTTGGCTCGGGAGCATAAGAGCCCAGCACACTAGAGCTTTTAGCTCAAGCTGGGGGGGGAAGCCAACGTAATACGGGGGTAGTTCGCAACCGACAGTCAAAAAGTCGCCATGAGTGCTGTGCAAGGGCGAATAAGAAGCAAGACAGTGCAATTACTAAGAGAGTCTTCGGCCATAGCAAAATGAGGAAACAAGTCTTATAGTGGATGGATGTTGGTGGCTTCAGACGATCCGTTGTAAAAGCGTCGCTGTTCTTTTAACAGACGGTATCGTGATATGATGCAGTCGGTTTGCTGCTCATTGATCCAATCAAATCGAGCTTCAAACAGCAAGAGCGGCTGCATTTCGCATGTCTGATTTCGCAGCATGACAGGCACAGCGTCGCCGATTCGCATTTTGGATGGCGCCCTGGGAACATCTCTCGAGGACGAGTATGGCGTACGTTTTGCGTCCGACGCCACGCCTTTGTGGTCGTCCCATATGCTCGTCCACCCGGACCCAGACGGCGGGCCTTTGCTGCGCTGCCAGAGCGACTTTTGTCGAGCCGGCGTCGACATTCTTGAGACAGCTACCTACCAGGTGTCTGCCAAGGGATTTGCAGGCACGCGGGCGCCGCCGCATCAGCCGAACGGCGTCCACGACGAGACCGCAATAGGGAATTACCTCGACAAGGCTGTCGATATTGCAGAGAGAGCGGCCGCGTCCAGAAAAGACGGCGGCGCTCGACCCTCGCTGGCGCTCTCTCTTGGACCGTATGGTGCTTGCATGATTCCTAGCACCGAATACTCCGGTGCGTATGATGCGCAGGGACAAGGCGCAGAAGCTTTGCAGCGCTGGCACGCCGACCGCCTGCGCCTATTTGCCGGCGTGCCGCGGCTGGCGCAGCGCGTGCGCTACATCGCATTCGAGACTGTGCCGCGCCTCGACGAGATCGTCGCCATTCGGCAGCTGTTCCGCGCTGACACAAGCCGATCCGACGTGGACCCGCTTGCTGCCCTTCGGCCCCTGCCTCCATACTGGATCTCGTGCCTCTTTCCAGGCGACGGAGACAGGGAAAGAGACGACGGCGCGCAAACGACCTTACCGGATGGGACGAGCGCAGAGCAGGCTGTCGAAGCAATGCTCGCTAGCGACGCCGCTGCAGGCAACGGCATCCTACCATGGGGCATCGGTATCAACTGCACAAAGATCGCGAAGCTGCCCTGTCTGGTGGACCGGTACGAGAGGGCCGTGGCGGACATGGTGGACAGCGGCCGCCTGGTCGCCTGGCCGGCCTTGCTGCTCTACCCGGACGGCACGAACGGGGAAGTCTACAATACGGCCACGCAGACCTGGGAGCGCCCCGACGGCCGTTCTGCGCCGCAGGTTAGTTCACCTACTTCTTGCCTCTACTCTTTTGATTTTTTTTTTTTTTTGTTTTATTTTTTTATCCTTTCGATTCGATTTACTGCTCACGCTCCTTACACAGGAATCGTGGGCCGTGCAACTGAGTAGAATTGTGAAGGCTACAGCGGCACATGCAAAGTGGAAAGAGATTGTAGTGGGGGGCTGCTGCAAGACATCATACCGCGATATTGCATCATTGAGAGATGCGCTGCAGTAGACCCGAATTGATCATACACTGGAAGTCACCACAGCATGTAAGAAATGGCAAATATCTGTGTTGGTTTATGAAGAGAAGACGTGCACAAAACTATGTGCTCTATGCTGAATGCTAAAGTTCATAATTGATACAGCAGGTTGAAGTAAAACACTACGACTTGTAAAACAGACTATTCGCAAAGCCCTTGCTGGCCTATGTGTAACGGGCCGGACGCTTCTAGGGCAGAATCTAAAGGCCAAAGCTGGCGACGAGCGTCCATCTCAACGTCTGCAGCGACAATGCTTGGTTTTTGTTCGGGTTTTTGATTTTTTTTTTTACCGGCTCTATCTTTGACTTGTATTCTCATGAAGCTCATGAGTTTTGCGTCACAAGCTGGGTAAACGACGGATTCTGGCCAACGGAGAAGTCGTGGTCCCAGTTGTTGGTCACGTCGTGAATCTGCAGGGTCGCCGAGGGCGACGAGCTGTACGGCCGCGACGTCGCATACGCAAAGGCCATGTGGTTCGTCCCCGTGGCATAGACCCAGGACTTTGAACCCTGCGAGTTCGTGTAGTATGTACAGCCTGAGCACTTGACGGTGTACTGCCAGTGCGTGCTGTTGACATGTGTCCCCTTCTTGAAGGTGGTGTAAGTAGCGCCACTGAAGACCTGGGGCACGTTCTGGTGGTCACTAGTACAGCTATTAGTCGAGACGAACAGAGATGCAGGCAGAATGAAAGAGAGAGCGTCCAAGTCAGGGTGTTGATATGGTGGGTGGCACCTACGTGGCGCGACGCGACGACACGACTACGCTGCTGCCGCTCGACCAGGCGACAGTGAGGGGGTCGGCGATCATGCGGCCGCCCCAGGCAAACCCCACCCAGCCGGCATCGGCGGGCGCAGCCACTTGGAGGACGACGTCGTACGCCGTCAGGCTCTGCACATTGGTGGGCACGGCCACTCGGAAGGTCAGCGTGCGGCCGATCTGGTACTGAAGGGTGTACTGGGCGAACGTGAAGCCCGTATCGGGATCATGGAAGGTCGTTGTCCCTGCCGCATGAGCAGTGCCTGTTTATTTTTATTTTGGTTAGTGGCAACGCTGCTATCTCACACAATTTTGTCGTCGGATCTATTTTGTTCTTTTCACGCACCCCATAATAATGCGGCTGCGCATGCAGACGCTAAACTCCAGAGGCGCATCTTGACAGAAAGTGTGGCAAGGAGGAGCGCCGGTCTGCGCGGAGCAGAGACCGCTGGATGACTTGTCGGTGATCAGCGACGGCCGCAACAGAGGCAAGACCACACAAAGAGGAAGTGCTGAACTGCGATAGAAGGTGACAAAAGCAAGCAGGGGAACCAGTGAAAAACAATCGAGAACAGAGGACTATCAAATCTGAGGCTCGAAAAATATCACAGTTCCATACAAAACGAGCAATGAGGGAAAAAATTGACAGACATGTGGCAGCTTGGATAAACGGTACGCAAAAAAAGCTTGGCGGCTGGGGAAAAAACACGGGAATATATAAAAGAACCAAGCTGGTACAATATAGAAAGAAGTGAGAGAAAGGTGCAAAAGGGGAGGGGACAGGAGAGGGACTAGAGACGAGCAGGACAGACGAGCAGCTTCGTTGTAGTTCTTCGTTTTATTACTGCGTTAACCTAATTGGCTGCGCTGTACAATAAAAAGAAAAAGAAGAACGTGATCCGGACACGGATCGTTAGCGAAATAGAGCTAGAGGTAGGGACAGAGAGAACGAGATAGAACGAGAGAACGAGCAGAGACACAGAGCTAGCAAAGCGTGCAGAGACAATGGAAAGAGGAGAAGGAGGCACAGGAGAAATCTGGGCGGAGACGGGTCTGCTGCTGTATCCTTCGGGCCTTCGTCTTTATTTCGTCTTCACTTTAGAGAGAGCACAATATATCAATGGCTATCGCCAACGGCCCAGCAGCCGCCATACACCGGGTCGGAAGACGATGATAGAGAAAGCCACACAGAGAAGAAAGGGGATAATGAAATGACCGAGATTGTGTTTGAGGTCAGTAGTTCGTTGCAGAGGGGGGGGGAACGTTGAGTCGCGGACGGATGCCATGTGACGACATCACAAAAGAGAGAAATTATCTGTGTGTGTATGACTATGAGGAGGAAGACAGAAACGAAAAAACGGCACAATTGATTGTAGAGAGAGAGAGATAAAAGAAGAGAAAGGATGGTGTGGTAAATTTAAATTGACTTACGAATAACAGCGGTGCTGTTTACCGGATCATGGACTCTGTGAAGGGTTGGCAGGCATCGTCTCGGACCGGAGCAAAGGGAGATAAATATTTCTAGTCTATACCATCATACAAAACAGCACAGCGTGCCGAAGAGCAGCAGAGTAGTGGGGAGCAGGGGAAAGGCCACGAAAGGCAGACCAAATTTGGGAAACGTTACGAGAGGAGGGACCCAAAAAAATGCAATCTGAACCGGGTGTGTCTAAAAGCAGAAAACAAAGCCATGGAGAGATGCTTCCGTATCTTGAGCCGCTTCTTACGTCTTTTGTGGCAGACAATCATACCCACATGCCAGAAATGAGGGAATGGAGGGCCGATCGAAAGAGCAGAATAGGGCAAGAGAACTGGATAGTAATAAAAGGATCAAAGTAGGCGAGAGTGAAAGCAAATTACCTCTTGAGAGGCACGGAATGTGAAAGACCATTTGGTCATTTTACACACTTTAGGGGTTCGAATGGATGGAACGACGAAAGGCGCCAAATAATACCACACTACCAGCTCGGTAGTGACCGTAAGTAGAGGACAGGCTACAAAGTAATATTGCACGAACCCAACTTTAGCCGTGTAAATTGAGAATTTTGGGGCAAGATGGGGGAAAGCTTGACAAGATTGGGACGGGAAAGGAACTGGTAGTTCCCGACTGTGGAGAGAGAGAGGATAAATTGGGACAAGTATCTCATTGGTGGGAAGACAGAGAGGCATAGAAATGGAAAAAGCAGAAACGCAGAGTACGACGATACCAAGCCTTCTCTCTGATAAATATGTATACATACTGCGTTACGCCGCTTCTCAGCATTTGGCGTTTCTCTTGAGAGAGGCTCTCGGGTATCCACAACGACACACACCGGCGGAGGTGAATTTGAATCGATTTCGGATTCAATTCCGGTGATGTCGGCACTAGCTGCACGGTTGACAACGGCCAAGATCCCCGATAATGCAAGAGGCATGCGGGTGACCAATCTGTTGAAGCCCGGGCGGCACAGTTCCATGGCCAGTGCGAGCTCATAAACTGTTGATACGCTCAGAACGCCCATATAAAAACTCGGCCTATAGCTTAGTATTCCTTTGCAGGCATGTCAACTTGCGTGGAGTAAGAATGCTTGTCCTTGTCCAAGACGCCTCTAGCTGGCAATGCGTCGTTCACAGCTCAATTGAAGAACACGGTCATTTGAGCAATTAGCCCCGCCTGTGGATTTCAGTATTGAAAACAGCTTCAGTGAATAAGAATACTTGGAGCTAGTCAGTAATTTGAGAAGGCGTATATACTCAGCTGGGGCGGGTACGTCTCTGGGCAACATCAGCAGAACTGCTGAGAGCAGCAATGGTGACATAAAGGTATACAGTAAATTAATTTTATGATTCTCTTCCGTCTTTAGTGGTATCAAATATCTATGAACTCCTTTTACCTTAATCTCTATGACTATTCCATCTCTCTCGGAGGACTGAATTTTCATCCATTGCGTACGTAACAGCTGAGGTAAGACCTCAAGCCAGGCGCAAGGTGGAAACGACTGATGGCTGCTCAGTCCCATAGCCAGCTGACAAGTCGAATCCAACCTCGCTGCTTCTCCACATCATCGGGATACTCGCTCGCCTGGCGGAGTGCATCACTGAGCGGAACGTTGTCGAGCGAGGCGAACTTGGTCCGCTTGAATAGCTTCCAGAAAGTGAAGGCTGCCAGCACCAGCGGGATATCCAGATACGCAGACACAAACGACGCCGCATCCCAGTTGTCGGCAGTGAACACAGCGAAGCCACTGGTGAATAGGACAATGATATTGAAGACAAGGGCAACGTAGGAGGAATACACTGCGCTGGAGTTAACTTGTGACATAGACGGGAAGGAGAAAATGAGAGGAGGGGGAAAGAGCATACAAGTCCACGAGTTTGACCAGGGAAGTGCCTGCCGAGAGATGCCCTGGCGGCGTAGGGCTTGGCGCAAGCGAATGTGATTGAAGAGGATGGTGCACCAGCTGACGAGAACACCGGAGGCAGTGAGGTCGACAAGCCACCAGAAGACGTTGAGGGCGCCCTCAGAGAGCGACATAAAGCTGAGGAACATGAACAGGGTGTAGAGGCCGACGCACACGTAGGGGGTGCCCCAGGAGGTGGTGCGCAGGAAGATGCGGGGCGCCTGGCCCTTGAGGGCGAGCGCATAGAGGGCTCGTGTGCCGGACAGCAGAGCTTGGTTGGAGGAAGACCAGGCGGAGGTGATGACGACGGCATTGACGACGGAGGGGATGGCGGGCAGCCCCGCGGCAGAGGCGGCAATGACAAAGGGGCTCTGGGCGGCAGTTCCGGAGACGCTGTCGTCGCTGAGGCGTTCGTCGTTGCTGGCCACCAGCATGCCGACGACGAGCACGGCCAGCACGTAGAAGAGCAGAATGCGCACGAAGACGCGCTGTACGGCGCGCGGGATGGCACGTTGGGGACTTTGGGTCTCGGCGGCGGCCATGGCCAGCGACTCGACGCCGGCGAAGGAGAAAACGGCGGCGGTCATGACGCTCCAGTAGCCGAGAAAGTTCCCCCAGGCGCCGGTAGCAATGAACTCGACAAAAGGGCCGGGGTCCTTCCAGTAGTGGAAGCCGATGCGCGGCGTGCCTGGCACGCCGCCGAGATCAACGACGAGGCCGAGGATAATGAGGAAGACGACCAGCAAGATCTTGAGCAGCGAGAATACGAACTCAACCTCGCCAAAGACGCGAATCACGGTGAAGCCGACGGCGGCGGTCAGCAAGATAAAAACGACAATCCATACCGTCGAGTTGATGTCGGTCCAGTATTGGAAGAGCACGCAGATGGCGGTGATCTCAGTGGGCACCGACAGCAGGTTGCCGTAGACCAGGTTCCAGCCGATGGCGAAGCCCCAGGCTGGGTCCACCAGCACCTCGGCGTGGCGCACATATGAGCCCGTCACGGGGAACAGTGCCGCCACCTCGCCCAGCGCGAACTGCACGGCGCACACGGACAGGCCGATGGTAATGTAGCCTAGCAGCGCCCCCAGCGGCCCGGCCGTCTGCACGGCCGTGCCCAGGCCCAGGAACAGGCCCGTGCCGATGGCGCCGGCGATACCCAGCATGGACAGGTGGCGCTGCTCCAGGCCCCGCTTGAGGTTCCGCTCCTCTG
Source organism: Hawksworthiomyces lignivorus (assembly GCA_002917075.1). Taxonomy (NCBI): domain Eukaryota; kingdom Fungi; phylum Ascomycota; class Sordariomycetes; order Ophiostomatales; family Ophiostomataceae; genus Hawksworthiomyces; species Hawksworthiomyces lignivorus. Next base: position 166,826 of record NTMA01000009.1, on the reverse strand, counting down.
TGCGCGTGACCACCGCGGCCTCGGCCTCGTCTAAGACGACATCATCGTTTTCGGCGTTGTTCGGGCCACGGATTACGCCGTCTTGGGAGCTGGTGGGGCTGAGGACTTCTGGATCGGGGGGGATTGGGCTATCGTCCACCACGACACCGTCGTCCTTGCCCTTGGTTCTGAAAAAATTAGGTGCCATTTTGAAGGGGAAGAAAATAAGAGATCACCCCCGTCACGTCGCCAGCGTAATTTCTGTCTTCCGTTAGCCACACGCAATTCTCAAAATGTCGTGTGACCACGAAAGTTCTACGAATCTTGCTCACGCGGATGTAGATATAATCCACTTAGCTCTTAAACGGACACTATATGAATTCGGCAGATAAAATCAATGGAAATAAGAAAGAGTCTGGAGAGCATAGATAGCTTTCAGCCTTGCTCAGCACCTACACAGGCAGCCCTTTTGACTATGAAGTCAGCAGTGGACAGAGGCCGATGCTTGTGTTTTATCATCACCAGCATAGCTGAGCTAAGCGGTGAGAACAATGGCGCAAGAAGAGCAGAAAAACTAGAAAAGAAGACTCGCAAGAACAGGAGGACGATTTTGTGGATTCGGCGGATCACAGCTGCAGTCTACTGACCGCGATAAGACGCCATCTGATTGCAACATTAAGTTCAGCGCTCCCGTCCGGGAACACTAGTCTGCTAAGGGAAGGTTAAATACAGGCTTCAGGAAGATGCGGACCCTACAACACGCACTGTGTAAGACTCATTGGACAGCAGCGTGAGACATGAGGAAATATGTGATTCAGAAAAAGTCGAGACATGAGGAAAGCACTCTCAATGTCTCGTGGCGATTTTGCTGCAAGACTTTGTTCTGTTAAAGAAATGCATCTGTAATTTTGATCTTCCCTCTGATATCCTCCCCTCTAATTGCACTCTTTAAATCGCTATAGCGTGAAGCTAGGGCGTATCTCCACTGCCTCTGTACATGAACTCATTTTGTCAACGACGCACAGCATTAAATACTACACTTAGAGATGCAAGTTGCAATTTATTATATTCTCTTCATCTTAGACGTAATAGAAAACCAATCGTATTTGTTTCTACGAAGCCATCTTCATTGTCGTGAATTTGCATGCTTCGACCAGCTCGACAAAATAATAATTGCCATACGACCAGGCAGAGGCTTGCACATACCAACACAGGCATGAGATTTATATACACACATGTCAGTATCTTATGCCTCACATCTGACGAATTCTGTGCTGGTATAAACCTTACAGATCTCATATCCTAAGCAAGAATCAAATTAAAATCGCTTTTGGCGTGCTAAATACTGCAATCAATTATAGACGAACAGGGCAACAGTCATTGGAAATTGGTCCCCAGCGACTGCGACATGTTTAATGCCACTAATTAGAAGAGCATGGTAGTTGCAGAAGTGAAGAATTATAACAAAGAAGATGTTAATATATAATATATAGCAAGCAGTCTTATTTTCTGTCTTGGCTACGAGAGATGAAGGAAAATTATTTCCATGACTACAAAAACCGAGAGATGAGACCAGAGGACAGGCGTGCAAGAACAGAAACCTTTGCCGGAAATTAAAGCTTAAGAGCTCATCTATGCCTTCATCGCCATCTCGCCCATGGGGATGGACTTCAGCCCTGTTATGGAAGTTAGCAAGAGCCCGGACAACAGCGTGGAAGAAAATGGGGAAGCGCAGGGGGAAAGACGTACAGCCATCGACATCCTCAACGGCCTGCTGCTTCTTGGTGCAAGCGCTGTAAACATCGGGAGACTGGGCGTGGATGCCGGCAGCAGCGCAATCGCGGTTGAGGTTGCAGTTCTTGTCCATGGCCTTCTGGAGAGTGTCGTCCTTCCAGCCGAAGAGGTAATCACCGTGGGCAGCGGCGCCGCTATACGCGTGTTAGCTTGATTGCTTCTTTTTTAAAAAAAAAAAAAGAAAATATAGACATGAAAGAAGTACTCACCCGATGTTCATGCTGTAGACGAAGGGGTTCGAGCCGTCGGAGGGCCACATGCTCTTGTCCATGAAGGATGAGGTGTTCCACATGAGCTCGTACATGACCTGGGGCAGCTTAACGGGGTGCGACGACGGGCAAGAACCGCCGCCAGAAGCACCAACACCGCTGTAGGCGACGTGGGTCTGATGGTCGGGAGAGTCGAGGTTCTTGCCGTCCCAGCAGCTGGATTTTTGTTAGCAAGGCTGCTCGTTCAGAAGACCAACACTCTATCCGAAGGGCTCGTGCCGCTGAAGCCGAAGCTGAAGGATAAGCTTACGTAGGGAAGATGATGGTCTGGCGAACCATCTTGCAGGACGTATCGGTGGGGACCTCAACGGTATCGGCACCGGTGCACGGGGCACCACCGGTGAACTGGTTGTCGTTGGTCGACTTCCAGCAGCGATGGCAGATGTTGCCGCGGCTGACCTTGGAGGTATCGGTGTTGGAGGCCTTGCCAGCAATCATGCGGAAACCCTAGAAATCGAGCAGAGAGTCAGAACCATACCATAGCAGCAGAATTGACAAATTCGTCCAGCGATTGCATCATCTGGGAATACAGAATAGAGATAGACGCACCGGCTTGAAAGCGGTCACCTTGCCGCTGGGGATGTAGTAGACGTCCAGACCGCCCTTGTTGACGAGCTGGCCCTGCGGGCCACCGTTGCCGACCTGGGGCACGCGGTGGAAGGAGCCGTTCTTGTGCTTGAAGAAGAGGACGGCGGTCCAGTAGTTGGAGGTATCCTCCTTGAAGTTGCACGAGGTGCAAGTCGACAGCTGGTTTAGGTTGTTGGTGGGGTCCATGGTGACGTTGAACGCGTTACCACCGACAATCTGGTGCAGATGCGGCGTGTACAGCTGGCCAGGGTTGACAATGGGATCGGTCCGCTCCACGACGAGCTGGGAGCAGGCGAAACGCAGCATGTTCTGCGCCGCCACGTTCTGCGCCAGCAGGCCGGCGACAGCAGCGAAGGTGGCTGACTTCATTGTGATGGTGTTGACTGGGCTTCTTCCTCCTTCTTTTGTTTTCTTGTCTTTAGGCTAGCGAGAGGCGAGGTTGCTGTGAGGCAGGGCTATAAGCGACTGGACCTTGACAAAGAACTAACGAGGGCTAGAGAAGAACAAAAGAAGGAAGAAAAGAAAGAAAGAAGAGGAGACGTAGGAGAGAGACTGCTCAGTGTTATACGTCTCCTTATACTCTCCGGGAAAAAGGGTGAGAGAAGACGACTGCTGGCCCTGGGTTGCCGGGCCTGGTTCATCGCTTCTTTGGCCAATATGTGTGTCTCGGTATATTTTCCCTTGCCTCCCATTCTATTACTTTCCATTTCCAAATAATTCGAGCACAAAAATAAATAAATCAATTTGGTTCTGGTCTCGTGGAGAGGTATTTCTCTGCTAAACCAGTTTAACTGCCGACGGACAGAAAGGCAACGAAATCTCTCTCAGATGTATCTCAGCGTCGTATACCTGCGGTGCCTCCTGTCACTCTGATGTGTTTTTGCCTCTGAAATGGCCAAATTGCCGAGGACACCGGAACTTGGCGACTACATGTCTTTTTGCCATCTGGGTATAATATATCGATTGGCTCGGAAGCTCTCGTGACTTTATTGGGAAGATGTGCAGTGCTAAACATGGGGGAAATAAGACCTATTCTACCGCGTGGTCGCGCCCAAGCAAACGTACAGAAGAAAACGAAACATACATTATGGACCCAAAATAAACAAACGCATTTCAAGGCGTTTGCTCTAACAGCCGTCTTCCCACATCTAGGCATTTGGGACCGCCTGTCCATACCTAGTCTCCCCTCTACATTTCGTCGCGAGAGAATGCGGACAGGGAGGAAAATATGGTGTTCGATGACGGTTCTCATTTAGCCAGGCCGGCAAAAACCAGAAGCATCCTCCCCCACAATCTATAAACAATATAGAAATCATGACAAAAAGAAATATTACACCAGTCACACTTGCATTCCCCAGAAAAGTTTTTCCTGTTGAGCACGTTTTTCCCAGCGTGGCGATCTCTTGAGTCCAAAGCTCACTTGCGTCGGCGGTGCATTCCACCTCGATACTAATAGATGAGGCTATGATGATAAGACAGCTCACAGTTCAATAGAAACCTACATCAATAACCATGAAAATAGGTTAACGAATAACGGAAGTACACCGATGATAAGAATACTAGTGAATCTAAGAGGGACGATAAGGCAAAGCAAACAGCGATGAAGAATTGAAAGTGACATAGAGTTCAAAGAGGCCCAAACATCATGAGAGACTCATTTGAATGTCATCATCTTGCAATTTTACGACTTATCTGTTAGAAAGCGGCTTTTAACTTGTCCTTTTCATCGTCGTAGAACTATTTGTACTCCCCTTCCCTGATTAAGATGCAGCCACCAAACCCCCCCACAGATTGATTAAAGACGAAGATTATTTTTGGAAGCCTGCACGTAGGAGAAAAGATTGAAAATATCGCGCGGCTGGGTGATGGCCCAGACGACATAGGAAACAGTCATAAAGCCGCGAAGGAGCTAATACAGTGTAGGCACGGAAGAGGAGGATGGAAAACCTGTAAGATATGTGAGATCAAAGGAAAAAAAAGTAACGCACGGCGTTGTACCATGGGGATGCCATTTCTGGGGACTCCAGTTTGCCATCTCTTGGCACTCTGGCACGAGAATAGAGTTCACTTACACATAATTCTTTTAGCTCAATGCTTTTGTGTTGCCGAGGTGAAATTCAATCTATTTACTCCGTGCCTCTTATTATTCCTTACGCACGCGTCATGTGTGTGCCGCAAGTAAATCTATACAACTGATACATGGGAAATCTGAGTGAAAAGAGACGTACCGGCAATGTTCTACAGAGAGTAGGCCCTCTGTCATAGGTAGCGACTTTTCTTAGATGCATAATAAATTGTTGGCACGTACATAAAGGAAAAGAAAGTATATAAAAAAGGCCAAAAGACCAAAAGGCCCGTTCTGGCCCCTTAATATTCACACCAACTTACCAAGAAAGAAGGAGAAAAGAGGACCGAATGCAGTAGAATAAATTCCAAATCCGGAACAGTTTGGGACGAGCTGTTTAACGAGACAAAATGGCAGGGTTGCATTGGGCGACGAATGCACCTCTTGAAATAAAATGATACGCGAGTAGTTGGATCTGGGCAAGAAGGGCAACATGGCCTACAGTTGAATTGCCGGTCTCAGATCTACCGGTAAGTGATGTAGTAAGATGAGAATGTGTGCTAGATTAGGCAAACGATTCACATGAATCCTGCCTCAAGCTAAAATTATTTTGAACTCAGTGGTGTAAGAACTACTTCAGAGAGGCCCCTTTTGCGGTGGATACATAAATATTCTTGTAAACCTGAGATAATAACTTCATAAATTCCACTACCTCTTTTGTTTTCTCAATAGGAACAGAATTGCCAAATACAAGGCTGATTGCATACAAGAGCATATGTACATATCAATATCCATATATGGATGCTCAGAAACTCGTAGAAATTCAGCTGCCTTCTAAAAAGATATGGAAGGAAGAAGTCTCCAGTCAGCTGACTGATCTTCATATGACAGTTGATTGTATTGTGTACCTTTTCTTTGTGGCAACAGAATAGACAGAGTACAGATAAAGAGAGACTAGTTTCCACTCGTTCAAATAAGCACATGCATGATGCATCATTTTTTTGTGCCGGGATTTCAGCGTTGACTGTATCGTGTGTCGCATACTGCACGGGCTTCCTTGCTCTTCCTCTTTTTGACACCTTCCATATGAAATTTTTTAGAATATTTCCTAAAGCTTGCCGTTCGGATGTATCCTTTTAGCCATGAGATGAAATATGCTCCATAAGTCAGTACAGTTCTCCTGGATGTGGTCTTCCTTGACCATGAGTTGGTGCTTTCACCTGCTGGCCTCTGCCGCTGCTGAATAAGAGAGCGCCCTGGCACAAGCACGTGGCGAGTGACCATATGTGCGGTTAAGGATATATGTGATTCGTGGAAATATTCTATGCTCTGTATCTAATCTTGCTAAGAAAGGTAAAAAGAAGGGGTTAATTTTGGCACAATGACGAGCTAGAGGATATCGAATTTTGCATTAGAAATACTACGATACAGAGCGTGCGTGTAGCTCTATATCGACCCGGTATATTGCCTTTCTATGTGACTGCCGTATCAATGTGGCTTAGGAAACCAAGATCAAGATGGCACTGTCTAGCTTATCTAAATATGTGCTTTTTTGTGTAGAATCTGATATGAAGAATTTTTGAATCTAAAACGAGCAAAGACAGGTCAAATGAGACTCGACTTAGAGGAGGAAGGCAACAGACCTGGCACGATGTAATGAGATAAGCAAAGAACAAGTATATAGAGGAAAAGAAACCAAAGAGGAGGTTATTCTGTTATGGATGAAGAAAAGCACCTCTTAATCGGCAGAGGGTTATCCTCCTCTGCACGTTGAATACTGAGTCGGCCTTTCTGTTGTCGAGATTCTTGACCTGTTTCCGTTGACCGGACTGCGGTCGAAAGATGTATTTTTCAGTTAGAGCAGCAATGAATCATTTTTATTGGTCTGAAGAACTGATATTCTGCGATGGCAACAGACAATGTTTGATCTATGCTTATTATTCCATTAGTCTGACCAGTCAATGAAAAAAGCGAAGAAATCGGCTAGGTTTCAGGGACGTGAAGCAACAACACAACAAAGCAATATATGACTCGCAATAGTCCCCTCCACCTCCCATATGCATTTATTCGTTGAATATGGACTCATCTTATAACACGAAGCAGGCTCTAACGTCGATACAGGACATGGCTGTCTGAGATTTGAAATATATCTTGTACTGGGAGGCACCGGGCTGCAAATATTTGGTCGCCAGCACGAGCGCATCAAATTAACGGCACTTCATGGGGAATTGTTGGTGGAACAGACGTCAGGGCCAACTAGAAGACCAAATGAAGCCATCCAGTTACTACAAATTAGACAGTTGGAGACCCGAGCGAAGACCAAGGAGGAGGAAGGCATCTTGTCTTAAAACATGTGCTTTACTTTCCCATTTTCTGTATCTATGACAGATATATACAACAATTGATTGGCTTCAACTAGCAATTGATTGGCTTCACTAGCATCATCCTTTACTAGTATCGTCCGCCAAAACTCCGTCAACACTTATATTTCCTCGGCGTCTTCAGCGCTTCTTGCCTGTTAGAAATCATAAATGTTAGCCCACCTGCCCAAGCAGAAATATGAGATATGACGACGAGAGCCAAATTTTCTGTTTAGTTTTTTTCATTGAGAGGGAAAAAAAAGCTTACCCGCACAGCACCGGGCCCGCCTAGCTCTTTCTCCAAACCACCCTCAAACTCCCGCGGCGCGGCGACCTTGTCCGGGTATGTGAGCTTGACAATGTAGCACACGCTCAGGAACGTCGCGACGAAGGCGCCAATCTGCGCCAGACCCTTGCCGGGCGTCGTCCACGTGTACTCGTAGGGGGTGAACATGCCGAGCTGGTCGTAGTCCTCGTGTGCAGGCTCGCCGTAGTTGCGGCGCTCCTGCTTGTCCCACCAGTCGCCGTAGGGGTCGCGGAATTGCCGCTTGATAGGCGGGGGCTGGACATAGCCGCCATTCTAAGATGTGTTAGCAATCTATTGCCCTCGACTGTCTCAGTGCCTTCAACAATTGACACTCTGAAATCGCATTTTCCAGGTCGTTTGTTGCTCTCTCCTCGCCGCGCTCCCTTGCAGTCCCCGCCCACTCACCATGCCAGGATCCTCGGCCTCCGTCAGGCTTGGCGGAGGCGGGTACTTCTCGTCGATGACATCGGCGCCGATGACGGAATTGGGAATGAAGGTCCGCTGCTGCACCACAGGCGTCAGGCGGCGGGCGGCCGTGAGACCCAGCTGGCGCATGGGCGTTGCCCGAGCAATCCGATGAGGCAGCATCTGTGCAGCCATTGAGGGTCAGCAACTGCTTGTTCTTGCATCTAGCAGCTATGGATCAATCGTGTGAAAGAGAGAGGCACACCTTTTCCAAATGCCCGAGATCGAATTGGCTTGGTTGTCTGATCGAAATCGCAGTCTTGGTGTGGTGATTGTGTTTTTTGAAGCAGAGGTCATCGGCTATTCCTCTCGGTGTTTGGGTGAGCAGCCATTGGTCCGTGCACACCTCTCAAAGTTTCTGCCTGAGGCCTTTAATCCGCCTTTGATGGTCTCAGATATGCTTATGTAACCATTTCCAATGCTCTTTCCACCACCACAGCATCTTTCCTTTTTGAGCCTGACAAATCTGGCACCTATTAGTCGCCCTTCCCCCCTGTTCGTCCCTTCGCCCCCCGCCTGTGGCGCGCGACACTCCTTCCCAGTCCCCAAATTTCAGTTGAGTCCAGGCGCAGCGAGCAAAAAAAAAAAAAAAAAATAACCGTGTAATAATACTAAAATAAAGAAAACGACGTTTCGTGCTTTTTGGCGTTTTCCAAGAATTTTGCTGTTGGCCATCCCATTTCATCAATTTTTTCCATTTCCCATCCGCCCAGAGTCGTCTCAACTCCCAAACTCAAACCGAAGATTCTATGGAGTCCTAGCTTTTGCCAGACCCCAATTTTGCTCTATCCAATGCCCATATTGTTGAGATCGCGGTACCTCGTCCCTCTCGCCACCCACCAAGACGATGACGGGTACCGCGTCTCCGGGCCCAAAATCGACGCTCCCCGACTTGCATCCCATCGACACCACGAGTGGTGATGAAAGTCCGCTTAGCACTTTGACATCGCCATCCTCGGATGGGTCTGAAACGCCATTTCTCGCCACAGAAGAACCCGAAGAGCCGGAGAACAATGTTGATATTGGCACGGTAAAGGAGGAGCTTCTTGACGATGTCGAAGCTCACGAGACCAACAGCATCCACGGCGGCAACCAGCTGGGGAGGGATGATAAGCCCCTGAAGAATGGCCACGATGATCACGACGATGCAGCTGACCACAGTGACGACGGCGAGCGGCCTGCGAAACGACGCCGTACCCGGGATAGCACATCGTCGCCGCCGAATGCTCCACGTCGACCAAAGCCCATATCACCTCCCTGGAAGAAAATTGAGGCTGATGGGCCGTCCACGTTCAACGAGGGCGGCCGTCGGAAGTCAGGACGCATCAACACCATCCCGCTAGAGCTCCACACCGGCGACAAGCGGATTACAAGAGGAGCCGTGCAGGCGCATCAGACTAGCCCTCCCTCCAACAAATCATCACAAGCCGCAGTTAATGGCCATGGGACTCGGATGTCCTCCTCCTCCCAGCATGCAAATTCTCCCTCTACTATCTCTACCAGCGCCTCGCGACGTCTCTCCTCTACGACGCGACCTGCGGCCACATCCAAACCATCGCCATCAACCCCCCTCTCCAAACAGCCACCATCCCGCAGAGCTCCCACTACCGAGTCACGCTCCTCCTCTTCCCGCTTACGACGACGATCTCCCTCCCCTGCGCCTCACCTGCGGGCTTCCCAACCCTCTGCTACAAGGATGCAGCCATCACGGTCCAGTCGAACTACCCGATCTCAGACAGATGGCGGGGCCTCCTCATCTCGTCGCGGCGCCCCAAAGCCGGAGCTGCCGACGCGGACAACGCCCCGCATCAGACTCCGGACCAGAACGCTTACCATTCCGATTGTGCATCCAGACCAGACCAAAATCCGGCCACGACTGGCTGCAGACCTCCCTGAGTTCTTTGAAAAGGCGGCCGACATCCCCGTCGAAGAGGGCGGCCTGCTCACTACCGAAGACGAACCGCGCATGACCGATGAGATGGCCGCGAGCGAGGCGGCCATCATTGCGCGCATCGAGAAGGAGACAGAAGAAGGCGGCATCCTGACTGAACCGCGGTGCATCGCCTTCGAGCCAGAGGCAATCGAGGAGCCGCCTCGGCAGTGGGCGCACATGGACCACCTAGTCAAGGCTATGGCGAACTTCCGCAAGCTGATGGCTATGGAACAGCAGCGCCACCGGGCTACCGCCAAGAAACTGGCGGAGGCGTGCCGCGACGAGTGGCTGCGGCGGCAGCCCAAGTCCGCCGAGCAGCTGGAAGCGGAAGCCCGAGCCATGTGGATTGCGCGCTACCGCATCGTCATGCGTGCCTTGGTGGGCACCTGGGAGAACGTCAGGGCCGAGATCAACCGCCGGCGGCTGCGCGAGTATGAGGCTGAGGAACAGCGGCGCCTTAATGCTGCGCTACAGGAGACCATCGCCTTATCAGAGCAGAAGCTGCAGGCGCGGCGGGCCCAGCTGGACTCGGAAGTGCCGTCAGATGAAGACATGGAGGTCGACGAGGATCTGGATGACGATTTAGACGACGAAGACAGTGATCTATCTCTAGGGTCCGATGCCGGAGACATCGACACGGACGAATCCGAGGGAGGCGACGACGAAGACGAGAGCAATATGTCCTCTTCGGATGACGACGAGGCTGAGAAGGAAGATGCCAAGTCTGTCGCATCAGATGAGGGTCTCACCCAGGCGCAGCTGCGCCTGAAATACGCTAAACTGGCCGATGTCAAGATTACCGACGTGGATGCTGCTGACTCTGCAGTGGCCGATGGAAACGACAAAAATGGAGACGGTGACACTAGCGACGAGTCGGTCGACATGGATGACGATCTTGGGTCCACAGATATGGACAGTGACAGCGACGACAGTGATGAAGCTGACGGCTCTGACGGCGATAACGAGACATCCTCCGAGGACGAAGGGCAGGCGAGCGGCTTATTGGGCATGCTCTTTGGCAAGTCGGAGCTCAAGAAGCTAAAAACCGAATCTGCAAAGATTAAAGAAGAAGTACCCGAAGAAGCTCCCGTCCATGCTGCCGATGATGCAGGGAAAGAGGTTGACTTGGTGCTACTGAATGGTGACGCTGTAAAGGCCGATGCAGCCGACGGGAGCGAGCCAAATGACATTGTACAATCTTTACCGGAGAAGTCAGTCTCTAGCTCCGGCCCACGCCAACAAAAGCCTATTGATGAACCACCAAGACCAGAGGTTGCGCCGGCATTTCATTTAGACGAAGAAGCCGACGACAATGAAGTGTCAATGGTCGACATGCCTCCAGAAGAGGACGTACCTCTGGAAGAAGACGTGTCTTCGAAAGAAGACGTACTTCCAAAAGAAGACATACTCCCAAAAGAAGATGTTCCTCCAAAAGAAGATCCTCCAAAAGAAGACGTGTCTACGAAAGGGAATGTACTTCCAAAAGAAGATGACTTTAAAAGTGTCCCTGATGTGGAAATATCGGCTCCGATAGGCGATGATTCTGGAGCTGCTGCAAGCCCAGACACGGACGCTGTAACTACTGCTATTAGTCCTGGCCGGAGTCAGTCGCCGCACACGATGGATACAAAGCCCTCTGACCTGGATACGCCCATGTCTGTAGATGCCGAACTGCTAGGTCCGCCAAAAGAGACCAGCGCCAGCCGCTCCGTGTCACCAGCACCCACCACAACCGCACTACCCAAAACCGAAATTCCTTTCCTTCTACGCGGCAGCCTTCGAGAGTACCAACACTACGGTCTGGACTGGCTCGCTGGCCTCTACGCAAATAATACGAATGGTATTCTCGCCGATGAGATGGGTCTGGGAAAGACGATTCAGACGATTGCCCTTTTGGCCCACCTCGCCTGCCACCACGAGGTCTGGGGACCGCATCTTGTTATTGTTCCGACCAGCGTCATTCTCAACTGGGAGATGGAATTCAAGAAGTGGTGCCCTGCTTTCAAGATTCTCACGTACTACGGATCCCAGGAAGAGCGAAAGCGGAAGCGTATCGGCTGGACCAACGACGACATCTGGAATGTTTGTATCACATCGTACCAGATTGTCGTGCAGGACCAGCAGGTCTTCAAACGTCGCCGATGGCACTATATGATCCTCGACGAGGCGCACAACATTAAGAATTTCAAGTCACAGCGCTGGCAATCTCTTCTAGGCTTCAATACGCATTCACGGCTGCTGCTGACGGGCACGCCCCTTCAGAACAACCTGACAGAGCTGTGGTCTCTTCTCTTCTTTCTCATGCCCCCCGAGAACGGCATGGGAGGCTTTGCTGATCTACAAGAGTTCCACGATTGGTTTCACAAACCGGAATCGCAGATTCTGGAGAGCGGCCGCGAGCAGATGGATGACGAAGCGCGCGCTATCATCTCCAAGTTACACAAAGTGCTGCGGCCTTACCTCCTGCGACGCCTCAAGGCCGACGTGGAGAAGCAGATGCCCGCCAAGTATGAACATGTCGAGCTGTGCAGGCTGTCCAAGCGGCAGCGCGAGCTGTACGATGGTTTCCTAGCCCGCAGCGATACGCGCGAGACGCTCTCATCTGGCAACTACCTGTCGATCATCAACTGTCTGATGCAGCTCCGCAAAGTGTGCAACCACCCCGATCTCTTTGTTGACCGGCCGATCATGACATCCTTCCGCATGCAGAGGTCCGTGGCAGCCACCTACGAGTTATCGACAGAGCATGACGTCCGGCGTCTCTTGGATGTAGACCCTCGCGGCCGCGTCAGCCTGCAGTTTCTCAATCTTATTCCTACGCAGCACGAGGGCCTATCGGCGCTCACAGCGACGCGCATCAACCAGCTGGCAACGAACCGTGTTCTCTCCGACCTCAAAGAGGCACAGCGTGCAAGATTACCGCATCCTTACCACGATTTGGATGCTAGCACCGTCGAGTCTAACCTGGCATACCTCGAAAACGCTGTCCGGTGGAAGCGATTTGAAGAGCTGCAGCATAGCACCTATGTGAACGCTCTGCGCCGGCAACAGCGGCCCATCTATGGGAAAGGCCTGATAGATATGCTCACACTGCACACAGAGAACCGGCCGTTCAAGCCCCGACCGAAAGTGCCAGCCAAAATCATGGAATGGTTTGAGAACGATTCGTTCTTGCTCCACAATATCGTACAGCCACTAGAGCGCCGATCAGATTCGCTTGAGATGACCATTACCAAATTCGCCTGCGTGACGCCCGCCGTTGTAACGCGAGACATGAACGGCATTTTGCTCGGCTGGAAGGGTGTCGAATCGTTTGAGGAATGGGATCTCAAGCTATCGGCCCCTGTCAAGACGCTGCCGTTTATGGAGCGGCAGCCGCCGCGCGACCCGTGGCACGAGGCGCGGATGCGCCTTACAATCCAGTTCCCGGACAAGCGTCTGCTGCAGTACGACTGCGGCAAGCTGCAGGCGCTCGACCGGCTCCTTCGCCGCTTGCAGGCTGGAGGCCACAGGGCGCTGATTTTCACGCAGATGACCAAAGTGCTGGACATCCTGGAGCAGTTTCTCAACATCCACGGGCACAAGTATCTACGCCTAGACGGCGCTACAAAGATCGAGCAGCGACAGATCCTGACCGACCGTTTTAACCACGACAACCGCATCTTGTGCTTCATCTTGTCGACGAGGTCTGGCGGCCTGGGCATCAACTTGACAGGAGCTGACACAGTTATCTTCTACGACCAGGATTGGAACCCGGCTATGGACAAGCAGTGCCAAGATCGGTGCCACCGCATCGGTCAGACACGCGATGTGCACATCTACCGGCTGGTCAGCGAGCACACAATCGAGGCCAACATCCTGCGCAAAGCCTCACAGAAACAGATGCTCGACGATGTCGTCATCCAGGAGGGCGAGTTCACGACGGACTATTTCAACAAGCTCTCAGTGCGCGACGTTCTCGGCAGCGGTGAGAACGAAGGCGACGTCGGCCTCTTTGGTGAGAGCGATGCCGCCGCTAACGCCGCCATGGATCGTGTGTTGGGCGGCGTCGAGACCGCCGGGGACCAGCGGACAGCGGGACGCGTCCTCGAACAGGCCGAGGATACAGAGGACGTTACTGCCGCCCGCCTTGCCGAGAAAGAGATCTCGCAAGACGACGCTGATTTCTCAGAGCGGCCAGTCGGCGTCGCCGGTGCACCGCTGGCATCCTCAGCAACGCCGGGCACGACATCAGGGGTGTCCAGCGTGCGGCAGGGAACTCCGCGTGACGACATTGCTGGCGCAGCTGTGGCTGCTGGAGAAGGAATGGGTGCAGGAGCGGGTGCAGGAGCGGGTGCAGCGCATGGATCTCTGGGCCGCTCGAGCCTGGGGTTGTTTACGGAGTCTGCTGCTGCCGACGAAAAGGAGATCGAATACAACGCCTGGGGTAAGCAGATGCACACGATCGACGACTACATGCTAGGCTGGATGGCCGAGCAGCTCAAGGGGACGGCCCTGAACCTGCCCAAGGACAAGAAGAAGGGCAAGAAGAAGAAGGGCAAAGACACGCGCAAGCGTTGAGATGAAGACGACGAGGATGCGTACGAGACCGCTGGAACGTCAAGGGGTGGCGCAGACATTGCCCACCTTACTTTAATGGACGACCTTTTTGTTTTCATGTTGCAAGGACATCAATGGGCTTGTTTTTATGGGAGTTTTATTTTTTGCTATCGTCTTTTTAATTTTCTGGAACTGTGCAACTCGTTTGTTTACGGCAACATATTGGGGCATAGCATCAAACCAGGGGAACACGGCTTAAAAAGGGCGGAGGGCGTGGTGTTGTAAGAGATTTCAAATTCCGTACGTATGTAGCAGATGCAAATGACTACACTTCTCTCATAAATAATTACCAGAATGTCATCATTTGTGTCCAGTTGCAGCTTGGAGATCATTAGGTGGCGGCTGGGAGAAAGAAAGGATTTTGAGACGCATCGGCAAGATTCAGCGTTTTTCATTGCTTTTTTTGAATTTGCACAGAACATCTCACAAGACTCTCGTGGAAGAAGCAAGCAATTGGAGGTCAGGCATGGAATTGAGGTCAGGCACACGTGGAACAGTTAAAGTTTTCGTCTCTTCTTTTGTTGCCCTGCGCCACCGCACACCATCTCTCGGAATAAAGGCAACACACAGGCTGTACCTGTGGGGAAGAGAGGGGCACTTGGTGAGATAGAACCACAATATCGGGGATAGGATGAGACAAGCGGGTTCTGTTTGGACAGAGCCTTTCAATACTTGCCAGAACCAGCAAAACGGTTACATTTCACCTTTTACTCCTAGCCTTACTCGGTTGTTTGCTGTCTTTTCGCAGCACGTCAATATATTGACGTTACGTAGCACTGAACAAAGTGTACCAAGTAAAAAACAGCCTGGTTTGATGCTGCTCTTCTAAATGCAAATGCAGTAAAAAATGTTATGTTGCTATGGGGTAAGACAGAATACGACAGTCAGACGAAGAAAACGAATCGATTCAGCATAGAGGGTCCTATGGTCTTTTCCAGAGCTGCAGCACGGCAAACAAGGAGGTTCAGCTTTCTTTTACGTCCTGCTTTATGAATTGCTTTTTCGTTTGCGATTTGAATCTGAATTAGCACGAATTAAAGAAAGCAGGAATATTCGTAGGCAGCTGATCATAGCCAAATGCAGCTGACAAGGCTCCCAGGGTGGCCTGAGTTGGCGCCAACTTGCTCATTTAGTTCTGTAATTCCTATTCAGTCTGACGACACAAGGGCGTGTCTGTTGAGGGATTAGAGCAGAAAGGAGACGAGCCGAATAAACAAGACACTAGGTAGTATAAGCAATACAAAATATGCTTCGTACAACGCAGAGGGAAAAGAAGTCCTCCGAAGTCCCACCTTAGTGCAGAAAACAATACGAGATTTTTCAACCTTCTCAATTTTCTTGTCGTCAACCACTCGTCGATGATGTGGTAAGGCGATTGTCGGTGCGTAGCTGCGTTGGTGCGCGTCTGAATCCCGTTTAGACTGACAGCTCTCGTCTATGTCTTGCATGCAATATTGGTTAGTTGCTCCTCTTTTTGTTGACCCAACCACTGGATCTTCTTCAGGCACTATTGATGCTCTGTTGTGTCATTCGTGGCAAGGCGGCCGTTCCGGTAGCGCTGTGGGACAGCATACTTGCCTACTTTTACCAGCGAAGATGCAGCACAATACGAACAATGCGGGCATGCAGAGCACCAGCTCTTTGATGCAGCGAAGCTGAACAATAATACGAGCTGGCGATGACTTTTTGGTGGGGTGGGGGGCTGGCGGGTGGCGGATGTACATATAGCTGGCAGACCACTCAGCGTGCTCTAATAACGCCTCAGCTTTTCAGGTCCTCGAATGAAAACAAGGCGCTGACATCTTCGTCCAATACTGAGCTTTTGCAAGCTTCCAGCACAAAAAATAATAACTAAGGAAAAAAAAAAAAAAATAGGTCGGCGCAGGCCAGTAGCAAAAAGTCAATAGAGGGGTCTCAATACGCACAGTTACTGGGCAACTCGACTCGCCCATTTTAGGATGCAGTAGTCTGTAGGATTGTTGCTCGTAATGATGGAGAAGGGTCCTCTCTCTCGGCAGCGGACAGTTGCTTCTTCTGAATTACGCTCGTATGCGATCGCATCATGAAAATCGTCTTTTGTCCTATTCTTGGCTCTGAGCCCGACTCCTCTTGGCCGTACGGGTATTATCTCTTTGCCAGTGCTCCGTATGTGGGCTCCATCCAGTATTGCAGAACCAGACCGGTTTTTCTGGACCGGTTCCGCCGGGGTTCCATCGGCTGTTCAGCCCTGCCTACTACCCACGCTTTGCCAACCGTCAAGCCATTGTTGACCAAGAATGGGGCCGTTCTTGGTCTTAGCTTGATCCTAGAATATCTCCCAATCAAGACAGGCGGCTGCCACAAGAGAGTCAATATTTCGACATGTTACATCAGCTTTTCACTTTCCCATTTCTTTTACAAGCGAGGCAGCAATGAGCAGCGAAGAGACTTGACATCAGCCATACCCGCATACTCATACCACATACGCGAACTATGAACCTGTCCATGGGTCTTCGGTGAGAGCCATCGAGTCTGAAAAACGAGGGTACGTAGACATACAAATGTTTTCCCTCCCTCTAATGCATGTCCTGCAATCTCTTCGTTCTCATTTCTGTTCACAATTCACCTTGACGTCGTTTATTGTTGTGGTGTTTTAGTCTTCAGTATCAAGACGTCTGTCATGTGTAGACCGCCGCTCTCCTCATCACTTGCTGGATTCTCTTTCAATGTATGTAAGCTATATGTGTCTCTGTCATGTATTATTGAATTCGTCTCCACTTGTCTGCCAACATCATAGTTGTACGCTTCATATGTCCCAAAGTGTATGAGCATATTCCTCGTCTTTCCGCGAGCAACCAAGTAGAAGGCTGGGCAGTGTTCTGTCTCCACCTTCTTCTCGGCACTTTTGGGCATTTTATACGAGGTTTACCCACTTTTCTTTCACTCTTGCTACAATATTCCTCTCAATCAGGACAATATTTACTGGCATGTTGAGTTTATGCCGCCTGAACTCAACATCCTTAGCCACACACGAGACTTTACTTCTCATGGTGATGGATTAGGTATCTTGGTCCTTGGTCATGAGCTCTGGGTCCCTGAAAACTCTGGCTGTCTGGCGTTCTCAAAATGAATGTTGCCATACAACGTAGTGACCCACCTGGGGCCATTTATTCATGTTTCTCAGATATTCAGTTGTTCTCTTGATGCAATATTGATGGCTAATATCATAAGCAAAACTCGACATCTCTTGTGGAGAGGAAGTTGGCACCCTTGATTACTTATTCGTACACTGCCAGCATAATCAGTCTCTCGTCATGACCACACTTGTCTTCTCGTACACGCATCCGCTTGTCACTTGTTGCTTGCGTGCTGCACATCTAACTATTCTGTGGCTGGCAGATACATTGATAATTCTCATACTCGACAAGTTCTCCTCTCCTTGCAGTCTCTTGCTTCTGTAAGAAAGGAACAGAGCCGGGATCAGAAACTGTGACTTTTCTCACCGGTACCTAAACACTGAGCGGAAGGACATACTCTAGTCCCCTCAGCAGGTGATTTTTTGAAGGACACTCTCCCCGTTAAAAAAAGTACGTACTCTCGCCTGGCTCCGAAGCTTAGCTCGGATGGGAAGCCACACTTCTCCCCAACCTCCATCATGATGCTTGACTGCATAAGCTTCTACGCAAGGGACACCGAATGCTTATTGGCCTCATAATTGTCTGCACGAGTATGTCACTGCTCGTTATTTCTGCGGTAGAGTGGATTCTTTCTCTTATTGAATATTTTTACCGACTTTGAATATATGAGTCCAAGTGGGCTTGGCCGTCCCAATGGGAAAGCTCCGAGGCCACTATGAAGCTCTGCTTCTGCTTCTATTGGGACCCTCGTCTCTCCCAGAAAGAACATATATAATAGTTCCTGCAGCTGCTCCTGCATTGAGATGAGATTCTTTCTTTCTTATCTTCTTCCCCGTCTACCACCATTCGTTCGGAGACACGAGAAGTCTGGGTAGAGAGAGGGTCTTCTTCTCTTGTTTTGTCTTTAGTTTTCTTCCTTTAGGTTCCATATTCGTCTTCATCTCATCATCTTCTTTCGTTTTGTCTTTCGCTTTTAACCGCCCACCGCAGACAGCACCCGCTACCATGCGTTGGACCACCTTCCTTGCCCTGGGCTCCATGGCCCTCGGCTCTGTTGCCGGGACCAGTCCTCTGAACCCGGAGAACAGGGTAAAGCGTGAGGAGCCGCCGATATCGATTTCGTCTTCTGACCCGAGCATTGTCTCGTCGGCGTCTCCCTCGTCTTCCTCAGATGACTGTTCTGATTTTGAATCATCCTCCTCAATTATCTCTTCGTCCTCGATCTCTTCGTCTTCGATCACTTCTTCGTCGTCCTTCTCTTCGAGCAGCATTGCCAGCAGCTCATCTTCGTCTTCGATTGCTTCCTCTACCAGCTCTAGCCAGTCTTCATCGGGATCTGCCGCCGCAGGCGCGACTTCGTCCTCGATTGCGTCTTCCAGCAGCACCAGCAGCAGCTCCGAGTCTTCATCGTCCACGACCTCTTCCAGCAGTTCTAGCAGCATTGGTTCATCTTCCTCCATTGCCTCGTCTAGCAGCACCAGCTCGGCTTCTTCGTCGTCTACGGCTTCTTCTAGCAGTTCAAGCAGCGTTGGCTCCTCCTCTTCTTCCATTGCCTCTTCTAGCAGCATTAGCTCCAGCAGCTCTAGCTTTTCTTCCTCAGGATCTGCCGCCGCAGGCGCGACTTCGTCGTCTACGGCTTCTTCCAGCAGTTCTAGCAGCGTTGGCTCCTCTTCTTCCTCCGTTGCCTCTTCCAGCAGCACCAGCTCGGCTTCTTCTTCATCTATTGCTTCCAGCATTTCTAGCAGTGTTGGCTCCTCCTCTTCCTCCGTTGCCTCTTCCAGCAGCACCAGCTCGGCTTCTTCTTCATCTGTTGCTTCCAGCAGCTCCAGCAGCTCTAGCTTTTCTTCGTCAGGATCTGCCGCCGCAGGCGCGACTTCGTCATCGACTACCTCTAGCAATAGCATCTCGGGCTCTTCATCTTTGTCTGTGGCTCCATCGACTTCTCCAACTTCGTCTCTCGTTTCTTCCAGCACCATCGGCCCGGTATCTTCATCCACACCAGTGCCTCCTTCGTCGCCTACCTCTCTGGTTTCCTCGTCATCCCGCTTCCGCTTCTACTCCAACACCTCTGCCCCCGTCACAACCACAAAGACCACCACCAAGGAAACGACAGTCGTCTCGACAGTCGTCTCGACGGTCGTGAAGACTGTGACCTATGTTTCTAACGGCCACACTATAACAAGCACCCACACCTCGACTACTAGCATCGTTGTTACTGCCACTGAGGCTCCCACTGGCGGTGTTGTCACGAAGACCGTCACCTCAGGCGGCCACACGACCACTATCATTATTGGTGGTGGCGGCAGTGGTGGTAGTGGCGGCTCTGGTGGCTCTGGCGGTTCAGGTGGCTCTGGCGGCTCCGGCGGCTCTGGTGGCTCCGGTGGCTCTGGTGGTAGTGGCGGCAAAGGTGGCTCTGGCGGCACCGGTGGTTCCGGTGGCTCTGGCGGCAGTGGCTCTGGTGGATCTGGTGGATCTGGCAGTGGCTCTGGTGGCTCCGGTGGTGGCTCCGGTGGTGGCTCCGGTGGTTCTGGCAGTGGGTCTGGCGGCTCTGGCGGTTCTGGTGGCTCCGGCGGCGGTGGCTCTGGAAGCGGCAGCCCCGTCTGCTTCCCTGCCGGCACCCGCGTCATTATTGGTGGCACTGTTCAGCACACTTCGCTGTCCGACTACCTTGTGGTGGGTGCAACAGTCATCAACACGACTGTCATTGACAGCGTGCTGGTCGGCACCAACGTACAGGGCGCCTCATTGCTTCAGGGCGTGCGCCTGACGGGCGGCTCCGTCACGGGCTCCACAGTCGTAGGCGGACAGCTGCAGAACGCGACGATCACGGACAGCACGCTCCATGGCGCGTCTCTGCAGGGCATCGAGCTGCACAACGTGGTGGGCCAACAGGGTGTGGTGGCACAGGGCTCGCTGTTGAGCAACACATCGCTGGTCAATGGCATCAACTATGTGCAGAACGCGACCGTGGTCGGCAATGGCACTTACGTAGGGACGCAGTTCTCGGGTGCCAACCTGGAGACAGGCTCCAATGTTTCCCAGGCCGACCTGCAGAACGTAACAGTGACCGGTGTTCACCTCGGCGGAAAGGTCACGCTGCAGGACTTTATCCTCCAGAACGGCAGCACAACCTCGCCGGACGTCCTGGAGCAGGGCCAAAAGAATGCCTAAGGATAAAGAAAGCAAGACGCACGAAACATTGCTCGCGATCTCCTCCAAAATTTTACTTTCTCATTCGTTCCTTTCCATGACGAAGAATTGAGTTGACAGGCTTTGTGCCTTCTGCTCCCCCAACCTTTGTCATTTTTGAACACAGCAATTTTTTTTTTTGGTTTTGGCCCCTCTTAGTTCTACCTTTCATAATTTTCCTTTCCGAATTTCCTCTTCCCCCTTCTCTCCTTTTTTGGTTTAGCATATGGGCGTTTTAAATAATGGGCAACTGAAAGATTTTTTTTTCTTACGATGGAAAGATGGTTACACACGGCTTGGCTACGAGAACTTGTTTCTAATACTAGACTGACGATGAATTCACGACGGACTCGGTAAAACAGAAACAAAGACGAGGGACCACGACACACAATCCTTTAACGATACGAACGTATTTATAGTCATTGATACATATTAGTTATTTGATAATATTATATAAAACATAGGAGATTTTTGCTAAGTCCATGCAATACCAATGTAAAGCAGATATATGAAAGCATAAGCACAAGATGCCGATGTTTGTTCCCTATCCATTTCCTTTATAAAAAAACGCCGGAAGCACGTAGTCGTATGAAGTAAAGACCGCTCTCGCTTCTAGTTGAAACCATAAAAGTCCCTTGAACAGTTTATACCTCTATAGCCTAAAAACACAATATGACCAAATTAAAAGGAAAATAGGGCAACGTGAGACTAAAAAAAGAAAGAAAGGGCTGACAAGGCTTATGCCATGCCGACCTCGATGTTCTTGCCCTTGACGCTCTTCCACTCGATGGCAGCCGAGCCGATGATGGTCATGGCAGCCAGGGCGGCGCTGACTATAAAGGTCTGCGTCAGCGCGTCGCTGTAGGCCTGGGTGACGCCCGCCAGCTCGTTGGCGGGGATAGTGTTCTGGATGCTGGTGGCGCCGGTGGCCAGGACGATGGCGGGGTCGAGGCCGGGCACGTATTGCCGGACGTATTCCTGCAGCTTGTTGGTGAAGATGTTCTGGCTGATGGAGACGAAGAGGGCGCCGCCCAGGGTCTGCAGGAAGACGATGACCGAGGTACCTGTGGGCACGTCCTTGATGTCGAGCACGGTCTGCACGGCCATCAGCGGCTGCTGCATGCCCATGCCGACGCCAGCACCGGCCAGGATCTGGTAGCCGATCCACTTTCCGTGGTCGATGGCAGGGTAGAAGGTAGTGATGAGGCCGTAGCCGATGGACATGAACACGGTGCAGACAATCATGAACGGTGCGTAGTAGCCCCACACGGTGACCATGCCACCGGCGAAGACGGACACGACGACGAGGGAGATGAGCATGGGCAGGTTCATCAAACCTGAGCTGACGGCCGAGGCACCCTTGACAGCCTGGAACCAGATGGGCAGGTAATAGACGGACGACAGGAAGGCGGCGCCCGTGGCGAAGCTGAACCAACCGGCCGCCCACACGGATCGCTTCTTGATGATACGCGGCGGCACGGTAGCATCATCCTGCTGGCGGTACTGCACGAACAGGAAGACGATGATCAGGATGCCAAACACCACAAACAGGGCGATGATGCGGCCGCTGTTCCAGGCGTAGGTGGTACCGCCCCACTGCAGCGCCAGCAGCAGGCAGATGACGGCCGGCATGAACAGCACCGAGCCGATCGGGTCGAAGGGCCGGATCTTCTCCCACAGAGTCTTGGGGGCATCCGAGACGGCGGCGGCGGCGGCAGCCTCGTCATCGTTAGCGGCGGCTGCGGCAGGCGCGCCGTTCTTACGGTTCGGGTCCTTGAAGAAGATGGCAATGACAAAGATGGTGATGGCACCGATGGGCAGGTTGATCAGGAAGCACCACCGCCAGGTGACCTTGTCGGTGAAGACGCCGCCGAGCAGAGGGCCCGCAACCGAGGCAATGCCGTACATGGAGCCGATCATGCCCGAGTACATCGGACGCTTCTCTAGTGGGACGGAGTAGGCGAGGATAATCAGAGCACCAGAGAAGATACCAGACGAGCCCAGGCCGGCGACAGCGCGGCCGATGATCAGAGTAACCGAGTTCTGAGCCACACCGCAGATGAGCGAGCCGACCTCAAAGACGAAGATGGCGCCCAGGTAGATCCACTTGATGCTAAAGTAGGTGTAGAATTTACCAAACAGAAGCTGGAGGGCGGCAGTGGTCAGGAGGTACGCTGCACACTGTTAGAAAAGACTATGCCAGTGCCCAAAAAAAAAATGAAATAAAATAAAAATAAAAGAAGTCGTTGCGGTAGAAAATAAGAGAAGCACATACCACTGCCATACCAGCCTACATCACCCAAACTGTGAAACTGGTCGGTGATCTTGGGAATGGCGGTGGCAATAATTGAATTGTCAAGAGCCATGAGGAAGACACTCAAGCACAGGGCGATCATGACCAGGGCAAGCGTTGCGCCTGTTGGGTAAGCCGAGCCATCTTCGCGGGTGGCCGTCCTGGCAATGGCGACGTCTTGCGGGGAATGTGATGCGGCAGTCTCCGCTTTACTTAGTGGGTTGTGGCCGTCGGCAGCGGCGCGGATGGCTTCGACGTTGACATTCTCGACAGCCTCGTCCGTACCATTGTCGCTGCTCTGTGATAACGCATCGTCGCCTACGGGGCCGGCCTTCTCGTCCCGTATCTCCTTGTCGATGCTAGCGTGGCTCGGCGCCAATGTTGGCGACGGCGCGCGCGAGTCTGATGCTGTCTTGGTAGCAGCGTCAAACATGGTGATAGCTTTGTTGGTCGTGTTCAGGGCGATTGGTATCCAGAAAGATAAACAGATCCAAGTGATATCGCTCTGAGTATTATTGCAAATGTGTAAGCGTATCTCCTACGTCAGTTTGCACTTTGTACCTTCTCCTATGAAGAAAGGAGTTCTTGTAGGGCAAGACAAAGAGAAAAAAAATACACGGAGCCAGAACTTAGTTTTAGGTGGCGATGAAGTGGGTGAAGCGAGATTAAATAACACGAACAGAAAAAAATACCAAGCTGAAGTGCACCCTTCGCTTGATAACGGGAAATCTACATTTGTTCTCTACGGTGCTGTTGTTATTGCGCCTATGGGGCAAAATTTTTAAAATATACCAGAAACGGGGCCAGAAAAGGACATGGGAGAAAAGGGGGGTTGTGCCACAAAAGACTCCGTGGCCCGTGTTGTGGAACTAAAAAGAAGCCCGACGGCTAGAAAGCAGTTGAAAACATGGGACGGGCATCGAACGGACGGGGACTTGTAGGAGTCCGGTAGATAATGGCCGCTTTGTCTCCAAGCTGGACAACAGAAGGGAAAATAAGCACAGAGCGAAAGACGTAAGATATCTGGTCCATTTTGGGAACAGGGGGTAGAAAAAGTAGCCGAGCCCCAGTCTGTGGGTGACCGTAATGGTGGCAGCCTGTCGGCACAGGGGATCGTGAGTCAAAGAACAGCGAAACATGGCGAATTTTGCAGCACCGCATAGAAAGTATCTTACGCAAAACGGTCCAATACTGGGTCCGAGCCTCCACATAATAGACAAAATTGTGTACATGAGGAACGGGAGGCAGCTGCATTTGGATCTTGGTGCCTCCTAAACTTGTAATGTGGAGTGTGAGTGGAGGAGAAGTCTAAGAAGTGGAATGACCCTTGCTCCACTAGGGGAAGTACGTGTGTATTTACAAGTGTGCGCTCTTGATAAAAGGAAAAAGTTTGGCACATTTGCTGGCTTGGGTATGTAGCTTTGCTTGTTCACTACGTAATCTAGGAATGATATTGAGCCGTGTCCAGCACCATCCCTTTCCTCGGGACCAGTTTATTTTTTATTTTATTTTTTTTATTTTATTTTTTTATTTTGCTCTTGCGTATATTTTGGCGTATTTTTACCTGGTATTCTGAACCTTCTCGGCTGGCTATACCCATAAGATATATTGCTTTTGCAGGACGGTGTGTCTCAGATACGGGTTGCTGGTATCTTCCAGTTGCATTCTTTTTACCCAGCTGATTAAAACGTGAAGCAAGGAACAATACAGTACGTTAAGGATATAGACGGACGAGCCGCAGACATGGCTTTCCACATGCCCGTACCTTTTCTGTGGAGATTTTATCCAATATCGTGTCAATACTTTGTCATGGGGAACCACAATGGGCGCGACATAGGATGACAGATCAAAATAAAGTCAGGTTCACACCGTCATGGGAAAGTCTCCGAGCAAAGAAAGAAAATCGAAGACAAGCAATGACAAGAAAGAACGTGGACGGAATCCTGCCCGTCCCCGTCAAACACGCCTTTCCTATCCCCCATGCCCTTGGGAAGAAACACCCCCATCCAATCGGCGTCTTTACTTTCTACGCCCCTGGTACACATTTTTTATTCACTACCAAGACCAGATCCTTGTGGACATGACATTGGCTCGCAAGCGAGATGGGCGGGACTAACGATCCTTTTCGCCCTGGTGAGCCAAAACAGTCCGCCAGAACTGTACAAGTAGGCATCCCCTGTAACGTAGAGTTGTGTGCTATAACTTTAAATTGGCTCTCAGAATAAATCCCATACATCCCCACTCCAAAGCCCACTAATAACCCACTAACTATCCACTGACCATCCCACTACTAGTCCACCGTGGCGGCGGAAGGCTCTCGCTCGTTCGAGGCAGCGTATTTTGCTGCACGTTGTGCGAATACGTCCATACGAATACGGTAGGGCTTTCGTCCCTGAATTAGCATCACGGTCTGGCCCTGTCCCAAGGGAACGATAACACGAATACGAATAAGATACGATGTTATGTACGATGCGGCGGTTTATCTCAGCAACCACACTGAGCAAAGATCGCATTTCCTAAATTTCAAATATGAATATAACTTTTGCACCATCTAGATGCTCGAATCTAAGAGCTGTTTCAATTTTGCATGCTATTAATGCGCAAATATGCTTAAGAGCTATTTATTTATTTATTTATTTTTTACAAAATTTTTCTTAGCTTTTTTTCTTGGCGCAGCCATCCCTTCTCTTTGACACTTGCCACGAGCGCTAGAACTCGGGAACAATTGCTGCAGGTGTCGCAGGATCCATCCCTTCTTTTGTATTCTGTCACAATCGCTCGGAGTATCGGGGAGGTCCTGAGGCCGATAAGCCACAATGAAAGTACTGGTATGCAGACGAGCAAGACCAACCTATGGGCCGGCTCATTTTTCCAAGCACCTTACGGGTGGTAGTCCAACTGGAAAAAAAGGAATAAGAGAGGGGCCAAGTAGCTGGGCAACACAATGCCGCCTGTACGAGGTCTCCTTACGAGTATGACACGAGTTTAGTGCCTGAACTGTGTGGCGAACTTAAGCCAAAGGCTAACTTTCTGCAAAACTATGGAGTAATTAGGGTCAACTCAAGGCTGGTGCACGGAGTAATAATGGCAGCACACGCGGGGTCACTTGTCCCTTTGCAAGGCGAGAAGTGGCAGATCTGTGTGTGATATGTACTCGTATGCACAGTACTCCGTATTAGCCTTGAGATAATATCCTTCTCCTCTTACGCCTTTTTGCACTAAAATGTTGGGCTTTTCCACTTTGTGATGCATGCGCATGTAATGCTAACTCTCCGAGGCCCTCTTAAAAACTTCAGGATGCCTTCTGTGAAACTTCTTGGCAGAAAGGTTGGCTATTGATCTCTTGGAATGCGTCGCAACAATGTGCCGCGTCTAAGGAGAGTTCTGCATCATATCAGATCACTCGGCTTAACAAATGAACCTCTTTGCAATATAATACACCACCCAATGACGGGTAGTATTTTTCGTCACTCTGCCTTATGAGATCCGATAAAAAAAAAGCCCGCGAAAGTTGAGCGAGAAATGTCCGAGTTGGTAGGCCGCTAGAGAGACTCTTACAGCGCAATAAAGAAAACGCAAAGCAGCACTGCATCTCCCGGTTTGGGTCCATTCCGCGTTGCTGCATCTTCTGACTCTGTCTCCACACCTTTGGAGTTAACCAATAGCTTATCACCCCACACGCACTATCGGAATCGGGCTTACGAGCATCTTTTTCCTCCAACGGCGAAGCTGTGGTCAAAAAAGGGCAAGTCTCCGGATATGCCAAAACCGCGCTCTGCTTATCGCCGTGTCCGTGTACATGAAAACCACAATCCATCACGTAGAGCATCGACGCTTCAAAGCCCTAGGCAAAGGAGGGCAATTGCACTTGCAATAAGACGGAGACGGGGACGGAGTTCTAGCCAAGCCCCTCAATTCAAGAGGATAACTATAACCGAAATAAAGAATGCAAAGGGGCATGAAGAGGAATCCATAGACATAGGACATGCCCAAGTAGAGAATATTGAAGAAAAGATATCACAAGGGCGGTGACAGTCAATTGGAAACGGTTAAAGGCGCACGCTTAGATTCCAGAGAAAAAGTAGAAGCTAGGGAAGCTAGAACACCTTTATCTCACGTCAGCCTGTATTTTGTACGTATAGAAGGCCAATCCTGGTCACCAAAGTGAAAACCTTAAAGGAACGTCATCGCTTAGATAACAGTTATACTGTAACTCAACGATCCTGAAGCTCCAATAATGGGAATACACAATGTCACGATACGAACTCTCTCGCACTAGTTTCGGACCTATTTTACATCCTCCACTTTCTCCTCAGTCCCAACGTAGCAGTGGCTCTCTTCCCGCTGACTAGTATAATGTCTCTTCGCCCAGACGGCTCTTTTGGCCTAAGCCTCCCAATCAGGAAGCTAACTCACTGTAAATACTAGCAATGGGGTCCTCGATCTTAGTGAATCTAAGCGTAGCTCACAATCTATACGCAAAATAGCGCCATAAAGCACAGAGTCGGTTTTGTAAGGATTGTGTTAGGTCGTTGGTGATGCCTCAGGGATGCCTCAGGGATGCCTCAGGGAAGCGGACAAATCCCACGGTGAAATTTGAAGTTTGAAGATTAATTCACGTTATATTTCTATTTAATTAGCTCACCGTACAGGATTTTTTTTGTTATTTTCAAACTGGTTGCTAAAAACATCCTCTTTTAAATTCAGTTCAACTTTTGTCCACAGCAGACTCCTATGGCCATCTTAGAAGGGCATGGAAAGACAAAACAGGATATCACATAGCCATTCATTCTCAAACTGGCTATACCGTAGGAAAATGTCGACATATCCTATTGATGTTCTTTACTGCCCAATCGTCACAAGCCTATGTAGTAGAAAACGAAGACATTGCAGGTTACAGAAGCGATCCTCTTGACCCCAGTTTGCTCCTAAAGTTAGTTGCAATCTCATGGACGGAATATATCTGCTGTAGCTCGTGTAAAATTAACCAAGGGGCATAGTGAGCCACCGCTCAATGATCTTGATTCCTAAAGATATTCATACACAATTGTCTATTACCCGACTGCATGGTATGGGTGTAAATGGTAGAGAAAACGACGAGAAGGACCCCGTAGTGCTGCTTTGAGATGTAATATGCTGAAACAGTTGGACAATTTATTCAGAACCAGAAGAAATCTCATTTCGGAAAGAAAATTTGACACGAGTCTTATGATCGGCGCAACACACCCCGTCTTATTCAAAACAAATTTTACAGCAGCATTCTAATTTTCCGTTTCCGTCCCCTATTCTTGGGGTACGTTCCGGTCTTTGGCGCTTTCAAAAACGTAGAGTTCTATGCAATATAGAGACATCACTAGAAAAATGGTTTTCATATTCAAATAGTAAGTGACTTTACCAATTCTATCTATGGAATGTATTGTTTATTTATTATGAACATGTTTCTGAGAAAATATAGGTTGAAGGCAGGAGTTGCTGTTCTGGCCGCCGTTTCAGTAGGTGAGGACCACCATTTTTGTCGTCCCTTGCAGTAAGAGGTTTGTCTCTTAAAAGTACTTTGTACTTGTGTAGGTAATGCCGTTTAGCTTGCAGAGGGCCACTTGTTTAACCAATTAAAGAGATTGTATTATGGGGGTCTCTTTTGGCCTCTTCTAATTAATGGCTCTAAGCGAACTGACTTTGACAGGGTGCCTTGTTCACATGGGCAGTAGAGACATTCTTGCAAGGATAACCTATTTCGTAGGAACGTACTCTCTGGGAGTAGGAGCTAGGAACCTGTATTGTTATAGTTGAATACTGTACAGCTGCCGTTAAGGCAGCTGGAACAGTCTAAATTTTTACTGGAAAAGAAATTTGAGAGCAAAAAAAGGCGGCAGATTTGTTGTTAAATGTTTTTGCTGGTAGTGTATTAATATACGCAATGAAGGCACAGAAGTACAATGGTAGTAGATTGTATTCTTCAGACAATCGGTAACGACAGATCGTTACCATAAATTATGGTTTTTATCTAGGTAAGAGCATGTATTTATATAGATAGTGAACGTTATATAGTATTATACGTAAACATCATTCCTGCATGATGCTTGCTCAAGCATCAATTTTGGTTATACTCATCAGACTAACTGACCGAACGAGAATACCGGGGGAGGCCGGGCGGCCGGTCGGCCCACTCGTCCTGATCCCTACTTGAGGCGGAAGCTTCATGCCTGGCGCCCTCGAGAGAGTCCTCCTTCTGTATTTTTTGTCTTTTGTCTTTTGTCTTTTGTTCACCGAATCTCTGCTATCACGATATTGACGGAGCTGGAGACTCCGGAGAGGCCTCCCTTTGTCATGAGATGCGGTGGCTCTGAGGCAGGGCCGGCGTATGGGCTGTCCAGACGCCTGAAAAGGCGCGGGCTGACAGGCTGACGAGATCCTGGCGGGGATGGAGCACGCCAACGACTTCTATCTGGAACGGCTAGGCCTCGTCAAGCTGGACGTGAAGTCGTGCGGTGGCGTATTACCCGGGGATGCCGCATTCTCCCCAACCTCCAACACCGGAATGGGCAGCACGTGCGCCGTGATGGGCGCATACATCCTGGTGGGCAAGGTCGATAAATACTGTAGGGTGGGTGGCAACAACAGCAACAACCACAGCAAAGGGGCTAGTAACCGTGTTTACGGGCTATGGAGAGAAATTCCGGTTGTTTACGGACCGAGCAGCCCACACCGAACTTCATCAATTCAACTTCATTTATCGCCAATCTAGTAAGTAGGTTGATAAGGCACTATTTCTGGCTGTTCTGACAGCTGTGAAAGACCGATATTCATTGTTTCGACTTTGTTTTATTGGCATATAGCTATAAAGATAATGTCCCCCCCAAGCCTTCTACCTTTGAAAGTACACATACTATTATATTTATACGCTATTCCTCCAAGAGCGAATCCGTATCTAAGCCTTGCTTCCCTCTATTTCTCAATATGTTAATTCTTAAGCTTCTATTTTCCGTATTCTGTCCGTACCTAGTCTTTTGCACCAACTTCATTTCTATCTCCTCGTTATGTTGAGGTCGATGAAACAATACCGGGATTTGCCGTGCTAATTGGCTCATTTCATGACGGTCTAGTAATTCTCTGCCATCCTTTAATACTTCTGTGCGCCCACTTCTGTCCCCGCCGAAGGGCGACACGTCCTCTGGCTCATTATGATTCGCAACAAATCTCTCATGGTAGAAGAAGAGTGGCAGTAAACTATCCTTCCAAACGGGCTCCAGGAACCTTCTGCTCCAAATCTTCGCGAGAGTCCATATAACGAGTCCGGTGGTGAGAATCCAGAAGCTGGTCGGTAATAGAAGCCATTCCCAACGCATGGAACTGCAAACGGTACTCTGCAAAACCTGGCCCGTAATGCTCTCTGCCGGTAGAATTTCTGGCGGATTTGTGCTTGGCGGAGCAATCGAGGCCCCAAACGTAGTTCGATACCAGTTGCTCATGGCTATGGAGAACATATTGAAATAGTCCTCAACGACTGAATGGTTGGACGACCCGTTCTGGTAAAGACTGTCTTTCTAGGTAGCAAGACCCCAAACATCATTTTGCTGACTAGTGATGCAGTCGAGGCCCGCTGCGCTGTCTGTGCAGCTGCTATTGAACCAGGTCTGCAGGTAGGTACTCATAAGGCTTCCGAAGTGAGCGTCGTGGCGGTAGACGCAGGACTCCGGCGCAGAGATGTGACTGACCAGGGGGCCGCCATCTTGACCCATGCTCGCCAGCGACAACTTTGTACCGTTCGGTGCATGCGATATGTTTTCTGTAGTATAAGTTGTCCCGTTTAGCAAACACGGGGACTTGACTGCGGTGTAAGGATTTAATCCATTATTCTGAATAAGAGGTGCGTTGGGAATCTGGATCCAGTATGGGTTTGAAGACTGTTGGGAGGAGAGTTGCGAAGCTAGAGTGGTGTTGTCAGGTGCGTCAGGGCCAAAGTCAGGCGAAGCGGGAGAGGTTTGGATCAACGATTCATTTAGAATGGTATTTTCGACAGAAGCGATATAAGTTCTGAGACAGGGGTAGATAATGCAAACTGCAGCGACAACGTTGCTTTTCGTCGGAGCATCTGTGAACCCAAGGCAGTAGGCTGGGTCGTCAGCTTCGCATGGAGCGCCAGAGAATACCATGACGCTGACATTGGCAAAGGACCACTGCGAATTACGCTCAAACTCGGGCGTCATAATAGAGCTAGCCCACGTCAGATCGTTGGTCGGGTCGGTAGCGCGGATGTTGATGTAGACGTCTGTTCCCACGGGCCCTGTCGAGAGTGCTAGGCCGTTTGGTAGAGTGAAAACGAGATCTGCACTTTGGCCATACGTTTCGTTGGCCTCAGTCACGAGTGATGCTGCATCGAGACAGCTATTGCAAAGACCGATTGACGAGTAGGAAGAATTATCTAGGCTCCCTTGCACGGGATCCCCATCCGCAAATGTACAATTTCCTGTCCTGCAGCTAGGTTGAATTTGGTTCTCGGCACTCTTAGGGTTGGTGGCACTAGAGGAGATGGACTTCTCAATGTCTGGCGAGTTCAGGATGGCGTACAACTGGTTCGCATTCATGCCGCTGGCCGCACTGCCCTTCCGCGGTACGTAGTGCGCTGATGGCAGAGAGGCAGAAAATCCAGGAACAACATACGGGCACGCAATTGTTCCAATCGCTTGTTGAACAAATGGACCGATGGCCGGCAAGAGGAGTATAAGGCTAGTTTCAAGAAGAATGACAAGGTCTCCTCTTGCCCTCTTCGACAGGACCACCAATGCACCCCAGCCTCCCCGGCTAGCGGAGTCAAACTCTTGAAGATGACTAATGGGCTTAGGTCTGTCGTAATACCATGACCACTTGGATTGAGAAATGATCTGGGTTAGACAACCGAGCAAAGCTGCCTGGAAGATAGTAGCCAGGAGGGAGAGGAGGGTGCTGAGATTGATTGATGGGCCCCAGTTTGGCATACGCTTCCCGTCGAATTGGCTGAGCAGGACGTACATAGCAACCAAGAGACCTGCAGCTAATGCTAAAGAGAACAACTCCCAGGCCCAGCGTCGAAAGACATGGTAGCGGATCATAGGAGACTTAGATTCAAGATGATCTGCATTTCTAGTCGCTACGGAAGCGGAGTGAGCACTATCGCTTTGAGTATCTCCCAACGTAGAACTACCGGTAGAAAGATCATCTGAGTGGTTTGCTAACTTTGCTGGCGCGCCGCGGGACCCGTCTTGGCGATGCCCCGAGAGACCGGCTAGCGCTACCGAGACCCGCCGCACAAGCTCAGCCTGCGCCGCATTGAGCCGATCGAAGATCCCCTGGAATACTCGGTCTCCGTCGCTCGGCGGCAAGTCGAAAGAAGCTTGAAGCTCTTGGATTACGGCGGCAACAGCTTCAAGTTGCTGCGCGAGAGCAGCAGTATGCAGCAGTGTCTCCTCCTTGATGATGATGAGCCACCGTTTGAGTGTTTTTAGATCGTTGGATCTATTTGTTTCCGACGATTTCGCCAGCTTATTTTGCGCATGTTGAACTTGTTGAATTAGGCTGTCTACTGTGTTGGCCAAGCTGACGATATCAGCATTTGTCCTGACGGTTTTAGACTGAGGCTATCAGCAATCTCTCTGGTCTAATTATTCTATCCAATAACCATACCGCACCATTTTGTCTTGCGCTGGCTTCTGCCTTAGCGGGGTGTAGCTGCGAAATGCTGGAGGTCAGTGGAGCGGAAGGACATTGGAACCGATTGAAAAATTATTCTGTCCGTAAGTCCACGAAAATTAACTGCACGTCGATGAAAAGTGCACTGCCAAATAGCTGTAGAAAAGGGCCATTGGTAGATATTGGAGTCACAATGATACAGTCAGGAAGTTAAGTTATAGGTGAGAGAGGATTTGACGGAAGTATGTTTATACTTTTAAGATTTATCTCTGTAGCGGACTAGGTGTGGGCGACAGGAGTGTGGCAGATGGCTGTTGGTCAAGCCTTGAGTCTGCCTTGCTGATGCTACCTCACACGGACTCGAACATTAATGACGGCCTTGGGCTTTCGGGCGTCGTACCTAAAATCGGTTGCATAATTGTGATTGGAAGACTGGTGGAGGAGGGGAATCCTTCGTTTTATCGTAGTCTAGGAAGCCATTCCTTCACTGGCACCCGGCCTTTCGTCAGTCACCAAATCGCAATGGGCCATACACCATGGTGCGAATTCTCCTCCATCAAGCCAGTCAGGGTACTTTATGTCTGCGGCGATAGGTCGCTCTGCGACAGCGATGAGTTCGTCGACTCTCCCTGGCGGCAAGGCTGGCGCTTGAGAAAGTTGGAGTCGCTTGCCCAGCTCGCAAAAAGAGCATAAGCCTGTCGGACACATATTTAGCCTCCTTGCTGTTGCGGGAGTTTCTTCTGACGATTGTATCGACCTCGACGCGGACGAGCACCTAATCAACACGAGGATGCTTCCGGATCTATTGTAGTTCTCGCACGATACCATCTCTTTTCACGGCTGAAAGCGTGTTGTTGGGAAAAGTGATATATCTCATCTAGGACTAAGAGGCCTCGGAGAGACTGGATTTCTCAAAGTCGAGAGCCCAATAGAGAGATAACGGAAAGGAGCGTTGGTATTTTTTTGCGGTCGTCGAAGAGGCCAAAAGGCTCCAGCCAATAGGCAAGAAAGGATTAGGCATACATTTCCTAATTGAGGTGACCGCCAGTTCCTACAGCTACAACAGCGCCTCCAGCTTTACAAATAAAAACACATCAAGCAGCGATTCTGGTCTTTTTTGCTGGGACTTGTCACATTTAACAAAAGATGTTCTTGCATTTACCCCTTTTTATTTGGCACAAAATTGGGAATTTCCTATCCGAGAATAAACTATTGTTTCTAACTTTGATTGTGCAAAGGACTTGTGGTCTAATCCCTACCCAGCCTAATGGAAGTTGGAAGCTTGTTCGTCTCTGAATTTTCTCTTCTATTGTCACTACACCGCTGACACTGCTCCTAAGAAATTCACTTAGTTAAATCGTGTCACGCAGATAAGCGCTGGTTTGTATTTAATCCATCCGTGTTGTCTATCTCTTTCTATTTGAGATATGCTGGTGATAGAAAATACTCACTCTCCGCACCCATTCAGTCGTGTATTTCTGGCAGGACAAACAGATTCCAGTATTCGTCGAAGTCGAGCGTTTGCGTGGCACCGACCGAGCCAGCCTTGGCCTCGCGTAAAGTGAAGCCATTGCCGAGGTAGGCAAAGCGGTTGGCTGTGGCTGTCGGCATACGGTCCATCATGAAGTCCTCCCAACGCGGGTTCTTGAGGGCCTCCATGAAATGGAATGTGGTCCCGCCGTAGATGGCAACAACCGGCCCATCGATGGTGCCTCTCTTGTACCAGCTGCGGCAGCCGCGCGTCCACACGGTGCGCTCGAGAAACTTCTGCATGTGCTGGTTGTACTCCTCGTTGACGTCACGGCGCACTTCGAAGCTGCGGACTGCTTCCGTCTGCAGCTTGTTCAGCCACTTGTAGATGTAGATCGCAGTTGCCTGGATGCCGAGGACGAGAGAGCCATTCGAGATGGGAGAGTTGGGGCCGATGAAACCTAGGAAGCCGGGCGAGAGGAGGTTAGTCAAAGCGCAATGGAAGAGATAAGAACGGAATACAAACAGAAGTAGTTCGGAAAGTCTGGGACGGCGACGCCAAAGTAGGCCTTGGGACGATCAGTTGTCCAGCGCTCCGCCAGATTCACGCCACTGCGACCAACAAGTGGAAACGCTGGTTTGAAAGTAGTGTCAAAGCCTGTCGCGCAGACGATGACGTCGTACTCTTTCTCTTCGCCGCTTTTCGTGCGGATACCCTTCTCCGTGACCACATCGATGTCGTCCCACAGAATTTCAACATTTTCCTGTACAAGGGCCTCTAGGAAACCAGGACCAGGTGTCTGCCGCCGGCAGCCTACAGGGAAGCTGGGGAGCAGTATATCGGCGGCGCGCCGGCCCTTTTCACCATCCCCGAGCCGTTCCTTCATAGACCGGCGGAAGAGCTCCTGGGCCTTGATTTGCACGTCCGAATCGGCAAGAGCTCGCTTGAAGTTCTCAATTCGACGGTCCATAATTGCTTGACGATATTCACGCAGCACTGCTGGATCCTTGAAAATCTCTAGCGTCTTTTCGCTGAAGTTGTACTGGTCATCCATCTCGGGGTCATTCGCCGTCGGCTCGTTGATGCCCGGGGCGGGGCTTATCCACGCTTGTGACCGGACGTGGACGTCCATACTTTGCACTAACTTCGCCAGTTGTGGCACAATTTGGATGCCCGAAGATCCGATGCCTATCGAAGCAACCCTCTTGCCCGTAAAGTCATACGATGCATCCCACCGGGCGGAGTGAACCAGTTTGCCTCGGAAGCTTTGCAGACCCGGGATGCCCGGCCACTTCCAGTTGCTTCAAACGCTTGTCAATAAAGAACATTTAGGCTTAAAAAGGGAGGGCATATTACTTTAGGACACCACCGGCATTGATGAACACATCGCACTTATCAGTGAGCGTGGTCCCGTCTTCGGCCTCTACCTGGATCTCCCATTGTGCTGTACTTTCATTCCATGTCGCAGCACGGATGGCATGTCTGTACTTGATGTACTTGTCAACATCGTATTTTGTTGAGACTTCTTTCATATATGCATAGATTTGCTCTGATGTTGCGTAGTAATTGGGCCAGTCTGGCTTCGGACAGAAGCTGAAAGCGTAGTTGTGAGCTGGGATGTCGCATTTGCAGCCAGGATACCTGTGTGTTCTGGTTAGAGATTGTGTCACCTAGCCCGCATGTTGAATAAAAAAGGCAACAAAATTACCGGTTCTCCAGCCAAGTTCCACCAAGATCCTTATTGCGCTCATAAATGACAAACTCGGCGCCGGTGTTCTGCATACGCTGGCTGAAGACGATGCCCATCATCAGCCCAGAGTATCCGGCGCCAAGGCAAACGATGCGAATCGGGCGGCATGTGCCGATGGGTTCTTCAACAATAGTATAAGTAGGGTCAAGCAAAGTCGTCACATCTGCGTGCGCACCTCCGTGTCCATTGACAATTTTAAGTGCGTCCCCATTTACGTCTGCATCTGCTGCAAACGCTTCATCGTAGACAGTGGCTGGAGCCATGATGTTGATGCTGATTAGGAATGAATGTCTTGGCTCTACCCTGTTCTAATGATCCTTCCTTCAGCATACCGTCCAAGTTGGTGCCACCCATTCTTAACAGTATAGATGTCCATCCTGGGATCACTTCCCGTTGGGAAGATCTGGACTTGTATATCCGGCACCGAGATAGTAGAGAATCGCAGTTGTGGATTGCATCTTTTAGGAAAGCCTGTGAGGCATGTGTGTGGTGATCGGATGTGTTTTGTCCAGAGTGTTGCACATATCGGACATCAATCTCCGGGCCATTCGGATGCTTACCTTGTCCTGATGAGGAAACCTGCAGCGCGCTTTAGCGTAAGTTAGCTTCAATTGGGGATGACATTTGTTTGCGGGGTATGATCATGGAAGTGGAGATCAGTCAAGAGATGCGCCCGCTGGGGCACGCATATGATTGAAGCT
Source organism: Hawksworthiomyces lignivorus (assembly GCA_002917075.1). Classification (NCBI taxonomy): domain Eukaryota; kingdom Fungi; phylum Ascomycota; class Sordariomycetes; order Ophiostomatales; family Ophiostomataceae; genus Hawksworthiomyces; species Hawksworthiomyces lignivorus. The sequence goes on along the minus strand of NTMA01000009.1, from coordinate 130,281 downwards.
AGGAGTGAGAGAAGCATTCTTAAGGGCTGGTTGCAACGAGCTTCTCAGCGGGTGCCACAGGAGAGTTACGAGCTGGTGACATAGACCATGTCTTCGCGGACACCACGGACATCGGACAGCTCAAGCTGCACGACCGAGCGGCGCGTCTCCAAACGGTCTTCTAGAATAGGCGGCGGAGGCGTGTGCAAGACTTGTACGCACTGTCGCCAGAAGAAGGTAGGTTTTTTCTGGTCAATTTCCAATGTCGGCACTGCTAGGTCCAGAGTTGACGTATGCCGCACTTTAGGTCCGATGCGACGGTGAGAGGCCGCAATGCCACGCTTGCATCGTCAACGGCCAGGAGTGCGTCTATCCGCAAGATGGCCGACGACATGCCCGGCCATCGTCGGCCAAAATACAGAGCCTAGAAGCGAGTCTAGCAGCGTTGTGGGGACAGATGAAAGCGCTGGGAGTGCTGAGCGCTGATGCTGAGTTACCGGACGTTTTGCAATCGTCTGAACTACTTTTTCATGGCCAACAGACCCCCGGGTCAGATTTCGAGGTGGCCGCTCCAAGACTTCCGGGCCTTTCAATCACTGCTAGTTCTCCTCCGCTTACTCGTCTCTTATCGACAGCACAAGCACAAACAACCGAACCACATGATGACAGGGCCAGCCAATGGGTTACTCCGATAGCCGAGAATGAGCCGTATTATGCACAAGTGCAGAGGCAGCTCGAGCCCATCTCTCATGCGCCCCTTTCACTTAAAGACCACTCAGCTAATACGATACTGCAAGACGACGAACCTAGTGGTGAGATCGAAGAGAGTAGCTTATCTCCTAGCGAAGCTAGGGTTGCCGGCGTGTCACAGCATGATGGAGGCCTATCGGTCCACGGACTCAGCAGCATTCTTACTCCGGACTCGCCACCATCCCCTTCGGAGCCTCAAAAGAAGCAGCGAATAGGGCGCGGGGCTTCCATAGCGGCGACCAGGGCGCGGCTGATCAGCAATGCGGCGCTTCAGCGGCAACGCGAAGCCGGCCTCTTCCGAAGCCCTAGCAGCACACTTGATCTCGATGGCGTTGACACAGAGATGGCGCGGCACCTGCTGGACTTGCACTGGAATCGGCAGCACTACGCATATCTGTTGACATACCGACCGGCTATCATGGACAGCCTCGCGCACGACGGGCCGTGGGCCAACAAACTGCTGCTTAATGCCATCTTCTACTCGAGCTGCTTATACAGCGACCGCGCTTGTCTGCGCGCAGACCCTGACGATCCCCAGAGCACCGGGCTGCGGTTCTACATGCGCTTCCGTCAACTGCTCGGCGATGCTATAGTGGAGCCTAGTATTCCGTCGGCAGTGGCGCTGCTACTCTGCGGCGCCACCCTCGTTTCTCAAGGCCGCTCTAGCGCTGGGTGGACACTCTGTGGAACGGCCTACCGTATGATCACGGACATGGGCGTGCACTTAATGCTTGAACCTACTGCTGCGCCTGAGGGACCAAGCTCGTCGCGCCACCTACACAACGACATGGAACGGGAGATGCGCAAACGTCTGTACTGGGGCGCCTTCATCACGGATGCTACGCAATCGCTGTACCTTGGACGTCCGCCTGCAATGTCGCTTACGGAAGCTCGTGTACCGCAATTGCTCCTCGACCCATTTGAAGAGCTCGAAGATTGGACGCCATATATTGATTACGTGACGCCTTCGCAGCACGATGCCCTGTTGAGGAGCTACTCTCCACGGCCAGCCTATGCTGTATCAACATTTCAGGCCATGGCGCGTCTCTTTGCAATTTCCTCGCGCATGAGTCGTGAATTCTACGGCATCGACACTGTTAAAAAGCCGGGGGAGATTCTCGTCGCCGCTCGCGAGAGCATCGCCAACCATCTGGAACAGTGGCGATCGACATTGCTATCACACCAACGATTCAATCCAGATGCTGACCCAGTAGTTCCTCCTCACCAAATCACACCGCAGTAAGTTGAGCCCATACCAAGAGCGCGGCTAAAGCACTACCAGGTGAAATTGCTAACATGTGCATATTTTGCCTGTCTTAGCACGACATTTCACGTCCTTAACATTATGCTACTGCGGCCTTTTCTTGCCGAGGGTCATCTTCACAAACATAGCAGCGAGTCAGAGAAGGAGAAAATGGCGCGGATATGCATTGATCATGCGATATCAATATGGAAGCTGGTGGCCACTTACCGAAGGGCTTTCACACTGCGGCGCGCACCTTTTCTACTGTCGTATGCTGTATACTCGGCCGTCATTGTCGTGCTCAAGCGTGAAACATCAGAGCGTGCCCGGTTGCGTGACGCAGTTACCTTTTTTTGGACAGCGCTGTCCGAGCTTCAACGTGGCTGTAACTTCGGCCTGCAAAAGCCACTAGCCATCATACGTCAAATGATGGCCGAGATTGGTGAGACGGGTGAGATGGCGCCTCAAGTTCCGGAGCAACTAGAGCAAGACAGCAGACAGTCCATGGTCGATAAATGCGCCGGCCGTGGTGACGGTAACAATGCCGTCCTCTCGCCCATGGACGCAGGTGTCTCTCCAGAGCTGTTTGACCCAGTAATGCATCTTCCAGACTGTAGCGCCCTCGACTTTCTTGACGATCAAGAGCGTATCATATCTGACGATGCACTTTACGGGCTATTTGCTCCACCCCAAAGCTTCTTTTAAGAGGGCTAAGTTAGAAGTCGTAGAAATGGCTTTGAATTAAGCACCTGAGGCGTTTCAGAACTCCTAGTACATAAATGCCTTATATACATAATGTTATTTCCATTCTTCGCATCCGCTTCTTCAATTTGGCTTGCTTATGCAACTATCTCGTACGGTTTAGTTATGGAGTGGCACTTTCCAATGTCCAGACTCGCCGTAGGTTTGGTTTTGCCGCCTGACGGCGGATCCGAAGTGTCCAATCAGTTACCCCAGCCTGCCACTCTTTACCTCCCAGGCCGTTCACTTCATCATACACGTTCATGCCGTAGAAGTCAGCCGTCTTAGCGTCACCATAGGCCTTCTCGAGTCGGTAGCGGCGCATTGTCTGCCACCCAGGCACAAATGTGAGCTTGCCGCCATGTTCTTGATCATACCATGCATGGTAGTCATCAACCTTGTCCGGCTGCGGAGTGCCGCCGTTAAACACGACAACAGACCGGGGCACTGGCGTTGATGAGACCAGTAGGTTCTTGGTTACCACGGATGAATCCGTACCCTCACGCTCGCGACCGTTGATAAGTGCTAAAATGACCCACGACACTCCTGCGAGAGTACCGGCATGTGACTGCACATCTGCCACATAAAATTTGTCATCGTTCACTATGGGTGCAATGTCCTCAATGAAGTAGATTGTATTATGCGCAGGTTGTTCGCCGTCCTTGGCAGTCAACGTCCACGTTGCCCGCACATGTGGACATGGCGTCGTCGGTGCCAGCACAGACGCCGCCACAGGGACGCCGTCTTTAGCCTGGGCTAGCCGCATCAGAATGCCTGGTGTCTCTATCGCCATAATTGCTGCAACCGGGAAATTTATATCAGACTTGAACTGGAGAGCCGCTCAGATCTATTCTGCTACCTAGAGCCTTTTTTTGCCGGAAGAGAGGGTATTTCATTTAAAAAAAAAAGAAAGGATCTCCGTTTGCGGTCCTAGTTTTCATGTGAGTTGTCAGCTTCATACTGCTGGTAGTAGGGAATACGTTATGGCCGGCGAGGAAGTCTCTCTTCCAGCCGGAGGTACATGTCCGTTCGTTGCCTCAACCACCTGGACTCTACCGAGCTCCGACAGTCGGCACACCAAACCACGTCTGTCGTATGGTGCCATAAAACAAGTCTGCACCCGATTATAGGGAATTGTATTGTAGGTATGCTGTTCATTGAGGCATGTGTGCATAATCTTACTTTTTGAAGCAACATGAACTCTGGAGACCGTTTCCCCACACTCTCAGATTTGCCTCTAAAGGCAGGGGATCCGCCTAATTCGGCTTGGGGTCTTTGGGGTGATAAAGGGGAGTTGGGAGCACTGAATTACCTTACAGATGAGGTAGTTCTAAATGCAATGAAGAACGAAGTCAAGACTGGCGAGCGAGTCGGATTAGAGTACGCATGTGCATTCATTCACAGTTGCTGCTCAAGACAACTATTAACATGACACATAGTCTTCCTTTGGATCTGTTCGATCCTCCTCTCCTTGGCCGTGCTGGGTTTTCTCAGAAGGTTATCAATAAGGACCCACTTGTCGTGAATGACGACGTAGTATGCACTTACCACCGGTCTGTTAATTGGTGTTCCTATTCATCTGACAAGTCTTTAGATCACGTTCAACACCCAAGGTAGCTCGCAGTGGGACAGTTTCCGACATTTCGCGTATCAGAAAGATAAGAAATTCTATAATGGGTACTTCATTTGCATAGGAGGCGCCTGGTACTAGGATACAAATTGACATTATTTAGGGTAACGCAGGCGGATATTCACGCCCAAGAGCGCACTGCCCCTAATGGCTTACAAGGTGAGCAAGATGTCTGACCCGATGACACTATTGTCCAAGTATTCATACCAGCTTTCACAGCTTGGTCAGAGCGCTGCATTGCAGGACGTGGCGTACTAGTCGACTATGCATCTTGGGCAAGACGCCAAGACAAGGATGTCCAGTTCTTCCAGAAACACCCAATCACAATTGATGACGTCCAAGCCATCATAGCAGAGGAAGGTTTGACAATTCAGAGGGGAGATATCTTATTCTTACGCACTGGATACGCAGAGGCGTATCAGCAACTCTCACGAGAGAAAAGAGTGGAAGTCGCCTCTGTCAAGGAATGGATCGGTCTGGGACAAGGCCGCGAAATTACTGAGTGGCTGTGGAATAGCCAGTTCAGCTCTGTGGCTTCAGATTCTCCTGGTTTCGAATGCCGCCGTACGTTATCCGTGACCTATACTAGATGATATGTTCATACTATGTGCTTCGCGAACTAACTCTGTCTCTGCAGCTCCTGTGGACCCGGCATGGCACTTACACCCTATTCTGCTTGCCGGGTGGGGTACTCCAATTGGCGAGCTATTCAAACTAGATGAGCTGGCCGCGTTGTGCAGCAAGCACAAGCGATGGTCTTTCTTTGTTACGTCTGCGCCACTTAACTATAAGGGTGCTGTAGCATCGCCACCGAATGCTTTAGCTATTTTCTGAGCTACTAAAGTGCTGCAGTCGAAGAAATGCCTTCATGTTGAACTAGAATGTTACTACTAAAATCTAAATCTCTAGCCACGGCCATATTTCATACACAGCTATCATCATATGGGAAAAATTACTTCAGGGTGACCATTTATGTCTTTTTATCTTTATATCGACGTACCCCATCCTATGCATCTTGTAGACGTAGTTTATCTTGAATTTTGCCCAGCCATGAGGCATGAAAACCTCACTTCACTGAGCATCATATCATATTTATCTGTCTTTATGTACTGGCTTGGCGGCGCTCAATCAGATGGCTGGTGAGTTGCGTTGGCCACGTAAGCCAGCTCGTGTAACCTTCGCCGAGAAACGACCTTACTGCCGCTTGCAGATGCTTTGCCCAGCCCCTTAGGATCCAGTCTTCCCTTTTTGCCTCTAGGAGTGGCGCGTAGTATGCCAGGATCACCAGGACTAACGGATCCCTGTTCCGCAGTAGTGACACTACGTCGTCGCCGGCGTCGTATACCCATACCAAGACCATCTTGTATCTGGTCAGCCCCGCGTACTGGCCGTTCTGATCGCCGAACATGGCCTCGTACATGCAGCTCAGAGTGTGAAGACACCCGAGGCGCACAGCGGTGTACTCATCCGCCTGTGACTCTATTGCATATCGAAGCATGTCCAGGCGGCTTCTCCAGTCGACCCAAGAAGGCCCCTCACCGCGAGCCATCACGGGGTCGGTGATGAGCGGGTCTTCGCTCAGCGGGTACGGGACGAGTGGAGCATAGAGACCCGAGAATAAAACGGTGGGATGGACGAGGTCTTGGATGAGCCGAGTCCCGAGCGCCAGCGGCTGCCAGCGCCCCGGCGATTCGTTATCTGCTGAGCAGATGAGCAGGTCGTCTTTGTCAGAAGGCCCCGCTGCAAATGTGCGTAGGCTCTCGAGCACGGTGCACAAGTAAATCGCACCGCAGTTCGCTTCGTTAAACGTCGGGAGGACCTTGTTGAGCTCTGCCAGGGCCACGGCTCCATGCTGCTTTCCCGCGTAGGAATACCGAGACTGTGCAGCTTCGCTGCAGTTGTGCACATGCAAAAGGTGCAAAGCTGCGAGGGACAACACGAAGTGGAGGACAAAGGAGTGGGCGAGCCCAATCCGTGGCGCGTTCTTCGCCCAAAACTGTGCTATGTGGTGGTTGACATCATCGGAACCAGCCAGCGACTGAGCAGTGAGCGTGATAAAGTGATGCAGCAGCTCGGCCTGGGACGGGCTCAGCGCTGGCGTAGCGCTAAGCGAGGCGTCAAGCGTCAGCGGACTTTCCGTCTTTTGTGCGATCAGGGTGCTGCAAATATTGTTATGAGGCGTGTCCGTGTATGAAATATCCCAATCTTTCCTTGGCTCTCCTTGTTTTCTTCGTCTTGTGCCCTCCTGTGTGTAGTACTGTGTGCCACTATCTCGTTCGGACTGCCAAATGGAGTCAGGCTGTAGGGGTGTCAACAACAAGAAGCTGCAGGACAAGGAGAATCGTGTGCAGTTGGCGCATGTTGGTTTACCCTCGTCGCACTGGGATAGTCAGCAACGATTAAGATAGTTGTCGTCACAAGGCTGGGCAGCAGCTACCTTCACCTTTCGCCGTTTGCACTGCAGGCAGCCCCACCTGGTGCGGAAGAATGGTCTCTTTGCTTGTCTGTTGGTTCGAGTACCTATTTGTTTAGATGACGAGTCTTTGGTCACACAGATGGCTGGCCGACTTACGGGACCAAGGGATGGTAAAAGTAATAGTTGTGTATGGTCCATTGTGTATGCCTGCCGTTGAATAGGAGGAGTGCCTCCTAACTGGTTATCCAGCATCTTGTTTTATAGACGATGAGTTGATGTAGTGTCAAAACAACCCCTCACGTCTACAGGTAAACAGGATACGCAATTAGGGACACCTGCAAATCTGGAATTGCATCTAATAATGACCACGTTAGCCAAGCTGCCAGCGGATGGGTAGTATGCGTGTTTCAGGACGGCAGATCTGGTCGGTAAATTAGCTGGCGTGAGGAGAACTTATCGGAACCCCATGCCCGCGCCGTATATTGCACAAATTTATCCTGCCGCCCCAGAAGAACTTCCTCTGATAACCAGTTTATTCCTATCCCATAAACACAAAACGCCCAGCCGCAGATGCATGAATCATAACCGAGCTGGTGGAATCAGACCGAGGCGGCACCCGAATGAATTAGATTTATAATTGTCTCCGCTCATACAGTTCAGCCTCCTGTTTGAAACATGCTTCCACTCTCTTCTCGTATAGATAATGAGGTTTCCGGTGACATGTACTTCTCTTGGCTGGACAAGTCGACCGAGCCGCTCTGTATTATACGAAGGTGTACCTTTCCAGAAAAAAAATAATTTAGGCAGCATTCAGTCGTCTTCCGGGGCAAACTTCCGTCTTGGAGTATTTAACATTTGTAGAATCTACGATTCATCGATATACCATGATGAACATAATGATTTCAGCTATTTAATATCGAAATCACAATGTCAACTTTATAGATTATAATACCAAAAGCTGTCAAGATGAGCGTAGTGTATCATTATGAATGCAATTTGGGCATAGAAATAGAAGTAGGGCTCACCTTTGACTCGAATCGTAACACCAACCTAGATATTAAAAGTATGGCAAGAAGATCTATGAAGGCTGAAGTCGGCGCTCTAGTTAGCATCATCAAACCCAGCCTTAGGAGAAGACATACAATTCCTTGGACATAAACTTATAAGCCTGATCTCCTTATGCAAGGCTGCTGTAACCTTGTAACACACAGCTATAGATTCTTGAAAACTCTTCTCTCCAAAGCTCAGTCTTGTAATCCTGACCTAGATAGCTTTTGTTAAATTCTATCCCTTTTACCTACAATTTTCTCATACTCCCTAGCAGTAAGGATAGAAATTACACTTTCGACTACGACAAGGTACTACTAATGTTACTTCTGAAAAATACCATTTCTGGCGCCTCTTAGTCTACTTATGGATGACTGACCCCTTTTACAGACAAAACGAAGCAGAAAAATCAATTTGCTTGCGATTCTGCCTCGCAACCTTCAATTGCATAGTGGTTAGCACTTCCGCAGACTAAAACGTAGAGCTCTTTAGACAGTACGCCCAGCAGTAGCCGCTTAAGAGCAGCAAAAAAACAATGAAACTCGGATTTTCTATTTGCTAGTATTCGATTCGAGAAAGCAGTCAATCAACTGGCGTCTATGCGTTCTTTTGGGAGAGGGTCCTATGTACACGCTGCCATAAGGGATTTACTGGAGCGTTTCCCTGATTTGCCAAAGGAAGATCAGAAGAGGCTAGTAGAAAAGCTGAGAGATCCAGAGAATGCGATGATTTGGGATGCTCTTGGCGATAATACGGTGATGAAAGAGATGTACATAGAAGACTGGTTAAAAAGATGATAGAAATTTTTTTATCAATGATACTATTGCTGGGAATTGCAAAATGAATGCCAAATTAAGTTATTACAACTATGAGAAACTCAAGGATGCATCGATTTCTTCATGGTGATCATTTGCTAAGACACCTACTGCAACTATTCCGTTGCTGTGCGTTGTCTGTGATACTTTTCATGGTCTCGCAAGACCTCTTCAGCAACGCTTACTCCTTGCGGGCTACCAAGACGCTCTCGGATGGATGATCCTCTCCACATAAGAAAGACCACTGGGACAAATGCCAGCAAACTTCCGACAAGAGCAAACATTAAGAACGCAAATTGATACCCGATGCGTAGGCATAGCTGCACGCCATAGAACCCGACAGTGAAGCTGGTTTCCTGCCGTACGAAGTTGAAGAGCTGAGAGACTTCAGAGCCTTCAATGCGGTAGCAGTCAATGGAGTACGTGTAGCAAACGGTAGCAACAATCTGGATACCGAAGATACCGATAAACATTCCAGCCAGTGCACCAGACCAGTGAGCCTGATACTGCATACTAAACCCGAAGATTAACAAGCCTGCTGGCACAAGAAATGCGCCAGCCCAGAGGCCTTTGAATCGCACCTCAGGCGGAGGACTGTCCGTGCCAAGTCGCCTGGCCTCCCGCGTGAGTATTTTATCGATTATGCGGCCAGCAGCAAACTGCAAAAAAAAAAAAAAAGAACTAGTCAGTCGTTATGGTGTATCAAGCAATGGCTTTTGGGAAGAAATTGTATACCTCGCCGAGGATTGACCCTATGGTCATTGTGCCACCGTAGGCAAGGCCACATTGAAGCGTGTTCCAGCCAAACCGCCGGCTGAATATCGTTGCATATGTCACAGCAGGGAATATAGCTGCGAAGCAATATTGTGACGAGTAATACAGGGCCGGGAAAATAACAGATGGGTACCGCGCCATTCGGAAAGGTGGTAGAAAAAAGTGCTTCGCTTTGAGCCGGATACCAGGGTATGTTCTCCAAGGTGCAAGCAGTTTGCGATATATTCCCGCAGTTAGCTTTGGCCAATTGGCACTCGTATCGTCATACGTCCTTGGCGTATAATAAACAGTCTCTGGGAGGCAGAAGACAATGACGACAAGGGTAACGAAGTTCATCATGGCAGTGATCCAAAAGATCCATCGCCAGCCGAGGAACTGACCAACGGGACCACCGAATAAGCCGGCAAAGTGAGAGCCTAAAGAAATAAACGTGAAGTTTGTCAGTCAACAGATCATTGTGCCCTTCACCAGCAGCAAGAGTGACACATACCGGAGGTCAAAAATACGGTGAAGCAGCCGAGGGCACGTCCCCGTTGGTGGTAGAAGAACAGATCTGTTATGGTAGCTGGTCCAAGTGCCATAGATACCGGAAAGATGCCATTAATAGCTCGAATGGCTATGAGGGACCCATAATTATGGACAAAACCGCATCCGAGTGCGGTAGCAAATCCAATGACCGTCGTAGTAAGGTAGACGAAGCGCCTCCCGTAGACGTTTGCTAGCGGAATCCAAATGAATGGACCAAATCCGTTCAACGCAATAGCAATTGTTCTAAAAAAATTAGTCTCTCAAATATTATACTGCATCATGTCTACGAAGGTTTCCAGCTTACGTTTGATACGATGCGTGCGTCTCAGGAATGTGCAAGTCCTCCGAAAGTGGTGCGTAGGCTGGGTTGATGACAGCCGTATTCCAAGTTCCAAGCTGTGTACAGATATTGTAAGCAATTAGTAGAGCCACGTAAGATTGCGGAAAGACTTACAGCTGCTAGCCAGCAGACTTGAATGAGAATGCTGATCTGAGAGTAATGTTAGTACACCGAGGAATCGGCCTACAAATGGAAGTATAGTATCACGTACCTTTAATGACAATGGCCAATTCAGAGGATCTTCAGGGCTTTCTGACGGACGCGGTATGAGGTGGTACCGCTCGTGGGTCGGAACCTTTTCCTGGCCTTCTAGAGCCTCGATGTGTTCCGACTCCAAAAGACCGCACTTAGGCGGGGCTGGTGAAGGCGACAGTCCCATGGTTCCTTGTGGCGACAACGACAGATTTACTTAGGACAATGGAAAGAGACACTGGTCTGTGGGCCGCACCACTTATCGTTTGCAGTCCGTTGAGGTTATTTATGGTTCGGTGAGCCTCGTTTCCTACGATAATGTTGCATATCCTAATATTTCCCGGACTTACATCTCCAGATCTCCACTTGGTCAATACAAAACTAGACCCGAAGATATCCCAAATACCACTTCCTCCCCTAGCTCCATGCTTCCCCACATTGGCTATGTCTTGGCTACACTACATGCGAAATTAGCATTGCCATTTTTTAAATTTCGCAAATACTAGCAAGACACTTCCGAGTGTATGACGATATCGGTAAGGGGGGGGCCGAGACACTAGAAGTAGCACAGACTAGCACAATGTTGAGTGATGCCACTAGGCTACTGTACCAGTACAAAAAGGATCAATCCTCTTGGACACATGTAACAGTACCTTATAACTTAACACACAATTTGAGATGAGAGCACATTTCAACTAACTTGTATTTTGTACCGACGTTTGACCACTATATGCTGCTGGAATCGCCTCGGCTCTCCTGTCTAAAAGCTTGTTACACAAACCCAGCTGCCGTAGCCCCGGCGTCTACTGTTAAAATGGTTCCTGTTATCCAGCGTGCCTCGTCTCCAGCTAAAAAGCGGACTGCACCCGCGCAGTCCCAGGCAGTGCCTTCTGTCTGAAGAAGACTGCGTTTACGGCGCCGTTCGCGCATCTCCTCACTCATACCACCACCGTATATCATAGGCGTGTATAGCATGCCTATGAAATGTTCAGTCATTAGCATAGAAAATGTCTGACTGGGCGAGGAGTGTTTGATGGACATACCTGGACACACGCAGTTGACTCTGATACCGTCTTTGCCGTGATGTGCTGCCATCGCCCGCGTCATATTTACCACGGCACCTTTAGATGTTGGATACAGCAAGTGGGGAGTGCCGCCTTGGAGGCCTGCAACTGAGCCGAGGTTGACTATGCTTCCACGAATAGGATGACCGATGGTCGTCTCATTTTGCAGCATTGCCGGGATGGCAAACCGTGCCATCAGCATCATGCTCGTAACGTTTACTTCTAGCCCTTGTGCCCACTTCAGTATATCTACCTCAGTAGCTGTGCCTGTCGCGCCCATTATGCCGACGTTGTTGCATAGTATGTCCACTCGGCCAAATACAGACATGGCCGTGTCAATGACTTTCTTGCAGTCCTGTTCAGAAGCCACATCGGCCTCTACGGCAATAGCCTTGCCTTTATCTGGTGTCAAGGTTCCGTTGGGCTTGCTTAGACCTTGCTCAATTATCTGCACAGTCCGCTGAGCAAGCTCTAAGAAGCGGTCAACGCAAACTACTGACGCGCCATCCTCAGCAAGGAGGATGGCGATAGCTCTTCCATTTCCGATGCCGTCGCCTTGTGCCCCAGCCCCAGTTACAATAGCAGTCTTGCCAGAAAGCGACCGGTTAGGCTTTGGAGGGAAATCTGCTGAGATATCGTTCATTTTCTTCTGGCAATGCTTAGGCGTTTCTGCTATCTTGAGTCAATACTGAGTTCCCTAATGTGCTACCTTTAATAATTGTGCATACTTATCCATCACTTTACCCTGCTGCTACTTAAAAGATGATCAGCACCGGACTTTCGATTTCCGAAAGAATCAGAAGCCGGAGAACTAGTAGTTCCTGCATATTTGCACCTGCAGAGTTTCAATGTGAAAAGAGAACTACGATAAGGGATGCCACATCCTGCTTAGCCTGTGTAAGAAGTAGGCCGAACTGGATTTTCATGAATACCAACATCACCATATCCCCGTCCACATGCTACTACAGCTACTTATTTCTTGACTCCAATGGATTTCTCACAGTACGGAGTAGTCAGCCCTGAGTGGGAAGCTTTTGTCGAAACCAACACGGCCGCTGGCCAGCCCGGGCTACCCCCACGTGGCCTGACTCCAGAGGAGATTCAAGCACAAACCAACGCCGTCCGTGATGACGCATCAGTTGCCCTGTGCGCGGCCCATGGCCTAGACGATAAGATACGCTTCGAGGACTTCTCCTGCCCAACGCGGGATGGTTCGACAGTGACGGTCCGTGCATATCGTTCGAGAGTTTCAGGAGCCAGATTATTGCCAGCGTTTATATATTTCCATGGTGGAGGGTATCTGTTCGGCAGCCTCGGCTCGGAGCGCTTTCTTTGCTCTTCCCTTGCGGCAGAGCTCGGCATCCTCGTGCTACACGCCTGCTACCGGCACACACCCGCTTTTTCTCACCCCATCGCTCATAATGATGCTCACGATAGCATGCGGTGGATTACAAGCCATAAAGATGTGCTTGGCTTGGATTCTGCCAACGTTGTCGTCGGTGGGCTCTCTGCAGGCGCTGCTGTGGCAGCAAGTGCGACACTTGGTACTATTAGCGGTGCGGAGCAACCTCCAGGACTCCATATCCGGGGACTTATACTTGGGGTTCCATGGATACTGCATAAAGATGCCTTCCCATTTCATCTCTTTGCTAGTCGCGAAGTGACATCTCCCGAGCAGTGTGCCAATGCGCCAGTCATTTCTCAAGAGTATATAGAGTTTTTCACAGACCTTCTAAACGTGAAAGACGCAGCAGATCCTTTATTAAATCTTCCATTAAGAAGTGATAAAGAATTACAGCAGTTGCCAAAGACAGCCATCTTAGTAGCTGGTAGAGATCCTCTGCGTGATGGTGGTCTGCTTTTGGCAGATAAACTGGCTACCTTGAAGTTCGTCTTCTCAACACAACTCTGTCAAAGAATTAGAATGAGATCTGACGCATCGCTTTTAGAACGCCTACCAAGGTTCACATCTTCAGTGGTCTTCCTCACGGATTCCGCCGATTTTCGGCGCTGCAGTCAACCTCTAGATTTGATGAGCTATTACAAGAATCTATTCGCTGGGGCTTCGAAGATAGCTCCAAGGTAAACCTAACCTCTTGTTGGAAGATAGAATGATATGAAGAGGGCCAGAATAGAGATTAAATAAAAATTAGAATTTATTTACATCAGGCAGTAGTCGCTAAACCTTAAAGTTGATAAGGCAGTCAGGGTATTCTCTCGATATGGTCGCATTAGTCGTCGATTGAAGGGATTGGCCTGGGCTCACTCTTAAATGCTACGCCTAATTGTTTGGCTATGCTTAAGCAAAGGTCTCGTATCCATTCCAAATCCTCATGCGTAGCACCGTTATATAGCATGCCCTTCATATGATTGCGTAGTTGATTTTGGCAGTCAATCCCTATAAGTGTGCTCACAATGACATATCCAGTCTCTAAGTCATCGAGAATGGCATCGAACGAGAAGATCCTTCCGTACAACAGATCTATTCATGGTTAGCCGCCTTTCTGTAGAAATATAGATTTCATTACAAAATGACTACGGGAATTGCTCACCTCGCACGACGAACGCGTAGTCCGGGCTAGCGTCGATAGTGGCGTTGGGATCAAACTCAGGATTTCGGGCGTAGATTCTCTTCCAGAAAGCGTGTCCCCTCTGAGATGCTTGCTCTTGTGTCTCCTGCGACCTTTTAATCATTAATTAGGGCCAATTTCATAATATCTGGATAGTTAATAAAACAAGATCTGTTACCTTCGTGCCACTGGGTCTCGCAGGTTGTCTGGAATGCATTTGCAAAGCGTCCTCATTGCGGTACCTGTCTATTTCATTGATGTCCTCGTCAGTACACGATACAGTATAAATATGTCGTCATTTGATGAGTTTTATGTTTCATTCTAACCTTAGCTGCTCCCATTATTCCACACGCCTTTATCAGCGCCTCACGAAGTTTCTGGGCCACCTTGAACTGTTCATCATGACTCAGTTTGTGCAACAGGTGACTATCGATGTGCGACCAGACTTCAGGTAACAATTCTGGATAGTTGATGGCAGCCAAGTTGACGACAACACACATATACCAAACTACTTTTCTGTTCGAGGATTGGATTTTCTCGACCTCGTCAAAGAATTGATTCCCTAACTGGGACATTTTTACAGACATAGGTGCGGATGCTATGACGATCAACACAGATAAGAGAACAACTGTTGAGAGGAGGGTTTCGAGTCACTAACATAACGCCGACTGGCGCCTTAACAGTTCTACTTGGACTTGAAAAAGAATGTGGAAATGATATTTCTTGCTGCCGGCACCGCTGAAAGCGACGGCGAGGGGTAACTGGAGATACAGTTCCACGGACTTCAGTTTCCGCCTCCACACTGACCATATACCGACCAGCGCTAATGTTATTCTAGTTGCTTTGTCGCCTTCAAAAGAGAGTTTCCTCTTCAACCACAGAATGGGCTTGTATGTGCGCAAATCGATCTCCGGACTGACCAGATCTGGATCGAATCATTGTTTGCTGGTATATTCATTCTATTGTTTACGGTACATGTTGCAACTTCTAGAAGATTAATTTTGGGGTCATAACAAACACATTAAACAAAACAATGTATATCATATCACCAATGAGCAATTGCGCTTCGGCACAGGCATGTGATCGGGTGAGCAGATCATGCAAAAGTACATCGGAGATGAGCTCATGGGGGCTGACGACAGAGCAGTTCTTGGATCTTCTCTCAGATATTGCAAAAGTGACCAAAGATTCCGAGCCTAAAGCTCTTTCTTATGCATGGTTTCGCAGCGCGAAAGACAATGACGCTGTGCCGCATCACTGGGTCCGGGGATTGGAAGTGTAAGACGGCTTGTTCGGGGTCGGCCCCGCACCTTATTAAGATTCACAACTCAAAACTGCATCGGTACTGATAGGCATGTAATTCAGGTATGACGATTTATCTGCCCTGACAGAGACCCACCGCGCGAGTACCGAATACAAGGCCATGCGCGCCGCGGCTGGTGCGGAAAGCTTGTTGGCACGCCCTAGCGACCTCCGTTTCCTCCAACCAACTGGCATCGGCTTTATGCAAAGGAAAGCTTCAACAGATAGCGAAGTCAAGGGACATGATTACGTAGTTGTTGATGAGCTCAAGCCAATGTATGCAGGAGGCAGCGACCAAGCATCGCGTGACCAGCTGCTTAAGGCATTGAAGCAAGTAGCAGACGAATTCGAAACGTCGCCACTTCACCGAGAAGTCTTAACGTTCTGGGTGTTGGAGTACAGGCCTGAATATAACGATGAGACCGTGATGGTTTTCGCTCGGTTTGCATCTAAGCATGCTTACGAGAATTCTTACAAAATATCTGATATTGCTCGAAACACAGAGTGAGTTTGCCATGTGAATTCATTGATCGAGATTTTGAGGCATTAACATCGGCGCCATCTAGGACTTGGTTGAGCGGAGCATGCTCATGGCGGCGCACGACGACTTGGGTTGGAGCCGGTATCGGCTTCGTGGGAAGAGGATCATAGGAATAGTATCATTAATATTGTAAGATATACAGAAAAGGAGCCATTCTCTACCTATCATGGCAAAGTTTCATTCGACAGAGTATTCATGATGGAAAAACTGTGCCTAGTCTTTAGCACGAGAATCTTGGTTATTGTAGACACATACACGAGGGAGAGCAGCTAGCATAATAAGTTACATGTCAAAACTAATTACTATCTGCTGTGCAAAAACTACGTTTTTATATGACTATCTCTAGACACGAGGTGTCTCGGTCTGAATACTTGCGAAATTCGAGATGCGGGTGCTCGCACAACAAGAGTGTAATAAATATGTGTACCGCTCTGTTTTACTTCGTGATATGTGCCTTTTTAAGGTATTTTATGCAACAACATAGATTCAATGGGAATATATCTCGTATTAAAGAAAATGACTCTAGCTACTGCCTCTCTTTTTTTCTCATCTGAAATTACATTTGGCAGCTAGACACGGTTTGCACACTCCATAAAAAGTCCAGACAAAATCTAGTGGAAGGTTACTTGCTTATATTATATTAATGATTTATAATTCAAAGGATTTTAGTATTTAAAATCAACTTAACTTTCATTCTCAGGTATTTGGCTTTACTTTGCTTTACACAATTGTTTGGAAACATGCGCTGTGCCTCAAAAACACGCCGGGAGTCCAGCTATTTGATTAAGGGGCGCGAGCGCGGAACGCTCATCATGAGTAATTAAAATGCTCAACAAATGATTACTCGTTCTAGGACGCAGTGAACCAACTTTTTGCTCGTTGAAGCTTGTAGACTGTTAAGCTTTCAAAGCCCCCCCAACCATGGCGCTGAAGAGACGAAACAGCCACTAAGTCAGATATAAGAGCTCGGTCGCTGATTAGTTAAAAAAGTCTGGACGTCTAATTAGTGGAAGGCTATAAAAGCTGCATTAACTGCCGGGGTAGCGGATCAACAGGTGCTACGGACTAGGGAATGCTGATCTGGTCTGTTCTGACATGTTATTTTCCCCCCTCTAGTGTCCATTTTGAGACACCAGATAAGCCAATCACCATTGAGAAGAGGTGTTCGGGAACAAAGTTGGAGGAGCTTTCAGGCACAATGGTTCATGTGCGCACCGTAGGATTGTCGATCCATCACGGGTCGCAGCCGCACCCGTGAGACATTTGCTTGACCTACAGCGACATTTCCGCGTCGTCTACTCCATCTTTGGAACCTTCCTAATGAGGACTGAACTGCGGAAATTTGGCCCCCCCTCTGATGCAACCAATCCAACACTACATCCCCAGAGCTACACACTGGCTAAGTCAACGACCTGCCAAGAATAACTACCGGCCATTTTGGCTTTCAAGCTTATCTGCGACCCTGACCAGCTAAGATCGGCCGCTATATCTACAAAAAGTAGGTAGGATACAATGCTAGTCCTTGCGCTGATGCAAGGCATGGCCGATCCGACCCAGGCGCAGCCTACCTTCTTGTTAAATGAAAGGACTGGCCTGCCAGATTGTCAAGGCAGCATCATCCAACGATAGGAGCAGTCGAGATCACCAGAGCCTGGTTGATATCGCAGCAGTTCCAAGTCCGCCTCTCCGTCGCCATACAGACTTCTAGCGCTTCGATTCGAGCACGTCATAGGCCAGTTTTTTTGCAGCTGCCATTCCTGGCATCGCGATGTCCTGCGAGATAGCTAGCGAGTGATAGTATGATGGCGGTGGTTGCCAGCTTGACCGAGGCATCCGCTCATGTCAGCGTCCGTGATGTCGTGATATTGGATGTTCGTCGCGGAACTCCTGGCCAAGAGTCGTGTATATAAACATGACTTCCCTTCATGATAAATTGTTCTTCTCTATGAACTAGATCACCATCCGGTTCTGTCAGACTCTCACATTCCAACAAATAACAAACTCTATTTTATACTTTACATTTGTTATTCGGATTCAAGATGCAGACCTTCGGCGCTTTTCTCATCTCTTTCCTTGCTAGCACTGCTTTTGCAGCCGCTGTTCCGGCGCATGTTGGCATTCCGGCGCGCGGCGTGCACTCTGTGCCCGCCGTGCATAATCCGGCCTTTGTCCGCAACGGACCTCTGGCCTATGCCAAGGCGTACCGCAAGTTCGGCAAGCCGCTGCCGCCGAACTTGGCCCAAGCCGTCAACGCCACGTCTGCTGCTGCTTCCAAGCGGGACGAGGGCTCCGCTGAGAACACGCCCACGCAGTACGACTCAGAGTACCTGACTCCGGTGCAGATCGGCACCCCGGCTCAGACGCTGAACCTGGACTTTGACACCGGGTCGTCGGACCTGTGGGTCTTCAGCTCGGAGACCCCCAAGGGCGAGATCGACGGTCAGACGGTCTATAACCCGTCCCAAAGCTCGAGCTCCAAGGCCCTCAGCGGCGCTTCTTGGTCCATCTCGTATGGCGACGGCAGCAGCTCCAGCGGTAACGTGTACACCGACACCGTCACCGTCGGCGGCCTGACCGTGAAGGGGCAGGCCGTCGAGGCCGCCAAGAAGGTCTCCAGCGAGTTCACGTCGGATCCTTCTGATGGGCTGCTGGGCTTGGCCTTTAGCTCGATCAACACGGTCACGCCCACTCCGCAGAAGACCTTTTTTGACAACGCGCAGTCTAGCTTGGACTCGCCTCTTTTCACTGCCGATCTGAAGCATGATGCTGGTTCGTATTCCGCACAACGTTTCCTCCGGCGTACTAATTTGCCAATGTACTGACCCTCTGGCTTTTTGTCTCATAGATGGCACCTACAACTTTGGGTTCATCGACAGCTCTGCGCACACAGGGTCCATTACCTACACAGATGTGGATAACAGCCAGGGCTTCTGGGGCTGGACATCGACGGGCTATGCCATTGGTACCGGGTCTCTCAAGTCCACATCCATCGAGGGCATCGCCGACACGGGCACCACGCTCCTGCTGCTGCCCAACAGCATCGTCTCGGCATACTACAAGAAGGTGAGCGGCGCCAAGTACGATTCCTCCCAGGGCGGCTACACCTTCAAGTGCAGCGCCAGCCTGCCCGATTTCAAGTTCGGCGTCGAGGGCTCGTCGATTACTATCCCCGGCGAGTACATCAACTTCGCCCCGACTGAACAGGGAAGCAGCACGTGCTTCGGCGGTATCCAGAGCGACGACGGCATCGGCTTCTCCATCTTTGGTGACGTTGCACTCAAGGCTGCCCTTGTTGTTTTCGACGGAGGCAACCTGCAGCTCGGTTGGGCTCCTAAGAGCCTCTAATTTAATGGAATGCACAGCAACTAAAGAAAAGCTATTTAAGACTTGCAAGAAAATGCACACCGAGAAAAGAATTGTAACTATTTTACTCAGGGGCAGAAGCTCTACTAACGACAAGACATTAGCCCGTAATATAATATAATTCTGCTCACTGAAAACCATTTCTCTTTTGAAATCGCTTTATCTGGCCATATCTAGAAGAAATGCTAGGCCATAGTAGATTGCAGCTAGCAGGTGTTAGATCAAGCAGGGTGGACCTTCATAAGCGAACAATTTATATACCTCTGACTTTATACCATTCCCCTAACACGTGTGTTAAATGTGATGTAAGTATCTACGAGTCTGCGATCATTGGCTGACTTAATAATTACACATTGTATATCGGTGCACTACTGATATCGAAGATAAGTCTCATATTTGTCTCTGATTATGTCCAAACCATTGTATGCGACGAACAAGGAGTCCATTGTGCGGTATCTTCAAGGAGCTGCCAAAGTAAACCTAACGAAATGACAAGCAAGATGATAACGGCCCGAAGAAAAAAGAGTTTTGCTACGATCCGCCCTTTGAGAGTAGACAGGTTCAACTTTGGCATAGGCGAACAGATAGTCCCTGCAGAGTATTTGGCGGTCATAAAGCTGAAGAGGCGAGCTGTGAATGAAGCTGGATCGGCATGAGAGTCGATTATGAGACAGGGCAATCGTTGAGAGACTGGTCAAGAACGCTGGTAAAATTAAAATTCTGGTGGGAGAAACAAAGCACCGAGTGGATATAGATTTTATAAGATATTTTCTCTATCGTGTTATTTTGGTTAGGCTACCAGCTTTAATTCGCTGCCGTGGTTCCATGCCGAAACGGATGATACTACGGTAGCTTGACAACTTAGATAAAGCATTTGATCAAAAACAACCAATAGTCCAAAGCCGATCCATGCAAAATAACAATCTATGATGCTTTATCAGCGATAATCATCGTTTATGCCTATTTCGGCGGTTTCAAACTCTTAACACCTATGGCCGATGGAACGACAACTCCCATGTCTGTTGTTAAGGTCGAATTCGAACCACACCAACTCAGATGTACAGGTTTAAGTCCTTAATCCGGGGGGTATCCCCGTAAATCGCTGTCTTTTAGATGTCTTCGTCTCTTATATTTAATAGGGCAATTATTAATGATGTTGCGGTGTAAATCATATGGTTGGACGCTACCGAGATACTGAAGTTCGAATAATAGCTCAATGGATTGTCACTTTGAAAAAAAGAGCTAATATATAACCGACCCCGCGCTAGCTACTCCGCAATCCAGCTGAACTCTCGCAAGTATAAATTGGAGGCAATGCCCGACCTTCAGGCGACAATACTCGGCCTTTCCGAGACTTGATTTTTAAGTTAGCTGCTCTTATCGTCTCTGGACGTTGCAATTTGGTTCATTTTCTAACTTCCTTTACCACCCAGCGCCAGTACCACCTCCTACCCTCCCTCCCTCCCTCCTCACCAACAATGTCTTCGGAAAGTACTGCAAAGATGGAGTACGTCCGCCTTGGAAACTCTGGCCTGAAAATCAGCCGAGTTATCGTAGGGGCTATGTCCTATGGCACATCGGAATGGCAAGATTGGGTTCTGAACGAGGAGGACGCCCTACCCCTCCTCAAGCATGCCTACGATTCTGGCATCAATACGTGGGACACCGCGGACGTCTACTCGAACGGCCGCTCTGAGGAGATCATCGGGAAAGCTCTGAAGAAGTACAACATCCCCAGACACCGCGTGGTCATTCTCAGCAAATGTTTCTTCGGCGTCTCAGACGATGGTACCCAGCCGCCGATTTCCAGTGCATCAACCAATAACAATGAGTATGTCAACCGCGTCGGCTTGAGCAGAAAGCATATATTTGATGCTGTGGAAAAGAGCGTGGAGAGACTGGGAACGCACATCGATGTACTTCAGATTCATCGCATGGATCGAGGCACCCCAAGGGAAGAGATCATGAGGGCATTGAATGATGTCGTGGAGAGCGGAAAGGTCCGGTACATTGGAGCAAGCAGTGTAAGTTCTCCCCATTCTCCCCATGAGCCCTCCCTTCTCCCACCTCCTTCCTCCCAATTTTTACTGTGCATAACCGATTAACGTGAAAAAAGATGGCTGCTTGGGAATTTCAAGCTTTGCAAAATGTGGCAGATAAGCATGGCTGGCATAAATTCATCAGCATGCAAAACTTTTATAACCTCATATATAGAGAGGAAGGTAAGAAGCTCTTCGTTTGCCTTTGTCCAATATTTACTTTCGACCGGAGAGAAAAAAACTAATCCCTTTATGTTCTAGAGCGTGAAATGATTCCGTATTGCCACGACAGTGGAGTCGGACTCATACCCTGGTCGCCGATAGCACGTGGTGCCCTTGCTAGGCCATTCGGTAGCCGAGATACTGTTCGCGAGGGCTCTGACCGGATGCTTAAAGCCCTACGGAGCCGAGAGAGTGAAATTGACAAAAAAATCATTGACCGCGTCGAGGAGCTGGCTAAGAAGAAGGGTGTGTCTATGGCCACTATTGCTACAGCATGGTGCTTGACGAAGAAGGATGTGAACCCCATCATTGGCCTCAGCAGCAAAGAACGAATCGACCAAGCTGTTGCGAGTGTTAAATTCGCCAGCAGCGGGGGACTGACAAAGGAGGATATTGAATATCTGGAAGCCGAGTACGTGCCCAAGCAAATTACAGGCTACTAAAATGACTACAGCAGCGTGTGAGAAGGAACAACTCGAATAACCCTCACAAAGCCTGATGTTGTGGTGAATTAAGATGATTCAAGGTAACGACAAAATATGTCATATACAGTAAGAACTTCATCTTTCTTAAAAATGATGATATCTTCAATAAAGCCTTTCATGCAACTCAAATGTGGCTGGTATTAAAGCTCGTTTGTTTACCCCACCACTCTTGTTTCTACTGTTGCTGGTAACACAAAAATGTAAGGTTAATATCTTCGAGTTACAAGATAGCCAACGCATTTGCCAGACTCGCCACTCCCCCCTTGGAGTTTAGAGGTGTGCTAGTGAAGACAAAGGAATATTTCCCTGTCTGTTGGCATTTTTCCGACAGGTCCTCCAGGTCCAGCATCTCTCCAATCATCACACCCCAGCAGGCCAGCAACAGTTCGTGCAAGATAGGCGAAGATGGCCCGGGCCATGCTTCAAAAGTCGGCTGGTCGCCACCCACAAGAGAGAAATACTGATCGTGAAGCCAGGCCTTCATATCATCACTCTGCTCGACGCCGATGGCAGTCGGATTCTCCGAAGCTGCTCTTTTTAGGATGTCATTCTGACCCAGCTCCAGTGCACGCGTGTAGCGCTGCATCCACCCAGTGCGAATGAGGAGAATGTCTCCGCGCTGAAATTCCACGCCCTCCCACGCAGCGACCTGTCGAAGCTGGTCGAGGGTGATGGGATGCGTCGTGAATACGTCGTACGTTATCCCTTTATGGGCCGCCCAGCGGGCAAAATCGAGCAGAACACCGCGACCGACCACGCCATGCTTGCTGCAGGCGTGCATCCCGCACTTGACTGTTTTGTTGGGCCCATGAATGTCGTCGTCTGTCAATCCGTTGTAAAACGTCTTGCATGCTTGGTGCCCGACGTGCCGAAACCCATCAAGCTGTGAACCGGATTGTGTGTTTATGTGCAGCGTGTCGTCGTTGGCGAGTACGCTTGGGTGTAGCTTCACAATTGCGAATTCGCATGCCTGTCGTCCAAAGGCTGGGATCTTTGGCAAAGAGATGTCCCAGTTCAATGACGAAACAAGTCCGTGCTTCGGCTCACTGGACAGGACATGTTGTACGTGTTCGGCCGTGAGGAGATTCAGCCGACCAATCTGAGAAAAGTGAGAAAATAATCCATCTAGAAGAATCGAGGCGCAAAACTAATAAGAGATCCCACCTCATCGTCGGGGCCCCATATCCACGCGGCCTCTTTTGGGACGCCGGCAGGTTTTGCCGTAGCAATGATCTCCTCCAACGTTGGCAACAATGTACCCTTCTTCACAGGGTTCTCGTACGATGTTGGCATTGTAGTTGCATGGATATGGAAAGTAAAGGACTACGACAACGAAGAACAAGCAAAATATGCGAACGAAAAAGAATACTCCGGGGAAGATGGCATAGAACAGCATACCACAGAGTCTTTATATGGCGACTTGCGTTACTGAGCATATCCTCTTTAGTCTGGCTAGACCGGAGCCATATCCCCGGAGCTCTTGCACACTAATACACGGGCCTTCAGCTAAGCTTGTGCCCCTCTTTTCAAGCTGCTGGTGCGTATCATTCTGTTTTGTATATTTACCAAGTGTTAGTGGTCTATGATGTAAAATAACGCTTTTAAGCTATATGAAAGCGGCGCAAGTTTGCGGAGAAATGAATTTAAAACGTCGCCCGTGGGGGGGGGGGCGTCCCACATTCCCCAAGAAAACCACGCCATTGCAGTAGAGCCCCGCTCGGAACGGAAGAAAAAGTATATCAACCGAGATGTCTTTTATGCCTCTAGT
This sequence comes from Hawksworthiomyces lignivorus, assembly GCA_002917075.1. Classification (NCBI taxonomy): domain Eukaryota; kingdom Fungi; phylum Ascomycota; class Sordariomycetes; order Ophiostomatales; family Ophiostomataceae; genus Hawksworthiomyces; species Hawksworthiomyces lignivorus. The sequence goes on along the minus strand of NTMA01000009.1, from coordinate 106,472 downwards.
GAGACGGCGGAATGGTCCCTAGGAGTCTCTCATCTTCAGTGCAGACAGGGCCGAGCTGCGCAAGACGTGACGCGAGTACCTGGACGGCTACATCCGCATCGCCCATGCGACTTTCCCAAACGTCTTTGTCATGGACGCTCTCGGCTCTGGGCTCAGCGGGAGCTCGCTCAGCGTCGTGATGGGGCACACATGCGACTGCGTCAGTAGTGTGGTGCTGAAATACAAAAAAAGCGCATCGTGTCTTCATGCGTCGCTTCCAGTACAAGTGTAAGAGCTGGACGAACTGCCGGGCATCCCTTTGATAACCTTCCACTAGTAGTTTTTCACAAGCTACCGGATCTCCGACTCAGGGGCGCTCCGCCTATGCGGGGGAAAATCATGCTCAGCTAACCAATAGTATATAAAAATGAGATGAGCTACCCATGAATATACCTCGGCTGCTAGAGACTAGGTTACAGGGAAGCAGAGCTAGGTTTCATTGACGTCTAAAATTACTGTCTCCGTTTCTTTGTTAAGCCTTCTTTTCGGGGAGCGGGGATTTGAAGTTGTATTACACTTGTTTATCAAATAGTTACCTAGTTCGACCTAGATCACTGAGTGAATAAAGAAAGACAGTGCCTTATTCTACAATGAGATGGCCTGGCCTCTATTGTATCATATTGCGGGCAATTTCGCCTTTGGTGTATCAGCCAGATATATCTTGATGCCAGCCGTAAGAAAGGGAACAGCATATCGCAGCCTGCCTAGCATTCGCGAGAGTTAATAGCATTCCACTTCAGCTACACTGTCATGCGGAAATGATGGCCGGCATGGAAGAAGTGAAATCAGTTCAGCTGTGCAAGCAGTGTCAACGCTTCGCAGGTGCGACTGAGCCTCGTCAGCGCTACCCAATTATTGCAGCCGACATCAAACATGTCGCTCCCTAGGTTGGCAACAGGCTCTGCCAGATATCGTCTGCCACAGGCCGTGGGCGTCTAAGCCAGCGCCGACCACAATAAGCGTCACATTAACCAAGACTAGAAAGGAGATATTGAATCACAGGCGCATCTCTGGTTTTGGATGTCACAGTTCCGCTCTATCAGCTTCCTGGTTACCTAGTCTGATAACAGCCCGGCCGTCGCCTTGCTAGTAAGACCTAGCCACGTCCGGGCGAATTAGATAGTAACATATGCTCTCAATTTTACAGGTATCATTGCCTTCCTATCTGAACAAATCATAAAATAGAAATCGAAATCATATCCAAACTTCATCAATATACACATGTTGTCGGTAGGTTGGCTTTTGCGCAGGCTCTTGTGTTGTGGTGTCAAGTGAGATCTAATGTGTACCAACACTTGCAGCTAGAACCTACAGTGTTTTTCTGCTTTTCACTGGCGAATCCGCCTGGGACCGCAAGGACGGGGGTGTATAGGCTTTGTACCAGGTTTTCAATCCTGACACTTTTCCAATAGCCTTTATGACGCCAAAAACCGTACCAGTGGTTATGCGCTGCATCCACATGGGAAACCCAGTTGGCAGAAAGGCCACAAAATTGTCACGATACGAGAACACGTAGAAAAGTCTTAGGAAAACCCCACCAAATTTTTCAGCGTCTTTTATGATGGAAATGATATTGCGGAAGAAGATCTCCTTTTCTCCGTCCTCTGCCGTCTCTGTTAGTTTGAAAAACTCCTAGACACCCACCATGAGCACCAGGTATCTCACCTCTGTCGACCCACTCCTCTATCAAGAGCTCGTCTCCATTGTCGAAATCGGCTCTAGAGAAGTCATGGATGTCGAATGGATTGAAAGTAGATACTTCACCGACTACTGCTACGCACTGTTGACCATTAATCCAGACTTTGGCACGGCCTTTTAGGACTTTAATGCGCTCAGTATAGTCCTCGTGCCAATGCGGTCCTGGAGACCACTTCGAATGCAATGGAACTTGTAGTATGCGGTGCGAAGATGCCACCCCTAGTAGAGAAGAGACAAGGGGAGAGCCACCAAGATGTACCGTAACTTCGCGCTGCACTGATATCTGGTTGTAGCTGAGCGATGTGAGGTCGGTCGTGTCGGTTAAGCTGGACTCTGCCATCTTGAGCAAATGCAGCGATAACACGGTCGCACTCGATTAAAAAGCGTAGCAACAACTAGCTATATTGTCAACAAAATATTGAAAAAAAATTTTGAGGCACTGGCGATCGTGAATGAAAACTTTCGCGGTTATTATAAAGACTAAACGTGGCCAGCGCAAGCAGAGCAAAAGCTATGCCGTCATGCCGATCAGCCAGCCCCCTCTTTCAAGGTAACATTACAGCTTATAAACTCACCGCCCAGTCTCTCTCTTCCACGCCCTGTCGGAGACGTGTTCTTTACCCGTAGTTTAGGAGGCCCGGATAGGCAGGTAACAGACCTGAAGATTACAAATTCACTTTTTCTTTCTCTTGACCTTCTCGTACAGAGAGTTTTATTTAAGCCACAGTCTAATTCAATAAGCAGAACTTATTTATTACTCTAAAGCCTTGGCAAATAAAATTCGTGATCCACGGTCCTCTTTTGTCGTCCTCATCTTGATGCACATGCGCTCCGTATCGTGTTAGCCTTCTCTGTTTTGCGCTCTCTAATATCCTGCCAGACGTGAGTGCTTACTTAATTGTAAAGATTGCTTGCTACACCACAACCCGCAAGTTTTTCGTCGCAAGTACACTAAAACTGTACTTGTAGAGTTTTTTTGAATGAGCTTTTTTTTTTAAAAAAAAAAAACAAAAAAAAAACAAAAAAAACAAAAAACATCCGGCCTGTTTTAGGATTATCCATCTCTTTCAGACTGCCGGGTCTATGCTTGCTTGTTTGCCTTTTCTAGTCTCCGTCTTTCCCATGAGTACGCTGCCCAGTTGACCAGAAGCTGTGCAGCAAACATGTATCCTTGCGGCCCAATCAATGCCCCTGTCTCCCACTCCGGGTCCGTCCAGGCGGTACCGGGGTAAAAGATGGCAGACAAGCCGGCCGTAGTCGTTAATGAGCCCACAACTGCAGCTAGGAAAAGTGAGTCCTTCGCGGCCTCTAAATTCGCAGTGCGCCGACCGAGGAGGTAAACGGCTGTTAAGGCAGCCAGTGCGCCGAATGACATGCTCTGTCCATTGTGGAACTTTGCGTGCGGTGGCCAACGTGGGTTCAATACATGTGTCTCGCTCCAGTCGGCGATATACGCGCCGGAGGCAATAAAAACATTTCCACAGACCATAAGGCTGCGCGGGATTGAATTAAACGGTTGGAACATTGTAACTTGTTGTCAGCATATTGCTAGCAGCCCATCTCAGTCAAGCCACGCTGACGCTGTCACCAGATATTTATACTTTTTGCGCCCTATTGACGACGAGAGTAAATATCGTCCCACATTAACCCCAGAAAACGGACAATCGAAATTCCCGACGCCGAAATATATTACGACTGTTGGTAAGATCCGCTCTTAATGCGGCAATATTCCGAGGAATGATTCGTTCTCCAACAGAATCTCTTCCATTATGTCTGCTTCTGGGTTCTACTATTGGAGGAAATCGGGTAATCATCACCTATCTGGTGAAGCATATTATTAATGGGGGGCGGAGATTGTCACTTTGGGAAGTAGTAACAAGCTAGATTCCTTAGTATTTTCTTAATATCTGCATGGGAAAGACTTGAAACTGAGGTACTAGAAAGTCTCCAAGCCTAGCATTGGTGAGAGCCTCGGTGTTACGAGATATTTCAATGTAAGCCATTCCGGATCCGAAACCTCTTAAGTTCACAGCAGTTCAATCTCTGTATCGCCGAGTAGCAAGTTTATTGAAGTTCTTCTATGTTACTCAAGATACAACTTAGGAAGTACTCTTGTGCTGTCTCGCCCCTCGCCTCTTAAGTGTCCTCTGATATGCCTCAGCTGAAACCTATGACGTCCTAAGTGCATATATTTCGTTCTATTTGCTTCCACATTTCCTATGTCGCCACAATTTATTTCACATATAGACAGCAACTTTTCTTAAAATTTGATTGACAACAAAGCAAAAAGTTACAGTTCTGGATAGCGATTATCTAGATTTCAGCTAGCAGAGCCCCGACATTTCTAATCTCCAGAGGTATTAGGCTTAGATAGCGAAGCCGATACACACACTCTGATATAATTCATAGCGTCGACGCGGCTAGGCGGATTGGCGGTCCCATAGTCGCTTGAACTCGCTATTGCTTCTGAGTAGAACTTGGGGACTGTCCCATTCCAGAAGTCGGCCACTACCCATGACGGCAACGTGATCAAAGTCCTGGACGGCCCCGAGCCGGTGGGCAACAGCGATGACGGTGCAGCCGACAAACTGTTCGCGTATGACCTGCCGGAGCAGCCGCTCGGACCGCTCGTCGATGTTGCTACTCGCCTCATCGAGCAGGACGATCCGCTTGCCGGCGAGCATAGCCCTGGCTAGGCTTAAGAGCTGACGCTGACCTTGAGACAACCGATCGGCGTCTAGCGGGCTGTCTAGACCGCCAAGCTGCTCCACCAGATCATCAATCTGCAGGCGTTGCAGGATCTGAAGTATTTTCTCGTCGCCATGTTCCTGCCCCTGCTGTTCATGAGGGACGAGGTTGTCCCGGATGTTTGTGTTTTTCAGAAAGAAAGGATGCTGCGGAACGACGGCCACGGACGCGCGGACAGCCTGCCGTGGCAGCGTGGTGATGTCCACTCCGTCAAATGTGATGCGTGAGCCGGGCGCGACCTCTAGCAGGCGCAAGAGACATGCCAAGAGCGAGCTCTTGCCACTTCCGCTACGTCCGCAGATACCCACCTTGGCTCCAGCTGGAATATCGAGGCTCACCCCACGGACGACTGGCTCGCCGCCCGGTGCGTACGAGGCGACCAGGTTCTCAATTGTGACGTGGCCGCGCGATGGCCAGTTCGCGGGAACCGGCGAGACTTCCGAGGGCAGATTCTCGTTGGCGGTGTCCGTACAAAATGTCTTGACGCGAGCGACGGCGCCGAAAGACGTCTCCAGCTGCGTCCAGTTTTTGATCACCATTGCCAAGGACTGGCTGAACGACATAATATTGACCAAGGCGAGGGCCACAAGTTGCGGGGAGAGTTGGGCCCGCAATTTCACAACGATGATGAGGATGACAGCTAGTAAGACCGTTACCATCAAGTCTAAGATGACACCCAGCCACCTCTGGATGCTAAAGAGCAAGTAATATGGACTCTGGGACGCATCGAGGCAGTCTAGGTACGTCTCTTTGAATTGCGGCTGCCAGCCAAACGCGCGCACACTTGAGAGGCCCTGGAGGAGGTCGAGAAACTGTGTGAAGAGAGGCGACTTGGCTTCGAGGTCGAGCAGCCGGATCTGCTGAGATGTCCTCACGTAGAACTTTTGCAACACTACTCGCCAGTGTTGCGCGATTAGTCACATGAATACATATGGCTGGGATTGGCTGGACAGTGTCTTGACTTACACCAACAGAAAATGATGACTGGTAGCACAGTGGCTGCAAAATAACCGGAAAAGACGCACATCAGGACTGCTCCCATAATGAGTGTCGCCATCGCTATACAGAAATCTATGAGAGCAAAGGGCAGCTCAATGTCGATGACGGACATATCTTGGCTGAACCGATTCGTTGTGACGCCAACATCTGTCCGGGAAAAGAAGGCCAGGGGCGCGTTAATGACAGATTGGAGCAATCGCCCGTGAAGGGCGTTCGAGCTCATGGGGACCATAACGATCAGATAGAAGTACGCTGCCCCTGTGATCCCAAATATAGCAAACCCGGTTAGCATTCCGTAAAGTCCAAGGTAGTAGTCGTTAACAGTTTGCGCGGCGATTTGACCGGCGCGGCGTGTCCAGAAACTGAGCAGTAATTCGGTCATTTTGAAACCTCCAGTATGAGCAATAATTAGGATACCCAAGAGCAATACATGCCATATTGGAACGGAGCGTAAAAAGTATGCGTATGTGGCGAACTCGCCAAGGATTCGACCAGCAGATCCAGAATCATCCTCCTTATCATTGTCACCCGGTTTGGGAACAGGCGCATTATCTCGACTACCCGCTGCTGGCCCAGTTCTGTCCTGTATTTCTGCATTGCTATTCTGCTTGACACTTAAACCGCGAAGATAGTTTGTATCGGATTGAAGCTGCTCAAATGAACCTTGGTGTAAAATATGTCCGCTCTTATCCAGCGCGACTACATGATCAGCGTGCCCTAGTCTATGGACTATGAAACGCTAGGTGTTAATGAAACATACAAACTACTAAGGATGAAGACAGTGGACTTACTGGTACTTGTAACACAGACGACAGTTGTGTCCATCTGCCGAAAAAGGCCCCTCTCCGCGAAGAGACTTTGAAAGATGTGTTCTTCGGTTGCAGCATCTTGCCCTGAAAATACGTCGTCCAAAATCACAACCTTTTCCCTGGAGTAGAGGGCTCGGGCTAGGGCAAGACGCTGTTTTTGACCGCCACTCAGCGAAACTCCGGCGCTTCCTGTTTTTGTTGCATCTCTATTCGGTAGCTCGTCAATATCCTGCTCCAGTCCGCAAGCGTAGACAACTTTGTTATACCAGTCTCTCTCGTAGCTTGCAACCCCCAGTATATTTTCGCGTATTGTCAGGTTTTGGATCCAGACATCCTGACCAACAAAGGCGATATTGCCGGCATCAATTTGAATAGAACCTTTAAGCAACGGCACTTCTCCTAGCATTGCCTTCATCAATGTACTCTTACCTGAGCCCACGGGACCGATAATAAAGGTAAAGTGAGATTTGCGGATGGTGAGGTTGATATCGTTTAGGACGCTTGGCTTTCCATGACCCCAACCGAAGCTGGCATCTGACAGGATAATAAGCGGATTTCCGGAGTGTAAATTTGACTTTCTTCTGAACTCTTGTAGCTCAATAGTTTCACTGTGCTTGGCAGCACTGACAGATAGACCAGGTCTGCTCTGCCCGCTTGGACTGCAGTTGCTCAATGGCAGTCGGCAATCTGTATAGCTTTCTGAAGCCAAGAAATTTTGAATGCGAGCGAAACAAGCCAGAGCGCCGCTAATCAAAAGGGAAATTCGAAAGCAGACAACCATCGGTTCTGTCAAGAGGTAGATCAAAGAGAGCGAAGTGTAGGCAGATGCGGTGTCTAAGGGTCTGCCAGTCGTCTTGGATATGACAACAAACGTAGCAAAGGTAGCTAAGGGGGAAATAGTGCGAGTAATGTTTCCTGTTCGGCAACAGATCAGCAGAGTTTCTAGGGCATCCTTGACTTTCACGAAGAGCAAAGGACTATACCAATAAAAACTTGTATGCACACCAACGTGCGGTAATTCGTCGACAAGTCAAGCTCTGTTATGCGGAGACCTTGTATCATCTTGGCTACAATGTCTGACATCCCAAGCATCTTGATCTCCTGCAGCAAAAATTATTAGCGAACACGCCGCTCAGAATTTCAGGGTTAATTGACTATTGCTACCGACCTTCATCGATCTGAGCACGGATGCTGTCACGTCGACTCGTGTCTGGATGCCCTTCATCCACTTTTTCTGGCTATCACCACCGAATTTCGCAACGCGCATCATAGCAGCAGTGGAGACTAAACGCGCGCTGCTTAGCTGGCTGGTCATTTGAGAGTCATAGCCGCCTATGTCCAAAACTTGCCTATTGCTACAATGACGGGAGCCAAGGCGGCTAAACCAAGTTGCCTATACAAGAGATAAATGGCCACTCCGGACTCGAGAGGCGATGCCCAAAGCTCATGTAGTGTCACAACGCTCTTGCAGATGCTTTCCACGTCGGTAGACATCAGCGTCACCGCAACTATAAGCACAACAGTCAGAGAGGTCTCAAAAAGGCAAGAGAGAGCATCATACCAGACTCATCAAGAGCTGTACTGCTGAGATTCAATGTCTTGCAATAGATCGAGCTACAAAGAGTACCTCGAAGCGAAGCGACAAATCTAGGCTAACATGAGCTTTCTAAATTCATCAGAGAGCGGGAACGGTTTCAAGTTACCGGTATGACATCTGAAAGTAGAAGCCATTGGAAATCTGAGACGTATTAGCAAGACTGCGCACAGGTTCACGGAGACGTGAAGGAACTTACTGCTTGGCCAAAGAACACCAGTAGCCATGCTCCGGTCAGTGCCCAGCCTGTCACGTCCGACTGCGATAGATCCTCTGTAAACGTAGTCGTTGCCGTGATGAGGAATGGCATCGTGTACTTGAAAGCAGATAGGCAAAGCCGAGGAAGCACACCAGCTAGAAGTGTGCTTTTCGTTGCCCATAATGTAGATAATACGAGAGAATTTTTCTTGGATTTTTTTGCTAAGCGGGTCGTGAGCAGAAAGCACAGGGTGCTAGACGAATTGTTCTGCATACCTGATCTATAAAGCTCTTCTGCTTTTGGGAGCAATGCTCTCGCCGCTAAACTGTCGTGGACGGGATACCTGACAGTAGTTAATTGACGAATGTTTGAAACTTGGAGAACTCCATCTGAAATCTTACAGGTCTTTTCTTGTCAAGGAGCGTGAGAACCCGGTTCGCATCAATGCATTCAGCCACCAGAAGACGCTGCGAGCTAATATGCCGCTGGTTACTTCCGGGGAAAGGTGACGATACTGAGCAAGGAGGATAGACCTCTTCTCCCAAGCCTCAGCCGCCAAAATCAAGACCTTTATCGCAACAGCCGCGGAAAGCAGTCTCGGAATCATAGGGTCATAGCGGAGAAGCCACAGCGTCCGCGTGATTGCGCAGTCAAATAAAAGAGTGAAAAGCAGGTAAACGTTGATGAGAGTCGACGGCCGCACCGACCGTGCGTGCTCTGAGTGCGACAGGAACAAGAGCAAAATTCCATTAACAAAGATGAGTACAGCGGCCGGTGTCTGCAATTTGGGCGGCTTAGACACCTTAACTGGCCCCCGTGTCCAATACAGCAAGACCGCAAGCTGTAAGATTGAATGAGCACCAATCAAACCCTAGACACCTCCAAGTATTACTTTCAAAGTGCACACTCGAATAGAAGATACGTTTCATGATAGTTGCGTACCAGCTTGTAGAAGGGCCGTGAGCTTTTTGCAACTTTACGAGGCTGTCTTGCAAGCCAGAGGAGGCGCAGTAGGGCTAGGATTAAAAACAAAGCAGAGGGCAGAATTGACAAAATTGCGTCCTCGAAAGTAAGAGTAAAATCAAACCTGCTCGTGGAAGCAGGGCCAAACTGAGACTCTGCCAGGAAATCTGGCGACGATGAACGATTGGCTTCCATTTTGCTGCAGTTTTTGAAGCATGAAGGGGCAAGTTCTGCTTGCGGGAAAGTTGTTTACTTAAAGCTATCTATGATCCGCGTTGCGCGATCTAAGAAGATAATGGTGTTACATTTGATAAGTCCAGGCAACAGTATTATTAAGTCGGACGTACTTAAATTCATGTACTCCTCTTGTGATACTACTATATTGCTACATATCTAAGTCGTTTAGTTGTTTCTCCGTATTACTATTACTTAGAGTCTGTTAATTACAGTACTCTCTCGGGGCTAGTGAGGTACAAAACTGCCGTGGTTCCGGTCCTGTTCGTGCTAGTGCGAATGAAGTTGGGCACTTTGTAAGGTGTCTCAACTTGGAAACTATTAGGACTTGTTAAGAAAAAGTGAGTGGTAAACCCTTCCAGAGCCGTAGTACACTTTGTTCCTGTCAAAGTAACGGTATAGCTTTCTTCCTCCCGGGCATTGATATATCGGCGCGTCTTAGACCAACTGCAGCTTGAGTTTTTCTGTTCTAGTCTGTGTAACTTTGCTGGGCACGATTTTTTCTATGCCGCCTCGAGGGAGCACTTCATGCTCTATATGACTCTTAAATCTAACCTTGGAAGAAATTTTCTGGCGGGCTTCCACAGAGGAGGGGAGGCTGTATTGTTAAAACCCCAAATCAAGATTTGTCTTTAGACTTACTCCGCAACAAACTTTAAAGCATGTCCTTTCACGTGTGCACGTCTCCACTCTCTGTTAACACTCCTTTACAGTTCTAGCTAAGTGAGTAGACTCCTAACTTTGACCAGAGGGGTGCATCTAGCTAGCGCTAGCTCGCTATCAGCTATTACTTCGCTCGAAATGGTCGGGAGACATTTAGCATGAGATTACTTGACCTATGATCGAATGCGCAAGCACGAAATTTACCAGCGATATCAATTACACTTGGAAAAGAACCGGGCATTCGGAAGACATAAATTATAATTAAAAGAAGATGGGGGCTATCTTTAGCAACGTGCGGCCCTAGAAGCAGGGCAGATACAGTAAAACATTTACGACAAAGTACTACAAATACCAACAGACTATTGCAAATTGAGATTCATCGCCAGTTTAACTCTGTCGCGGCCCCAACAATCGAACGCCAGCTTTGGCTGGCGTTCTTGGGATAAATAATCTCATTTTTTGAGCATCGAAGACGTTGTCTTCGACAGCTTGTTTCGCTTCGTCGCTCACCCTGCCTCCGGCACGCTCAACGACATGCTGCAGCCTGAACGGAATGCTGACGATATAGTAGTCGATTCTGCCTGGCTCTGTCTCGTCCCGGGTCCAAGTCTTGTTGTGCCACGTGCTTGTTCCGCTCCACCTGCTCACTTCGGTGTTTCCGCCGGTGACATCCGCATATAGCGCAGCACCGTCAGCTCGTTTGAAAAACCACTTCTCCCGCATCTGCTTTGCGATGCTGTCGACTTGGCCCTTCTTCCGTTCAAGGGACTCGAGCTCGATGCGGAACTCGCGCACGCAGCTCGGCAGAACCTTGCAGACGTCCTCGATCCACCCCGCCTCGAAGCGCAGGGGCTGGTCGTGCTCCCAATACCACCAGTCGGCGTGCCGGATCGTCAGAGTCAGCTGCCGCAGGCGCAGCAGCGGCGTCTGCAGCAGTATCTTCAAGTTGCCCTCTTCGAGCTTGAACATCTGAGCGAAGACCCGCATCCTTTCGATCTCGATCACCTCGTCGCGGCCCCGCTGATCTCTGATCTGCTTCAGCAGGTACGCGAGGACCCACCCCCCGCCCGCCTTCGATCGCTCCCTGTTTGGCACTAGGTTGTTGTACTCGGGAGGCGCCCGGTCTTCGGTCGTCAGCCAGTGGACCTGCTCCTTCAGCACAATCGGCAGGAACCAGCACTCGGCGTAGACGGCACGGCAGGTGCGCAACAGGGCTGTGTCGCTCGTCCGCGGAGCAAAATAGTGCGGCCGCGTGTAGCACGTCGCAGCGTCGTACTGCTTGTCCGGCGAGGGGCTTGGATAGTCGGTCAGCGCCAAGGAGAAGATGTAAGTCCGCAGCTCTGCAGGGAGCACCCCAAACAGCGGGGAGTCAGTCTGCTGGGCGGCCGGAACCGATAAGATTTTGGCGTGCCCCATGTTAATGATAAATGTGCATGCTTGAGTAATGTACTGTAATTTCGATAGTAATGTAAAAAGTTCAACAGATTCTGTCCCTTACTTATATAGATATCAGAGAATGATATGTAGATTGCTCCTATAGATTGCATCCATGGGCTGACAAAGGTGGCATTTCCAGGCAGCGATGCGGCACAGGCACCATTGGTGGGGCATTCCAGGCTGTGCGTACCCCTAGATTCGACTCTGCTTACTGTAGCCGTCTGCGAAATCTACGGCCCAAGTGAGTCTCACAAGAGTGCAGCCCACTCAACGAATCATTGAATGATAACTGGTCCTCAAAATTTTATGTAATCTTAGCGAAGTATCGCTATGTCTGCGATGAATACAAGTCCTAGCTCCAAAGAGACAAAGATATTTTCTGTGCTTACTGCGAAATACACCTTAGCTAAATTCTAAAGTTCTGGAGTGAAACTCTTAGCTTGAGTTCTGAAGCTCCATATCTACCTGCTTGAAGTGGGTGTAGCGCAAGCACAAGCAATAATGGTCCGGTACAAAGCGCAACCTGTGCAGAGGTGCTTAGCTCCAGTGCCAGACTGTGCAGCGCCGGTGCCAGGATGCAAAAGAGGAGATTTTTCAGTGAGCTTTTTCGTCTGGGGTAACAGACGGAGGCGAGCAGCGGCCAAGCCGTGTTCTCTCGCTCCCCTTCCGGATTACCTCCCCTTTGAACTCCTCGCACCGCCCTGGCCATCTAAGGAAGCATCGGCTACCATCAAGGCGCAAACGGATGGCAGCGACCTGGCCACGCTCTGGCCCCCCGACATCCGGCTCGCCCGCGAGGTGGCGCCGCGGTTCTACGGCTGCCTGAGCGCGCGCGCGCGGCGGTGCGGCCAGGACAGCGGCGGCGGCGGTGGCGGCGGCGGCGGTAGCGATGTGGTGGCGCGGGCCCTGCACGACGCGGTTGGGGGGCTGCTCAGGCAGAGGGGAAAGCGGTCGCGCGACAACTCGATCGGGTGGGCGACGTTCATCCACATCAGGGCTTGAGAAATAGGAAACTTATTTTGTTTTACGTACAACAGAGCGAGAACTTGAGACTAATATTCATAATATTAATAACCCTACATCATGGCAAGTCCAGGTCTGGACAGTCTTTGGGGTTCTGATAAAAGACGCCGCCCAGCTTCTCGATTGCCTTGCAGCGCTCCTCCATACTGAAGGCGTTGTATATGATAGCGGCACCTTTTTCTCTGGCCTCGTCCCTGGTGGCGTTGAAAACCCACACGCCGCCACCGGCCGGCCATCCCACGCGGATGTATTGTTTCTGCCATTCAAATTGATCATATCTGAGCTCCTCCATGTCGTAGTCGTTTCGGGTCTCCCACCACTTGGCACCTAGTCGCCGCACTAATTCGAGTTAGACGGGGAGAGGCCTCGATGAAGGAGCCAGGATGGAGAGAAGACATAAATCTTACACTTGTTGCAATACTCCTCCTCGGAGTCATCGTCGCCAGTCGATGAACCGTTCAACCGATCAAAACCAAGAAACTCGGCCTCCACACCAAAAATGTCATGCAGCACATAGAGGCCGCCTTTGTCCGGATAGCCGAACGCAGCGGCGCCGGGACCAAGGCCGTAAATAATGCGTGGCAGGCGTTCCCGCTCTTCGCAATATGGGACGTCAACGTCGATGTCTTGCCAGTCTGCCATATTCATGGAGTATTGTCGTATGCTAGGCAGCAGAGTCTCCTGCACCCACATGACACCGTAGTTCAAGGCAAGGAGTAAGCCGATAGCGGAGATGACTATATACAGAAAAGACATTCGCATCTCCATTTCTAGTATCAAGTGAGAGTGGCAGATATAGAGGTCGTGGAGGTTGCTTCGGGCTGCTTCTTTAGGTGAACACGGATTGCCGTCAGCTAAGCATCCAACCGCGAAAAAAAAGTAACTACACAGAAGGCATTTTATTCGCTGCCTGTTGCGAGTAAAATGCCACGGGTAACCCACTTTGGGATCGTATAAAACGTCAGACTGCATAACTCAGTTAGGTCGCCCCACCTTTAAAATTATGTTCTCTGTAAATGCAAAGCTTCCGCTATCGTTGATGAGGCTGCAATTGTTGCGGGGGTTGCATTCGATAAAGGGGGAAGGCCGTGGCAGGTCTCGACACTTCAGTTGAACAGCAACATGCCCTTCTCCCCTCCAATGCTTGCAACATATGAAAAAACGAAGTAAAGATTGTTCAGACCAAGGTTGATTTCCTTCGAGTCTAGAAACTTCCCATCGTCGCCTGTATTACTAGCAGAGGGCTGGTAAGCTCTTAGCACAGCTTGAGATCCCGATTTTGAAGATGGGTTTCTTTGATGAAGCGAACGCTAAGATGAAAATAGCGTGCGAGAAAACTTCATATGTCTCGTTTCGAGAAAAGAACAGGAAAAATCGATTTGAAGACCAAATAAAAATAACAAAGAGGGTTCATCCTCCTTAATCTACAGCGCCGCATATTCCAAATGCTTTTGCGGAGGGAGTCGTACATCTGTCATAGCTGTTAGAGTGGACGGGCTGCAAACGCGTTGCTGATTAGCTGCGCTTTTATGACCGCACATAAATACAACTCTTCTTTTTGACGTCTCTCTTTTGTACTCTTGACTTCTCTCCCCTCTTTTTATTTTCTTATTCTTGTCACCTTTTCTTGTCTTTATGTCTCTGCCACAACCATCCCCTCCTTTTTGTCTTTTCTGTAGTGTTTTTTATTAATAATCCATCCTGGCCTATTCACTTACCACCTAGCACTTCCTACTTCCCACTTGCAACTTATCACCTATTTTTCACAATCCAACTCTATTAGCAATTATTTCCCCTCACCTTCGTTCAAGTAAGCGATGGCTAAGACCAAACCGATTCCGAGGAGACTCAAGTTGATGCAAAGGCGGTATACTTGGACGCGATTCCATTTGCCTCGTGGACAGGACTGGCCAAAATGGGAAAGAGACCACGAGAGTGTCTTTTTTGGTCCCCTTGAAGACGTACCTGGCTGCGAAAAGGTGTGCCTAGGAAGAAAAGTCGAGGATCCTGAGCAAGCTACTTTAATTATTAGTGAGTGTGTCTTAGGTTGCTCTGTTATTTAATTAAATTAAATCTCGTTTATTAAACCGTTGCGAAACAGTCTGGGAATCAGCTAAAGCCTTAAAAGACTTTCGGAATTCGTCTTTGTGCAGCGAATTTCTGCGATGCCTGGGCTGTAAGGATGAAAGCGAACACTTTATAAGTCTTCAGTGGAATTCTGGATTCTATTTCGGTATAAAAACGGATACAATCGATTGTCTTTACGGTCGAATGACGGCTAACATTTTTAAAATCCCATATATCGGCGAGCCGGACCGCGAGTCATGGTCTAAACTTTTTAGTGCCGCCTTTGCCCGGTTTATACCTAAAGGTTGTAACGATTTCTACAAAGGTCGGCCGTCGTTAAAATTATTCACAGCACTTGCTTGGGTTGATAATAGCCAGGAAGTACACCCAACTACTACAAACCACACCAATTCTGCTGAAGACCTATGCTACTTATTTTTTCGTTGGAATGATTATGGCGCCAACGCAGACCGAGAAGAAGCCTCATTCCGAGAGCTTGGCGCATACGAGCTTTGGAATAAGAGGGTAGCGACGGTAATGCCCCCGGTTGCTACCTGGGAACAAGAGCGCTGGAACATCGAGAAATCACGATGTGTTCATGTCCCTAGAATCATATACTATAATAATGACGATGATAAAGATAGTGGCGTCGACGTTTCCGGAGGCTCAGATACAGACTAGGGAGTGAGTGTTCAGAGTTACAAACTAAGTTTGGATAGAATACGCATAAATTTTAAGATACTTGGTGTATACTATAATAATGAGATTAGTTCTGCTTATAGCAAGCGATCATCATCACTAGAGGCAGTAAACACTAGATTGAAGGTATACCGTTAACCGATATACCACGCTGCCATTATAACATCATCCAATAAGAGAGCAAGTGCGAAGTTCACCCATCATAAGTCCTACCACCGGCCCTCGCAATATGTAATCAATAATACGTCGCTTACAATTCTAAGAACCCCACTGCATGTGTAGAGAATGATCATAGTAGAATTATAGTCTTAAGTTGCCGCCAACGCTCTCCGATTACGTGCAAGAGAATAGTACAGCGGCCACATCGGGAATCTAGTTCAAGTAGACGTAACACTATGAAATTTAACAGAGTGTTGAGGTGATATATTCAAAGAGACAACTCTTAGTCTTGGGCTATGGCCTAGGCAACTCAGTTTGAGTGGCAGGCTATTCTACACCACAAGAGAAAGACACAGTTCGAGAAGCCTGAATCTACATACATTCAAAGAATATTGGTAGTCCAAGATCTAGAACAGAGAAAAGAACTTGATTCGGGTGTGCTTCCTTCATTAGCCTACACGGCTCATTTGAAGGAACATTGCCGCGTAATCTGCAGTCCTCCCTCTCGAGTGCATACGAGTGAAGAAGGACTAGCCAACAGCAAATTCCCCGCTCCGAATCCATAGCTCTGGAACGTTTGCTTCTGTGGCTAATCTTGGAGAACGTGGAACTTTTGTGGTCCCCGAAAACCGGGGATGCACAGCAGCAGGACGGTGGAAACAGTTACATTCTGAGAAGGAACTGTTCCAGCCATGCCAAGTCACGTTAAGTGCACGTTGGCAGCTCCGATGTAATGCTGTGACCATATCAGACCTATAGAAGCCTCTCCAGATCGATGCTATGTTAGATGTTCTACAATGCAGATGCCGCGATGTCCTTATGGCAGCTGTATTTGAAGATGCAGGCTGTAAATGTACGGAGTACTACTGACCACAATAACACAAGCCGAGATTTTAATTTCATCTTTTGTGCACAACGACAAGTGCTCCGGAGTTGAGACCAAGACTTCTAATCTTTTTGGTTGACTCTAACGACTATGTGCCTACCGAGAGACCATGTAACACACTAAATTTGTGTTGGCGCCTTATGCTTGATGGTGTCGGTATGGTAGCATCCAGGCATTTCATATTTCCGCGCGTCGCCTATTCCGAACCCGCACCCTAGCAGCCTCGGAATTCTGAGCAGACACTGCACTCATTCATGCGCAATAGAAAATGCCAAGAGGCATGTGTTCCTCTGGATTCAGAGACAGGTCTCAATTAGAGCGCAGCATTCGCGGTGCCAAGGCTCTTGCGGTTTTCTCGGAGCTCCATTTTGCGGCTGATTAGCCCAAGTAGCCAACTGAAGTACTTCGTAGGTTGCTCCCTGCGCACAAAATGAAGAATAAAGCTGCAATGAATAATCTTTTTATCGCCATTACCTAGCTCTCACTAAAACTACATAGGCAGGTCCAGCGACGATTGGCACCGTATATCCCTTTTGAAATTAGCACGTGTATAGCGACATTATCTCACCGACAGTGCAACGAGTTAGGTCACATCGTAGTGCAGCTAGAAATTAAACCCTTGCAGCAGCTTTGGCTTCTATTGTCTTCGGTCAGATCTCTCGCTAGTTAAACCTCAGACAAACATCAGATCTAAACGGGCAGCATCCTAACTGGGCACACAACTCCGCAAGTAGTTAGGGCTGTGTCCGCAGCTCCCGCTAGCTAGCTTCCACAGCTGTAAGACAGCTTCTAACACCTACAAGTAGTTCCTAATCGGACTAACGCCAAGACTGACACACGCGACACGCGGATGCGGCCGATTCCACGATTGGAGGCTCACGCCGATGCCAAGACTCGAGCAGTCTTGGCAGTTACGTATAGTACTTCCAGCATCTCGAGATTCTAGAAAGACCCGCAGCTACTACGACAGCTTTATAAGGTCCCTGCTAAGCACCAAGAATAATCTAGATGTCATTTGCAACAGTACGCAATTGTATTCTGGTTTTCCAAATCCAGCCAGGATGAAGAGTTTTTTGGCCACGCTCGCCCTTAGCACTGCGGTGCAGGCGCAGACCATTCCCAAAATCAATGGCAATAAATTCTTGTCTCCTTACAACGGGCAGTCTGTCACCAATGTTCCAGGCATTGTTACGGCCAAGACCTCTACAGGCTTGTACCTGCGAAGCTTGATTCCTGCGTGCGACTCGCGAGTCAGCAATGGCTTGTATGTCTACAACTCCACTCTCGGCAAGAATGCATCCATTGCTGTGGGCGACACCCTCGTCCTGAATGGAAAGGTTTCCGAGTATCGCTCTGACGCGTCCTATCTCTACTCGACAGAGCTGGATTCGGCTGTGATTCAGAGCTGGACATCCGGCGGCGGCGTCGCCCCCAAGCCGCGCGTTCTCGGCACAGACACGACGAACCCTCCTACGGAGCAGTTCACCAGTCTGGACAATGGTGATGTTTTTGGCGTGCCCAACAACGTCAGCCAGGTGTCCGTTGTCAACCCGACGCTGGAGCCCGACAAGTATGGCCTCGACTTCTGGAAGAGCCTGAATGGAGAGCTGGTCACGCTTCCCAGCCCTGTCGCCGTCTCCAAGCCCAACAGCTACGGCGAGACCTGGATGATCGGCAGCTGGCCGACTACGGGCAAGAACGGCCGCGGCGGTCTGACGCTGAGCGACAAGGATGGCAACCCCGAGACGATCATCGTCGGTGCGCCCTTGGACGGCAGCAAAGCTGTCACCACCTACAAGATTGGCGACACGTTTGAGGACATCACGGGCGTCATCCACTACGAGTATGGCTTCTACTACCTGCTGCCTCTGACTGCGATCACCTACGTGTCGTCGGCCAGCCCGGCCCTCCCGCCACCGACGACGCTTGTGAGCACCGGCGACTGCTCCGGCCTCATCGTTGGCGACTACAACATTGAGAACTTTGCGCCGTCGGACACCGCGCACGTGCAGGACGTCGCCGCCCATATTGTCAACTACATGAAGACGCCCGACCTGCTGTTTGTGCAGGAGGTCCAGGACAACGACGGCTCCAAGGACGACGGCGTTGTCGACTCGTCCGTCACGCTCAGCACGCTGGCCGCGGCCATCGTCGGCCTGGGCGGTCTGCAGTACTCGTACGCGTGGGTCAACCCGGTCAACGACGCTGACGGCGGCGAGCCGGGCGGCAACATCCGCCAGGCATACTTCTACAACCCGGCCGTCGTGCGGCTGCACGACGCCAACCCCGGCGGCGCGCTCGACGCCAACGCTGTGATTAAAGGCAGCGACGGCAAGCCGACGCTCAAGTACAACCCGGGCCGCATCGACCCGACCAACGCCGCTTGGGCGAGCAGCCGCAAGCCGCTCGCTGCCGCGTGGCAGACGGTCGTGGGCGGCCACGTCTTCTTCACGGTCAACGTGCACTGGGAGTCCAAGGGCGGCAGCTCCAGCCTGTTTGGCGACCCGCGCCCGCCCGTCAACGCGCCCGTCGACAAGCGCATCGTGCAGGCCAACATCACGGGCAGCTTCATCGCCGAGATCCTCGCGCTGGACGCCGACGCCCGCGTCATCATGGGCGGCGACCTCAACGAGTACGCCGTCGTGCAGCCCGTCAAGACCTTTGCTGCCGTCTCCAGCATGGTCGATCTCGACGTCGCCGCCGGCATCCCGGTCGACGAGCGCTACACGTACACCTTTGACAACGACATGGAGGAGCTCGACCACCTCTTTGTCAGCCCTGCCATCGCCGCCCTGTCCCCGGAGGAGGAGCACCTACACGTCAACACCTGGGTGTCGTACAACGACCAGGTCTCCGACCACGACCCCACCGTCGCCAAGGTCAACGTGTGCGGCAGCAACCTGTCGCCGAGCCTGCCCCCCGTGAGCAGCAGCCCCGCCAGCACGAGCAGCCGCAGCGCGGCCAGCACCTTTAGCACCGTCACTACGCGCACCAGCACCACCGCCACGTCGACCGCCTCGGGCGCGGCGCCCAGCGGCACCGCTGGCGCCCTCTCCGGCAAGGGCCGCTTCGCCGTCTCCTCGCCCGGCGTTAGCAGCGGCGGCTTCCTCATCACCGCCGGCACCTGGTACCGCGGCGGCGGCACGCCCGCTACCTACACGGCCACGCCCAACGCCGACGGCGCCACCTTCACCCTCAAGACCTCCAAGGGCCCCTGCGCCGTCCTCGACGCCGACTCCTCCCTCTCGTGCGGCAGCGCCATCACCACGCCGGGCAGCTTCGGCTTCGATGGCACCTACCTGACCTACGCCGGTTCCAACACCTTCTACGCCGCCGCCGTCCCCTCGGGCAGCGTTCAGGGCACCATCTACACCAGCGAGCAGCCGGTGACCCTCCAGATCACCTGGACCCAGTCGTCGTGAGCGGCTGCTCCGCTCGTCGGTCCTTGGTAATCTGAGCGGGCGGTCAGGTTGGGAAGGATTCTGCGTCTCTCATCTTTTAATGCATCGTATCCAAAGCAAAATAATAAAAGGATATTATAATGCTGCTGCCTAAACATACTTCGCAATATAGATATCAGACAGGCACGCAAGCCAAACATTTAAATGTAATGTAGTCATCTAGACCTTACAAGGGCGATTTTCGCCCCGGTTAGCTATCACTAAATCAATATAGAAGTTACTTTCTACCGAAAGACGCCAGCACATGGCAACTGATGATTATACCCTTTAGTTCCCTTTCTACAGAAAATCATGAATTGTACGATAGGGCATCTTTCTCGGCGCGCTGAGTGTCATGTACAATGCTTCCAAAACGTACCCTCTGGTTACAGATCAGTCTTAGGACGGCTATGCATTTTGTGGAGACCAACGTCTTTATGGCACAGTTTGATCAGAAGCTCCAATCAATAATCCCTTTTTTTTTTAGGATTTAACTTCACTTCTGGGATTCCTTATTCAATTTCTTTTTATTTTAGAGAAAAATCCTTCTGGTGCACAACTACCGGGCTGGGTGGGCCTCAAAGGAAACGGCACATCTATGCGATGAGGACTTACACGTGGCGCTAGTCCGACACGCATGTAACAAAAAAAAATACTGTTTTCAATTGCATTGTCAGTTATTTCGCATGCCCACTTTCTTTCTCCTCATTTTTATAATACATATATTAATTAGTTTTACATTATCCCTTGTTTCACTCGTCTTTATATTCTATCATCAGGCATTTCTTTCACACATTGTCCCACCGTGGCAGAAACACGTATACATGTCGGGCATAAATTGATATTGCTGACTGGCGATGAGACTACTCGGGATTTTCCATAATTTCGACTAGCAGATCAAGTAAACTATGTGAGATTGTTGTGGAAGTAGTTTGGGTTCAGAGGACATGGGAGGGAGATAGAGGTGCTAATGTTGTGCGTAGAGTGCGTATGTAAGGCGTTCTCTCACTGCGGCTTAACAGGGAACAGAGCACGATGTGGTCTGCCCGATTCCACAGGATTCGATTGTTCATTTCTTTAAAAGCTAGCATTGTTCTTGTGGATACGACAGGGGTTGCGTCCGTTGACTGCCGAGCGGCGGGAAACAGACCAAATTTTTGGGTGGAAGATTTTGGATGTGGTCCTGCAAGTTTGAGAGCAGCCAGCCGCGGCGTGCGGAGAGCACCTCCGTACATCAACATAATAGTTTTTGGAGGGGGCTTGACACTTATGCAGAAGCAGACTCGTGAGAGGTAAGAGGAGATGGCGAATAAAGAGACCAATTTTCATTTCGGCAACCAAGAGCAGGGAAGAGTCGGTCTTGAAGACCCTAGAACAAGCCTATGTAACTGGAGAACAAGCCACGGTCTGTAAGGAACGACTGCAAATGACCAGCATGGTGATCAGCGCAAAACAAGGAAATGGCATCAGAACGGGATCACTATTGCGGGCAAGAGAAGGGGGCTTCTCCAAACCAATGCGGCCAAGATGAAAAAAGGAGAGAGGAGCAGGGCAGAAGGTAGGCAAAGGCATGCTAATTTTGGAAATGCAAAACTGGTTTCCTCCGTTGTACAATTTTGTCGGTCAGCGTGGGTCGCGCTGGTTTTCTAAAATGCTGTTTTATAATAGTTCGTGCATCGTTATACATAGCGCTATTAGATAATGATGTGATATCAGAATAAGCACAACGGTCAAGTTTGGTCCATGTGTTTGTATAGTGGAAGGGAGGCCGGAAGAGAAAACAATTGCTGTATTCAAATATAAGGCTTCAGAAAGAGAGCGAAATGCTTCGGTATGTACTAATAGCTAGGTAAGGTACTGTTATTATCGTACGTTCAATCTATAGAGATTTCACGCAACCGGCATGCAGCTGAAGTTCTTCGTTGCAAATTAGCAGCATAAATTTCGTGTCAGCTATGATCATCACAACAAAAGTTACTACCAATATGAGAAAGAGAGCGGGTAAGGAATGAATGGGAGTGCGTCTACTTCGGTACCAGAATGGAAGACATATAAAGGAAAGGAAGAAAACGAAAATTTAGTACACATGGGGAAAATGACATCTTCTGCAGAGGGTTTATATGATTCTTTGTCGTCTTTTCACTTAATTTTCCTCCTTTTATTCAAAACATACAACGCAGAGAGGCTTAAAGGGAATGGAAGTTTCCGTTCTTAGTAAGAAGGCTGTGTAGGAGACGTTTGCGGAAGGGTGGCCTGAAGGGAAGTTGGACAGTACAATGTATCTCACTTGCCTTATGGCGTATCAGGTACGA
The DNA here is from genome assembly GCA_002917075.1 of Hawksworthiomyces lignivorus. Classification (NCBI taxonomy): domain Eukaryota; kingdom Fungi; phylum Ascomycota; class Sordariomycetes; order Ophiostomatales; family Ophiostomataceae; genus Hawksworthiomyces; species Hawksworthiomyces lignivorus. The sequence continues at coordinate 84,503 of NTMA01000009.1, read as the reverse complement.
CACCGGGTCGGCTGTAGGACAAGAGAACAAAAAAAAAACTTGCTTCTTCCCTGCTAGAAAACCAGAAGCTACTTGCGTAGGTGTAAAGAGGTTAATCACATGACGGTCATTATGTTGGCAAGCGGTGCTTTTTTTGGTCTTTCCGCTACATCATGTAGTTTCATGATCCTTCCCACCAAGCCACTCTCTGCTTTACGGAATTAGAAACGTCCAAATGGCTCAAAGGTTGCACTGTAAAGGGCAGTTCCGACGATCATGACACTACAAAAAGGGAGCGCGTAGCAGCCGAACAGCAGAGATTGGAGAGCGTAGCTATGCTGATCAATACAAGACGTGTTAGTCCCGTCCCGGCTAGTCTTCCGATGGCTCGCCATTGGCGACCGTTTTCGTGCGGTGAACGGTTTGGCTACTGTTCTCCTCTCAAGCTTTGTAGTTTTTTTTTTTTTTTTTAACTGTTGGTGGGCAACGTGCAGAAGTTGAATTTTGCCATCCGCTTTGTCTCACCGGTTTCTTTTCTAGATGAAGTCTTCTCTATTGACGAGAAAAATGTTTGAAACGAATCAAAAACGCAGAAAGTGCGTGCAACATTCAGATACGTGCGTGCGTCTTCCGCTTTCTTAGTGTGGGGGGTAATATAGGAAAACCCTGCTTTTCGGCTGGGACGGGGTCCAATCTTGCCTTCAAAACCGCAGTTTGGAGGCCGCTCCCGCTCATGGTCGACCGTTCTCACGCAGTCGAGGCAGTGTATACGTAAATAGGCGAATTTCACTAACACGTCGAGTGTCTCATCTTCACGTTCTCTTTGCAGAATGCAGGCAGCTGCCGGCCTGGTCAGGCGGTCTGCAAGATGTAGACGTGGCCGTGTAAGCTGCGGGATATACCTACGGACATTTGCGACCCCGTACCTATTCCCGTCTGTGTGTGAGATGATAGGCAAGGAAGAGGAAATACAGCAAACAAGAAGGCTTGAGAGGTAAAAATAAATTAAACAATTAAGGGGGTCGCCTCTGTCCTTTGCCCAGCCATCGGGCAGGGGCACGGACTAGAATGTGAGGAAATAAGTAAAGGCCCAGAGAGGCAGGCAAACAAAAAAGACTTTCAGCCAAGCAAGGAAAGGTGGATATGCAAATTCAGACAAACCGACACAGCTGGTTTAGGTAACAAGAGGTTAAAAATTAGAAAATAGAGTTCTCCATGTTGGGTTCCCTCGTGATATCTGACCAAGCCTGCCTTGATGATCGAATATGGAAAAACTGCGTTCTTCGTTGAGTCTGGCCGCTCAGCAATGATTTATCTACGTTTCTGTACCTCTCTTGGACAATGCGAACCTGCGACGCCTTTTCGTCGCCCTAACGAAGGGGATCTGGCATCTCTCGCTTGCATGCTCATACGCCTGCACTCCTCCCCCCTGCTGCGTTGTACATTAAACATGTTCTTTTCTTGCTTGTGCCAAAAAATCAAGAAAAAACTTGGCGGGCAGATCATCCTTCCAAAGCAACCAAAAGTGGCGTCACTTTATTGCCGATCTCTTTTGAGAGGCGCGTGGACAGTGCGGGCCAAGCAAGGGCCGCCGCCTAGCAATGGGCTTGTCCGTACATGGTGTACAGTGTGCACTGTATGTGAGCTTTCGATAGATCTTTGGAGACTTCAGTTGTCAGCATAAGCATAGCTGGATACAGAGCACAACCCACTTGGGCAGGTAGGAAACATCGTCGGCGGGACGCAGTGGACACGGTGGGCGACGGACCAGGCACTACTGTAACTCGAAATTAACCTGTGCACTTTGGCGCGATAGAGCAAAAACCCCGAACGCATCGCCCCATGTTCTGTATCTCAAGTGTTCATGTACTGTTTACCATTCTTCCTGTTAGCGAAGTATTCTTGTAGAATTTATTGTGCATACATCTGGGCAGATTAGGATCGCCTTCAAGAGTGCTCTGTGTTTTTTCAGGTTTCTTTTGCCCTCTTCATGCCCAGCAAGGCCTCGGGGCGTGTGGTCTTCTGTCGTCGTCTTAGCCTTCTCACCTACATACGGAATGAATACAGTCTTTTTGACCTGTCTTATTTATGTACTACGCCGCGTCCCTCTGGGTATGCATGTATCCGTCTGCGTGCCGTCTTTGCCTGAAATGAAGCGATCTAACCGAATCAGATATCGTCACCTGCTTCCGAGGAACCCCATCACGCCCTCTGCCATTGGCCATGCTCTCCTTGCTTTTGGCTTTTGCCCATTCTCTGTCCCCAATAAAAGCTTTGCTCATGGCATAGTTTTATTTGTATACATACGCTACCCACCGCAGCGCATAGAATTTCTTTGGGGCTTCCCGCCCTGTCCCACGCGACTCCATCGGCGCCTTTCTTCTTTCTCCGTCGCCAACACTACAAGCCGCTAGCACTGCAGCTAAGCATACTTCTTTTGCTTCTTCTCCTGCCCCCTCTTCTGCTACGGAGTACACGCTCTTTCCTCTTTCCTCTTTCCTCTTCCTCGCTGGCGTCAGCCTGACGCTTGGCCTTGAACTGCATCGTGGCTTTTCCCAACCAACCCGCGACATGCCGCACGAGGCAACTCTCATTTTTCGAGATACGCAGCTCAGCAGCCAGCATTGTCTGACATGCATCTATTCACAACGACTAGTTGATACCCTTTGGTGGCGGACACTATTCGAAGGAGCATGTGTCTGTGGCACACACAGTTTGTAACCGTCTCTCGCCACTGTCCTTCTGCTAGGCGGCATTGCTGTACTATGTTTTTCCCCACTCACAACCGCACCAATTTCCTTTTGACAGACATCGATCTTCACATTTCGGTAGCGCCACCTGCGTTGCTCACATACCGCCCAGACAAATTTTTTTTTGTTTAAAAAAAAATATGAAAACAAGCAATTGCATCGTTAGTACAGAGTATGTATGCTTTGTACTAATACAAAAACCAGGAGAAAGACAAAGATCATGCAGTTTGAACGAGGAGAGAGGACGTGGTTGGCTAGGAAGGTGTCGCTAGACAGGGAGGACGACACAAAAGAGAAACACCACAAAGCAAGAAACTGGACTGGTGGATTATGAGAGAGAAGCACCTCACGCAGCCCGAGTACATTCTTGTGCGTAGTCCGTTCTGCGTGACACTCCGTATTCCGTATCTTGCAGACAAACATCCATCCACCCAATCGATTCATCAAGCTCCAGCTCCTTGGCTCCCCCGTTTCGTCTCTAATTCTCTTCATTTTCGTTTCGTTGCTTCTTCTGCTGGCCTTCCAGGGTCCACACCACCCCTTTTCCGCAGCAATACCACCTGGCTCCCGGTTACTCTGCCCCGGTTAAGGTGCTGCATCTTCACACACACACACACACTCTGCGTATCCTCCCCTCGAAGAACCCCCAGGTCTTCTCCCAAATTACATTACGAAGTACTCCGTACAGTCGCAATTTCATCAGTTTCTTGTTTCTCTTCCGCCATTTCTGCCGCCTCTGCCTTCTTTTCGTGCCCCTCCCTTCCTATCTGTCTGTCTGCCTGTCTCGGCCGCGTCGCTTCCGCCGCCAGTCTCTCGTTCTTCTGTCCCATCTCCGGCATTGCCAAACTGAGGTTGGCTCCAGCGCATATTGGCAGCACTGTCGGAGACTCTGCATGCAGTCAAATAATACCGTAAAAATGCAATAGTAATAAATAATAAAACAATAATATCCTGCCCGCGGCAACGCCCTTTCGGTGAGCGACTCCGACGTAGAAAACGATGATTTTTGCTTCCCCTTCCGTCATTCTTCTCTCCTAAACCTATGTCGTTCTCTCATCCTCACTGTCAGTCGCTCTCGCTCTCTTTTTGCTCCTCCTCCCACACACCAAAGAGCACTCGCTATTTTACAAGAGCCAAGCCCACCAAAGACTCGCGTCATTCAGAGCCAGCCAACAGGAGACCCATCCCAGAGGCCCCCAAACTAAACGGCGCTTGACCCTGCAGCTCTCCATCAGGCTAGAAAACATACTCGAGAGAACAGGCGAGGGCTATCCCGTTTCTTTTACACTCGCTTTCTGCACTATTGGATTGGTGTTAGGCTTGTTAGACTACTAGTTCGCTTTGGTCATTGACAGCTTGCATTGCTTGCCCTGACCGATCTACCGGTTTCTCTCTCCATCTCTCTCTACTCTCTCGCCTCGCTTATGTCTGTTCTTCTCTCTGCTTCTCCTCCTGTATCTCGCCTCTTCGCTTTGTTTTCGTCCACGATTTCCAATTTCACATCCTTGCCCTTCTTTTCCCTATTGTCGCTGCTTTCGTTTGCTTATGTTATTTTATCCTGTTTCTCACATTCTTCCTTAAAGACGAATCCTGTTTTCCAACACAGCACGCTTAATACGCCCTGCGCATAATTACAACCAATTCCCTTCTCTCTGCCCACCTTGCCTCGGCGGAGTCCCTCTCGGTGCCACTTCCGTGTTTTCTTTTCTCCTTCGTGGACAGTTGTGGCAAACTCAGCCTTTTCCGACGCCAGGTGACGACAGCGAGAGCAGCTGGAGGACCCTGTTTGGCTTTCCCGTTGCGAGGCAGCTCACAATCTAAGCAAGACTGCTTAGTTACACGGCACAGCAGGGCGATCTACAATCCTTCCCCTCCCTGTCTCTCCCCATCCTCTTTAATCTGCTCTTCCGCACACCTCCTTGATTTGATTTCCCCATATACGTATTTGTCTTTCTGTCTTATACTCCACACCTCCCTCCTCCCTAGCTCTCTCTACGCCTTTTTTTACGAGTCGTGCACGAAAACTCTACATAGCCCGTCACCCTTTATTCAATCTTCCGCCATTTTCTCCACCATTCTCGCACAACCTTGCAGACGACGAAAATGGACGAAGAACACGCGCAGACGCCGACCTTGGCAGAACACCAGTCCAATCTGACGGAGCAGGGAGGCGAGCTCCAGCCGCCGCAGAGCGCGCCGGCCTTTGTGCGCACCGACTCGTCCTCGACATCGTCCGACGACCGCCTCCCGAGCAACCCCAGCACGACCACGATCCACGCGCCGATACCAACGCGGCCTCACCTGCCCAATCGAAAGAGCAGCGGGACGATCATTGTGCCGCGGGACTCGGAGGAGGCGACGCGGCCGATAGAGACGCGGATAGATCCAGGCGACGTGCGAGCGATGAGCCCGCGGCGGACGAGCGAGGACCTGGAGCAGCTGGGCCGCCAGACGCGCGACGAAGTTCGGAAGTGAGTTTCGCGTCTCCCCCGGTCGCAGGCTGGATCGACATTGCCCTTTCTCTGAGAAGCTGGCGCTGGACGCACGCCCTCCATGTCCAGGAGCAGACTGCTGACATTTCTATCAAAACGAAAACAGGCACGCCAAGATGCTGCAAGATTCGCTGCTGCTGATCTTCCACCGCATCCAGGCCGTCAAGGAAGAGCACGACAAGCTCGACAGCAACAACAAGTTCCTCCAAAAGTACATCGGTGACCTCATGACTACGAGCAAGATCACGGCGTCCGGGAGCGGGCGCACGAAGAAATGACAGGTGCGGCTCTGTAGTCTTCCACGGGAAGGGACAATGAATGGACAGAAACCGAGGCAGCAGAAGACGTTACGGCAGAGGCGACGACAGCGGTCGTGGCGACGAAAGCGATGCGTGTGACGAGACGACCGTGCGATAGCGAGGCTGCGGATGTTCTTGGGAAGCTTAGCGATCAAAGTGATATTTGGACAGAGAGCACAACAGGGGGCTAGCTTTACCACTGGTAGTAGCAGAAACGAATGGATGACGATGAGCGACCATGACGTCACGCCCGCATCGCCCTCCTTTGCATTATGGCAACGGTATCTTCCGGTCTTTCCAAGGCTTCTCGAGGCTGCCAGCATCTACACCGTCAGCCGTTTCACACGGTCGCATCGTCGCCACAGCAGCTCTCCCGCGTCTTCCGAGCGTGGATGCCTCGGTCGGCTCTCGTTACCCGCACTCTTCGGTATTCTCCTTTTTCCTTTTTGATAGTGAGCTACCTCTGCATTACTTTTTTGGGCCATCAACTTTCCTCAATTTTTTCCCATGGGGTTTTCTCTGCATTTATTTGGATTTGGCCTTCCTCTTTCTGCTCTTTGCTCATTTGGCGTGGTGTTCGAGGAAAGGTGCGGTTCGGTATTCTTTTTTTATTGGGGGATTCTCGACTTGACATCAAAATCATACATTTGACATTACCACCAACACGAAAATTTTACGATTTTACTGTTTATTTTTACAGTACGTTTTTCAACTGCTTATTATTAGACATTGGGCTGCTCAAAACTCATATCCATACCCCGTTTTGTTTTTGGTTTTCTGGCAACACTGGTACATGAAGATCGGGGATGATTTTTATATGTTTGGGGACTGGAAGAGGAAAGGAAGAGAGGGGAAAAACAGAACTGCTATCCGCCATCCCATATTAGTCGTGGATCGGTCTGAATGTACCTTACAAAGGGGTGTTGTTGACCATCGTCTCTTGTTTGTTTCTTGCTGACAGGAGACGGATCACAAGCTGACAGCAAACACCTGCAACTACGCCTACCTCACCTCACAAAACCAGTGGTCCTTTGCATTTTATTTTGCCTAGTGCACGGCGCTGTACAAAGCTTTTCCTGCAGTGCTCCATATACTCTTTTTGTGTCTGGTATTTTTTTTTTTTTTGGATATATTACAGTACAGACATATTTTGGAATCAAAAAGCGTAATGACTACTCTTTCGCCTTTCGTCATCGTACATACGGAGGTTGTAGTGCGCAGTCAGTTGCACAATGCATCGCAGGTGAGGCGACCACGTGGTACACACCAGGAGCCAAGCTGTGCATCGTAATCAAATTGCGAGTACAACAGCTCCTGCGCTGTCTTGTATTCGTTTCCGTATGTATCCACGCATGTGCCAGCCCCGATCGTCTGAAGACGGCAAAAAGTCGCAAAAAAGGAGGATTTGGGGGGGAAAGACCCCTGCGGATCCTGCGACGTAGAATGCGCAAAAGTATTCGCAGAAGAGACGGCAAGACGACAAGAAAATTACGACACCCAATTCATTTGCTGCTTGTGGGTGAGTGAACGTTCTGTTTCGCTGCATCATGCACAAAGGCCCCCTTTTTCCCGAGTGTTGGGGGAGGGGGTTGTGTGGCATTTACTCGCCCTGCCTGCATGGCGCCGTGGGATTTCCTGCAGTCTGCAGAAAAAAGGCGACAGCTGTTTAGGGGTCCAGTGACGTCATAATCACACTGAGGTCCTGTTTTAGCCCCTGCAGCGCCCTGCAACGGCCGCCAGCAGAAAAAGAAAAGAAAAAAAACAGAGAATCTCACCGAAGCACATAGATCTCGACCTCTTTTTGAGAGGTTTTCTTTGTAAAAAATAAAAATAAAAATAAAAATAAAAATAAAAAAAGATTGTAAGCCTAGCGTAGGAATTGCGGAGGTTGCATTTATATGAGCACCATTTTCCAAGAAATTTTGCTGCTTTGTTGCCCAGTGACTACCGTTCAAACGCTTTACTGTGCAAATTGACGTAGCAATGACGCATGTCTTTCTTAAATGGCCAATGCTTCTCCACTGTACATCGTATTGTGCGCCTTTTATTTTGGGCCGAGACAGAGCGAGGCGGGTAGGAATGCAAAAGAACAGACTCGCTTAAATCACTTGACAGTGATGCTAGACATGTTTTTCTAGAAGCAGGCAGCGTAATTCCGAGCCTACAACGTTTGCGGTAGACTTTGCAAATGTCTGCCATGGGCATTTGGCGTTTCCTTATAGCACTTGAATGGTATCGTTTTGACCAGAACTTTCCTTTCCGCAGCATCAGCTGGTACAAATTTGCCCACATCCAGGCGAATTGTCTGTTGTACCTGTGATATTCTATGTATGTCTGCGTTGACAACATAAAAAAGAACTGGAATAATACCAGTGGAAGTGGCTTCATATGTCACCACCGTGTGAGCAACAGAGCAAAACGAGCAGGTCCCACGAAAGGAAAAATAGAGAGAGAGAGAGCCACAAGGAATTCACACGTATGGCCCTCGTGATTCCTGTATTTTCATGGAGACACGGTGAGCTTTCGTAGTAGAATTTGTTAACGCTGCAGAAAAAAGACTATGAATAGACATCAGAGTAGATATCCACTCTTGACCGTATTGTATGCACAGTTATGGCAGTGCGCTATAACTAAGCCGCTCGCTTTATCTCGTGCTGAAGCTGTAGAAATATTTACGGAATTGATGCTCGGCGAAGAAAAAAATCACCAAAGGCATATACCACCCCTTTCGCCAGGCTCTAGAGCGAGCAAATTTCGAAGATCTTGAAAGCAGGGCTACGCCCGAAGCAGCGTGCATACAGTTGCAGGCAGCCATGCTATTGTCGTAATAAAACAGGTCAATCTATGGACTTTAACTGCGTTGGTGGCATTAGTTCGTGGGTTTTTGGGTGGCTCATGTTGCTGCGAACGAGAGTTTTGCTTCTGAGCGTGTGGGATTAAACCCGCATGATTTTAGACGGCGAAGAGCTGTCGGTCCTGCATTCTGTGATGAGGATGAGGTCTGTCCGCCGCTATCGAAATGCCGTATAGTATGATGTTTCATCTCACCCCGACGGCTGCTGCACACCACGTCCTGGACAATCAGAAAAGCGGCCACGGTCATTCCGTCGCACAAAGAGCACTGCACTCGCAATATTCAGCTAGCACACGTTCTAGGGTAGCCTCTCCAGGTTCGCATGGTTATGGTAAGTTTTGAGAGCTCAGTATGAAGCAGTTGGACCAAGCTGTAACGTTCTCGATGTCGAATAAGTTATTTTATGGGCGCTGAACAAGCAATACGCTGATCCTAGAGCACTTCCCCCCCTGGCCACCAGTCTCCAGAAGCTGCAGTATGTTTCGTTATCCCTGGTGTTGAAATTTCACCGCTGCTGTTAGTAGCAGGGCATAACAAGAACTTGGGGGCTCGATTCAAAGATAGTGCTCTTCAGCGTGGCCAAAGGCATCGACATGGTAGATGTCCAGACGTTCGCCGCATGTTAAGAGGTCATATCAGCGAATTGGGATGACCCTTTTGTGTGTAGAATAATCGTAGATGGCTAAAGAAGATGGGTTGAGTTATTTGAATCACATCTTCCGCCCTAGTGGGCAATTTGCGAGAGGACAGTGGTCACTCCGCTAGCAGCTAAGCTGCTTGAGGGCACAAAGTTGGCCTAGGCTTGTATCATTTTGAGATTCTACTTCGAAAATATTTCATTTATGAGATACCGTATGTGATCGCTTTTGTGATGAGATGATGAAATAATCCTTCGAGTCGGAATAGATGGCCTCTTGGCCTTCCATTAGGTTGCGACGTAGCAGCCAAGTCTGTAGACAGTCGTCGGGAGACGCGCCATTTAATTCATTCAACTTTTGTTATTTTTTATTGTCCGATTTTACTTCCCGACTATCCGGCAAGTATTTCATAAACTACGTAAAACTATAAATCACCATAGGAGATGCAGTCTGAAACGGTGACGACAAGAAAGATGTGTGCCATGTATGTTGTCTCACTCTGCACGTATGCTTCATTCTAATGTTTCTATACATTGCAATATGCCTTAGACTGTAGATGCGGATAACGCGGACTTGACTGAAGCTAGTTTGGCGTATTTTGTTACTTACTGTGGCTGTTGTCTTGCGACTGGTTGTTCCAAGCGGAAACATATTCCGCAGAGCCGGGATTTGCAGCTGAGGATTCAATTCTCCATGAAGGAAAAAAAATTTAAAAAATTTAAGGTTATATCACAGGGTCACACCGAAATTTGATAGCCAGGGGAATCATGCTATATTAGATAAGATTTGTTTTTGATGGTAAGGTACTTCCTTTTATTTGTCCCAACGACATGGGCCAACGTTCTGAGCGTCCCTTGTTCTAGACTTCACCCCCTTGGGCTGTGCGTTCTCTAAATATCGATATTTGCCAGAACTATATTCAGTTTCGTACATAAAAAGTAACAAAGGAGAGAGGGCAGTCTAGATGCCTTTGATTGTATCTATATAATGTTAGCATGGAAGTCTTTCATAAAGCAGTTCACAAGAGCTCGTGAAACAAATAGTTTGGCAAACCTGGAAGAGCGGAGCGTAGCTCACGACATGCATTAGCTACCACGGCGGACAGAAAACTTGGACTGTAATAATCTTAAACTTTTCTTGTACGGAGTAGAGACCGTTGCATTTCTTCCCCATGGGCCACCATCGTCGTCGTCTCCCCCACATCTCCGACCCTGTTTTCCGTAGGAACACCTGGCCGCCTTGCCGGCGCTATCGCCCAAAGAAGTCAAAATACGACCTGCAGCAAACCAACAAAGCTCGTCTGCCATTCTCAAAAATTCGCATACATGGAGTTATTTTGCATTGAAAATTACCTGTAATGTGCGTGAAGTAGCATCTCCTTCCGCGTAGAAAAGGGGGAAGCCAGGCTCACAAGGCGGGTTGTACGGGAGTCTTTCCGTCTCGTACAGCCATAACTGACACCATTCCGACTTTTCCGGGGTAGCGCACGCCACCAAACCTACCTTGCGGGCTCAGCCGCATATGCAGACAAAGCTGGTGTGCTGGGGTTCTGACCGTTATTTGACAGTGTGGCGTGCATGTTAGTTTATGCTCGCCCTCTCCACGATCAAAACACGAATGATCTGGCTCGGGGAATGAGACTTTCTTTAGCTTAGCCCGTCACCCCAGACAGCACTGCATAAGCGAGTGACTCTCGCCCCAAAGACAAGGCAGAGAATCGCGCTAATACCTGGCAAGAAAAGTTTATTTTTCTTTCAAAACAACCTACCAAGCTTCTGTACTTGTCCTGTTAAGGTTGCTCGTGCGTCGAGCACTATAGTAGTCTGTATGTACGATAAAGCTCTCGGTCTGCTCAAACCATCTTCTCCTGGTAAAAGACAATGATTTTTGCGTGGAAATAGCGCTAGAAAGAAGTTCAAAGCTGCTTGTTTGCTTCTCATGGTCACTGTATTCAAAATTGTCTACTCTGGAAGTTTTTATTAATGGGTTGCCAAATTGATTCGCATTGGTCTACTATTGCTCTTATCAGACTTGAAGATGAAGTTGAAGATGAAGATGCATGCACTGCATCTATGGTTCTTGCTAACAAGACAACCCCGTGTTGTCAGTTCTTTTGGAGCCTTAGCATTATTTAAAAAAAAAATAAAAGAAAAAATAAAAGAAAAAACTCCCTCTAGAGGTTCTCCAAGTTGGTAGACATCTAAAACGGCGTCTGTGCTTAGCACTAGTCCACGTAGGAGGAGAAGAGGACCAATGTGGCGCGTAGGACGCGAATACACAAATCTGAATGCAGTGCGTATGAAGCCGGCATAACGTCCCGGCTGTCGTACGCAGTTTTTGTTTTTTTCTCGATTCCAAATCTTTCGCGGTGACTGGAACATAGGACGACTTGAGCTCTGCTATATTCTCTTTTTTCAGCAAAGTCCTTTCCCATTATCGGCATTCCGAATATAGCGGCGCCATCACCATCGATAGAAAGATGACGTGTTGGTGCGACCTTCAAAATAGTCTGAATATCTGGTTGGATGGCTCTAGTATGACCAACACAGCTGAGAGACTGGAACATCGTTCCGCCTTGCCTCCTTGTCCTGCCCTCTCTCGTCCTTCGTATCCCTGAACACCTGCAACAACCATGTCCCTCTTGCAAAAAACCATTTCTAGACCCTCTCTTATTTGGTGTCCTTGGCCAAGCCTTTGCTGAGAGGCACACGTGCCTTTTTCCCGCTAGGGCTAGGCCCGGAGAACCAGGAAACGGGTGGGAAATGATTTGATGCTGCAGCTAAACTCTTTAGGATACGTCTGCCATTCCTACGTATTTCCCTTTTTGTTCCTATTTTCCTTTCTCGCACCACGCGACCGTCCCGCCGGCCCTTTTTTATGTCTTTACCTTTGCGTTCCTTGCTGTCATTCGTCTGCCTGATTATACTACATGCCCTCAGATTCTACCAACCAAGGTTCATGAATGAGAATCGCGTGCGCTTGTGAGATTTGAGCCAGATAGGCTGTCCTCTCTACCCACATTATCGCGTCCGGTCCGCCGCAACGGACTCAACTGGTCGAATTATATCGTCTCATTCCCAATTTTCTGTTTTTATGGTCTAAGAAGGCTTTTTCGGCTCGTTGTAACTCTCTCCTTAACGAAATATCACAGAATACTACCTCAGAGAAGTCGGCGTCTATGTGTAATCGCTGCATCTTACACTTGTACTAGTACATCTGACGGTCTTCAACCTCCGTATCTGACCCTGTCAAGACTATTGCCCTTGCAGTTTGGTGCGCCCATTTTCACATATTCACTCATTTTAGATTTAGCGTGCAGGCATATACTCGTGCGCGCGGCTGTAGGAGTGCCCAAGCTTTGGTTTTCATTGTATCTAAACAAGACAAGGATAGGATGAAGAAAGCGGCAGCCACAGCCGCAGTACCTACTTTTTCTACATAGTATGCAGGAAAATAATCACTTATGAAATGAGAGCTTCGCGTGTATCATCATTTCTCAAGCTTGATAAAGGAGGTTCTGTTGAAGGTCGACTATATGTATCCCAGGATGCCCTCTCCTCCTCCTGGCTTGTGTCTTTAACTTTTGACGTTAGGGGCATTCATATTCTTTCTTCTTTATTATTTTTATTTATTATCCAATACTTACTTTTATTTATCCTCTGTTTTTCTATATTTCGCGCTTTCTTTATTGTAAACGTCACATCACAGCTCTTACCACCATGGTTGGCTTCAATTTCAACCGCGGCGCCAAGAGGGCTGAGGCTGAGGTCGAAGTAGCTCAGCGCGAAGCACCACGCTTCGATCATGTTGAGTGGAAAAAGGAACCCCATCTGCGAAAGCTTTATGCGATGGCTGTTGTGTTGATGGTGGCATCTGCTACAACCGGCTATGATGGGTGAGTGTCTTAGAGCTTGAACAAGCGTGCAAAAAGGAAAGAAAAATAAACATGAGACCATCCGCTGATGAGCCTGGCTTGCAGATCTCTTATCAATACGTCCCAGCAGATCGATGCTTGGACGAGCTACTTCAAAGATCATGTCACTGATGATAACTGGCTGGGTCTCTTGACGAACATGTTTAGCATTGGCAGTATCATCAGCTACTTGATCACGTATGTGCCAATGGATTAGACTCCCCAATGCCTCCTGCTACATAGCTAATAACTGCGTTCACCAGTCCCTATGTTGCTGACTGGTGGGGTCGTAAGATTGCCATTGCCTCCGGCTGTCTTTTCATGATCCTCGGCGGTTTCGTTTGTGCCTTCAGCAATAGTTTCAATAGTAAGCTCCAGAGTCCGGTGGCTGAGCTGCAAGACAAAGAAGGCGATCTAATCTTCTCACCTCACAGTGCTCCTTGCTGGTCGTTTCTTCCTTGGTTTCGGCAACAGTCTCGCCCAGATGTGCTCTCCGATGCTGCTGACCGAGCTGTGCCACCCACAGCACCGTGGCCCCGTCACGACTATCTACAACACGCTCTGGAACGCCGGTGCTCTGCTTGAGAATGCCATTGGCTGGGGCACCGCGCAGATCGTGGGCAACTGGTCGTGGCGGTCGATTGCTCTGATCCAGATTGTGCCGTCGGTCATCCAGATCTCCTTCATCTACTGGATTCCCGAGTCCCCCCGCTGGCTGGTCTCGAAAGACCGCGCCGACGAGGCGCTTGCGATCCTCGCCAAGCACCACGCTGGTGGCGACATCAACAACGCCACGGTGCAATTCGAATACCGCGAGATTCGCGACACCATCGGCCTGGAGAAGGTCATCGGCAAGTCGACGAGCTACATGGACTTCTTCCGCACCAAGGGTAACCGGTGGCGGTTGGCTATCCTGATCTCCCTGGGCGTCATCTCCCAGTACTCGGGCAACGCTCTCTTCTCCAACTACATCAACGCTGTCTACGCCGGCGCTGGCATCACTGTGCAGAACCAGAAGCTGGCCCTGTCCGTGGGCCAGACGGCGCTCAACTTGATCGTCACCATCTGGGTGGCCACCACGGTTGACAAGTTCGGTCGGCGCCCGCTGTTCCTTACGGGTACGGGCGGCATGGTCATCTGCTTCGTGTTCTGGACCATCTGCGGCGCCGTCTACGACAATTCGGGCAGCACGAACGCGGGCGCCGGCTACGCGCAGCTGGTGTTCATCTGGCTCTTCGGCATCTTCTACGACATTGGTTTCTCGGGCCTGCTGGTGGCCTACGCCCTCGAGGTCCTGCCTTTCCACCTGCGCGCCAAGGGCATGATGATCATGAACATGACCGTGCAGGCCATCCTGGCGCTGAGCGCCCAGACCAACCTGCTGGCCTGGAGCAACCTGCCGCACCACTGGAACTTCATGCTCTTCTACACGCTCTGGGACCTGGTCGAGTTCACCTTTGTGTACTTTGTGTACGTCGAGACCAAGGGCCCCACGCTGGAGGAGATCGCCCGCATCTTCGACGGCGAGGACGCCGTAGCCCACATCGACCTGACGCAGGTGCGCAAGGAGATCGACGGCGCCGAGCACGAGGAGGACGTGGTGGAGCGCGACAGCAACGGCGAGAAGACCGCCGCGTAAAGACACTGCCAATTATCGCCACAACGCTCCCTACAGCCGCACCAATTATCAGAAGCTACATCTGGCCATCGGAAACCTCCACACTCTTGTTACTCTTTAGCTACCAACCTTATTAGGCCATCCCTCCCCTCCGCAGACAACGGGTCTTTCGAAGTTGACTTTCCTTCTTCAGTTTTAATATATCATCGTTGATAACTCTAAATAAAACCAAATATATCCCCTTGCCAAATAGACAGAATTTTTAACTGAGAAAGAATCGTAGCCAGAATAAATTACCAGAATAAGTAGAGTATTACGTACGGCTTTGCAGTAGACTGGAGAATATCTCTAAGAATATTACGCTAGGAGGATTACGTAACCTAACATCAGTCGAGAACTGATGTTGAGGACTGATGTTGGAATGAGGTTGCGGAACATCAGTCGAGAACTGATGTTCAGGACTGATGCACAACTGATGTTGAGCAACTATATAATAACACGCTCCTACCTAGATAGCTTAGATAGTTTACGGTAACGATCCAGTCGTTACCGCTTGTCTGAATTCAATCAGTACCAGAGACCTACTATTCATTCAGTGCCTTCATTTGCATACAGTGATACACACGCTCAGTTCTTACACGAACATAAACCCTATAAGCCTGATCAACTTATACACAGCTTATTGTAGCAGTGTAACATATGAGGCCCTGCAGTATAGGTTTTAGATAAACTTGAAGTCCATCCTTATTTTTTTTTTTTCTCCATTACATAGCAATATTATATTTTTATGCTTTTTAATCGGGGTTTATCATCTTATTTTAACTGCTCGTCTACTTTTCTATTAAAATAAAATACAATATTGAGTTGTGGCAGAAGGGGAGGCCACAGTGACAACAGGGGAGGAGTTCCTGTGTTTATTTTGCCTATGGTTACCGCCTATAGAATAGTCTGATAAAAGGGGGCAAGGAAAGGAGAAAAGCAGACTTAGACAAGCACCTAGGGAGGAGACGGGCCCTGATCAGGAGAAAACAGACTTTAGAAGATTATCCTCAATTGAATTGGTTACAAAGTCTCCGAGATCCGAATAGGCGCGCGCCGACCCAGCCCACGAAGCTGCTGCATCCCACGGCTTTGGGAGGCTCCCTTGACGGGCCAAGGGCCTAGGAGTGGCTTGGGACGAGCCACAAGCCAGACTGATGGAGACTAAGCGGCGGGAAGGCCAACGGTTGATTCCTGCGTCAGGGGGGAACAGTAGTCACCCCTTCGCATGATATCACAGCAGTTCTGGGGACTTCTTTCTATTCTCTCTCTTCTTCTCTATCTGTATTCTACTGTGCTATAGGATCTATCAACTCCTTAGTGATCTCGTGCGACTTCTCTACGAAGCCCTTCACATACAGAAAGTAAACAAATCAGCAATCAACGAAACGCCACGAAAATGGCCTCCCTGTCGCCGGAGGACCCTCCTCTACCCCTCGAAGAATCTCCTCAAGCCGAATACTACACACGCAATAGTCTATTTGAAACAGTTCAAGACTGGGCAAAAGAGAGAGGTCACGCTTGCGCAACTGGTAGGCCTACAACCCACAACGGTCTTCAGATTGTTACGTATGTCTGCGACCGGTACGGCAAACCTCGGTCTCGAACGAATCATCGGCGCCGTATTACTAGATCCTGCAAGTGTGACTGCCGCTTTTCATTTCTAGCAAAGAAACAAGCGAGGGGACGTGGATACTACGTTATCGAGAGGATCCCGCTTTTCTTATGCATAATCACCCACCCAGCGAGCACTACTCTATCCACCATGCTCACCGAAGACTTACAGAGAATCAATGAAACGATATCTCCCAGTGCCAACGTGCTGCTATCCCGCCGCCTAATATGCAGCTTCTCTTATGGCAGAGGTATGACTTACAGCTGCCAATGCGAGATATCTATAACGCAGGTGCGGAGGCAAGGGTCTTACAGTACCGTGGCTTTACTGCGACAGAGGCTTTTATAAACGACCTTAAAGAAAGTGGCTTCAACTGTAATATTACCCGTAATTGTTAAGTTCCTGCTGGCCAGGAGCACAGAGGAGCCTCGAGGCAATAATAAGCTTGCTACAACTGGCGACAAAAGAAGGTCGTCGGGTATCACTAACCTGTCTGCAGACTTGGTGATGCTTAAAGAAGGCTTTGGCGTTATTGCCCCTGTGGTTGCAAAGCGTGGTGATTTTGTTGGTTAGGCGAAGTCGAGGAGCCAGCTCGCTTCCTCTCGCAGTGAAAATAATAGAAAGAAATATATTATTAGCAATATACAAAAGTTGTAGATTACAAAGCTGAATCTTAGCCGTCTCTCCCGAGGAGATTTCCGACCAAGGGTTTTAAGGGCTAATACAGTGTCGACACCACATGAGCACCGTAGCCACACTCAATGTCACTGAGCAAGTCACGGGGTGCGAGGTCTTGACAATGTGGAACGAAGCTTTTTTGATCGACCTCCGAGTCTGTTTTAAAAGGAGCAGGGAAAAAGGAAATAACAAAAAAAATTAAGTATCTCGGCACGAGAGCATGAGGGTAGTACCTCTGCTCAATCTCACTAACCAGAGACGCAAAGCATTCCCATACTAATATCATCCATTACTACAGACGCACCATAGTAGTAGTCTCCGCTACCGCCACAGCTAATTCGTAAGACTGGATCTGACGAAGTGGGCGTAATAGTCACGGTGTGTACCGTGGGCTGATCGACGGGCAGTCGACCAAAGGACAGAGAATCAACTTCGACGCCGTCAAGGCTAGTTTGAATATCAATGCCACCGTCGTAAATGCCACTGTTATCGGTAAGTTCCCAGGTAAACTGCAGCGTATATTGCTGGTTGGGCCTGAGTCCCGTCAGCTGCTGAGAGATGCCATATCTCTGGAAGTCTTCTCTATTGGCGATGTCGAAATTCCTTTGTAAGAATAATGTTAGAGCAGATGCGGTTAAGGATCGAATTCCGGGGATGTTTGCTTACACGTAGTTTGTGCCGCTTACGGCATAATCGGAACCAGGAGCGTCGGTCTCGACCGAGACACCGCTGTCGAATGTCCACGGAGCAGAAGAGCCTTCGAAACCGCCGTCTTGAATAATGTTTGCCGGGCTACAAACGTTACAAGGGCCGGCTTGGGCACCGAGGAAGAAGGCCGCAAAGGCGAGAGCAAAAGACTTGAGTTGGACCATGGTCAAATAATTAACGAAGTTAAGAATCTAACGAAGGACACATAAAGCGGAAGAAGAAACAGAAAACACGCAGTAGTCATTAAGCAGGCGGGTTGGTATTAAACAAAAAAATGCTATCAAACCCTGTCGCTTCTACCGCCATATTGACGGTATTAAATACCAAATCTAGTTTAAAAGTCAGTCTGTTTTCTAACCCAAATCAGTAGCTGACGCCACTTAATTAAATTTCAATAGTCTCGTTGCGAGAACAGCTATCAACCAATCCGAGCTAGCGCTAGAGCAGGGGCACCACAGCGTGTTATGCCCGAATAGAGCAGGCGTCGCGCACTCTGAAAGAAGCCTGCCTCCCTACAAAGCCCCCCCCCCCCCCCCCCCAACACACAGACAACACACAACACCCAACGCACCAGACAAGAACCAAAGAATTCTGTCGTCCGATCACGTGACACGCCCCTGGTGTATAGACTCGGCTCTCTTCTTTGAATATCATGTCGCGCGAGAGGTGAGGAAAGGTTTGTCGATGTGGTATTCGCTCTTATCGGACTCGTACGAATCGGAGGGTACGTTTATTGTCGGGAAAGGTCGTTATGGGAGTCGTGTACGGATGTGCCCCCCTTAGCCCAGGTTGCGATATCTGTGTTGTAGTTAGTCGTTCTCTCTTATTTCTTTCACTTACTCACATTTCTTGTGTTTCTCATAGATCTGGCACTCCTTGTCGGAAGAGAACTTCCTCTTAGAAGGTAAAACGAAAAGCAAAAAAAAAAAAAAAGGACACGGTCCGCTTTAGTAAATTGCAGTGGGTCCAGCCCACTAGAGAAGATGGTCACTTTATACGGAGTATCGTAAGGTCGCTTTCGCTGCAAACCTTGGTACAGCGAAAGTGAAATCCAAAATACGTGGAGCGTGGCACGAGTTTGGTTTTTTATAAACCAATCTGCGCTGTTCTCCCAACGCCACACTCCTTAGCCACACCTCCTAGGATTACTCTTAGTATTTGTGTCCATATATAAAGCCCGCTGCTTTTGTCTCCTGCTTATAACTTATTAGACCTACTCTCCTAGCTTGACTATTACAATCTAAGGCCTAGAGGGCCGCATTAATAGGTCAGACTATAAGGCAGTGAGTTGTGGCTAGGCTAGACCCCACAGTGGCTCAGGAGTTGCTGACAACCCCTAGATTAGGGAGGAGTTTCTTCGTTTGCTAGATTTTTGCCAGTCGTAACCGCCCATCAGATTGGTAAATGCCGGTGACAAGACTTTTGCGCTTTTCTTATAGATAGAGGAAAACAGGCACACTTTGACAAGAAGGACTCAGGATGTGTGCCTGACCAGACGCGAAGCAATCGAACAAGCCTACTTTCATTCAATTTGGTTAAGAATTTGTCGAGATCTTACTTAGGCGCAAGGCGTAAGCCTTGCGCCGACCCGGCCACAAGGCCACCGCACTTGACAACAAGAAGGAGGTCAACGCAACTGTTGACAACGCCCTGGTGGGAGCGCTGTAGGCCACTGCGTTGACTACAGCCATGTGCCCCTTTAGTTGTGTTGTTGTGGTGGTTTTGTTGGTTAGGTTGAGTCGAGGAGTCTGCCCGCCTCGCTCTCGCTATAAAAAAAACGGAGGAGGGGGAAATAGGGGTAATAGAGAGAGGGGTCTAGGAAAGAATCTAAGCACTACTATAAAAAGGCGATAAGAAGAAGAAATTAAAAGGAAGGGAAAGAAGTCAAGAGTATAAGAGAGAGACGTTGAGAAAGAAAAACTGTATTGATATGCGGTCGTTAAAGAGGTTACATGGGTAGGTTTTTACCTGCGCAGTACAAGTCTGCCTCGCAGCTTTTGAGGCTTAACATCTGACCAATCATTCGATGGATTTACAGTCACTTCATAGGCTTCTGCTGTGCTATCGACGCCTCCCGATCTTACTGTCAAGTCTTTCTATGGCGATTCATATTCCTTCGACCGTTTCTTTCGATGCTTCTTGCACGATAAAGTATTTCGCTGGTTTCAACTCATAAATAACTTAAATAAAAAAAAAGAGAAAGAGAGAAAGAGAGAGTCACAACCTTTTCTTGACTTGATTCGATGAGGTCCTTCATGATCCCTGGATGGGTGCGTGCGCGTTCGCTGCCATATTGGCAGACAAGATTCAAAATACCGCCGCCCCGCTTTAACCTTCACCCTACACTTGGTATGTTTGATACCCAAGTCCCCACAAAAGCATCCGGGGGCGGAAACCCTAATGTCCGAAAGGTCTCGACCAAGAGATACAAGCGAGCGGCGGTGTAGACGACGCCAAACAGCAGCCCCCATACCTGAATACTCTGAAGCCTCCCATAAATGCGAAAAAACCATGACTTAGTCCCCATTCTTCGTCGGAGCCGATCATCTAGTTCTTTTTCATCTCGTCGACCTTTTTTTTCAGAGCCCGTGCCGCGATGAAATCACCCATGGCCTTCCCTCTGAATCCACGCCCGGTAGACCCGAGGCATTGACTCAATTCCTTAAAGTACTGCCTCAGTCATTGATGAAGGAACACAGGTGGTCAATCTTGCTGAAGATACCTTTGGCATAGCTTCGCGTGCGACTGCGTAATGTATTGCCCAGGAGTATGGCGACGTGGTTCCCTGGTTCATGGTGTTTTGAGATCGGATTCGAGAAAAGCAGACAACAATGGGGCCTGTATTCAGGCGCACTGGGACACTACAAATTCGGTTGTTACGCCAATCACGCTTGACGTGGCGATCTCTCTACAACTTGGCGAACGTGCGCAGCATTGGATGGCTAGATCGGTTGATCCTTTCTCTGGCCGTTTTACGACTCGGGTCACCCCGATGCTCCTCCTCTGGGTTAAAGTGCGTCTTCTTCAGTGCCATTGATTGTATCTGGAATGTTTCACAGTTCACAGGAATGCACCTGGTAGCAACTGTTCTAGTGCGGGGTGGGTTGCATGTCTTCAGCGCACGCATGAGGCTGATCGACAGGTACCGACACCCCTTGATGCTTGTCTGACTTCAGATTCTGCACCCCTGCCACCCACCGAAAAAAGCCGTACTGTTGAGTTCAGAATATACTTGGTGGTCCACGCAGCCTATGCCGCTGTTTCCTCTTGGCAATGTTATCTGGACTTATTAAAAGGCGAGCCCCCGGTAGCCTGGTCAGAAACTCTCTCGATTGATTGTCTTCCGCCGCCTGCATTCAGCAAGTTTGACCGAGCAGACCCTTGATATCCAGACGACCTCGCCCACCCGAGCAACGTTTGCTCCGACTTGTTCTTTCTCTCTTCTTTTTCTCTCACGGCATAGGGAACTACAAGGAAATGTGCCTGTCGTCTCTTCCGAAGTCAAAATCTAAGTCGAAGCTCGAGTTAAGGGTTGCCTTTACTGGCGGAACATTTTCATGAATTCCTCTACTTCCAAGACCGGACCAGATCCTCTGGCGCAAGTGGACGAAGGTCCCCGACTCAATGTTACGATCTGGATGTTGACGGGCTTTGCAACTGTATTCCTCGGACTGCGTGTGTATGCCAAGCTGTGGAGGCAGCGCCGGCTGCGATGGGACGACTACATTCTGATCACAGGCTGGGTGAGTTTTGTGATCACCTCCAGACGTAACAAAGTGGCTGCAGATTCGGCCTGTTCTGACCGTGTTGCCGCTCGCTAGGTGGCCCTTGTGGTGTCGTGCTCGCTCATGTCGGTGTGTGTCCACTACGGGCTCGGCCACCATGGCAAGTTCATCAAGCCCGAGAACCTCGACGATCTGCTCTTCTACTCGTACGCCGCGGGCTTCGCCTCCATCCTGGCTGCAGCATGGACGAAGTCGTCGTTCGCCATCACTCTTCTGAGCATCTCTGACGGCCGGATGCGACAAATTGTCTGGTTTATTCTCGTCTCAGTCAACGCCGTCTTCGCCGTCAACGGGACCCTTCAGTGGGTCCAGTGCTGGCCGCCGGGGCGCGCGTGGCACCTGGGGGGCAAGGGAACCTGCTGGCTCAGAAGCGGACAGAGCCAGGCGTACAACACATTCACGACCAGTAAGTGGGCCAAAAGCATTGCCCGACGTTTGCAAAGAGGTGTGCTGACTGTCCCCGGCGTAGTTTATTCTGGCTGTGCCGACATCATCTTGGCGCTGCTCCCGTGGAAGATTATCTGGCACGCGAAGATCGCCCAGACAGAGAAAATGGGCGCACTGTTTGTGATGAGCATGGGCGTCTTGTAAGTTCCGTTCTGTAGCCAGTCAGTCTTCTATTTTTCCATGGTTCCTAACCGCCGTGGCGATTACAGTGCTGGTATCACCTCCTTCTTAAAGCTCACGACAATCGACGCTATTGGCAATTCTGATCTAAGTGAGTTCTACTGTCCGGTGTACTCAAAGCGGTGTCCTCACATCCACTGACGGCTTTCCCAGTCACCACTGTGAACTTGTTCATCTTCGCCACGGCAGAGGCCGCGATCACAATTGTGGCTGCGTCGATGCCAATACTGCGCGCTCTCTTAACTTCGAAGGTATAACAATGAATTTGTACCCATTCTGGGGGAACTTCGGGATACTTAACCTACGCTGTGGCAGATATAAAGAAGCTTCAACATGAGGAGCAAGGATTGGCGTCAAGGATTGCATTTTGGTTTAGCACGGCACAATGTAAATGTAAAACTAGTCTTTCTTTTTTTCTTTTCTCATTTTTTTTTCCCTTACAATGAGCGCTTATGATTTATACGGGAATGTCTATAGTGCATAATCGAGCTTATTATCGACGTCCTTCTTACGCCTCATTCACAAAAAGACCTGCCATGCCTTGTCCAGTCCCGATGCACATGCTGGTAAGGAGTATGCGAGCGTGCCTTCTTCGGCATTCACTCAGGCCAGTAACGATCTGCCGTATGCCCGTGCAGCCGAGTGGGTGGCCTAGAGAGATGGCTCCGCCGCGGACGTTTAACTTAGTGTGGTCGATTGCTAGCTTGTTTTTGCAATAGACGGCCATTGACGCGAATGCCTCGTTGATCTCAATCAGATCAATGTCGCCGAGCTCGAGATCCACTTTCTGTAAGAGCTTCGGGATGGCGATAGATGGGCCAACGCCCATGATGCGAGGGGGCCTGATGGGGAACATGAAGGTGTCAGTTGCGTTCTGTACCAAGGGAAGAGGGAAGGAAATGTCACACGCACAAGCCAACCACGGTCGCTGCGACGAACTTGGCCAGGATTGGCTGGCCGAGTTCTTGTGCCTTGGACCGCTTCATCAGCAGCACGACGGCCGCGCCGTCGGTCAGCTGGCTGCTATTGCCACCCGTGGACCGGCTGCCGAACTCGGGAAAGGCCGGCCGGATCTTGCCCAGCGATGCTAGCGTCGTGCCCCACCGCGGGCCCTCATCCTTGGTCAGGGTGACCTCCTTGCCGTCCTTGGTCACCGTGAGTGGCACGATCTCGTCATCGAACCAGCCGGCCTTTTGTGCCTGTTCGGCCCGGCGGTACGACTCTGCGGCGTACTCGTCCTGCGCCCGCCGCGAGATGTTGAACTCCTCCGCGACCGCCTCAGACGTCTGCCCCATGGGATGCATGCAGTCGGCCGCGTCCTGGTTGGCTTCCAAGATCTCTTTCACAAATGGTCTTGTCAAACGAGGGCCCGCAAAGGACAAGGCCTCTGCGCCAATGGCGATGCCCACATCAATGCTACCGCTGGCGATCTGGCCCGCCACAGCCTGCACGGCCCCCAGCCCCGAAGCACAAAATCGATTTACGGTCGAAGCCGCAAAAGAGACAGGGAAGCCCGCGGCCAGGGCAGCGGCTCGGCAGTAGTACGCCGCCTTGCCTTCATTGACCTGAAAACAGCAGATGTGTGTTTAGCACCGCTCGGTCTTGCTTTCTGAGATTTGGAACCTGCGTGAACATACGTTACCCAAGCATATCTCCTCAACAAGTGCAGGATCTATGTTCATTCTTTCTTTCACCTGCTGAAGCACCTTGAAGACCATGGCATCGAGGGGTGTGTCTTTCAGGCCGCCCTTGGAGGCCTTGCAGAGAGGAGTGCGGAACGCAAGCGTGATGACAACATCGTCCGGGTTCTTAGCTACACTAGGGTTCTGTGTTAACCTGCGTTTGTCTCATTTTACTTCTATCTCCTCGTTTTGGGTTGGTAATTGAAACTTGACGCTGTGAAATCGGCCTGGAGAACAAATGCAGGAAGGAGGTAAACCCCCTCCGCCCGCCAATAAAAAAAAAAGCCAAAAATCAGGGCTCACCGCGGAACAGGGTTCCGGATGCCGCTCTGAGTTGTCTTGAGAATATGGTATGTGAACTCACATTTTATCCACGTTTTTCCGTGACCCCGTCAAATGTGCTGCAATGTTCTCAAGGCGTTGAGCTGCCATCGTGAATATCCAATACGCTAGGATGAACGGATGCAGTGAGATGGAACTGGAATGGTGCCGGGTTGGTTTGCTGAGATAGACCGATTCATGATATAGCGAAGACTGTGTTTGATGGTGTTTGATTGTGTTTGATTGTGTTTGATTGATGCAATAGTCTTATAAGCAATATGAGATCACGAGAAAACAAATGAGGTGCAGTCGTGTGAAAGTGTCGGGCCAGCTAGAGGGAAGGATTCGCTATTGTGGCGTTTAGCGAACCATCGCTCATTCCCACCGGACCGACCCCCCTGTAGTTGTTAAACCCGAAAGGATTAGCGACAACTCCGTAGCCCCATGACGCCCTCCAACACACGACGGACCGAGGCAAGGACCGCTATGTTGCTAATCCTCTCTGCAATCCAAATGCGTGGAGGATAAAAGCAAACCGGGGGCGGCACACTCTCCCACAACCCCGAGAGTGCTACACCGAGGCATTCCACTTGACCTATTGGAGAGGAGATCTAGGATCAACAGATATTATTAGCCCAAAAGTTCAGAGCCTTTCCCCTCTTCAGTAGCGCTCCATTTAGCTCGAAATCAGTAACCCTCTCAGCGCGGACGAATTCACTATGGCGGGCAACACCGAGGCTGGAACGGATGGCACGCGAGACGAAAGAGTGCAGCGGTGGCTGAGGGACGTCCGGGACGACAAGGGTAACCACCCCGCGGGCAACTGGATGGCGGCCATTGTTCCGCACCTCTCCCTCGTGAGAACATCCGAGGAAGGCCACCAGCCCGTGTCGGCCACCTTTGTCTTCACCGTCCAGCCGGAGCACTGCAACCGCATGCATAGCCTCCACGGCGGCTGCGTCGCGTCTGTCTTCGACTTCGCAACGACGCTGCCCCTCGCTCTGGTTGGTCACCCGGGCTTTTGGCAGAACATGGGCGTCTCGCGGTCGCTGGCCGTAACGTATCTGCGGCCGGCGCCCGCGGGCACGGAGCTACTCGTCGAGTGCGAGGTCGTGCAGGTCGGGAAGACGCTGGCGACGCTGCGGGGCACGATGCGGCGGAAGGACGACGGCCAGCTCACGGCGCTGTGCGAGCACGGCAAGGTCAACAACGACCCCAAGCCGGCGCTTTGAGGTCCGTGGACCACGACTGCATCGTACAGTGAAAAACGTTGAAACCGTTGGCGGGAGTGTCTGTCATCACAGCCTTGGTTTATATCTTTATTAAAGGAGTTCCACTATTTGTCATTCGAGAGCTGCCCTTACCATCTGCATAACAAAATCGCAATATATGTACATTATCAAAATACAGTCCTCCTGTGTCTGATCTTACACCGCGTAACGGTTCTTCTGGGGGCTTAGCCAAAGGTTTCGTGGTCGTAACCGCCAGTAGAAACATGTTTACAGGCTACCCAGGCAAACGGAATCCCTCTAGAAGCGACTGGGAGGATCTGAAGTACTGCCCTGTCGAGAACGACGACTTGAAAGGAACATGGGAGACCGAGCACGACATGGAAGCCCTTAGAATACGGGATGAGGCGGAGTGAGCAATAGCAATGGAACCTGAAGCTAGAGAATACAAAAAAGAGATTATGTGATGGTCAACTATACAAGCTACTTCTATAATTTCGCACGCTGGCCAGGCTCCTTCTCTCCTTTTAGTACGTCATCGCGGGTAAAGGTATAGTAAAACTCTAGACACCCCGGGTTTGCCAAAGAGCTTGAGGGTTTGACACGCCTACCAGAGACGGTGCTCTTGACTGGCAGCTCTACCTTTTTGCCGTTTAGGG
The DNA here is from genome assembly GCA_002917075.1 of Hawksworthiomyces lignivorus. Taxonomy (NCBI): domain Eukaryota; kingdom Fungi; phylum Ascomycota; class Sordariomycetes; order Ophiostomatales; family Ophiostomataceae; genus Hawksworthiomyces; species Hawksworthiomyces lignivorus. The sequence continues at coordinate 58,617 of NTMA01000009.1, read as the reverse complement.
TCATCTGTTGAGCACGGGTTAATTTGAATCTCTATTGATTATGGTTAGGAAAGTAAGACCATACCGGAATCTCTGGCGTCTGGAAGACGAAGCGGGGCACATGCCGAGGCGAACAGCGAACGCGGATGCGCTGCTTAATGCGCTGGACTAGCTCCGTGGTGAGCGCCTTTCCTGGTTGCATTAGGAGAAATAAGATCACCCGCTCGTCCGGGTCCTGTGGCCGCCGCTGGCCGACGCAGATGCTGTCAGCGACGCTGTCGGCGAACTCGGTATCGATGACGTTGTAGATCTCCGCACTGCCGAAGCGGACGCCTCCCGGGTTCAGGACGCCGTCGGCGCGGCCCAGCATCGTGACCTGCTTCGTGTGCGGGTGGAAACTGATGAAGTCGCCGTGCGTCCAGACGCCCTCGAATTTTTCAAAGTAGCTGCTAAAGTAGCGGCGGCCGTCCGCGTCGCCCCAGAAGCGCACGGGCATCGTAGGGAACGGCCGCGTGCAGACGAGCTCGCCGGCGTCGCCGTCGGGCACCGGCCGCCCCTTGACGCCCCCGCCACCCTCGGTGCTGGGGTCAAAGGCGGCCACCGCCATCCCCAGCGAGATGCACTGGCAGCCGCCGACGTACAGCGGGAGGACGGGATTGCAGGTGCCGAACGCGGCGACGATGTCGGTGCCCCCGGAGATGTTGGCCAGGAGCACGGATGGCGGGAAGCCGACGTCGTAGAACCACTCGAAGAGCGCCTCCGAGAGCACCATGCCCGTGCTCGTCACAACCTGGAGGTGACTCAGGTCGAACTGCTTCTTGGGCACGATGCCGTTGGACTGCAGCGTTTGGAGGTATCTTGGTGAGATGCCAAAGTGGGTGACCTTTTCCTGCGCGACCAAGCGCAGGAGGCTCGTGGTGTCCGGCGTGAACGGGTGTCCGTCGTACATGACAATGCGGGCGCCGGTCAGCATCAGCTGGACGGCGCTGAGGTACATCATCCAGCTGGTGGTTGTGAACTGCAGCTGCGCCGAGGTGTGGTCGACTGTGCGATGGAGTGTTGACTCCTTGTGACCGCTCAGTACAACTCCGCCCACCGAATGCATGATACACTTGGCTTGGCCGGTTGTCCCCGAGGAGTAGAGGATGACCATGGGGTCGCAGAAGTCCATCTGCTCGAATTCGAGCTTCGACGAATGTGCTTTGGACACAAACGTGTCCCAGGTCTGGCACATGGGTAGAGACGAAATGTCCGTGGCGGCTTGGAACCGCGGTTGAACGACTGCACCCTGAAACTCCGGAATGTGCTTCAGGCCAGCGACGAGGGCCGCAATCTTGGGCCGCAGGTCGATTGTTGCTCCCTTGTACACGGCGCAGTCGTCCACAAAGATCAGCCTGGGCTGGATTTGCACCAAACGATCGAGGACGGCGGACGGGCCCAGGTCGGTGCTGTTGCTGGAAAAGATGCCACCCAGGGCTGTGGTGGCCAGGAAGACGGTCAGCGTGTCGGCTGAGACGCTACCAACGACCGCAACCCGATCGCCTTTGCCGATGCCGTGCGCCTTCATCGCCTGCTCCAGCCGGCCAACTCGCTCGCGCAGCTGCGCCCACGTGATCTGAAGAGGTGTATGGGCACCATCTTCCCGCGCCTCCGTGCAAGCAATCTTGTTGTCCTCCTTCCCGGGACTCACTACGGGACGTCCAGACCGGTTTCCCGTGAACAGAATGTTCTCTGCGAAGTTCAGCTTCACGCCAGAGAACCACTTCGGGACAGCATCAATCCGTGCTTGCTCGTCGACTACCGGGTTGGGAACTACACCCGAGTAGACAATGGGGAAAAAGTCAAATGTGGACAGCCAGAAGTCAGACGGATGTTCAATCGACCATTTATAAAGGGCATGGTAATCCTGCGGCGTCTGTCAGCAAGCATGCGTAACTCAACGTGAGAGCGTAGTGGTGTATTACAGTGAAAGACTGTTTTGCACTCTCGCCTGCTTGTTTCATGAACTTGGACATGGCTGTCTCCGCTGGCCTGGGATGCTCCCACAGCTTCCGTGGAAGCTCCTGTCCTGTGGCTTGGCCTGGCATGGCCTGTCTTGACATGGCTGTAGATTGGATGGCGACTGTTGGCGAAAACGGTGACAAATGGCTTGTCCGCAGGTGGGGGGGGGAAGCACTTGTCGCACAGCTAGGTACCTCACTCACTCTTCCAAGTTCATGAAGCCTTGGTTGTAATTGCGTGTTACTGAATGCGCAACTAAGTATGTAAACCGGCGAGCTAAGGAATGTGGAGACCGGTCCGATGGTGTGGAGGTGGAAAATGGTGGGGATCAATTAGTGTAGCGATTTATTTCCCCAGAGGAAAACCTGCCCTCCGAAGATCACCGACATCCTGGCCTGAATCCGGCCGACCCTGAATTATATCAGGTCACACAGGGACGGACAGAGGAAGGTCTACCCCACAACTTCAGCCCACAAACCACCTCGCCACAAATTCAACCTCTCCTTAAGTCACAGACTATTATCCTTTTTTCGATATGATCATCGAGCGAGACGTCTCCATCCCCGTCTCTGACGGCCTTGTTCTCAAGGCCGATATTTTCAGACCGGATGGCGAACAATCCACATCGCCGGTCATCATGAGCATGGGGCCGTATGGCAAAGGTGTCGAGTACAAGACCGGCTACACAGCCCAGTGGAAATGGATGCTCGAGCGCTACCCCGATATTCTTGGCGGCTCTACCAAGTCCTATATGGCTTGGGAGACGGTTGATCCCGAGATTTGGACGGCATGGAACTATGCTGTAATTCGCGTGGACTCTCGTGGCGCTGGCCGCAGCCCCGGTGTCATCGACATCTTCTCCCCTCGTGAGGTCAAGGACTTTTACGAGGCCATCGAGTGGGCGGCCGAGCAGAAGTGGTGTAGCGGCAAGGTCGGGCTGCTGGGCATTTCCTACTACGCGATCAACCAGTGGCTTGTGTCCGCACTGCAGCCGCCCCACCTGGCCGCCATGATCCCCTGGGAAGGCTGCTCGGACTACTACCGCGAGCAGTGCCGGCACGGCGGCATCCTCTCCAACGCGTTCATCGAGTCCTGGTTCCCTAAGCAGGTCATCAGCGCCCAGCACGGCAACCCCAGCGGCACCGATGACCCGTGGCTCAAAGAAAAGGCCACGGGGCCAGAGGTACTGTCTGAAGAGCAGCTGAAGACGAACCGCGTGGACCCCCTCATGAACCCCAGCACACGCCCGTTACTGGACGACTGGTACCGCGACCGGACGCCGGACTGGTCGCGCGTCAAGACGCCCCTTCTCAGCGCCGCCAACCTGGGGGGGTTCGGCCTGCACGGCCGAGGCAACTTTGAAGGCTTCAGCCGCGCCGCGTCGACGCAGAAGTGGCTTGAGGTGCACCCGGGTCGCCACGACGTGGCCTTCTACCTCGATCACTCCGTGCAGCTACAGAAGCGCTTCTTCGACTATTTCTTGCGCGGCGTCGACAACGGGTGGGCTGAGGAGCCGCCCGTGCTGCTGCGCATACGCCGTCCCAACAAAGAGCTCGGCGAGGAGCGCAAGGAGCCGGCGTGGCCGCTGCCGAATACGCAGTGGACCAAGGTACACCTCCAGGCCGCGGACAAGGCCCTGACGGCCTCGGAGGCGCGCGAGGGCTCGATCACGTTCGACGCGGCCAGCGAAGAGGTTCTTTTTCAGTCTGAGCCTCTGCCGGCTGAGACCGAGTTCACGGGACCCATGGCAGCCAAGCTGTTCGTGTCGTCGTCCACGTCGGACGCCGACCTCTTCCTCACCGTCCAGGCTTGGTCGCCCGACAGCGTCGAGGTCGAGTTCCAGGGCGCGTGGGACCCGCACACGCCACTGTCCATGGGCTGGCTGCGGGCGTCGCACCGCAAGCTCGACGAGGCCATGACCAAGCCGTACCGCCCCTACCACAGCCACGACGAGATCCAGCCTCTCGAGCCGAACAAGGTTTATGAGCTGGACATTGAGGTCTGGCCGACCAGCATCACCTTGCCAGCCGGGTACCGCATCACGCTCCGTGTTTCCGGGCGAGACTTTCAAAGGGCGGAAGCGCTCAAGGACAACACGCTCAACTGGCGGGAGAAGGGTGCAGGGCCGTTTCTGCACACCCACCCGGAAGATCGTAAGCCGGAGATCTATGGCGGGAAAACTACCATCTACACAGGCGGCAAGACGAACTCCTACTTCTTACTTCCTGTCATCCCGCAATAAATTGGTTATATAGTTGTAGCACGAAAATAGTATATACTCCTTAATAAAAACCTCTGAAATTTAAATATGTTTAAGTCTGTTTGTAAGTGTACCATATTTGTTTTTGCCGGAAATATAGACGCCATTTCCCCTCTCGGCGCCATCGTGTGGGGACCATGCATGATCTCCCAACTCGAACGTTGAATACGATATTACACTACGGCTACAGTCGGTAGACTCTCATTGCCAGTTAAGACCTGAACGGAAATATGGAAATTCACCCTTGATGGTGACCGCATTTCGAAATTTAACAAAGGGCTAGATCTCTATTTTGGAGCGATCTATTGGTCTTTTTCTAGGCCTAGATGCTTGAGCCTTGCACGACTGATCAGAATATTTTACAGGCGGCTGCCCACCCCCTGGACACCCTCGTAGCCCGACTCCCCCGACAAGATCTTGCCGCCCACGTTCAGCGGCTCGGCGTCCATCAGCACGAAGAGCATGCGGTTCCACTTGCTCGTGTTGTTGCGCCACTGATGCAGCGTCCCGCGCTGGACGCAGACATCACCCGGGTGCAGGACGACCGACTCGCCCGAGTCTAGCAGCATCTCCATTTCGCCCTCGATGACGACACCGTAGTCGACCGTCTGGGACCGGTGCATGGCCGACTGCGTGCCGGGTGCGCGGTCGACCATGCGCAGGACGGTCCCGTTGGGCAGGGAGAGGGACATGACCTTCTCGTCCCTCTCGCGCTGTAGGGCGTCATCTTTCACCGTGTTGATAGGAAAAGTAGTGGTCGACCACATGACGTTCCACAAGGCCTTGCCGCCTTGGACCTCTGTCCATTTGCCCTGGTCCACGACCTCGAGGACGCTCTGGCCCTTGTCGTCGTGACCCGTGACGACGCGCTTTGGGCGCGGGATGCTCGGCGGGTTCGTCGACATGGCGCCACAGACGTTGGAGGAGGGAGCAATAGAATAATAGAAGATGACTTGAATTGGGGCGAGGACTAGTAGCGTCGTAAATTAGCGCCGTAATTTGTGATGGGCTGTTGCAGCTTGTGGCCTCTACACAAGCCAAGAAGGCGGCGTTAGCTATTAGAGTCTTTTTGTACACCGCGTGCAGTGGAGGTGATCGGTCCGATGGTTCGTGAAAAATTCGATCTCGGTCCGGAGGTGCTGCCCAGCATCGCAAAAGGCAGCATCGAGCGAAGCCTCTCTCCGCACTCACACTCCCCACGGGGAAAACCCCATGGCGTTCTCTAACTGAGATCGGTAAGACAGATGAGTACAAAATACGTTGCAGCGGCCCTACCTTCCCGTGCATTCCTTGCTCGGTCGAGACTCAAGTCACGGAACTTTCCAGGTCCAAATCACGGAACTTTCCAGATCCAAATCACGGAACTTTAAATCTGGTTACATCATGACACTGAAAGGAAAGCAGCTGTCCTGGGCGGTCTGGGCGGCCGCCGGGCTGGCTATCACCACCTTTGGCTACAACCAGTCCGCATTTGGCAACCTGGTGCGGCTCCCGTCGTTCTATACAGTATTTCCACAGATCAACACGATCACGGCCGTGGGCAAGGACAAGGAACACAAGTCCACCATTGAAGGTACGGTCCACCAGCCTCACCCAGTTCGAGAATCCACTTATTGACTATCTTCGTTCCACAGGCACGGTAGTCGCGCTCTATACGCTGTTCGGCGCGTTTGGCGGCCTGTTCTGCATGCCGCTGGGCGATGTCCTGGGCCGCCGGAAGATGATCTGGCTGGCCAGCCTCGTCCAGGGCATTGGCTACGTGCTGATGGCCACCAGCTTTTCGTTTGGCCAGCTCATCGTGTCGCGCATTGTCCTGGGCCTTGGCAACGGTGCGCTCATCGCAACCGTGTCGGCCTGGCAGGCCGAGTTGTCGCGGTCGCGGTCGCGCGGCGCACACGTATCGGCGTTTGGCATGTTTGCGGGCTTTGGAGGCGTCGTGGCGCTGTGGCTCGAGTATGGCATGTCGTTTGTTAAGGGCGGCTCAGCCTCGGCCTCGTGGCGCGTGCCGCTGGCCGTTCCGCTCGTGTTTGTCCTCGCCCTGGCGGTCGTAATAGCTTTCCTACCCGAGTCCCCCCACTGGCTCATCAAGAAGAAGCGCGTGGCCGAGGCGCGCGTCGTTCTGGAGCGCGTGCGCGCCGACTGGCATGAGGCGGGCCAGGAGGAGAGCGTGGAGCAGACCGTGTTCGACATCCAGCAAGCCTCGCACGTGGACCGCCGGGCCAGGCTCTCGTCGCTGTTCGAGATGGGGCCACGCCGCGTTTTCCACCGCCTTTGTAAGATTGACAGTTTCATTTTCCCATTGCCTGCTGAGGCGCCGCTAACAGCTTGTTCTCTGCAGGCCTCGCGTGCGGCGTGCAGTTTTTCCTGCAGGCCAACGGCACGAACGCCGTCGTGTACTACACTACCACCATCTTCCAGGCGGAGCTGCACTTCTCGGCCAACATGTCTGGCATCCTCTCGGGCTGTCTGACCATTGCGATTGTGATCGCGGCGTTTATCTGCTCGTTCACGGTCGACCGCTTTGGCCGGAGAAATCTCATGGTCTTTGGCGCCGCCTTGTGTTGCATCTCTATGGCTTGCCTGGCCGGCACGACATCGGACCCGAGCAACAACACCGCCCTCAAGTCCGCCGTGTTTTTCGTCTACAGCTTCAAGTTCTTCTTCACAATTGGCTGGCTGGGCATTCCCTTCCTGTATGCCACCGAGATTGCTCCCGACGATCTTCGCATCCCCATCTGCGGCATGGCCACGGCTACCGGCTGGTTGTTCAAGTGAGTATCCATATCCGCTCCTCTACCTTACTTTATCTTTCTCCTTCCTTCACAGTGTATGATTCAGTCCTAATATATACGACGTGCAGCTTCCTGATTGCCGAGGTCAGTCCCATTGCCTTCACCAAGATCGGCAACAAATACTTCATCGTCTTCGCCGTGATGAACGCCGTGTCGGCGACCGTAATCTATTTCTTCTACCCCGAGACCAACGGCTGCACGCTCGAGGAGATCGACCTCATGTTTATGGAATCCAAGTCGATCTTTGACACTGTCAAGGTGTCCGGCCGGTACCCGCTGGATGTGGACACGCGAGTGGCCATCGAAAACCGGCAGGGCAAGCCGGATTCCGAGCACGCCGAGTTCTCGGAAAAGGCAGGTGGAAACGATTTCTCAGCGTCCCAGTCGGCGACGAATGCAGCCTGAGGAGTCTTGTCGATTTGTTATCTTTCACGATGGTGGAGGCAAGTTTGTGAACAAAGCATTGGGCACTCCAGCAGACATAGTTGGCAGGAGGTGTCATGCCAGCCGAATCCAAGAACCGACTCTTTTGTAAATCACGGCCCATCTTTGCCGGAAAACGTGTATCTGTTTCTGAGTAGATAATGGTCGCAAATTCGTTTCAGTAGCAGTTGTAAAGCTTCACAAGGCAGTATTGTTTAATGCGATCCTTTCTGACTACGCTTCAACGGATTTCTACTAGCATAGCGCATTCCTGAAGTCGAGGCTCACAGGATTTTTCTCTGGAAGTCTGGAGCTGCTGTTGCGCCGTCCAAAACTGGCGGCTTCCTCGATTAGGAAATATGGGGCGAATCCTGCCTTGCTTATTGGCTAGTGTCTTTTTAACCTCGTCGACGACCATATATAAATACCGCGCTCCTTTCCGTTGTCTCTTCTTGTACTCTTGACTTTTTATCTTCCTTTTCTTCCCTTTTCTAAATTTTCAATTTCTCCTCTCCCCTGCGACACCGCTTTGACTATTGCATTGAATACCCTAGCTCCGCTCCTTCTTCTCGTTAAAATGCCCTGCAGCTATGTCTTGTTTTGCCTTTCTTCCATTGTACCCCTTTCACGACTTTCTCGGCTTGATTCTTTGTAATACTCAAATATTTCTTTTTTTTACCCTTTTTATTTTATTATACTAAATTTATACTACTGCTGTGAGCATATAAGCCGCGCTCTCGCTTCTCTTGAAGCAAACGTCCTTGGAAGATTCTCGACCTGGGTGGGTATGACCTGCTCCGTGGCAGCTTCCAACCCCTAAACATTAAGAGGTTTTTATTCCTTCGCCCGGGTTTTTATTTGGTAAACTTAGAGCATTTCCATCAGTTTTTTTCTATTAGAACCCTAAGGTTCAGTCTTGTAATCTTACGACGGATAGCCTTCGTTAGAAATCTACCTCTATTGCCTATGTTTTCTCACCTAATTCACTGTATTCTCTAACACAATTTTCGTTGGCGGTCAGGATACAGACAAGCAGTAACGACTAAATCGTTACCTTAGTTATTTGACTGTCTAGGTAGAAAAACGTAGTATTATATAAACATAAAACCTCATTTTTATATGAAGTTTGTTGTAAACTTCATACAACTTTTTATGCCAAGCCTCATTCTTGTATGAGGTACGTTTAGTTACATGTTGGATGTATCTAATCGTTCTATCCTTTTCTGTCGTTTCGGACCGCCCACTATGGTTGGGTTTCTTTATGTCTCTCTAATTCGGCTCTACCTTCAAGCAAGCCTCGCTGTGCATATTTATGTCGAACTCTTCCTTTTCCAGAGTCGTGAATGGCATGTGATTCAAACCCCCGAAGCCATTGTCGTAACGACTCAACGTCCCATATCAGCCCTTTTTCGGCCAGTTGGTATAGATTTTCATGATCCTCAAATGGCTTGATCCATGTCTCGGCCCCATCTTCACAATCAGAGAGCGTTACTCTATCCTTACTCATTTGTGCATACGTCGAGTAAGGCTGAACGATATCATCCCAGCTCTCCATCGCATAGAGAATTGCATTACCGGATTTCTTTCGAGTTTCGAGGACGAAATCATCGCCAAAGTTCCCGATCTCGTTGAATTTCTTGATTATGTCCTTTTTAACGTCGATAATAGCTTTGCTGAAACGTCCGGGGTCTTCGTAGTCAAAGCGATCCACAACATCAATCTTGTTTAGAAGGATACGGATTGGTCTTCTGTCCCCTAGCCGTTGCCTTTCACCTATGTAGTGTACGATTGCTTGGTACATCTCTTGAGTGGAACGAGCACGAACCTTGTCGAATGGGATAACGAAGATAATCACGTCCATCATATCGCGGAAGAGGTAGGACATATTTCGAACGCGTCTATCTTGGTCATCGTGTCCTGGAACATCTGCAAAGGTAGTTTTGAGATCAGAAGTCACGATTTCGTAAGTTTGAAGCTCTATTGTGCGAAAGGCATGGCCTGATCCTGGTCTGAAAACTTCCGGATTTGCATTCGTCAGAGTCGTTAAAAGTAGACTCTTCCCAGATTCTGAGAGACCCTCAACGCCAATATGAAGGTTTGCGGATGTCAGTTCGCGTAGAGACCCAATCCTATCCACATCATAAAGCCACTTGCTCCAAAATAAAAGGGGTTCATAACTCAGGGTTATAGGCTTGTCAGGAAGGTCACTGAGTCCCTCCTTGAGACATTTGCTCCACTTCAACATTCTATGATGTTCATCAAGCTGGCTCTTCTTATCCTCGTTTCTTAATTGTTTTGAAATCGAAGTCTCCATAATATTTAGGAAAGGTGAGGGTGTTTGTTTGAGCGCTTGATTTGTAATTCGGAGTAGGGTTTCAAATCTGACGAGACCATACTGGTCAGGAACCGAGACCGAAGGCTTCTCAAACATAGCAAATCCAGCAAATCCAGCAAATCCAACAAAGCCACTCGTGCCACCCGTAAGAGTCATGTTGACAATCAGAGGTAATTCGAAAATGGGGAAACAGAGGCTAGCACCAACGGCTGCTAAGCTTGCAAATATAACAGGGACCAAGAATTTTGCCGCTGCGTACCAATCATTGGTGGTGTACATCCATTCATAAGGCGCATTGAGCTGCGTATGGATGATAATATGACAGAAGTGTATTACTGACAAAACATCGTTTGAAAATTTAATCGTGCATTCGATTCGCCTGGCTTGGTCTATCTCCGGGCCAAGTTCGAACAAATCGTGTCCAAACTTCTTCAAGGTCTCGGTAAATGTCGGTCGAGATTTGTGCAAGTCATTTAATTTGCGCCAACCACTCTTATTCCAAGTATTCTCGTTAAATGGACCACTAAAAGTTTGAGGAGTGGATTTTTTTGCTTCGTCAAGGGCCTCAATCATATTCGATAGTAGGATCTTAAGTTCACCTTCACAGTTATCATTGACGAAAGTCTTCAAGGCTTCCAGGTCCTCCTCTGTCTTCTGAACAGTGTTGTCAGACGTTGATGTATTGTTTGGCAGCTTCTGCCACATGTTTTTTGTTGTTTGAATAGCGTCGCGCAGTTGCGCTACAACAAGATGTGGGCTAGCGTTGTCAACCATTTCATCCACCAATCTTGCAATTTCCCCTGTCATGCCCGACAGCTGGTTGGCTTGAAGCAGTTCGTCAGAATGATATACATTTCTTTGAGCCTCTACTAGCTTTAGGCGCCGCACTTTTGCGGCATGGTCGGCAAATGCAATTATCATGCCGTGGCGAACAGTCTGAAAAGTGTTTCTCAAGCTGACATCTTTCATCGACGCATACTCCATCTCGGAGACAATGAATCGGGTCTGGCCACCGAATATGTCGTGGAGATGCACCTGATTTTGCATCAAATCCGCTTTATGAAGGAAATCATGGCCCATGTCTCCTTTGGCCATGATTTGCCTGGTTGTTAGCAACTAGTAAAAAGACTGTTAGCATTTGTAGAATAATTATACATCTGGGATGACTTACGTAGGTTGACCGAGTTCCGGGTGTGAAGTCAAACTCACTGACTTCCATCATCGATTCGTCCTCATGTATATATACTCCGCTGGTGAAATATTTGACGAGTGGTGACTTGATTGTTGACAGTGTTTCTATTTTATCTTCGTGGATTTTGCCTCTGCAATCCTTCAGGACGCTTGGGAGCTGCAAACAACGCTTGGAAAAATCCGAAGGACCAAGGACTTGGGAATACCAGACACAAGAGACATTAGAGTGCGGTATCCATGCTTTGCTAATTTTAAAATTGTAGAAACGCATGGAATGAAAAACGATATCGAATTCAGGCTCTGGAGGGACATCCTCTACTCTTGTAAGGAGACGGCATGTAGCTTCTGGGTGTCCGAGGAGGTAGAGGCAGCCAAAATGGCGGCAAGGCCCTCGATGTCCAGTCCCGTACCGTGCTGTGGTCTTAATCCATGAATACCCTGGTAAGTGTCCGAGGTTCTCGTCAACCATCTTGGTAAACCGTGTGATTTCTAGGAAAGGAACAATGTCTCGTGGATGAATTATGTGATGAAAATTGGCCTGGTTCTCCATAATTATGGCTCCATCTTTTTGATGAACCATCATTGGAGGAGCACCGTATGTTATAACAGAGATTCTATGATGTTCATCTTTTGAATTATCGTAGGCTCCGGGTACGGATTGGGCGAGTATATCTGCTTCATCTGGCTGTCTTAACGCATCTGTTTCTGATGAGTCGAAATCCCACACATTTGACGCGCGACTAGCATATGAGGTGATGGCGTCGTATGCTGCAAGAGTAGCAATAGCACCGCTATTAAAATACGGGACGTTAGGACGCTTCTAATTCTGAGAGTTGGTGAGCATATTTTGACGTACCCAAGGCTGTGGCCGCAAACAACCAGCTTATAATCCTTGGCGAGATGCCTGATAAGCTGCGCATATGGAGCTGCCCGCGAGTAGAAGCCTGAGTGAAAAGGCGTAGCCAGCTCTGACTTGATAATTTGTCTGACACTTATGTTCGATATCCAGTCGTCTTTATTTTGAGTGCCCGGAAAGCCTAGAAATACCATTTGAAGGCGAGTTGACCACGCTAACACCGGAACACCTAACTTTGGGGTCTCCAATTGTGGAGGCAAGGACCAAATAGCGGATATAAGGTCCATCTCCCTTGCGAGCTCATATTGTTCGCCAACCTCTAGACATTGGGCAACCTTATCTTTCGGCTCATATGCAAGCAGGCTAACAGCTGAAGCAGCAATCATGGTGAGCGATCTAATGTCCCTCACATCATGAGAGAGATCCTTATCGCGGTCCTTGAAGCTGATCAGGTCAGCGCCAAAGCTAGTATGGTGAGACATGATGAAGATGTTCACAATGACCTCAAAGACACTATTAAGTTGATTGATCGATATCAAAGCTCGGATTAAATGGATGCGAAACTACAAGTAAATATACATATCCTTTTCTAACCCCTCCGGGGTTCTATCCATACGTCTCTTTGTCTTCCTTTGTTGAGTTTAACCGCTGGGCCACTGTGCAATTAGAAAAAGGATCAATCCTCTTGTACTCTTGTAACAGCATCTGATAGCTCAACATCTTCTAATGGAAGTGTCTCTTCAGGCACACCAGCTTTGGCCTTGGCCAGGCCATTTAACGGAACCTCAGCCCGTTACAAAGACAACCAAGGAGACAGAAGCAACGGTGGGTGTAAGGACTGGAGGAGATCAAGGCCTGTCTTTGGAAATTAGTAGTTGTTCCTTTCAGGTGAGGCCTGTTGGCCGTAATTAACGCATGTGCATGAGCGCGTATATGTGAGTGGATTTGTGCGAGCAAGAGAGTGTGTAGCCGCCTGTACATTAATGTAGTTTACGCCACTAAATACAACGTGGATTCCGCACACAGAGGAGGGCAAAGTCATTGGTCCACAGCAGCCGCCCACTGCTTCCCTCGAAGCCAGTTTACGACCCTGTTTACGGCAATGGCTAGGCATTGTGCAGTTTCATCGAAGGCAAGACCAGCGTGCAGGCAAAACTGCAGGAGAGTCTAACCTTGTAATAGACCAAGTCACACACTGTCTACATTTCCTGCGCTTTTTTTTTTTTAGTCTAAGCTAGTTTCATATTGCTGCAGGTTGGGACCAATACGGAACTGTGGCTGTGGGGGTAGGCCTCGCAAGGGTTTAGAACAGTTGCCACTCCAACGTCCGTTATGACCTGACAGTCTCATAATTTTGTGATTTGACCCAATTCTCCTGTGCGTAATGCGAATTTAGTGAAGTCATTGGCAAAATGCACCCTTTGGTAAAAAGCTTTAATGTCCAATATAAAGCTACCGGAACTTTGGCATCCAGTCTTCGGTGTTTTATGCAGTACCACTCTTTTTCTAATTTTAGAGTTCTGACCGTCCTAGTTGGCGGCCTTTCAATCAGAATGTGAAACACTTTGAAGTCAAGGAGCTTAGGCAGATTGTGGAGGTATGGCCATTTAAATTCTTTCTATTACAAGAATCGCCCAACACGAAAGCTTTTTCAAACTAATGGTAGTCTCCCTAATTCTGAGATGCCTTCAGGACAGGCCTCGCCGTCCATAATTCCATGCACGTAAACATGGGACAAGAACCTCCAGCTCCCTTGAGCAGGTCTCAGCAGGACCGGATGATCCAGCCCTGCGATCAGGGCAACTCGATCGCCCGCTGCAACGCGCACACACGGGGGGTCCGGTGCTGTGCCAAAGTACCCCTTCGCCGCCCGGAAGAAGCACTTGCCCCTATTCTTTTTCATGAGAGAGACGCTCTACCTTAGCTGTTTACTAAACTGGCTCAACATCCTATTGTGAGTACGCCATCGACTACTAGGCGTGCTGCTAGTTCCGTAGATTGGTGCCGGCGGTTGTCCATCTGGTCTTTCGGGAGGATGTGGTTGTCTTCGACAGCCTTGTGCTGCTTCACAACTCCTACCAATGAAGAGCCCCTTCTGTTGTATAGGCAGGTGGTTGTGCTGGTTAGGTTGAGCAGCGGGGTCTGGCCGCCTCGTTCACACTACAAGGTATAATCTGATAGCAGAAAGGTATTACCTACACAAGTACAAAGTACTTCTAAGAGACAACCCTCTCACTGCAGGGGACGCCAAAAATAGTGGCACTTGCCTAAAGAAAACAGCGGCCAGAACAGCAGCTCCTGCTTTTAACCTGTAAATAAGCAACAAAACCAAAAACACGACAGACAGGTTTCCAACCAAACCGGCAATTTTGTTGTTGTTGCTCTAATTTCCCAAGCTAGACCGCGATTGCCCAGCCTTGACGCCACATAAATACATTGAGTTGTTGCAAGTACTCTTTTCCATTTCTGTAAACCAAGGACTTTAAAAGAACTCGTTGAGCGCCTCGCGCACTTGCGCCGAGTTCTCCATGTCAAACTCGAACCAGTCTCGCTCGTCTAGGTCACCCGTGCCTATACTCAGTGGCAAAAGCGATGACGTCCCCAGCGGGCTCTGGAAGAGGCTGCCGTCGAACGGCTCCATAGCGTCCGAGTTTGGGAACTGCTGCTGCTGCTGCTGCTGCTGTTGTTGCTGCTCGGGAAAGTGGGTGTTGGCAGCACCGCCAGGGGGGCCGCGGCTGGCCAGCGGCGTCGGGAAGAGCATGGGCGAGAACGTGGACGCCAGGGTTTCCCGGCCCTGTGACTGTATTGTTTGCTGCTGCTGTGGCCTTGCGCCTGCTGCCGATAAAGTGTTGTTGTCACCGCCCTGCAGCATACGGTCGGCGGCCGACCGGTTGGCGCCCAGGCTCACGGCCCGCTCGAGCCCCTGCCCGGAGGGCGAGTCGCCATTGATGGTCGGAGGAATGTCTTTCTGCGTTTTTTTCAGGCTGTAATGCAGGACTGAGTTCTCGAGCGGCTCGGCGAGGTCGCCACCGTCGCCCTTGGGCGAGGCCAAGTACTCTTGCTGCTCGCTGGTGCCGTCTAGGCCCTCACCACTGCCGGCGGCCGGGGCGGCGGGCGAGTTGCGAGTGTTAGCCACCTGCACGTCGTACAGTCGCAGGATGCGGGTCCACTGCTCGTTGCTTAGCATGCGCTGTCAAGACGCGCGAATCAAAAAGATGGAAGCGAAGGCTGAACCCACCAGCTGGTCCAGTACCGCCCAGTACGGCTTCATGAGCTTCAGCAGCTTTAGGCAGTGCAGCATATTCTCCCATGCCGGCCCTCCGCCAACAGCGGTTGCAGGTTCGTTATTGCTGCCGCCGCCGCCGCCGCCGCCGCCGCCGCCGCTCCGCGGCAGCACCGACATCTGCACCAGCGCCGCTACATACATGCAGTAGCCGACAAAGGGGGCCAGCTGCGCCGGCTCCCACTCGAGCGCAACCAGGTGTGCGCCTAGCTCTGACAGCGCCCGCGCACTGCGCAGGGCCGCCGCAGCGCTAATCTGGATGACTTCCAGGGGCATGTCGCGGTCGCGTGAGAGGCCGCTAAAGTGCGGGACCAGCGATGCGTTGAGGACTAGGTGGCACTGGTGGCGCAGCGCATGCAGCTTGGTGTAGATGGTCTGCTGTTTAACGACGAGCTGGTGGTACAGGTTGCGGCGGGAGTAGGTGAGATCGGGCGGGAGTTGTGAGACCCAGTTCGAGAGCTCAGTCTGGAGTGAGAAGGCATTAATCCACGCCTCGCGCTGCGGAAAGTGGCGGCGCATGTCAATATGGTCGCGGATGCGCGCCCTGGTGCCACATGTGCGGTTAGTACAAGGATGATGACAAAGTGCTGGAGGCGACCAGCGACTCACCAGATCATCATGACCTTCATGATCTCGGCCATAATGCTGGGCTCCTGCGTCTGGCTGTTGACAGAATCTGCCTGTCCTTTGGTCGCGCTCTGGGCAATGGTGCCCGGAGACGCTGGCTCTTCGGTGGTTCTCCGCAAGAAGGCCTCCTCGCTCACGGGTAGCGGCATAGTCAGCACCAGCGTGTCTGTGGCGCTGCCCGGCGTGTAGTGGTCCGAGTTGATGACGTTGGTGATCCAAGACGCCCAGAACAGCCTCCGCAGCTTTTCGGCGTCGAGGCCAACCGTTTGCGACATGCTCTGGCTCGGGAGCGAACTGGATGCCGTGGTGTGTTTTTCTTTGGAGTCGACGACCGTGGACCGCGCTGCTCGGTAGGCGATTCCTGATCATGCGACATTAGCTCGTAGCTGAGTGCTGCTCGTGATAGCCACCGAACTCACCGGAGAACATGGTGTTTCTCTTGGAATCCCCATTGGCAAACCAGTATAAGGACAGAATCTGGCATGTTTGGATCGTGTATAGGGTGGGGCGGTCAGCCTCTTGTAACGCCAGCTTGCCGGCTTCCAGAGCCCAGCCTTCGCTGACCGCACGCAAATCGCCAAGGTCCCGTGTCACGGCATGGTATTTTTGGCCGCGTGATGAATGAGGAGCAATGAAACTGCAGGGGTAAAAAAACAGTGAGCTAATTTCCTGCAACAGGAAGGCAGATACGACAAAAAAAGAACAGGAGATTGTTTCTCGTTGCTACGTACTGCACAGAATAGGCATAGATGGCCAGCAACGTGTGTCTAGGCACGTTGCCCTGTGCATCAGCTTGCTCAAAGCTAGGCAGGTGGATGATCAGAGACGCGTTGAACGCGCACGCCATATAGTTGTCCTGCAGGAGCTTTCGTAGTTCACGCAGGTGCCCGGGTGGTTGTGGGCTACACAGAGATGCGTCAAGCTGCTTTGCAGCCGACGTATCTGTTGGAAGCCAATTTGGGCGGTGTCTCTTTTGCTGCGTACCTATCGGTTCTAGAGAGGCATCGTGCTGTTCGTTTGTTTTCTGCATGCCCATCGGGGTGAAAGGAACATCGCACGGAGTGGATGCTGTTGGCCTCTTCCGGGGCTGCATGCGACGTGCAGCAATCAGCCGCCGGTCCGGTGGCTCGGGATAGGTGCACTGCAGACCGAGCCGCGCGCATTTTGCACATTCTGGCTGCTCGTGAGAGCACCGGACCTGAAGTTCAAAAAGAGAGTTAGAGTTTAGAGTTTTGATAAGACACGAATTGGTCTGGATTTACTTTTTGCTCACGGCAGCGCTGACAAGCCGTTGGTGCCAGAGCTGGCTGGCCTTCTTCCATCTTGATGAGCAGGGAAACTGAGGTCGAGGATTTCCTCGTGTGAATCACCGGACCGATAGAGCGAGTAAGTGGCTTATAAACACTGCTCAGGGGCTAAGAAAAACTTCAGGTTAGCGAACTTACAACCGAAGGGCCAACTCCGTGCTTACCCCGCGAACGCAGGGTGTGCATGGCCTCATGGCCTATCTGCTGTGCGCACTAACACGCTTCTAACCCTTTGGGGAGGATTAGTGGCAACGCGGCCGGCCTTAATGTGCAGCTCCGTCGCCGAGGCCGAGAAGCGATGGACATGAATGTGGCATTAAATTTACGCGCGTACGAGTAGGGCTTGCTTGATCTGACCGATTAGTAAGATCCGCAAGAGATCTCCAGGTTTAACAGCTCGCAACAAATAGATACCAGTCCAGAAACCGCGACCGAGGCGACCAGGTGTGGTGGCGGGCTCGAGGACGACTCTTGTATGGGAAGCATGTTGAACGTCCTGTCCACATGGTCGGCACAGCGAAGGATGTAGCCGGCGACTGGTTGGAGGGCGGCTTTTGGTCACTCAGAACGCCGGAACAATCTTTACTTTGTGGTACGTTTTGCTGATAGGCGACCTTTCGCATGACATATATATATATATTGAGTTGTGGCTGAAAGGGAGGCCATAGTGGCTAGGGAGTTGCTAGCAGCTCTCGAATAGGGGAGGAGTTTCTTTGTTTATTCCGCCTACTATCAATAAGGTTGTTAGAAGTTACGCGTTCTCACTATATAAGGTGCCATACTCGGCACGTCAACCAAATTTACAATCTCTTTTTATGAATATAATAAAACAGTTACTGAAAAGGACGCTACAATTCAACCATCCTTTTTTAACAGCTTCATGACTACTTCGATGCTGCGCTAAGTAAGTCGGGAAATCGTGTCTTTCGCGCCGTCATATGCTAGTGTGTCCCAGACGGTATACAGTCATAGCCGGGCGAAAATCGTCTCTGGGTCATGTGCTTCTTCGAACTCGCAGATGGTCTTGGCCAGGGCGTCATCCACCTGTCGATGGCATTTGCGATTAGTCTAGGTCTGCGTGAACATACGAGACAAGCATTGAGGCATCCGGCCCAGACACCTCTCGGACACCCCCCGTAGGGAAGAGAATTTACCTCGTAGTGGTAGATCCAGGTGCTCGCCGGGTCCCACACGGACTCGATCCGTGCGTGGATCTCCTCGTTGGGAGGGAGGGGAGTGCGCGCGGCCAGGTGCCGCTCGGCCTGGCCGAACCGGTCCAGGACGCCGTAGAGGGCGGCGTAGTGCGGGGACCGCACGCGGTCGTATAAGGCGAGAGTAGCTGCCAGTGGAGCGCGCGGAGAGCCGATGCTGCCCGCCGAAGGTCGCCGGAACGCCCACGCCAGAGCTCCCGCGAGTGCGAAGGCGTCCTCGAGCGCGAACCCTGCGCCTGCGCCGAACGCGCCCGACAGCGTGTGCGACCGTCACCGACCAGCGCGACAGCGCCGTGCGCCACAACATGCTCCAGTCGCGGCCCCGCGAAGAAGTCGTACTGCTGCACGCTCATGACATGCCTCAGGAGCTGCAGTACGGGCGGGCAGAACTCGGCGTGCTTTCCCCGGAACGAGGGCACGGACGCCTCGCGGCCCCAGCTGGCGCGCGAGGCGGGCGCCTGGATCAGCCTCACCGTCACCGGGCTCAAGGTGCTGACCCAGCTGGTCCCCGCGGCGGAGATCAGCACGATTGCGTACCGACCGCCCGACCGGGCGGTCTATGTCACCCGGCACTGGCGTACCGGCGAGGTGCTGCTGTGCCGGTACTCATCGGACGACGTCGAACCGGACTGTGAGCAGGCGCGCACGCACCGGGAGCCGCTGCTGAAACTGCTTCTCTCGCACGTGCCGGCAGGCGCGATTCAGTACGGGCAGCGCGTGGTCGATATTCAGATGGTCGGGGAAGACAGAAAAGGGGAGAGCGGAGCAGTGAGGCTGCTGTTCAAAGGTGAAGCAGCAGCAGACGCAGTAGAAGCAGGATCAAGCCAGAAAAGCCCCGCCAGTGCGGCCAGTGGCGATGGCGACGATACGGGCTCGACGCCTCAGAAGGAGGCGCAGACGTTCGACCTCGTCGTCGCCGCTGACGGCCTCCACTCGGCCGCGCGCTGCCGCTTCTTGCCCGACCACCCGGGCGACGCGTTCACCGGCGCCGTGGCCTACCGCGCCATCTTTCCCGCGGCGCGCGTTGCCGGCATCCCGGGCCTGCACGACGACTCATCGTGCTGGCGCCGGGACGGCGAGGTCGTCTTCCTCTCGGCGCTCGGCCTCGGCGTGTACGGCGTCGTCATCATCCGGCGCGAGACACTCGAATACGTCGCCGACGCCGGCCTGCGATGGGAGCATCCCGTGGGTCCGGCGGGCGTGGCGCGGTTGCGGGCCTTTTACCAGGACTGGGACCCGCTCGTGGGCCGCGTGCTCGGCGTCGTCGACCACCTGGACGCGTACCCGCTAGACTCGGGGCCGTGGCTATGGCAGCTGGCGGTGGGGGGCAGCCGCGTCGTGTTCGTCGGCGACGCGGCGCATCCGACGGCGGGTGCGTACGGCGCAGGTGTCGCGATGGGGTTCGGCGACTGCTGGGCGCTGTATCGGGCGCTCGCGGCGAGCCGTGGCGTCGAGGCCGATGCAGCGACGGCTAGGCGCCGTCACACATATGATATTCCCAAAGCGCTCCGCATCTTTGAGCGGGCCCGCCTTCCGTTTCTGCTGCGCGTTGAGCGGCAGATGGCCCTCGACAACAAGGACGGACGGTACATTGCGCAGGCCGCGGACGAGAAAGAGTGGATCAAGAGGTTCGTGGAGCGGAACCCACCCAACTCGTGGCTCGTCGAACACGACGTCGAGCTGGAGGTGCAAAAAGCGATTGTAGGAGATATGGGCAAGCCACGGGTTCCCTGACATAGAAGGCGCTCCACGGACAGATAAGAATTAGGCTGCAGCAGACGGCCAACGGTATTGCTTTACAGGATCTCAGAGCCGTACGTCCATGAGTCCAACGTGTAGACAGCCGTTCAAGAAAGCAAAAATCTCTGGCCTGATCAATGAATAGGAGCCGTACGATGTATAGCACGACGTTTTTGGTACGGCAACGATAATGACGGTATAATACGTCCTTTTATTCAACTATGTCTAGTCGTGCATCTTGCATTTAGACGTTTCTGCAGCCTGCGACGTGCGAGGGTGCACATCGAGTGCCGAAAACGAAATCGGCAGGTCCGCACTTAAGAGTTCAGGTAATGCCGACTCTAGGCCGTAACGTTCTCGATCGCATGGATTTTGTCTTTTTCCTCGCTGCTGGCGGCGCCGCCGTGCTGCTGCTGAATGGCGTTGAGGTTCTCGCGCTCGGCAACGATGGCCCGCAGCTTGGCGCGAGAGCCGGGCCCGATGAGCCAGGCGGGGTTGCGCTCGAACAGGATGTCGATGTCCTCGAGGTTGGCCTTTATGGTCTCGGGAACTGCAGCAGGTTAGTAGCTGGCAAGATTGAACGAGTTTTGGCCGGCTGTGGACATGCTCAAAAAGTAGATCATGGGGACAAAGACGGCGTTGGTGCAGGCCCACAGGATGTAGGTGCCATACTTGATACGGTCGATCAGGACGGGAGAGATCATCACGACGAAGAAGTCTGTTTCAATGTTAGTGTGTGTCAGGCCTCCTTCCCGATTTGAGACGGCAATATGGATGAACGCACTGCACAGCTAGAAGAAACCCATAGCGATGGCGACTGATTTGGCACGGGTCTTGAGCGGCGTCAACTCAACGGGCAGCAGGAAGGGGATGCCGTCCATGCCGATGGCGAAGAACGTGTTGAAGACGCTGCGGGAAGTTGTTGACAGCTGTGCTACGAGAGAGTGGTTGCATTTTGGGCGATGGAAGCTCACAAGAGGAAAACGGCGGCGGCGTAGCCGGCGCCCTTGCTGCTGGGGTAAGCGATGGTGGCCACCAGGACGGCCATGCTGGCGCACTGGCCTGCGGCGGCGAACATCATGATGCGGCGGCGGCCGATGCGGTCGATCAGCGGGATCGGGATGAACGTCGCCAGCCAGTACTCGAGGCCGTTGAAGCCCGTGACCAGCAGCGCCGTGTTGCGTGACATGCCGAGCGTGTCCTCGAAGATGACGGCCGCGTAGTAGGTGATGAGGTTCACGCCGCTGATCTGCAGCATGCACAGCGACATGACCGCCAACACGAGCCGCTGGAAAAAGCGCTGCTCGTCCTGCGTGAAGATCTCTTTCCAGGCCGCGCTGCTGGCGCCCTCCTCCTCGAGTGCCAGCTCGATCATGGCCATGGTCACGTCTATGTCCGCGGCGCGCTTCGCGAGGTCGGCCTGCAGCGAGAGCATGTCTACGACGTCGGGGGCCGCAGCCAGCTTGCCAGCTTGATCAGCGAGCGGGGCGAGTCCGGCAAGAACAGAGCCAGGAGGATGGTTGCGCCCGCGAAGACGCACTGCAGGGCGAGAGAGAAACGCCAGGACCAGTCGGTGTTGACAGTAGCAGCCGACTAGTTGACGGCGTAGTCGACCCAGTAGGCAATGCAGATGCCGAGGATGTTGACGTTGAGCTGCCACAGGACGGCGCGCCCGCGATTGGTGGCGCGCGAGCACTCGCCGTTCCACGTGGGCAGAGAACGGCGACGGCCATGCCGTTGCCGATGCCGGCTGGAGGAGGTCTTGATTAATCAACCATTTGTTCCTTGTGTTACATACTGACGATGCGAGCGACAATGAGCTATGCGAGACTAAACGACGTGGCCTGTAGGATGGCACCCAGAATTACGATAAGCTCGCCGAGCATGACCGTGATGCGGCGGCCGTAGCGATCGCCGCGGAGCGCACCAGCAGCACACCCAATTTCGTATACGGCCATCTAGCAGTGTTAGCCGTCGTCAGAACGAGCTCCACAGAAACGAAATTTCAGTACGACTGTCTTATAGCAGGTGCATGTACCGTAAAATCCTGTAAAGTAGCGTTGTTATCGGACGGGATGGAAGGGAACGTCCTCATAAAGGGGCCACTGGTGAGGAAGCCGCCCATTACGCCCTGGTCGTAACCAAACAGCATGTTGCTAGAGCCTCGCGTCAGACCAAGCCATGGCAAAGACTCAACCAGCGATACCAGCTGGAAGCACGGAAGCAAAGAATAATATGAACCAAACATACCCGAGGCCACATGTCGCCGTGATGAGATACTCAATATTCGCCGAGCTTTTGCTTTCCCCCGCAGGCGGTCAGTCAAGACCGGATATGGAGCACTGAAGGGCTTCATCGCATCCGATACGAGCAAGAAGAATGAGATAAAGCGAGATGTATCGGGGTATTGTGTATCTTCCCAGCCCAGGTGAAATACAAAGCGGGAACTCCCTATGTATTACAGCAGCTATCATATCAGCCATCCGTCATCGGGGGTATGCGCCGCATTGACCTTCCTAAAACCACCAATCCGACTCAAATAGTGATATCTATAATCGACCTAGCATTCTAATTTATTGGACCAGTGGCGAAACGCTGATATGGTTGGAGACATATTACTGCTAGCTGCCGTGTTGGCGCCCCCGCATCTGGTATTGGTTCCCAAAGAGCTCTTGGAGCGAAATCGCCGTTTTATATTCTAGATACAACTTCCATACTCATTTCCCTTGGGCTTTGTTTACTTGTGTTTGACTACTGTCTCTTATTTGATCTTGCTGCATATATCGAGAATGGACCTCCTGCCGCTTCTCATTTTCGCTAGCTTATCTATTCTATTTCTACGATGGTATTCTACAACAAGACAGAAGAATAAGGTTTGAGACGTGCCTACAGCCTCTGTCCTCGGTAAATTACTGATCACATATCAGAGCAACATCGGGACCGCCGGGGCGGGTGCTTCTGAAGATGTCAAGCCACCGGCTGCTCTTCAGGTTGAACCACTCTTATCGTTTGACTGGAAGGCCACTGGTCCAACCCAGTTTCGGCCTTTCAAATCGATCTATCACATAACCATGGGTAAATTTTGATGTTTGATAATGTACCCATGACTGTATTAGCCCAAGCTGATGAAACTTGCCTTCTCTCAGCTCTACAGTCATCGGCCCCGGAAGACCTTATTGTATTAGACCGCAACTACAGAGACCGCATGGAAATCCGGCACTCCGTAATTGCGAACAACCCCAAGACTGTAATGGGCGTGGTCCGTATGCCGGATGGTATCACGCCTTCTCCGGCGGCTGTAGCCGCTGTTAACGAGACCTACACCTACCTCATGTCTTACTTGCCGGCACGCTATCCGGCAATATTCGCCAAGGAAGTCACACAAGCCGGCACATCTGTCCTCCGCAACTATGTCACAGGAACTACGTTGCCATGTGCGCCACCAGAAGACCCGCTAGAGGCATTTCGTATCCTCGGTGAGACAGTAGAAGACGACATCTTCCTGCTCAAAGAAGAAAACACTACCAGCTTTCCAACGACTGAAAGCAGCTCATCATATCCCGCCACGAGCCACCGCCTGGTGGCATTCCTCTGCTGCTTTCCAGCTGGTTTCGATCCATCTACGAAGCTGGGGCTGCTGCTAAAGGACATCCACACGCCAGTGCCATCATACGACAAGATCGGCCCTAGCATGGAGCGGTTCTTTTCTCGCCTGGAAGTTGGCAAGAGTGTGAAACGACTGAACGTATGTTTGTTGCGCTTGCCTTCTCGTACATTTATGTTTCGGCTATTTCTAATCACCGTGAATAAATAGTGGTCGGTGCAAACGCATACTGACTTGTTTGCGCCGGCCGGCAACCACATTCATGAAGGAGAAGTAGTGGAGGAAGACCAAGACGTGGACATGTCCACGGTAAGCTTTCCTTTCTTTACATCCATGCCCTTCATAGCATCATCAACTAATTATACAGGCACGGTTACGGGTGGAGTGCCAGACACTTACAAGGCTGCCTCAAACAAAGGCGGTTATGTTCTCCTTCAAAACTCATCTCTTCCCGGTCACTGACATCAAGGCAGAGGGGCTCGGTCCTGGGCTGGCGGACGCGATTGAGGGCTTGAAGCAGGGCAATGCCCCCGGCATGTGGAAGTACAAAGGTGCTGTGCGCTGGGGAAAGAGCGTGTGCGAATATCTGAGATCTTGAGCTGGCCTCTTTCTAGGCCTATTTTCACTGCAGATGTTTCTTCCTTTCTTCCTCCTGTCTGCATAATTTACCCTAAAGCATAGAATCCACATACAACTAAATTACAAAATTTCTCTCCAGACAGCTGATCCTTTACCACATTCCCTTCCCTTGACGCCTTACAGAGCCATCCTAACGCACTTTAAAGCAATGTGCTTCACAAGTAGATATACCTTATTCCTTCCTCTGTCCACTCCTCCAATACTATGACTCTTTTGAAACGATGACGTTGCAATCGACAAGAAAAACCTTTGTAGCGGCTCTCTGCCACCTCGCCTCTCTGCTCCAGGTAGACGTGCATGTGTGCGCTAACCACCCATGGAGCTGACGTCGGTGGACTCGACGCGCCACATGTACCACATGAAGACGCTGCGGTACGGGCGGAACGGCTCGGCCATGGCCTCCATCTCGGTGTCGGTCATGTACTTCCACTTGCTGCTCTTCTTGGTGGCGGACGCGCTGGAGCCGGAGCGCTTGAGCTTGGCGACGTCGCGGCCGGCAAAGGCGGCCATGCCGCGCTGGACGCCGAGGTCGCCGACGCTGAAGACGTCCATGCGCTTGAGGCCGAAGAGGGCAAACATCTCGGCGCTCCAGCGGCCGAGGCCGCGCACGGAGACGAGCTTCTCGACCACGGTGTCGTAGGGGGCGTCGGCGAGCAGGTGCGCCGACAGCTCGCCCGAGACGAACTTCTCGGCCAGGCCCTGCAGGTACTCGGCCTTGCGCTGGGAGAGGCCGGCGGTGCGCAGCAGCGGAACGCTGGCGGCGGCGACCTGCGAGGGCAGCGGGAAACGGCGCGACGTGGCGTCCTCGACGGGCTCCGCGACCCGCGGCGGCGCGTCCCCCCCTGCGAGTGCGGCGGCGGCGGCGGCGCCGCCCTCCTCGAACAGGTCGATGAACCGCGACTTGATGGCGCGCGCCGCCGCGCCCGACACCTGCTGGCTGATGATGCCGCTGGCCAGGCTCTCAAAGGGGTCGATGCGCTCGGCCAGCCCCGCCGGGCTGAACACGTGGCAGTGGTGCGCCTCGATCAGCTTCTGCATCCGCGGGTCCACGGACACCAGGTGCGCGCACGCCGCCTCCAGGATGTTCTCCGTCGTCGTCAATTCGCCGTCGATCGCCTCGTCCACCTTGTCCGCCGGCAGCGCCGCCACCACCCGCGACGTCTCCGGCGACAGCAGCGTCGCGTTGGTGGCATTGGGGTTCGCCAGGCGCCGCACCGCCGGGTGGCGCATCTTCTTGCCCGTGTTGGCGGTGTTGGGGGTGGCAGGCAGCGCCTTCGCTGCAGCTTTGCGGGGCGGCGTGGCCGGTGCAGCAGCCGGCTGGTCTGGTGCCGCCGCAGACGACGACGACGCCGCCGACGGCCTGCCCCGGCGCTTCTTGGCTGGAGGCGGGGGCGGGGCAGCAACCTCGTCCTCTTCTTTCGCAGCCGCAGCCGCAGATGAGACGGCGGACTTCCTCTTGCGCGGCGCTGGCCGGCTCACTGCTTTCGCAGCTGCAGCAGGCAGCAGCTCTGCCGCAGGTGTAGCAGCGCCGCTGCTGCTGAGGCGTGTGGAACGTCGCAGCGATGCCATGGCTTTGCTTGGTGTTCTCTGCGCCAATGGCTGTGGAGAAGAGACGAGGCGAGCTAAAGGTGGAGGGGCAGTGACTCTTGAAAAACTGAAGCCTCGAGAAGCGACTACAAGCAGTGGAGAGGGGAGAGGGGAGCCGCCAGAGCAAACGAAAGAGCCTCCAGGAAGACGTCGAAGACAAGAGAGCATGAAATGAACAACAGCAGACAGTCAGAGCTTGCCTTGCATTCAAGGTGGCCTATCTATACAAACACGCGAATACCCTCATTTGAAGAAAAAAAAGGGGAAAAATAAGAAAAATCTGAGTGCATAGACTGAACCGGCGACGAAGACTATGGAAAGAAAAGTAAGCCCGGCAAGATAACACGCGCTTACAAACCACTCAGCGCGTTGCCGGGACGCCAAATCTTGTCGCCTGATCACGTGAACAATTAAAGCGAGTGATACTCTGCTGTAGTGTAGCTCTGTAGGATTCTCTGAAGTGCTTCCCCCCTTCGATCGACCCAGCGCTTTTCCTTGGCAACGAAGAAAGGGCCTCCAAACCCACTAAGGGCCTTGGCAGCGGGAGCTGGGGAACTGGGAGCCGGTTTCTCAAACCCCTGCATCCGTGTCTCTGTGTCTCTTGTCTCTTGTCTCTGTTTGAGCCTGAATGGCATTGACAGCCTAAAGAGTTGAGGGCTGTAGATTGGAAGCGGACGCACAAAGAAGGTCCAACAAAAAAAAAGGGCTCAAAAATAAGAAGGAAAAAGCAAAAGACACGCAGACAGAAGTCCTGCCTGTCTCTTCATGTGCTGGAGAATATTGGCTGAGCTGCTGGGAGAATGCGACCAGTGCGAAGGTCGCACTCTAAGCACGGATGCGTCGCGCGGTGGAAAAAGCGCATGGCCGAGCGATCGTGATCGTCATTGCAGGGCAAGATTTTTTTTTTTGGAGAGCCTTGCAACGGAGAGGCTGCTCGCCCGATAAGACTGTGCTGCACACACCTACGTATGTAACAGCAAAGATTTATCGCGTGTGGTCGATTGCCTTTTTTGCGCCTCCATCCTTCGCTTCTCTCAACCAGTCAGTGTTCAATTCAGTGTCTAGAAATAGCAAAAAAGTTAAGAGGCGTACATAAGTATTCGTAGGTAAGCAAGTTACAGCCTTCATCCGCAGCACAGTTACAGTGCAGATGGGCAGATTTGCGAAGATGCAGGACCGACCAGGCAGCATGTAAGCATAATACTCGTACACGTAAAGCACAGTTTGTTCTCCGCATCTTGTCCTTGGCTTTGCACACTAGATGATGATGACAAGCAGGCGTCAGACGAAAGCTACGGGGCCGCAGTGCTGTCAGCTGATCTTAGGCCAAAAATACAGGGCTCTCTCGGCGTTCTGGTTGTCTCATCCTCCCCATCGTTTGGGAATTGTAACGAGCTGTGACAGCAGCAGTAGTTAGTTGCATGCGTATCTTTTTCAATTTCGGAGTTCACGGGCGTGTCTCTCCTAAATTTGACCGTGCTTGTATCTACGGCGTTATCCTACTCGTGCTTCATATTTTCTTATCAGCTATTCGCTGCGGTGGACAAAGAAGGCAAAACCTCCTTTTCCCTCTTGGTTCCTTTTCCATCAGCACTGTGTATCACCAATCTCTCTTCACCCGCCATCCTGCAGGGGATCCAATAAAACGCACGCTAAAATCATGAAATGTGGCGTTTCCCGTTCTAGGTACCCAGTACCTATCAAGGCTTTTGCGCCTTTTCCTTTGCCTTTCCCTTCTTTCCCGCTAGCCAATGATCCCTGTATGCCACAGAGACAGGGAAGCAGCTGTGGTCCGTCCAGGGGACATGGAAAATGGAAGACCATCCCCCCCGTGGAAGCGTGGAAGACAGCCCCCGTGGGCTCCGCCAAAAGGAGACGCAGTTAATTTTATCGGGTGTCCACTGCAACACATTTGCAGCGCACAGTGAGAGGGACAAGAGCTCCGGTGACCGAGCTCAGACCAGTCCTAAAATTAGCCATATCTTTCTAACGTGCGCGTTCGTTACCAGAATCAAACGTTAGCGACATAAGAAGTTCTCAGACTGGAGGAGAAGGGGGGGGAGCTTTAGATGAAAAAAACCTGCAGTTCTAGGCCGTTCCTGCAGGAAAAACGTGAGAGCAAAACAGAAGAAAAAAGAAACCCCAAAAGTATCCGGTACAACCGGAACCGCGTTCTTTTACGTATGCCTCTACTTACAACGTAGGGGAAAGACTCCACCAACACCATTCCTCTTATTCCTTTTTTTTTTTTTTTTTTTTTTTTTTTTTTCCACTGTCCAAGTAACACCGCGATTGGGCCAATGTCCAGTTTTCCTGATTCTCGATCCCTTCTGCCATCTGTCCCTCCCCATCCCCTTGTCTCACTACGATTCTCCCTAACTGCAACCCCTAAAGCCTAGAACCGTCTCTCGCTCCTCCTACAGCAGAACAGCTTGCGCAAGTGGACTCGCAGCGGGTCCCCGCTACAAAAACGCTTCCACACGGCGGTACAAGAACGACCAAGTGCCGGAATCTGGCCAACCAACACCCCCCAAAATCGCCAATCCAACGTCGTCTTATCCTGTTTTCGCACCTGCGCTCTAATGCGTCAGCAGCTGCGTCTTAGGCAATAATACTTCGTGCTCCGTACAGTATTGCAGGTATTGCTACAGCATTGTAGTACGTACTTCGTACCGCACATTACAGCATTGCTCCATTAACTCCATTGCTCCATTCCTGCGTCGCTGCATTGCTGCACGAACCTCTTTCTGGTCCGTTGGAACGCCTCTTTTCTGAACAGCTAAGCTTCTTGCTCCAATTTCTTCTATCAAACCGTTTTCTTCCTTTTTTCCCTTTTGCCCTTTTGATTTCT
The DNA here is from genome assembly GCA_002917075.1 of Hawksworthiomyces lignivorus. Lineage (NCBI taxonomy): Eukaryota > Fungi > Ascomycota > Sordariomycetes > Ophiostomatales > Ophiostomataceae > Hawksworthiomyces > Hawksworthiomyces lignivorus. Next base: position 29,931 of record NTMA01000009.1, on the reverse strand, counting down.
TTTCGCTTTCATTTGATCATCCTCTTCGACTTTCTCTCTTTTCCTTCTTCGCCTGTACGACGAGCGAATTCTAGTTCCTCTCTCCTTCGATCGCCAAGAGGACTTTTTTTTTGTGTTGTTTTCCTTTCATTTCAAACCGAAGGGGAACTCGGCGACGAGAAGCACAGAGATCAAGATAAGGACAACTGCGACGCTGTCCTGTCTCTCCTCACTCTTCTCCCCGTTTCCCTATCTCCATCCCCCAAATACCAAGACAAACCGCCGAAATTGGCCCATTCGTTCACATTTTCTAGTCTATGTCACGTCAGCCTCGTCAATTTCCAACTTCGTCTCTCGTTTCCCCTTGCAACTTCGGTTCTTAGGGTCTTTCCTCTTCGTTTTGATTTGCGACCTGGAGTTCATCTTTGTTGATTTCTTTTGATTGATTCGGTGTCCGGTGATACGCGCCAGTCTTGCATCACGCCAATTAATCGACGATAGTTCACTAGCAGCTTTTGTTCTTCCGGAGCTCCCCTTCTCTGCACAGCTATCTGCCCGTCAACTGCTATCTCCAACAATCTTCCGTCTCCTCCTTGACCGTGACGCCTAGCACAGATTTCCATTGCCATTTGCTGTCGTTCCTGGCAGATAGTTGAGCCACGGGGCATCTCTGATCAGCGGATAAATCGGGACGAAACCCAAGATATCCAAGACTACACTAAAAAAAATTCGAACTACAACTACTAGGAGTGATCTGGGTGGGTTGGCCATAGACGTTGCCAATCGTATCCCATTTGTCTTTTCCTTCTTTTTTCGTCTCTTCACATATCTCCCGGGTAGCGTGCTCGTCGAGCAAGCCCATCCGACGGCCTTCACAATGTTACTCCCCAAGGGCGGTATCAACTGGAAAGCTGCTAGAGCTTCACTTCCTCCATCGCGCGCTGTTCTCGTCCTCCTCACAAAAACACGGTTTCTCTTGCTGATTGCTATTGCCGCCATCCTCATATTATTATGGCGTGGCATCCGCTCTTCCGCATCTGATTTGCAAAGGTACGTCACCACTCCCAGGCACAGGGTGAGGAAACAAAGAAAAGAGAAGGAGGACGTCTCGCACCACTAACGCCTTCTGTTTGTAATTTTCTTTGCAGCTTCTATTGTTGGGGCCCAAATAAATCGCCAATGGAGATGTCGACAAACGAACAGGTTTCGTGGAACGCTCACCTTCACACACCCGTTATCTTCAACCATCACGCTCCCTTGACGATCAACTCCTCGACAATAGAGCACGTCGACCTGAACCCCATCCGCTCCACTCGCAAGGCCGTCATCAACGAGGAGCGTGTGCTCATCATGACCCCGATCAAGGACGCCGCGCCTTATCTGTCCAAGTACTTCGAGCTCATCTCCGAGCTTACCTATCCGCACCACCTCATCGACCTTGCTTTCCTCGTGTCCGACTCGACCGATGACACCCTGGCCATCCTGGCGTCTGAGCTCGACCGCATCCAGAAGCGGCCCGATAAGATCCCTTTCCGTAGCGCCATGGTTGTCGAGAAGGACTTCAATTTTCACTTGAGCCAGGATGTCGAGGAGCGCCATTCCTTCGAGGCGCAGGGCCCGCGCCGGAAGGCCCTCGGCCGCGCGCGCAACTATCTTCTCTCGGCTGCCCTCAAACCTGAACACTCCTGGGTCTACTGGCGGGACGTTGACATCGTCGATAGCCCCAAGCGCATCCTCGAGGACTTTATCGCCCACGACCGCGATGTTCTCGTTCCCAGTATGTTCTTATCTCACGCCAACGAATGCTTTCTGTCCTCTTCTGCAATGCGCTTTTATGCATCCACCAGTTGCTAACGTCATGTACAGACATTTGGTTCCACCGGTACAGAGACGGCCGGGATATCGAAGGAAGATGTAAGGCATTCTACGACACGATCCTAATTTCGGAATACGTGCTATAGTTTTGATGACTAACGTTGCGTGATAGTCGACTACAATTCCTGGGTCGAGTCCGACAAGGCCCGGAGACTGACCAAGAACCTCGACAAGGACATCGTCCTCGCTGAAGGTAAGGAGACAGCCAGTGCGTATCAAAACCTGGTGGAAGGATGATTGATATTAATCTCGTTGCTGCGCGTGTAGGTTACAAACAGTACGATACCGGCCGGAAGCACATGGCCCTCATGGGAGACTGGCGGAACGACAAGGACGAGGAGATCGAGCTCGACGGCATTGGCGGTGTGAACATTCTCGTCAAGGCAGACGTCCACCGATCAGGTATGCCGGCCTTCGGTTCAATCGTGACTTCTAGATGAGATGCTGAGGCATGTGCTGACCATTTTGTGTAGGAATCAATTTCCCCTGCTATCCTTTCGAGAACCAAGCCGAGACCGAAGGCTTTGCCAAAATGGCCAAGCGTGCTGGCTACGGCGTCTACGGCCTTCCCAACTACGTCGTTTGGCACATTGATACCGAAGAGAAGGAGGGCAATATGAGATAGCCTCCTCCTGTGCCGTTGTCCGCAACTCGATCATATCAGTATTGATCTGCCGATATCTTAGGGTTCTAAGCTTGGCAGCGTCAGCTGAATACGCACATCCTGGCGCAGATGCAACGAAAGAGGATGCTCCTTCTCTCGCCTCACATCTTTCATGATACAAGGACCAAAGACCGGATTAAAGTCTATATTGGAGTCTTTTACTTGGATGCGGAGTTATAAGGTGTTTTAGGTTTTTCTTTTTTTTTTTTATCAATTCATGTTTCCCAACGGCAACTACGTCCACCTCAGCCACATTCGAAATTCATCCGTCAATGTTGCCAGTCCTGCCACCATCACCAGCTACTTGTTTTGTCATCTTCGACTCTTCTTTTCGCCAAATTAGCCTCCACTTGGGTCTTTTGCAAAGACAAGAGATTTCAAGAGACGTATATTTCTACTTCTTCCAAAATTGCTCCCATAACTCTGCCCACATACTTACGAAGTCGACTTCCCTACGACTTGCATACACACACACGTTTACAGTACTTGTGTGCATCTTTCTTAACAAACGATTACGCTCTGTGCCATCGCCACTCTGCGCGCACACGCACTGATTTGGGGAGAGAAGTTTTCCCCATGTTGCCAGGGTATACTTAATATTTATTGTCATCAATTTTTCTTTAGTCTTTTTTTTCCTTATCTGTTGGTTATTGGTCGCGGCAAGGCAATGTGTTGAGAGAGAAGGGCCTGCGTTAGAGAGGACGCCCTTCGGCTCGCCATTGTCATCGGAGCCAGCGATACAAGTGGAATGACTCTTGGGTTTATTAAAGTGTACGGTGGGCAATTGGCACATAAACGGGTCTTCCCTGGTGCCCAGGTCGGGATTGACAGCGTAATTTTTTATACATATATACACTGGTTTTTAGTCTTTGTTTATCGCTATGTAGAGCCTAACCGTGATTATGTCTTTGCCCAGTATGAACAAATTTTGCGTTTCCATTTTAACGTCTCATTTTCGGAGAGCTGTTTTGGCACAGCGCCGTGAAAATTGTTGGGACTGGTGTGGTTTTCTTTCTTGGGGATGACTTTGATATAGGCAATCCTTGTTTCTAGAATGGAAATGCATAATGCTTATCTGCAATGAGTACCATGTGGTGGTAGACTCAACAAGTACGTATCAGTCCTTTTGGGCAGATGCTGGCAGTGCGCCAGTCAAAGGTACGAAAAACTGTAGGCCAAGTTCAAACAGAAGCAGACAGGACACCAGAGCTAGTAGAGCATATGTACAATATACTTGGTCAGGCCACATTGAGACGGTTGAGACGCCGATGGATGCTGGTTCTTAATATGATTTCTTTTGTGAATTTCTTCTATATGTGCATATGATACAGGGGTAAGGAAAAAAAAACAAGTAGCACGTTCATCGTCCATCTAGCCACCCGGTCTTCTCGTACCCCAGCCTGATCACGGTTTAGCAACCAGGTCGACAGCTATCCCGCACCAAAAGAGCTGTCCACTGGCTGAGCAACAGCAGACGAGGCGCTTGCACAAGACGACCTTCTCGCTCTCTCTCTCTACCTCCGAATGCGCGTCGCTATTGTCGTTGCTTTGTTGCTGCTCTAGCGCTTTGGTGTTTTCCGCTTCGCCAACATTCCGTCCCTTTTCAATCGTCCCGCCCCTCGCCCAACGCCCCTTTCCGAAACCCATGTCGTTTCTTTTAGTGGCTCTTGATGACGGTGATGGAGTCCAGGTCCTCGCGCTCCTTGGTCTCGGCCTCGATCTGCCGGATCAGCGGCGCCAGGTACGGGGTGTCATCCTCGGGCTTGGTCCACTCTGCCTTGGGCAGCAGCTTGTGCTGCAGACTGAGCTGCACGGCGCGCCGCAGGCGGAAGATGCGGTCGTAGTTCTCCTGGGGCGACAGGCGCTTGATGGCCTGCTGCACGACCTCGTTCTCCTCGGGGATAAGATCATCGGCTCTGGGGAGAGGGGAGAAGGCGGCGTAAGCAACTAGGCAAAGAGGAGAAGAAAACGAGGCAATTGAATCGCATTCGCGGCCAGAGAGCGCAGCAGCCCCTAATTCGTATCTCATAACAAGAAGAGGGGGAGAGGAGGAAAAGCTTACCTGAGTCCCATCTGGCGGTATCCGGCCAGGTTGACGTACCAGTTGGCCATGGGCTTCAGGGCGTTGAGCAGCCACGGCCGGCTGCGGATGAAGGGTGCCAAGCTGATGTAGGACATTGTTGCGAAGAGCGGAGTGATCGAGCGATGAGAAATGGAGACAAAAAGGAGAGAACCGACAGCAGGGGGTCCAATTGAATCAATTCGTGGCCGAAAAGCTTCGTCGAGGTTGGCTTGGTGGTGGTGGAGGTGGTGCGGATATCGTGTCGTTATTTTTTTTCGCTCTGGGACGATTTCGAGCTTCCTCAAAATCCCGCCAGCCCGAGAAGCGAATGGGCGTCAGCCCAAAAAGCCGCGGATCCAATTGGTCGTGTCAGGTGACCAGACAAAAGGACATTTTGGCGGCCTGAGGCAGAAAACACCAGTTAGAGGAACCGCCTGAGCTCTTGACTCTGGCCAACCAAAAATCATCGCCTAATAAAGCCTGTTCCCCTCTCCTAAAAGCCAATCTACGAGCGCTGTAGCTTCCCCTCCCAGCTCCCCCCCACTCTATCTGACAGAGCAGCAATACACCGAAACAGATCAGGAACATCCCGGGTAGGAAAGCTATGTTGTTGATCGCTTTCTCGACTACCCAGTCAAAAAATAGATTGCATAATTGACAAGCTGAAGGGCGTCGAACAGAACTTCAAAGCGATTTATACGAATAGCCGACAGCAGACCCAATTGCGAGAGATCTCATTAGTAGGGCCGGATAGAACGCTCTAGTCGCCCTATCTATGTATCTTGAATGTGCTAGTTCATCACAGCAGATTGTACCAGTTCAAAACGCAACTGGATACGCATCCTTGGTAAAGGAGGTATGCGGACGGACTATTCTCGGTACTCGTAGAAGCCGTGGCTTTGTGAATGGCCCTCGCCCAGCAGCGCAATATCAGAGCCAGTGGAAGCTTGCCGCGGATGAAGAAGCCTCGCTCAAGTTGAGACTCCACTCACATTCATGGTTCCCGCGTGCTGCTTCTGGCCCTGAAGGAGAACCCCGCCTGCTAGCTGGCTGACCCATCGCATTGGCTTTCCGATTCCGTTGGCTTCCCGATACAAAGCGAGCGCTCATGTGCGCGTCCGTTTTAACGAGGGACCCCAGGGCGCAGAGCAAATTACACCACGCGGCACTACTATGAACCAATTGCCTTGATTAGCAGAGACGCTTCTTATTGATCTTGCTGCCCTTTTCTTGTAACGCCGAACACCGTCCCGTCCCCGTCTTCCCTTCTCCCACTTCTACAGGATCTATATAAAGCTCTCAATGGCTCTCCGCCTCCATCGCCTTGCCCCGTCTCTCGCCTCGCCTGTTCGCTCTACAACCTCGATCTCTCCCCTCGCCAGACCCTTTCTGAACTGCCGCACGCCCCATCTGTCCTTCACTGCCCGCACCATGGCCTCTTCTGCCCCCGCGTCCACCAAGCCCGAGTGGCTCGTCGTCGTCCCGGACAAGCCCGGCGCTCTCGCCAAGCGCTTGGAAGTGCGGCCGTAAGCGTCTCCTGGCCCTGCCCGCACATAATGCCGATACCGCTGTGGTAGTTCTGACTGAATAATGCTGACTGCCCGGTTGCAGAACACATTTTGCCAACCTGAAGGCTGTCGTCGACTCGGGCAGAGTGAAGTTTGGTGGTAAGCCTTTCTCTCTCTATTTTTTTTTTTTTTTTTTCATTGCCTTTTTGCTTGTTTGATTTTCTGCTTTTCCCTCCTTTTGACTACTCAGCATCCTGCCTCTCGGCAGCGTTCACTCTTCTCGCAAACGCTCAGCTCTTCTAATTGCACAATTTTTTAAGGCGCTGTCTTGGAGGACCTCCCATCGGACCCCAACGACCCGAAGACGTTCGCCTTTGCTGGCAGCAGCATCATCGTGCTGGCTGACTCTAAGGCCGAGGTCGTTGACTTCCTCAACACGGACGTCTACGCTAAAGAGGGCGTATGGGACGTGGACAACGTAAGTGCCAGGTTCCTCTCTGAGCACGTGCCTATTTCGGAAGTGGTTGCTGTTCCTTTCGTATCTCACTTCTGCTTTATCTTTCTCCCTTCTGACATGATGCAATAGGCACAAATCTGGCCCCTGAAGACGGCCTTCCGATTTCCTTAAAAACAAATACTATCAGGAGAATAATGGAATAAAGCTGTATGGATGTGAAAATGGCGTCTTGAACACTGAAGAGCATCTCGTCTTCTCCTTCTAAGCTACAACATGCCAGACGATAGTACAGTATTGTAATAAGAAAACAAAGAACGTGCAAAAACTGAACCCGGTTTACTATTTTTCTGCCAGAAAACAAGCATGGACATCTTCTTAGTGATCTATTATGGGCAGCTTGTTTTCCGGAAATTATATTATTACCCCCTTCAAGTTCACATGAGAAACAATCATAATCAACGCCGTAACAGCCCCGTCCAATATCCCCCTTCCGGAGTTTCCTGGGAGCCTCTATCCTGAAATGATCTCGCCGACCAGGCCGACCAGATACATTGCTAGCAACAGAGAGAAAGAAACAGGACAAGACACAAACTACCAAGATTTATAACACACAGTAAATTTTATGCAAAAGCGTAGAGCCCCCCTTTCTTATACTCCAAAAATCATAAAAGCTCCTAGTCGGTATTCTCATTCGCCTTTTCTTCGGCTGCTAGTCTTAATTCATAGTTTAGCTCAAAGCATTCGGCGAGGAGCTCTGTGACGTTGCCCTGGCCTTCAGGAATATCGTCTCCGACCATGAACTTGCCGTCCACGCGCATGTTGTCGATGGAGTTCAGCTACGCACCACGTGTTAGCCTATCACTTGGCAATGGTATGCTGAAACAAAGGAAAGTCTCCTCCTCACCTTCATGCTATATGGATACAGTTCCCTGGATGAGGTGACGCCTCCCGATTCCTTCACCTCCAGCAGGCAGCGCTTGAGGGTGAGCAGCTGGTTGTATACTGGCAGCAGCGCCTCTGAGACCGGCTCAGATGAGATCATAAGCGAGTACACCAGACCATAGCTCCGGCGGATCAGGTACAAGCATGTCTAATGATTATCAGCACAACGGCCCCCTTGGCAAAACAGCCGGCACTGCGGTTAGGGATACAAAATGATACTCACTCGCTGCACGTAGAGCTCGGCTGGCTTTCCGTCTTCGTCGATCCAGTTTCCGTCTACCCGGGCCTCGTCGAACTTGTCCAGCTGGCGCTGGAAGTCGTACAGGTCGGTCTCGCGCAGCGACCAGGCCTGGGTGACGGACAGCTTCTCCAGCTCGTTGCGGATGCCGACGAGCGTCTCGTGCATGGTGCGGAACTCCTCGGGGATCTGGCCCTTGCGCTTCAGCACAATGTCGGCCCAGATCAGACACCGCTTCAGCAGATCCGACACCTCGTCGTTGCCCGCCGGCACCTCGCCCTTGTCGTTGACGAACTTGCCGTCTACCCGCTGCTTGTCAATATCTTCCAGCTGCGATTTCAGCTTCTGTACTTCGCCCATTGAAAACTGTAGGTAAGAGAGGGCAAAAAAGCCATATGTGTCAGTCATATCCCCCCAAAAAAAATTTGACGCTGAAGTATTGAATTCGCGATTGGGGATGGGGGAGCACAAACCCGGAGTCTTGTGTTAGCGAGAGACATGGACCGTAGAATGGAGATCAGCTTCTCATGTATGGCGGGCAGCGGGTCCTCCAGCTTCTGAACCTGCTCCTGTAGCTTCTTGATGGAGGAGCTGCACAGCTCGACACGGCGAGCCAGCAATTCGGTGAGGTACGGGTTGGAACCGTCGTCGGTGTGCTGAACGATCTCGGATAGCTTCTCTAATGTGTTGGTGATGCTCTCGAGATCTTTCGCGGAAAACAGGTTGGCCTCCGTCAGGTGGTCGAGCAAGCGCTTGATGGTCGACGACAGCGCATAGGCGGCAGGTGCCTCGCTTGTGCGGCCGATGGTCATGAAGAAGAGGGAGAGGAGCTGAAAGCAGCTCTCGAGCACTCTGTCCACTAAAAACAAAAAAAAAAAAAAAAAACGTCAGTTCTCCATGCGCCAAGTGAAACAAGTCAAAACCACGAAAGTTTAGGATGTCTCTTACAGCGGTTCTCGCCAACCTGCCGCCCCTCGCGGACCTGCTGCAGCCGGCGCACCTGCTCGACGGTCTGGTCGTACAGTTGGAGGACGTCCTGGCTCCGGATGTATTTGGTGCGGTCCTGCTTGAGGAGGAGCAGCCGGTCGCGAATCGATTCCAGATGAGCGAGGATCTCGCGCTCGTGGGCGTCCTGCGGCGCCGGAATGGCTGGGGTATCCATTTGCGCGGACGCTGTGTTCTTGGCAGCAAAGAATTAGAAAGAAAAGCTTCGAGGTATACGAGGTAGAGAGAAGGAGAAACAGAATGGCTTGAGCTGAGCGTGGCGCAGGAGCTTATGGTATCGAGAAAGCGTCGCTGTGCGCCAGAGAGTCTATGAGGGAGGAAAAGGGTCGAGATGGGGGATGCAGTACCAATAGATGCGCACCGAACGTACCTGCCAGAGATATAGCGCGCACACAGGGTCAGGAGACAGGGAAGGCGGCCCGAGGTCGACTGGAGAGAATTTGCCGCGCAGAGTCTGATAAGGGAACAGACTGAGGGAAAAGGACGAGGTCTTGGCAAAATGACAAGGAAAAGAACTGGCTAGTCCAGAAGGGAGGTGTACCAAGAGGCTGCCGCTGGATTTTAGCTTTTGTCAGATTCGCTGTCGTCAGGGCCAATTGGGATCCTCCGGCATGTGTGATGTTCGGACGGGACCCAGTCCAATTGCGGCAACCGAAGAGACGGGTGTTGAGAGGAGTGGCAGTGGGTGGCAGGGCAGAGAGGACGACGAGCAAGCAGAAACCGGCGATGGCATGAACAGAAGAAGTTTTTTCTGCTCTATTATTCGATTGGTGGGCTTGAATTGTATGCAGTTTGCGTCTGCATTTGTCGGAACAGCCTGCGCTCGTGGGATTGCCGGCATCTGCGTTGCAGTCTTTAGAGAGATCACTTTACTAAGGACTATGTGGTCATCGTCTTCGCGGCGCCTTTTTTACAGCAAAGACGTCAGCGGGAAAATCGCCGGGAGATGCTAGTTTAGCTAGTCTACGTAAGCGAAGAGAGGCGAAAGAGGGGGTGCTGCTAGAGGAGGGGTTCCATCGCCTTTGTCGTGCATCACATGTTGAAGTTTGTGTCAGTGGACCTTAGAGGGGAGAATGGGGGGGGAGAGGGCGGAGGTTACGTTTTGGGACGGCTCCAGGCGGCTTCTTTCGCTGGAGCTGCTTATCGCGGTGTCCCAGCTTCTTCAAATTATAGCCTTGAAATTATATGGAGAACTGCGGCTGAGCCAAACAGAGCCAGAGCAGAGGAAGGGCCTTTTTTTGCAGGTAGCAAGGGGATGCAGTTGTATGCAAAGGAGTAGTAGGGTTGCACGGGAGCCGAGAGAAGATGCCCAGCGATTCGCATATCTCTCATCGCATAGGAATTCCACTGAGAGAAAGTATCGTCCTGCTGTCTCATACAAGATGGCTGGTGGCGGAGCGGACCCCGTACCTACAGACATCCAACTTCAGGCATACCTGGCTGATCCAGATGAAGACAGCGAGTATCGCCTTCTCGTCAATCAAAAAGACGTAAAATACATCTACATTGAGCGGGAATTATCCCACCGGATGATATTTCGCTTGCGCCGATCCTCCGGTCTTGGCTGGCCTCAATCTACCCACCAGGAGATTGGAACGAAGCAAATGTCACAAGAGATCCAGCAGACGAGAGTACCATCTTTGTAAGAGCTATCCTGTGCAAGTTGCCGGGCATAATAAATACGTGGCATGACCGAAAATTCGACCATCTCCAGCTCACATGGATTGGGCGAATACAAGAGAGCATTCGGCTCATCACATGTCCCTTCTTCGATCATCCAGTCGTCTACAAGTTCGCTGCATTTCCGTGGCAGATTCCCATGCTAGAGCAAGAGACGACATCGTACAGCTAGGTACACGGTAGACACATTGGGCCAGAATTTCTAGGGCACGTCACTGAGGATGGCTGCGCAATTGGCTTTTTGCTGGAGCATGTCCCGGGTCGCACGGCGGCGGCGATAGAGGATCTCGACAAATGCCTAGAAGTATTAAGACGCCTTGATGCGCTCAGACTGAAGCACGGCGACACAGATCGGCATAACTTCCTAATCAAGGACGGGCAAGAAGATGCAATATTGGTTGATTTCGAGAGCGCTCTCCGGTGCCAAGACGAACAGGAGCTCTTGGCAGAGCTGGAAATAGTGCAAGAGGCATTGGAGGCGATAGACGGAGAAGGAGGGATAGTGGTAGAAGAGGAGCCGTAGGCTTAGTAAATCGACAGCTTTGGAAGGAGATGCGACGCGTCAGAGCAGAGCGACTCTCTCCCGCCTGGACCGATATTAGTCATCTATATAGTTAGATCTGGAAATTATGTTTCGCCGGTTTCCGAGACTCTAGACGGTAACTGATTGTCATTGGCCCGTTTCCCCACAAGGGCTTCCCACCAAAAACGCACACAAACCCTCGGCCGACCAATTTTTCCTGGAAAGTGGGCTCTGCTGCAAATGGCTCCGCCTGAGAGGGAAAAAAAAAATAAAGCATACATTCTCAACCAACCCGCAACTCAGTACTGTATTTTGCAGATTTCGCAAAAGACAACCCACGTCTACACCCTCTTTTTCCCTATCTACGAAGACAACCCACGTCTACACCCTCTTTTTCCCTATCTACGAAGACAATCACCTTCGAACATCTTCACAATGTCTACTGCTGAGCTCGCCACGTCCTATGCGGCGCTGATCCTGGCCGACGACAACGTCGAGATCTCGGTGCGTTCGACCAAATCCCCGTCCCACCCGCTTCCGGCGTACCTTCTCCCGCGGAGGACGCAAACTATATGGCGAGACATGGGAGGTTTTTGCGCTGGAAACTAACTCTGGAATCTTGTAATCTAGGCCGACAAGATCAACACCCTCATCAAGGCCGCCAACGTCCAGGAGGTCGAGCCCATCTGGGCCCAATTATTCGCCAAGGTACGCTGAAGAAGAGAAACAGAAAATAGCCGGCACGATTTCGAAACAACAAAGAAAAAGGGCATGGGGGATTCGAGGACGGGTCACTCCCTCTATGGGGGGGGGGGCAGACCGCAGAGAAACCCGCACGCTGCCGTGCGAGACGCTTTACCATTTACGAAATCGGAAGAGAACCCGGACGCTGACATTTTTTTTTCTAGGCTCTTGAGGGCAAGGAGGTCAAGGACCTGCTGTCCAACGTTGGCTCTGGTGGCGGTGCCGCCGCCCCCGCTGCTGCTGGTGCTGCCGGTGGCGCTGCCGCTGCTGCCGAGGAGGCTGCCGAGGAGGCCAAGGAGGAGGGTGTGTACTTCCAGTCTTCCGTCTTGCTCACTTCGCCTCCAGTTCTGAATGCTGTGCTAACCCCTGCCAACAGAGAAGGAGGAGTCCGACGACGACATGGGCTTCGGTCTGTTCGACTAAGCGCGCCATATCCGCGTTTCGTTTTCCCTTGCCACGACGACTTTTCTAAAAGAAACCAAAAAACCAAAATAGAACCGGAGCCTGGGGGTTTTTTAGGGGACAGGAGGGTAAAAAAATTCCGGCTAGGAGTTTTCTTTGGCGATATTCAGCCCCTCCGGATTTCTTCTTTTTGTACTTTCGCCATTTACAAAAAAGGAATTAAAAAAATTATAAAAATTCAACCAAACTTGTCTGATTACCTAACCCTGTGAAGCAAGAGCAGTCTTTCTCTCTTGTTACAGGGGATGGCATCAATGTATTCATCTTCCTACGAGTGGCAAAGACAACAGAAAATATTGTGCGTAGTAGGGGATCGGTTCTTGTGGAGGTACTCTGCTTTGAAAGAATTGGGTCTCTAAAAAAGCTGTGTGGAGAGCGCGGGATTGCGTAGATTTGAAAACGCTCCAACCTCCTCGACAACAGTAGCCTCGTGCTGTCTATACGAAAGGCTTCAGGTAACGAGAAGCCTAGTTGAAGCGTGTCGCTTGTCTATTTTGCCTGCTTGGCGTAGAATTCATTCTATAAGTAAACGTGCAAACAGAGTGCACTTTTTAGGGACCCTGCCAATGAATTCATCTCCCCAACGCCACCGTCGCATACGCATTCAAAAGCCCAACTTTTTGTTTAACTGCTGCTCTTCTCCCTTTTATTTTTTATTAATTTTTGGCCTTTGCTGGTCGGTGCTATTGGACCCGCAGCACAGCGCTCGGCACCAGGCCCAGCTCGCGGAGCGTCTTGCTCAGGTCGGTGGAGCCCTCAAAGACCTTGCGTGGGAAGGTAAGCTCGAAGCGGCTGGCCTGGAAGCCGTCCTGGGTCTCGAGCGCCTGGGCGACCTCGAACAGCGTGGCCTCGGCGTCGAACGTCTTCTGCACGTTGCCTGTCGGCAGCTGCAGGCGCAGGCGGGCCTGGCTGGCAGACGACGACGACGACGACGACGACGAGGCGGCGGCGGCGCCGAGTCCGCCGGCAGCAGACGAGCTGGCCGCCGGCGCCGCCTGGCTCGCCGGGGCGCGCCCCTCGCGCGCGGCCTTGGCCTCTTCGGCCTTGCGGCGGCGCTCCTCCTTGTCGGCCTCGATGCGGGCCTTGATGCGCTTCTTGACCTCAAGGTCCTCGCGCTTCTCGGCGCGCTTCTTGGCCGCCTCCTTGATCTGCTCCTTCCGCTGCAGCTCCTCCTTGAGATCCTGGGTCTCCTTGGTGGACTTCATGCGGATTTTCTTTTATTTTTGCATAAGCAGTCAGCGGGCAGAACTCAGAGGTTCTGCTATTCTAGGAACCTCGGGGAAAGGAGAAAGGGATATTTGGGAGAGGGGGGGGGGGGGGGGGGGGGGGCTCACCTCGTTCTTCTTTGCGTCTTCCTTGTCTGCGAGGGCTTGGTTGGCCCGCTTCTGCTTCAGTTTATCTCGCAGCTCCTCGAGGCGAGCCTTCTTCTCGTCCTCAGTCAGCGGTGCAATCTCCTCTGTCGACTCGGTAAAGTCGGTGTGTCCGCTGCAGCATGTCAGACGAGTTCAGGTACCAAGAGATCGAGACAAAACAATTTTTTTTTTAAAAAAAAAAAAAAATAGAAAGAGAAAGAGACAAAATAATTAAAGAGCTCTGAAATGGGCAGCATCCTATACGCACGATTTGGTGGCATGGAACTCGGCCGTAGCCTGGCTGCGGAACTTCTTGCCGCATTCGTTGCAGACGAGCGACTTGGCCTCTTGGCCCGACTCCAGCGCGCTGATGGCGGCCGCCGTGGCGCCCTCGTCGTCGTCCATCTCGCCGTCGACGGCGTCCTTGGCCGCACCCGGTGCCTTGAGCTGCTCTAGCGGCGTGTCCTGGGTCTCCTCCAGCCAGGTCAGGGCGCCCTGCAGGCCACCGGACTTCTTGACCGCCAGCTCCGCCCGCTCCTTCTCAAAGCCCATCTCAAGCAGGACATCTAGGTCGGACTGCGTCATTGTGCGAGAGGCGACAGCAAAGAATGAGCTGTTCTGGGTTAGGGTGGGTTTAGATATGGGTGCAGCAGAACGGTGCTTTGCAAGAGAATGCAGTATGTGGAAGCAGCAGTGAGGGGTTGCGGGACCGGCAGCTGTCGTGTTAGTATTAATATTCTGAGGCTGAAAAAGCAGAAAGTCGACGGATGATACTGTCGCAGAGTTTTGTGAAAAAGGCAAACACAAATTTCGACCGTACAAGCGAGATAAGTTCTAGCTCACAGTTTGAATGGCAATGAAACTGTCGTTTGCCGTTCGAAGAGGGCGTCAGAAGTAACACCACTTCAATAGGCGGAATGAATATGCGGCACCAGAAGCTGCTTCTTCAGGTAGAAGCTAGGCTGTCGTCATCTACACATATACAGTGAATTTCTGGCAGGTCTACGGCTGCTCCGTAGTGGAGAGTTGGCCAGGCCAGGCTTGGTTTAGAACTGGTTTATTAAGCAGTTCATTCCCTTTCGCCAGTTAATACCGTATTGCCGCCCCGTAACCTGCTCCAGCATCGATGCCCTAAACACATTAACCCGAGTGCTAAGATAGCGACCCCGCGACAAGGAAATACGCGTAGTCACGCACGGGTACGTATGTCATATAGCACTCCGAATGTTTCGATGGTCGCCAGGGGGGGGTTCTGTTTCCGATTCAGAATTTCGACACTGCATACGGAGTACTTCCGCAATATTTAGCAGTGTGCTATAGAGGCTGATATTCTAGCGACACGCTATAACACAAGGAGCGTTGCACCGCCAACTGATGGAAAATAACGCACGGACGTTCGAACCGACACAAGCTGATGGCGGTATTGGGAAGAGGTGGACAGCCAATTGCAGTGGACGATCAGTGGGACTTTTGGCTCCCGTAGCAGAAGCAGCAGCAGAGGGCGAGAGGCTAGACTGTTTGTGTATGTACTACTCAGTACCGTGGGATTTGCACAGGGTGTTTGATCGGGTGTGGTCTTCTAACTGGTCCCATTTTGCCTGCTGGCCGAGTTGAAACCTGGCCATTATGATGTCGCCAGAACTTGCCTGAGCCAGCCTGGCCCTTTAAGTAAAACTTTCTCCCTGCCAAACAAACATATTTACTAATTCATCGTTATTCTTTCGTTTTCCCGGCTCGCGAGACACCGCAAAAAGCAAATAGTGACATACTATTCCGTACGCTACTCTTTCCCCTACACACACACACACTCACTCGCTCACACGCACACACACACACCACGGACAAAGCACATCAGCCGACCAGCTACAATAGCTTGTGCTCTTGTGTTCCTGTGATTTCAAAGCCGTCTTCTTCCCATTTTCTTCTTTTTCTTTTGTCCTTCTATTCTCTTTTTTTTTTCTATTCCCCTTTTCCTTCTCCTTTCTCGTTAAGCTTTGGTTAATATCTTCTGCTGCGCGGTTGTGCCCATCCTTCTTGCCAACGCACTAGCGGCGACGTATCCCTTTTTCGGCCCCTATCGACATCATCCTCGGAAATCGCACAACTGTGCTCTTTCTCCGCTTCTCTTCATTCTTTCACCCTTCGCCTGTTCTGCTCCTCCGACATACGTTCTTGGCACCAAAGGATTGCGTTCAACCCGCAGCCGATCGATATTGGAGATACCTGCCGTACCTGCCCGTTTATCAGCCGCGATGTCTGTCGAGATCGAGCCCGTGGAACTCGGCTTCCGCCGTACGTCATCTCCCTATCTTTGGCCAAGAAGATATCGACAGCGAACGACCACGCATACGTGAGCACGTTGGAGAATTTGGAGGACTAATGTGTTTGTGCACAGGGCCATTTACGGTCGAGGTTGCCGAGACGCTGAAGATCGTTAACCCGAATGCGACGCCGGTCGCATTCAAGGTCAAGACGACGGCACCCAAGCAGTATGTGTGATGGGCGAGCGCAGCCACAAGCCTACACCGGTTCTCTATGTGGCCGCATCGATTTGGCTTACTCGTTTCTTTTTCTTATCAGGTACTGCGTGCGGCCGAACTCAGGGCGCATCGAGCCAGACCGCGAGGTGGAAGTGACAGGTGCGTACCGGTCCCCACCGCCTCTTCTGCATGGGCTCCTCACATCTCCTGACGCATCTTCCCAGTTCTCCTCCAAGCCATGAAGCAAGATCCGCCAGCAGACTACAAGTGCCGGGACAAGTTCCTCGTCCAGTCTGTCCCTATCACCGGTGACAAAGAATTCGTCAGCGTCCAAGAAATTGTTCGTCTCCCTCTCCTCTTTCGGCATTTCGACAATGCATCGGAATTGTTTTTTTATCCTTACGCACTTGGTGGAACAATTCTTTGTCCTTTGTGCTAACGAGCCGTCTTGATACACAGTGGGACAAGGTCGAGAAGTCGGAGGTTCAAGAGAAGAAGATCCGCGTTAGCTTCCTTCCGGCTGAGGACCCGGCTGAGGACCCAGATGCCTCCGTGCTAGCAACCACGCCTGCCCGCCGCACTACAATAAATGGGGTTGGTTTACCTTTTCTCTCTGTTTGATTTTTGTTTAACTTGCTCGACCACTTGGCGCAAGATTACTGACGATATTCGCCGCCAAATAAAAAATACAGGTCGATGCCACACCCGACGTTGCTCCTCCCGCGTACGCGTATGCGTCACCAAGCGAAGAGCCCCTCGCTGCAAACGGCGTTGCAGCCGCTGAAGCCCCGGTGCAGGTCAACAAGCAGCAGAACCACGTCAGCGACGCGCCCTATGCTACCGTGCCGGAGCCGAGGTCGTCCTCCGAATCCAACGCCGCCCCGCCGCCCGCTTTCCCCGCCGCCCACGTGCCCGTCGCCTCGATCGCAGCGCCGGCTGCCAACGACAAGGACACTACCATCGCCTCGCTGACCGCCAAGCTAGCCGAGGCCGAGGCACTGATCGCGTCGCTGCGCAAGGACGGCGGGCTGCGGCAGCGAAAGGGGGTCGCAGCGGCGGCAGCAGCATCTGAGAAGGCCGCCGACGCGTCCGAGTCACCAGCAGGCACAGAGCCGCAGCTAAGCCAGGTCACCCGGCAAGGCACCGAGGGTGTGCCGGTGAATGTGGTGGCCATCCTGTGCCTCCTCTGCTTCCTGCTGGCATACTTCTTTTTCTGATTGCATTGACGTTTTTTTTTATCTTTTGTTCGTGCAACCAGGAAAAACATATTATACTAGGGCGGCTGTCCTCTCAGCGGATATGAATTTATTGCCGTTAATATCCTCCTTCAATTATCTCTCCCTTTTTTTTTCCCCTCTCTCTCCGCGTCTCTCTTTTTTCTGTGAGGAGCCCATCTGTGAACAGCAGGCCTTTTCTTCTCCTATTGGAGCACTCCGTTGACGAAACACCAAGCATGGACTAGAGGTTCTGGCTTTGGCACCTACATACGTTTTCTGCCCAAGTGAGACGCGACTTGCTGAGTTCTTGTCCACTGTTATATCGATATTTTCTACTACTGCCCTTCCCTTGTTGGGGTACCTCCATTTCATCGAAACCGGTCTTGGCGTGCAGCTTTTTTGACAAGCATTGGAATTACACCAAGATAAGGTGCAGACAGCTCAAGTGGTGGCTCAAGGTGGACGATGCTACATGGACTATTCCTGTTTCGTATCTTATACTACTGCTGTTGGTTGCCTGCGGTTTGTGCAAGCGATAGATGCGCCTTATTTCTTTGATTCTCTCTCTCTTTATCCCTCCCTCGTTTCTGTTTATTTTTCCTTGTTATCATGTATTCTACCTTGTATTGTCAGTAAGAGCATAGGATGTAAATATGACGGACCAACGATTATTAATTCATCATACTTAGTTCCTGTGCAATATGTGCGTAGTATTACAACTCGAAAGTGAGAGACTGGTGCCTGTTTTTTGTGTTTTTTTTTTTTTTTGTTTTTTTTTGTTTTTTTTTTAATATCTTGCAGCCTCGCCAATTTCTGGGGATATTAGATACTAGCGCAAGTCAATTAGAGTTTCGGGCACAGTCACTATGCGATCAAACACGTCCGTTGTCAGACACGACAGAAATGTGGCATTGCTGAATATTTAACACCCCAGTTACCAGGGCATTAATTCAAGAAAACTATCGGTTTTGTGCTGTACACGTTTTCCGCTTTTATTTTCTATCTTCAGGGTTTGCTATAGCCATTAGCAATTGGCAGAGAAAGCTACGAATAGGTGAACGCCCTAACAATTTGCCCACGTGGACTACCAGGTTGACCAGCTGCGTCCTATTTATGAATCACAGGCAGACTTTATGTTTTTGATCCTCGGCTCCGAGCAGCGTATTAGTTTATATGCAAATGTTTCGACGTAGAAAGAAATAGACTCCCTGGTAGGCTAGTCTTCCTCCGTGGCTTTCTTATGTACGTGGAACAACGACGCTGCAGTCTACTTGTCTTAGTGGTAATAGGCTTCTGAGAAACTACCAGCACTTTGTGCACACAAAATTTGTAGTTTCTCCGCCCTTCGGCAGCATCTTACCTATGTCCACGACGCAGCAGTCTGACAGAAAGACGTTGTGCCAAATCAAGCTGATGCAGACATACTTTTGTCCGTCTGTCTATTCCGTAGCGATTTCTTTCCAGCCAAGCGTGCTAGGGTTGGAGGTGCGAAACAGAGGAGCAGAAGCCAAGAAGATGAAGAGAGGACGCCCCCTGACTCCCGTTTTCAAGACGTCGCCTTGTACCAAAAGCACGATTTCCGCTGTTGCCCCGCCCGCCAGAGAGAGCAGAGTTCTCGACGCAACATAGGTGACAAGGCTGCACATTTTCCCTCTCTTTGGGCGCCAACAAGGCACACTCTTCACACCTGGGCTTTGAGAGAGAAGAGAACGGGGTGTGTAGAACGCATTAGAGAGCGCCAAGTAGCTAGGACAAAGAAGACCCCGTGAAGTTAAGTTGGTTATATTGCCTGTGTTATCTAGAAGCCCTTGTAACGAAAATGATGTTCTTTTATTGAAGCTTAGCTGTCTTTGCGTATGCGATTCAAATGGTAGAAAATAGACGCCAAATGCTAGGCTCAAGTGGTGTGGGTGAGGCAAATAGAAGCAAGAGTATGGGAGACGTTTATAGCTGGTGTGGGTGTTGCGGCACAATAAAAAGGCCTGATTAAATGCACAACTCCAGTATTTCTCTCTTTATCTTGTGTCTTGGAAATTCAAATTGACTTGAAGTGATTTTTCGTCTGCTAATAAACGTGTTGCTATTACACTATCTACCATCATCGTTATGGCTAGTAGGAGTGTATTATTAGGTTATATAACGGGGAAGCAACCAACTGGTCGTCCTCGAGATGACCGTCTGCGAGGCGCCTCTGTTCGAAATGGCCGCCTGCGAGGCAACTACGGTGGAGTTGAAGACAGGCACGGCGACAGCCTGCGAGGCACCTATGGTGGAGTTGAAGACCGGCACAGTGACAGTCTGCGAGGCGACTATGATGATGATGACCGCCTGCGAGACTATTATGATCACGACCGCCCGCAAGATGACCGCCTGCGAGACACGCGTGATCAAATTGCCAAGAACCAGGCTGACAAGATAAGAGCGTTGACGTCTGGACTGAGAGCCGCCGAGGAAAAGATAGTAGCCGCAAAGTTGGAAGCCGACCGCACACGCAAAAAGTGCAATGAGACCATAGAAGAGCTTAAAAAATCTCAGGCGGGACAAAAACAGACGATGGATGCCGCCTTGGCTGACGCAAATCAAAAGCTACAAGATACTTTAGCGAAGCATGCAGCAGAAAGGCAGCAATGGGACATAGATTCGGAAAAAGCTATGCAAGAGCGAGAAAATTTCCAGATGCAGATACAACATATGCAGGGTGAGCATCTAACCACTGTTCAGAACAGAGAGAAAGTGCAGGAAAAGTTTATCAGAGAAATCATGGGTACACACGCAGCCGAACTTGATTTCCTCGTCAGAAAACACGGGGGCAGCTTAATTGAATTAAACGACCGAAAAGACCGTGATATCACGGATGTTATTGCCTCGTACGAGGCTGAGACGGATTTTTTAAAAGACAAGATTCGCGAATTGTCGTCGGAGCTGGTCTCACGAACAGATGATTTCCAGCCAGCAACAGACCAGGGACTGCGTGTTAAGATGTTAGACTTGCGAAACCGGGTCAAGAATCTCATGGTAGTAAATAATCTACTGCAACTTCCCGACTCCGACACCAACAGTGCTCCAGCTACGATATCGCGAACACAAATGATGTCAAATGAGCCACAGCTGTCGCCAGAGCTAGATCCGACAGGCTTTGTAGAACGACACGGACTCAACAATAGAAAATTTATTCTACGTAGCCTAGTGTGGAAGATTCTGATCGATGAGTTTTTCACAACGCCTTTTGGCTTTGGCTTCTTGGGACAAGAAAAACAGCAGCGATTGATAGAGATTCACCGGGTATGGGTCCGTCTTTACAAGGGTCAACAATTCAATCACAGCAAGCTTGACACTGAATGTATGTTTCTGAATCAAGGCCTCTCTGCTTTGGACTTTGCTAATTGCTAGGCTCCTCTTCCGAGACTGACGAGCTGGATATTTACCAGCTCGACTACAACGCAAACAAGCTGAGAGCAGCCATCTTTCAGTCCTTCCTGCCTGTCGTGTCTCCTGATAAAGTAGCCAGACAACGGCAGAGATCCCAGCTCCCACCACCGAACGAAACTCACCTCGATAACATCAACGACACCAAGGACGATGCCACAAGTCCCACTGATGAAAGCGTTGCACTGTGGTATCATCAACATTGCCAAGCCGTTACCAATACGATCCGACAGCTACTAAATAATATCACGGGAAATGCCACACGGCCAGAGGCGCTAGAGAGCGTCTCGAACATTGTGAACCTGGCGGCCGAGCTGGCGTTGGAATATGGGGTACAATGGGCGCAGGTGATACTTCTGGTGGCGCAGCGCGGAGTCATGATGCAGGAAGGAGCAGAGTATCAGGACTGTCTGGGTTCTGCCGGGTCATTCACAGGTGGCGGTGGAAAATCGAAGCGGGAGCTAACGGTGGACCTTTTGGTTTCCCCCGGGCTGGTGCGGATCGGTGATGGGAAGGGCGATATGACCGTGCGACAAGCCCTTGTGCCATGTGAGGTGTTCGCGGAGCCGTGAGAACAAGTAACTAAAAGAGTTGTAGTGGGATATTTATAGTACCAAGACAAAGATCTTCTGCTCGGTTTTATGTGTTTGGGTTTATGTGTTTTTAACCTCAGTACGCGTTTTGTCAGTTTTCACGAATTTGCAAGTGAGAGAATGATCTATGAATTAGGAATAGTTGGTAATGGCAATTAATATTTTCCAGTGTACTGTCAATGCCTATGTAATATGATATTCTCCGTATATTTTCTTCTATACGTTGTTTGATTAATTGATCTATATGAAAATATGCAGCTGTACACAGAATATTTATTTATGTGCATATGCCTGGAACAGAGAGCCGCAATATATATTTGCGCTTTCCACTGTTCCCTGCCTGCCCAGCTACCCGAGAAGTTATTACTGGAAATCCAGCCTCGCGTGAGCCTCCGAGCACAGAGTTCTACATGTGTATACTCCGGCTCAAGAAAGCAGTTAACCGACATGCCAACAACCCACCGTGAGCCAAAATAACCTTAGAATCTTCCCAGCACTCCCCAGAATCACACAACAGGCAAATCCACTTAGTGTCCCCTGTGTATTCCTCTTCCCAATTCCTCTGCCAAACCCACCAAAAGCAACGCCAATGGCCCACTAACTTCGGCATGTTGTTTGTTTAATCGTGCCTTCCCTGTCTTCCCTCTCTTTCCGGGAGGCTGTGACCATCAAGTCCCTTCTCTTCTGCCTCCCCGTTCTTGTTGATGTAGCTGCTTAGTCATTTCAGTCACTTGACTAGTCTTACATACTGTGTGCATACGCTCTCAGAGTGCCTGACTTTACACTGTATTACACTTCCCTATTAGCGAGTCTTCGTTTTCTTCCGGCTCCCAGGCGCTGGTTTATGCCTTCTAACGAAGCCTATGTATGCAGCACACGTAATGGCCTGGCCTGGCCTGGCTCCCTGGCTCCCTGGCACTCGCACTGAGTTTCGCCAGGCCGTTCCTTCTCGCCCCCATCTCCCCCCATATTTTATTATTCGACTGGTTGGTCGTGCTTGCACATATGCAGTATTGCCGATTCCCGCTTTTCTCGTTCCCGTGCCTGCCTTTTGGGCTACGTCGTGCTTTTCCCAGTCTCAACTGTCCCTCTGTGCTTTTGGCTCCTCTTGCCTTCTCAACCGCTATTGCCGTCCAAGTCCTTGCACCAGTTTCTTACTACCGCCACCACCGTCCCGACAGTCATCACCACCACTTTCCTTTCCTCTTGCACAAAGCGCAATTCTAATTCTTTCCTCTCCGCATCGCTTTCTGCTCCACAGCAGTCCTCTGTTAGGACGCCTCCTCTTTTTCTCTCTCTTTTTCTCTCTTACTTATTGTATTGTATTATTGACTCTTTTTTTGCATCAAGACCTATCTATCTCTCCCCCCCTTTCTAATCTGAACACCTAGCATCATCATCGACCCATTCGTCCTTTTCTCCTCACTTCTCTTGCTCTCCCATCCTTTCTCACTCCCCCAAATCCGGAAAAAAGCCTTCCCATCTTCCAGCCGTTGACTCTATCTCAACCCGTCACTCGTTTCCAACGCGCTTACTTATTGACCTGATCTTGACAGGCGCATTGCGTCGCTCTTGAAGACTACTCCTAGCTTTCTTCTTTCGCGAGATTGTTTTCGTTCTCCTGGTCCTCCTTGCGCGTCATCGTATCCCTACGCACATCGCGAAACAGTCTCGCACGATCTCTCGGCCTTCCGGAACAAGCAGCCGCCCCTCACTCCCTTTACCGATCCCTCTTCTCGGTTTTACAGATCAAGGGACTTTTCGTGCGAACCTCGTCCTGACGTAAATTCCGGTTGCCTTCAACCCGATACCTTTGTTTTTCCTTGCTTCCGAAACTGTAAATCCCAACAGCTGCGACCCCTCCTGCGTGCTCTTCATGGCGGTCCGGAGGTCATAACGGCTTGAATCCACGGCTGAAAAAGAATGAACTCGTTCAACGTCGTGTCATCGCATGTATCCCCACCATCCGGCTCGTCCCCGTCGCGGTCCAACTCCATCAGCGCGCTCGGCCTAGCCATCACGCCCGAGGGCGACGGCAAAGGAAGCGGCAGCGGTAGTACTGCCACATCCGTCAGAAACGGCAGCAGCAGCACGTTGATTGCTGAGAAAGATAATTTCTTCCCCGAGGCGGATCGTGCTCCATTCTCCAGTCACGACAGCCACAGTCGCAGTGCCGCTGGCAGTAATCTCCCCTATAGCGAACGCATGCGAAACCGAGACGGCGGTGTTACCGGCGACGCTGCCATGGCGGTCGCCGCAGATGAGACAACGCCTCTCATCGCACAAAAAGACATCCACGGAGCGGGCACAAATGTTGGGAACGTGCGGCTGTCTAAGTGGCGGTCTTTGCCGAGACGCATCGCGATCACGGTGTGGAATTCCATCCACTGGTTCCTGCAGACGCTGGCCGCTCCAGGCGTATATCTGATTGCCTGTCTCTATGACGAGCACGGCAATTTCGCGCCGCTTCGCCAGCTCAAATCGCTGCTGTTCGGGCGCCCAACGCCCGTACGAGGCGGACTGCGAGAGAAAGCCCATGCTGCCTCTTTCTACGACGATGGACACGACCTAGCCGAGGAAGACGAGACAAGGCCAAGGCGGCTTTCCACCGACAGCGATACCTCTGCGACTTCCGGATTACGTAGCAAGCGGTTCTTTTCTTCGGCGTCTTCTGTACCAGCTGCAGGCAGCGCATACGCTGTATCGTCCGAATCGGAGTCAGATTTCGATCGGAAAAGCGGGCCACGGCGAAGAGGGACAAACGAGAGCGCAAGTAGACGAGGCACCACGGGCAGCCGGTCTGGCGAAGATGACCTGGGCGATGGTGTCAGCGGCGCCAACGTGCCAGGTAACCGCCGGTCTGTCCGCATAAAGCTAAACGACGACACTTTGCGGCAACGAAAGCACCGCAAGGGACAGTCCTCTTCATCGTCGGTGTCGATGCGAGGTGGCGGCAGCGGCCGCGGGGCTCTCGGTGGAAACGACGGAGAAGGGGTCCCCAAGGACATTTCCGCACAGCTGAAGTCACCCACATCGCCTGCTGGCGCCTTGACCAAATATCCGCGCACGCCGGCTCCGCCGCGGCCACTCATCCCGCGGCGGCAGCCTTCCTACCTCAACCTGGAGCCCCTCAACAAGTCGCAGCAGAAGACGCTGATTCTCGACTTGGACGAGACGCTCATCCACAGCATGTCCAAAGGCGGCCGCATGAGTACGGGACACATGGTGGAGGTCCGCTTGAACACGACGTTTGTCGGCATGGGCGGCCAGCCAAGTGCGGGTCCGCAGCACCCCATCCTCTACTACGTCCATAAGCGGCCGTACTGTGACGAATTCCTGCGACGGGTAAGAAGAGATGCGAAGTGACGGGCTCCTTTGGGAAGGGCCTCTCCTGACAAACTGTGGACTGCAAAGCTAATCATGTTTCTCTGTAAATCAGGTGTGCAAGTGGTACAACCTGGTCGTGTTCACGGCCTCTGTACAGGAGTACGCCGACCCCGTCATCGACTGGCTTGAATCGGAGCGCAAGTTCTTCTCCGCCCGCTATTACCGCCAGCACTGCACTTTCCGCCACAACGCATTCATTAAGGACTTG
The DNA here is from genome assembly GCA_002917075.1 of Hawksworthiomyces lignivorus. Taxonomy (NCBI): domain Eukaryota; kingdom Fungi; phylum Ascomycota; class Sordariomycetes; order Ophiostomatales; family Ophiostomataceae; genus Hawksworthiomyces; species Hawksworthiomyces lignivorus. The sequence continues at coordinate 5,129 of NTMA01000009.1, read as the reverse complement.
AGCGCTGTCGAGCCTGACCTCAGCAAGGTCATGATTCTGGACAACAGCCCGCTGAGCTACTTGTTCCACCCGGGTGAGATGACTCCTGCCTCCTTTTCCATGCCACTGCTGCCACCAAAGCAATTCGCTTTCTAACAAGTATACATGCAGACAATGCCATCCCCATCCAGGGCTGGATCAGCGACCACACGGATAATGACCTGCTTCATCTGTTGCCGCTTCTAGAAGGCCTCCAGTATGTCTCGGATGTCCGAGCGCTTCTGGCTCTGCGTGGTGGCGAAGACGGGCGACATATGGCGTAATGCATACCATGGAAAGCGAGATGGGCTACGCGATAGCAAGCGCGGCGGGAAGGACCAAGGATCATAGGGAATACTGGTTTACAAACGGCGAAAGAGGGTACACGACGTAGACGCGAAGAGATATTACGATACTTCTTAATCTAAAGCACAAAAGCGCTCGCATCCTATTTTTTTTTTTTTTGGCCTCTCAGTTGAATCAGGCTGGCGTTTGAATTTACTGTTTCTTTTGAGCTCTCGTCCACTGTAGTTTATACTTTCTTCAAAGCCGTGTTACAGAGCAAAAAAGAGAAGAGGTTATGATCTAGGCTACATGCTACACAAGCCCCCAACAGAAGGCTGATGAGCTCGTGGTTGGTCCCAACAGTTCAGCCTCGGCAAATACTAACAGCACTAGCCGTTCTCGCCGTTCCGTACATCTGCCGCTTAAATTTTTTTTCAGCTGCAAGAGACGTAGAATGAGCGAAACGAACGCTTTTGTAGGACGAATGACTTGGCTTGCTCCGGGAGATTTTTCTTTTCTTTGGTTTTTCTTTTGTACATTTATTCCCCGGTTTCTTGAGAAGCTTTGCTATATTTTATTCCGCCATAACCATAACCACAAGATCTACATTTTGACAATTTTCAAGTCAAAACTATCTTAACAAGTCTGTACAAATGGTAATTTCTTGCGTTATAGTGTTCTTTCTCGTCCGCTACATTGCGACTTGCAGCTGAGAGGGATTGATTTTTTGGAGAATTAAATAGAAATTATTACCTTCGATGATAAAGGTTCTTCTTCTTCAGTGGTCTCTGAGATGATACCCGTCCCATATTGACTTCGCTTGTTGCCGCCGCCTCCAGATTTAATAAATCTTCTTAGAAATATCTCCGTCTGGAGACCAATACAAACAAGTTGTGAGTGACGAGATATGCCGCATATGGATTTCTCAAGAACAAAAGGCCTGATACAGAAGAGAAATTAAAAAATGCACTGCCAAAGGTCGTACCAATTCAATACCTTTTTGTTTGTGCTGGTTTAGGATCTTGCTTCAGGGGATGACGGGATTGCAGACAAAAATAGCCATGCGCTGTTCTGCCGAGGGGAAAATACGACGCAGCAGCAGAGCAGATATTCTCTTCCTGCATGTCTTGTCTTGCTTCTGATTTAGCCCGTGTCTAGAAATTCCGCTTGCCTCCCTCGCTTTGGGTTTGTGCTGAGGCGAGACCGCCTAGTCCCGCCTGGTGCAGCTTTGGCACACGCTCCTCTTACTTTCGCTACGCTAACAATTAGGTCGTGACCCGAGAGCTGCGAGTTTTGAGTTTGAAAAAAGGAGGGGGACATGGGAGGGAGTTTCGATCACGGCCAGATGCTTTGTGTGGTGTAGATCTTTGTGTGGAGCAGATCACACAAGTACTAAGCTAATATCGTCCCAAGACCAAAGGAGAAGAGGGTGGTGACATCATCGTCCTTTGAACGAATGCGTGACGACAGAGCAGCCCAGAATGCGAAGAAGCCCGTCCGCAGTACAATGCTGGCGAGTTGTATAGAGTACCTCCTCGTATTCACCTGCGACGTTCAGAAATGGAGCAATTGGAGGTAGTTTCTCCACAGGCCGTCATATTAAGAATACTTGTCGTCACCGAGAGCCAACTGCCCTTCGTGTCTTGGAAGAAGCGCCTCAAGAAATGACGACAGTGCACGGTTTCTCCGAGCAATACATTCTTCCCGATCCATTGTTTGTTGTCTCTCGCTCTCCCTCCCTGCTTCTGTATTTATTCTTCTTTTTTTTATTGTTGTCCAACAGTTGTCTGTTTTCCTCCCTAAACAATTGGCATCTTCTCTTCTGCTAAACGCAAGCAACACAGATCCTGTAAGTTTTCTCGTTTTCTTAACATCAAGAATATATAATAATTTTGATTTCCTGTCATTTCCCTTCTCTTTCGGCTTTCGTCGTTATACTTCATCCCTTGCGTCCTCTGTTTCAACTTGCCATTTCTACTTTGATTATATACACATCACAAGACCCCATTGTATTCCCCAGGTTCCATCTTAAATAATACGCAGTGCCCTTTGCTCACAATAACCACATCAACAGCCTCAAACATTGCTATCGCAGCTGCTCTCTAATAGCACATTATTTATTTATTTTCACTATCAATATGTCTCTGCAGTGTAAGTGCCCGTGCGACTCCAAGAGAAACTGACTTGCTTTCGTCTTGGTTACCTTGTCCTAACATTCCCAGACTTTCCTTCTGTTAAGCCCTCGGCCATCGCCATCGGCACCATCTTCGCCCAGAGCACCGAGCTCGTCCGTAAGTTTTCATTTTCTTTTCTCTTGATGCCTCCCCCTTACCTAGATACATCTTTTTCTGACTCTCAATGTAGTTCTCCAGCCCATCTTCGGCGAGGCCTACCGCCGCGCCAAGGCATCCAGCAGCGCCGAGGAGTTTGCCCGCTCCAAGCAGGCCACCTCGGCAGCCGTCGCCTGGGGCACATCTTTTGTCGGCTCGGGCCTGCAGACCTACGGCGTCGGCGCTCTGATCAACGCCACCGGCACGCTGTCCTACAAGGGCGCCGCCTACCTGGGCACCCTCATCTTCTTCGCCACCAGCGCCCCGCAGTACCTGGCCCAGATCGTCACCGAGAAGCGGCCCTGGGACGTCGTCGCCGCCAGCGTCGCCGCCAAGCTCGTCGAGACTGTCGGCTTGGCCACGCTGCTCACCTGGTGGGGCACGCGGACGAACCCCTTTGCATAGAGAGAGAGAGAGATAGAAAGAAGAAAGGAGGCGCATATAAATTAGAAATGAAGATAATTTTGAAGAGGAACGTGTTTTAACTATTTAGTTTCGTTAAATTTTACCACTGTCTCCTCCGCCATCTGATATGCTGTCCGCTACCATAAGCAAAAAAGAGACTACATTGGATAATTTTACTGTATTGCATATCTATTATTGCATATTCCGTATTCCATACTTGATGGGTTGTGCTTATATGTGCCGGCTGGCGATGATGTCCGACCGCCGGAAACGGTAAAGAGCTGGGCACAGCCAACGTAGCCCAATTTTGCAATTAGAAACCTCTGCAGCATGAATTTTGAGTCTACTCATATGAAAAAAAGAGTCCGAGGTACTAGAAACAGCTAAAAATGTCCCTACCGATGACGCCGACCCAAATAAAAAGAACAGATGGTAAAAGATATCCAGCGAGAACAAACCCAAGATCCCAGAAAACACTGTCCCTTCAAGAGAGGATCAAAGGAAGCGCGCAGCAACGGTCTCCAGGCCGTGTTCTCCCAAGAAGCGTAGAAGCACAGAGAGCCAACCAGGCAAAAGAGAGGGCGTATGCTTGCAGGGAGCTCCACTTCGTCGAAGGACAGAATGCCACCCACGTAAGAAGGGACTCTCCTCCCCTCATTTTATCTTGCCCTTCCCTTTTTTTTTTATGCATCCAATCTGTACACACATGCTCCCTCTCACCCCTTGTCCTCTCTGCCTCTCTAGATGATGCCCTTCATCTGCTTGGCGTACTCCTTCTGCGCTGTCTTGACAAAGTCCTGGTACAGGTCGGCGTAGCTCTCCCCCTCGTCCTCGTCGTCGCTGTTGTTGGCCGCCGGTTTTGACGCCGCGGCCGCCTTCTTCGTTCGGCCCTCCGCCTTGACCATCACCACCGACGTCGGCCGCTTCGTCCGGGCGGCCTGGCCTAGCTCGCCGCGCGACGCCACGAACACGTACGGCGCGTTGACGTCCTCGCATGCCAGCGGCAGGTGCATGATCACCTCGGCCGGGTTGACGTCGCCGGCGATCACGACCACGCCCGGCACGCTGCCGGTTGAGGTGCCCGAGGACGGGTTCTTGGCGGGCGCCTTGCGGAGCGCCTTGTTGACCTCCTTGACACCGCGGAGGAGGGCTTGCTGCTTAGCGGCTGCTCAGAGGGGAAAGAAGAAATAAACGTTAGCAGGGAGAGACGACAACAACGAGAGAGAAGGGGTGAACACAGGTAGTCCTTTGACCCCCCAAAAGAAAGAAATCGACTCACCCTTCTTCACCAGCTTGAACACCTTCTTCTGGTACTTGTCCGTGGCAATCGGCCGGGCGAACTCGACGAGCGCGCCGCGGACGATCGGCTTGGCAGCCTTGGCCTTCTTCGGGGTGGCGTCGGCAGCGGGGGCGGCGTCGGCCATGTCGCTGTCGTCGCTGCTGCCCTTGGCTTCCTTCTCGGCCGCGGCGTCCGCCGCTGCCGACGCCTGCAGGTGCGCGTCGAGGGCCTGCGCCAGCTTCTCCTTCTTGTGCTTCTTCTCTTTCTTGTCGCTCTTGTCCTTGCTCTTGTGCACGCCGTCCGTCTCCGACCGCTTCTTCTCCTTCTTCTCTTTCTTGTCCTTCTTGTCCTTCTTCTCCTTCTTGCCCTCCGCCTTGGACGCCGCCTGGCTTATGGCAGCGGCGGCCTCCTCGACCTCTTTCCGCTCGCGGTTGGAGGCCATTGCTCTCTTTGTCTTATGGGTGGTGTGTCTGAAAAGGATCTCGGATCGCAGAGGCGCTGCAAATAAGAAGGGAGAGCAGCAACCAATTGGGCAGGGATCGAGACGGCCTGGTGTTTGATTGTCTCGCCGAAAACGCCAATTGCAAAATTGCTGTTGGCGAGTTGTATAAATAAGAGGGCAAGTGCGTATCCCTCAAGCAGTGATATGTTGTCTCCGGTTTTTGGATCCGTAAATTTGTTGCAACCCAAGAGGAAAAAAGTCAATGAAGCTATCGCACGGGAACTTTTTTTTCTTCTCTGCCTTCTCGATAAAAAAAATTCAGATAAAAAAAAAAAAAAAAAAAAAAAAAAATGGCACGCCTTTTAATCGA